>JAJTJO010000243.1:0-610505 GCA_024550625.1 Dendroctonus valens
CCACCCTCCACCCGCGCAGGCAGCATCCTCACCTCGCCTGCCCACAGGACAGGCGGCCGAACATTCCCCCTCGCGGGCACAAACAACGCCTCCGTCTTCTCGACGCTGTAGGACCCCCCGCACCTGCGGCCCATGCCTCCAACTCCTCCCAGA
Organism: Dendroctonus valens; assembly: GCA_024550625.1. Classification (NCBI taxonomy): domain Eukaryota; kingdom Metazoa; phylum Arthropoda; class Insecta; order Coleoptera; family Curculionidae; genus Dendroctonus; species Dendroctonus valens. The sequence goes on from JAJTJO010000243.1 coordinate 154, forward strand.
CCAGCCTAAACATTTTCTCAAGTTTTTTTGCTGACGCTGCAGCTGAATTTTGAATTCATGCTGGAATTGGCGATGTGAAACGCCATGTGGATTTGGAGTGTCCCAATGATGTTTATTTTTATAGTTGAATACCCCTCTAAGAGTAAAAGTCGCTTCGTCAGTAAACAGAACATTTTTTTTAAATCCAGGATTACGTGTTTCCTGTTCACGCATGAAGAAAGCAAACTGCGTTCTAGCGTGAAGATCGGGTTCTAATAAATCTGGGACTGAGGAAAAATGAAAGGGATAAAACTTATCTTTCTTAAAGATTTTGAGAACACTTGTTTTGCTAATACGCGTGGTTATTGCTACTTGTCTACTGCTAATTTCTGGATTATCAGGCACCTGAGTTAAGAATTCTTCTTGGCCCACTCCAGGAAGAGGAGCTTGGCGTCCAGCACAACGCCGAGATACGTCACCACCCGCGCAGGCAGCATCCTCACCTCGCCTGCCCACAGGACAGGCGGCCGAACATTCCCCCTCGCGGGCACAAACAACGCCTCCGTCTTCTCGACGCTGTAGGACACCCCCGCACCTGCGGCCCATGCCTCCAACTCCTCCCAGACCAGCCTAAACATTTTCTCAAGTTTTTTTGCTGACGCGGCCCTAAGAAGCAGCACCTGATCGTCAGCATACGCTTGGGCCGTCAGCGCATTCACTCCCTCTCCCAAACTCTCTGACCCACACATACCCGAGATCCGATCGATCTCCCTGAACCACCCCTCCATGACCAACAGCCATAGAGTCGGTCCAGGCTCGACCCCTGCGGACATCCCTTCCCTATTTCTTCACTCACCCTTCCACTTCGCACCAGTCTGTCCCTGAGGAAGCTCCAACACATCTTGCCCATTCCCCCGTCGATGCCGGCCCTCACGAGCTCGGCAACAACTACCGGGGCCCAGGCAGTGTTGAAGGCGTTCTTGATATCCAGGAGCACCACCAGTTGATGGCACCCTGACCTCTTCCCCACCTCAATGTCCTTGACCAATTTAGCAACTGCGTCCACAGTGCCCAAACCCTTTCTGAATCCGTACTGCCTGCGATCCAGGCCAGCACTGGACTCCAGGGCGCACTGTAGCCGCCTATTTAGCACCCTGTCTAAGAGCCTGCCAGCGACAGGCATGAGGCTAATCGGCCTCAGTCCCCCCGAACCCTTTGGCAGCCAAACAAGTTTGGCACACTTCCAGATCCCGGGAAAGTAGGCCAGCCCCAAGCATGCCGCGTACATTCTCCTGACATCTTTCACCCTGACCTCGCAAACAAACTTCCAAAACCTGACCGACATACCATCCTCACCCGCAGCCTTATTGTTCCTCATACTCTCTATGGCCTCCCGAAGCTCTTCCTCCGACAAGGCCTCACATTGCCCCTCCAGGCCACCCCATACTTCATCCAAACTCCTCAAAGACTCACACTCGCTTTCCGTGAGCACCGGGTGGTACTTCCTGATGAGAAAGGCGTCCCTTTCCTCACCCTCCAACACCACCCCAGCCTCGTTTGTTACCTGAGGCCTCCTGCCAGACCCCCTGCCTTTCAGGATCCTGCAAACCTTGTCCCACGGATTCGCCTCACACATGCCATCGATTTCCCTCTCAACCCAGTCACACCTCTTCCTCTTAATGAGGCTTTTGTAGTCCCGCCTCTCCTCCCTGTAGGACTGAAGACGCGAACTAACAATTGCCTCCCTCAACAACGCCCTGGAGCGCTGCCACCGCTCCCTGGCCCTGTTTACCACCCTTTTCTGCGCCTGCAGCTCTGCATCCCACCATTCATTCCTATCATCCTTTACCACCCTAACCCTTCTGACATACCTACTACCCACCGACAGGACATCCCTCAAGAACCTTCCAATCTCAGCCTCGAGACAGTTGCAGTCAACCAGTCCTTCAGCGAAGGCCGGTATCCCCTCCAACGCCTTCCCGAGCCTGATCTTGTCCGTGTTCTCGAAGTCCTCCACCATCCGAGGAATTCTCGTCCTGACCCTCACCTTATTCACCTCAAAACACACATACCGGTGGTCACTCAACGTCTCCTCCTCCCTAACGCACCAATCCGTCACCTCCACGCCCGAGGTGATGGTCAAGTCCACCCAACTGACTCCTCTTGTGGACTGAAAGGTCGGTGGCCCTCTCACGTTCTCGATCCTGAGCCCCTCGCTCACAGCCCACTCGAGAAGACTAGTGCCCCTGCTGTCAACCTCCTGACCACCCCACACTTCATGTTTGGCATTGAAGTCTCCGGCAAGGACAAAACGCCCCAGCGCCCTCAGCCTGCCCCTGATGGAGTCCAGCCGGACGTTCCTGGTGCCTCCAGGCTCGTCGTACACCCCGACAAAACTGATCCCGCGACCTCGCCCCCCCACCTCCACGGTGACCCCAACAGTGTTGTCACCGGAGAGCGCCGAAATCAGCCCCGCAGCCACAGTGCTGCGAACCAGCACCCGAGCCTTGCCGGTGCCAAACATGACAAAATTGTGCCACGCCGCCATCCAGGGATACGGTTCCGTGACCACCACCACATCACACCCATTCTCCTCCGCAAACCTTTCACCCAGCACACACTCCTTACCTCTTCCCGCGTTCCACTGCAGGACGGTAAGTCGGCCACTCATTCATACCTAATAAGGGCCTTCTGCTGCTCCATCTTGCGCACCCAAACCGGGCACTTGTCATCATTGGCCCTGTGCCTCCTTCGCAGAAAGAAAGCCACTTCTCCTGCAGTTGGCACAGTCCAGATCCCGGATACCATCACACTCCCTGACTTCATGCTCTCCCCCACACCTTTCGCACACCGGCTGCTCCTTGCAAACCTTATAGGTATGCCCGTACAGGCAGCAGCGCCTGCACATAAGCACATCTACACATTCATCCACATACTTTAACTCAAACCCAAAACAAATTCGCCCCGCCTTCACTACCTCCTTAAACACCGAAGGCTCCGCCTCGATGCCGACACTCTCCAGGTGCTGGACCCGTCCGTTCCTCCTGAAGAGTATCCGCATCGGCGTCACCCCCTTTGCTAGCCCCTCTACCTTAACTTTCACTCCCGGATTTTCCTCTATCACACCCGCCAATATTGCTTCGTCCTGGCCCCTATGTATTGCCCTAAGCATAAATACCGGACGCTTCATCGGGCCACCATCGGTGTGCTGCACTCCCCGGTTAACCAGGGCCGCCTTAACCGCTACCTTTTGCTGGGAGCTAGTGCACTTGACGACAACTCCCCCGTCTTTCAGACGCAAAACTCGCTCAAACCCGCCCGTCCTGTCCTGAGTAATGAGCTCCCTCACCCTGTCTATGGCAGCAGCAGAGCCCTCCTCCGTCTGGGGCAAGATCTTCACCTCACAGGCTTCCACTAGGGGAGGCGTCCTCCACCCCTCCCCCTCTGCCTGCCCTATTTCTTACCCTTTCCCGCCGTCGCCCTGGCGTATGACTTACGTCTCGGCTTCACCACGGTGAACCCCTCCCTATCAGTTTCAGGAGCCGTCGACTGTCCCCTTTCGCTGTCGGTTCCAACCATCTTTACTTTAAGGGACTTCGACCCCTTCCCCATCGGAGACCTTAGAGACCTCCGGCTCCTCGGTACGACTGGTACCAGCAACCACCGATGCATATGCCGGAGCCCTACCCGGAGGCTTATCCCCGACCATCTGCTTCCTCATTTCCCATCTCAGTTCTCAGCTTCTCCACCTCCCCACATACTCTCTCACACGCCCTCTCACACTTCACAACCCTAGTTGTGAGGGTTGTTTATTGTATACAGCGGAAAATTCGAAGAAGTGATCCGCTTTCCCCATGGGCCGAGCCCTCCCGGATGTATCTGGCTATTGTGGAGTACTTTTCGATATGAAAAGGTTCATTCATGTTCAGCCAGTGTTCGGTAATCGCAACCAACTGGGGAAACCCTAACCCTCCAAAAACAAGTACAACTCAGCCGTTTTGTTCCTCAATGAAGCAATATTGACAAGAGCCATGCTAAACCTGGCGTCAGGACTTGAGGAGTGTAGTCGCTCAAAACACGTCATTCTACCTAAAAAAAATTTCTCTTCGGAGAGCCACTGGAAAAGTAGTTGTGGTGTTCACTGTACTTATGAAGTTGCACCGTCCTCTCCGAAACAACATGTGATCTGTAGGTGCTCAGATCCGCCTCCACCTCGGAGCAACCAATCCCATTAGCATTGTGAAAATCGTTGTATAAACTCTGCAAATCTTCTTTCCGGGTAGGCAAGCCTTCAGATGCTAGGAATACTTTGATGTTAGTAATAGTAAATCCTTCGTAGCAAACTGAGGCAGGTTGGTCATGCAGGTAGGAGAGGTACAATCTTATGGCCCTCATGATGGAAGGTTCTCTGAGCCTTGCCATTAGGTACCGCTTCCCCGAGTCCCTGTTAAAGGTTCCTAGATACAGGGTGTCAAAGTGTAAATTAAAATATGGTATTTTCTTAATAGATTTTTAACCAATTTTAGTAGTACCACAAAAATTTGTGTGTGGGGGTTTTTTAGATTGGCAAATCCAAATTTCTTATTATCTACCTTGTAGTTCCTAGAGGGCGCAAGCTGCAATACTCTGGAGCCATTCAAAACATCAGAACTATATATCGCCTTTTTGTTGGCCATATATAATTCTGGAATATTTCCTCAACAAACAATGTTTACTTGGTTCAAGTCGATATCTGTCACGGTTTTCGAGATATTTCACATTGAAACATATAGTGATTTTTTGAACTAATTGGATCTCTAAATAAAAGAAATGTTCTGCGCAAATTGTCTATTAAACAAAACTTAACAAACATTAGACAGTATTTATTTAGGCACGTTCAAAACTACTTTAAACTACTTTTTGAACCCTGAAAAATCTGTGAAAATGAGTATTTCATAATAATTGTTCAAAATGATCTCCTCTGATTTCAATACATTTCCTAACCCTTCTAATAAATGATTGTCGTCTTGAAAAAAACGTTTTTGCTTCGGAATACTCCTGCAGCAATTAAAATTTTCTGCTACAATTCTTCCCTGTTGTTAATGGGATTGTCATAAACTAGGGATTTCATATAACCCCAAAAACAGAAATCCATTGAGTTAAAATCAGGGCTTCTGGCAGGCCACGGTATTGGGCCTCCGCATCCTATCCAGTGATTCGTAAATTGTTCATCATTTACATGAGCGGGAGCGCCATCTTGCATGAAGCAAAGATTTGGTTGAACCAATAGGGGTAATTTTCCAATTCGTTCTGATGAAAACCTAAGTTTAACTGACTAGTCAAATTTCCACGAAATGTATGTGGACCTATTAGATAATTCCCTATGATTCCGCACCAAACATTAATTTTGAATTCATGCTGGAATTGGCGATGTGAAACGCCATGTGGATTTGGAGTGTCCCAATGATGTTTATTTTTATAGTTGAATACCCCTCTAAGAGTAAAAGTCGCTTCGTCAGTAAACAGAACATTTTTTTTAAATCCAGGATTACTGTTTCCTGTTCACGCACGAAGAAAGCAAACTGCGTTCTAGCGTGAAGATCGGGTTCTAATAAATCTAGGACTGAGGAAAAATGAAAGGGATAAAACTTATCTTTCTTAAAGATTTTGAGAACACTTGTTTTGCTAATACGCGTGGTTCTTGCTACTTGTCTACTGCTAATTTCTGGATTATCAGGCACCTGAGTTAAGAATTCTTCTTGGCCCACTATGTCCCGCTTAGGACGAAAACTACCAGTTTCTCCAAGCCGTTGAAACAGATTGTGGAATAGTTGTTGATTTGGTTGCTGTCTGTCAGGATATAACTCCAAATATCGGCGATGCGCTCTACTTCCAACATAATTTTCTTGCGAAAAACACATACCATATCGCGCATTTCTTCATTCGAAAATAAGTTATGTCGAGGCATTTGTAATAAAATCAATGTAAGACTAAAACTTGAATAATTTTTTTAGCACTTAACTAACACCAAACTGACAGTAAGATGTCATTGTCCATGGCCCACTATAAAAATGTCAATTTACGACAATATAGGGGATCTAATTTGAGCTATTTCAAAACATCACTAGATGTTTGAATGTGAAATATCTTCGGAAACGGTGACAGATATCGACTTGAACACATTTTTTGTTGCGGAACTATTGGAGAACCCGATATTGTCAACAAAAAAGCGATACTAAAACCCAAAAAAGTTCTGATGTTTTAAATGGCTCCCGACTATTGCAGCCAGCTCCCTCTAGAAACCACACCAACCAATAGGAAATTTGGATTTGCCGATCTAAAAAACCCCCAAACACAAATTTTTTGTGTAGTAAAACTGGTTAAAAATCTATTAAGCCAAAAAAAAATTTTATTTGCACTTTCACACCCTGTATCTCGGAATCTATTAACTTTCGAATAAGGCAAATTTGCCTGAAACGCAATATTTTTGACCAAACAATATGCCAGTGAATTTTTCGACATTAGTGGAGGAACGCCCTGAATAATTTAATTATGCGGTAGGTTCTAAACAAAAATAAAATATTTTTTAGCAAAAATTGAACAAATAAAAAATTTGTAACATAACAAATTTTACAGAGTCAAGGAAAGAAAAATAAAACGCAACAGTAATGAAAACTGTTTAATTAATTATTTAAATTTGAAAGAAAAGACACGAAAAAGAGAGGGTTCACATGAGCAGGTATTGCGGGCGGTCGTGTGAAAATCCCGAAGGGTGTAGCGCGGTTCGTTCAAGCGCCACTAGCTTTCGCAGCAATGCTAGAACGCTCAGCTGTGATATGCTGCCAAAATACCTAATTAGGACATTTGTCTGAAATGTTCACGATAAAACTGATAGACAAGAAACACGTGGTTTAACGGACCACAAATTACCGTCTGTAACCGTTTGTCAAACAACAACCTACTTTTACCTACTTCAACCTACCAAAATTTAACTACCTAATTAAATGACAAATGACCGAATTAATGGCTCACTTTCGCTTGCCCGCTCTACATCCGGGTCCGTCGGATCGGAAGCGCCGATTCCTTGTGCTACTAACGTCCGCTCCACCTATTCTCAGTCTCCAGTTTCATCCAGACTGTCCCTGGCCATTCCAGAACCAGGAGGCAGCTGATGATCTCTAGCAGAAGTCAGGGCATTTGGAGAAATCTACAACAGATTCACAAAGTGGCGACGATCGCTTTTTGGTTCAGGAAAGTGTTCTCGACTTTACTAGTCAAAGGCTGGTACTTTATTCCCTTTCGTTGGTTCACTCTTCCTGGATCGATTTTCCGTCCCCTTTTGCCAGACAAAACCATGACAAACACGGGGGATATTCGGAAGCGAGATACAATATATTATTATTGAAATTTAAATAATATTGAAAATATTAAAAACCCTAAACCTAACAAATTTGTTTGCTAAATATATACTATAAAGAAATATCGGCTGAATACAATAGATTCTAATAACACTTACTTTTACCAACGGATTAGCAGGACAGTAGACTGCTAATTAAAATCAAAATTTTACCGTCACAAATCAACAGTCATTTTGATGAAACACTCAAAGCAGTGAACTATTTATTCACTCTCAGCAACAAGTATTGCATATATCAGTCATATGTTATTGCATGCGTATTTTGAGCACTCCCTGCAAGCTCTTCTTGAAGAATTTCTTGTCTTGGTGGAACAGAGGGAGGTAGTAAAATCGCTTCCAGTTACAGAAGAGCGAGAGCTCGCCTTTTGACTTCTACTGTTAGGGTGAGATAGTGGACGTCGCTTCTATCTGTGGCTTGATCAACTCACATGCAAATTTCTCAATACACTCACATCTACAGAGTTTCTTATTCGGATGATTTGCTTATAAATACAAAGCGCATTTATACCAGATTTGTTCAAAAATCATAAAAAATAACCATGAGCCAACGACGAGTGTTTCTTGCCACGTTATATTTTTCACATAACTGGTCAACTAAGTCTATAACGATTTTGGTTTTATTGTATTGGGTGACTATTTGTGGCGCTCCCCTGTCTCCAACGTCAATTGAATTATCATGATGCATGGAAGACACCAAAATAACTGCCTTGGTTTTTTTTGGGCAATACGATACCATCGTCATATCCTTCTGAAAACCAAATATGAAGAATTAACTCCTCTTTGCTTATTTGGCGAGAACTCTACGGGAATCTCACGTTCATTCTTGCGCATGGTTCCAATATATGTCAACTTTTTTTCAAAAAAATTTTTGGTTTAGGGTGAGTCAATCATCGCCTGTAATTTACGATTGGTTCTTGTACTGGATGTACTAATCGAAGTACAATATCCTCAGCAGAATTGCTCAGCCTGTACGGACCTTCTAGCTGTGTTTCTACGTATGTCTCGAGATTTAAAGTTAAGATGTTTTAGAATCGACCAGAACGATCATTTTGATGCCATATTTCGCTGGCTTATTAGGCATATACGAGTAACTGCTTGAATTAGCAGCGTCCTCTGAAGCTAGTAGCTGCTACATCAACAGTCACATACTCACTTGCAGTAAAGCTCTTTTGAAAATTAGCTAAGAATATTTCAAATACTTCCCTAACAGGCGCTAATTTATCTATTTCCTTTTTTTTCTCTCGTTGTGACATCGTCCAAACCTCAGACAACGGATAAGAAATCTAAGCCGTCTCAAATCGCAAAATATTACGTTTCTGAAGCTTAGAAATCACCCAGCGTCTTTCGTGTTGATGTCGGTTGTTGTTGGTTTGCTATTTAGTGACTTTCAAACTCTTTATCACTTGACGGAGGCGTCCATTTTTTTGGTTTTTTTCCATTAATAATTTTTGTCGCTCTTTACTAGTACTGATTTGAATTTTGGCCCTTACCAGCCGATGGTTGCTTGCCGTGGCAAACCTATTAACACCGTAACATCATGGAATATATGCTTTTGATCAGTGATGAAATATCCATTTCGTTAGTGTTTTGCCATCTGGACCTCTTACAAGTCCATCTTTTGTGGCTTCTTGCAGAATAAACTGTTGATCTGAAATATATTTTTATCCAGTAAGAAACTTACAAGAGATTCTCCTGGTTCGTTCCTCCCCGGACTGCCAAATTCTCCAGGGTAACCTCCATCGCATCAGCCTTCATGCTTACTTTAAGTTAAAGTCACCGCATATGATATTAAAATGTTTACGGTCTTCGGTGAGTGATTTCTTTATATCGTCATAGACCTTTCTTTTTCTTGGACGCTGTGAGTTGAGGTTGGTGCATAAATTTGAACAGTTTTTAAAAACTGTATCGCATGTTAATGTGTATAGTGTATAAGTGACTAGTGGATATTGCTTTAATAGGTATCACTTTTTTACCAACTTTTTGTGTATAAGAAAACCGACATCTCCACTGAATCGTCTTCTTCTCCCTTATGGTGGAGGATGTGGCCATATTTTAGGATCTCAAAACCTTTCACCTCTCCTTCTGACTTCGCAAGAGTCCAACAACGTCCCATTTGTTCCCATAGTTCCTGTTCCATTTCAATCAGTTTCTCATCCGATAGTAATGTTCTAGCAAGATCGCTACTTTCAGATTTATTATTTGTTCAAAGATCGTTTTGTTGATTCGCTTTAATAACCAATCTATTGCCCTCCCAGAATCCTTAGCGTTGCCTGATCTGTGGTCAGATTGAGATTCAGAAACGCTTAGCGCTAAAATCGCTTAATTGGTATTAATTTAGCGTTTTCCATATTCAACTATTTGAATTGAGAACTTGTAAGCGCTAAACAAGCTCGTAAACGTGTAGCTGGTGTTCCTTGTTCTGGAAATGCCACCTCGAAAAATCTACGAAGGAAGTCCAATCTCGTACTCTGGGTTTCAAGGTTGATAAAGCGAGCTGCCCGTCCACGGAGTACGTGACCAACTTTCAAAAACAATTAACCTCTAATCAGATATTCCAACCTCTTGTGAATTCGGGTTACGTCAGCCCATCCATTCCACCATAGTGAACGGCGTGTCATCTAGAGAAAGATTTATTAGGCGTACCTGCGCCGATGCATCTGCTCTAACTTCGGTTCACCGTAAATTTGCATAATCTGATTTTGGAAGCTCATGTTACTTTCTTGCTGCATTTTGAACATCAACATCATCGATTTATCGATCATAAAATTTGCACTCTCACCCTTAACTACCGCATTCACCGCACATTTACGATCACTTTGTTCGTTTTTATCCGCCATTTTTTATTGTTACTAAAGGTCATTTAAACTTAGGGTCCTTGCGTCCTGCAATTTTATCACAAGGAGTTATCCCATTTTGATGTTAGCTTTTGATAGCCTTTGGTTAATATTTCTATCATTAAATAGGACGTCTATTCTGCGACTTTATAATTCGTATTGTACCTATAGACTGACTTCTTATATTAGCCATACGCTAAATAAATAAATAACTTGCTTAGATTTATATTTGTGGGATAGATTAAAAGACCTGCTTTTCCAACACAAACCCGCAACCAAGGGTAATATGATGTGAAGAATTAAAAATGCCATTAGAACTTGTGAACGGTTTTTGTCCTGTCTTTGTGTTGGGCAATTCTAAGACTTTTTAAACTTTTACTGTTTCATTCTTTCCGTTGGCTTTTAAGCACGCTTCAAAACTAATTGTAATTAAATATTTTTAAAACTCACATTTAAAATAAATATTTACATTTTCTTCTATAAATCGAGAATGACTGGGGATACCACGATATAGTTTTTTCTATAACTATTTCCAAAAATCACAAAAATGTGTAATCGCTGCAGAAAACACCCTCTGGTTGATATGTTTCAGACGAAACTGTTGGTGAAATAAAGTGGATACACCCATGAACGTGAATAATAGTATATTGATAAAGTACAAAGTAAATCCCGAACAGCGATTTCGCATCAGCAGCGATTTAACGACGACTAGACAACGACTTGAAGACAACGACTAGAAAAATAGGTTGATCTTGCGCTAAACTAAAATTAGCCAACCTAAACAATATGACTTTGTTGTACACTGTGGCCCACTATATCAATTGCTGAGCTTATATTATTAATATTAAAAGCATTTTGATTATAGTCTTATCTAACATTCTACGACAAATGTTTAGTATCAAAATTGTATTATATCCGCGGGGGAAATACATTTATGGCGAAAGTAGTGTTCCTCTGCCCCCTCCTTGTGAGAGGGAAGGGGTTTTAACTTTCATTTTTTAAATGGCACCCCCACTGATTCAGATTATGCGGCTTAAAAACACGTAAAATTTATTTAAAACATTTTTTTGGTTCACGACAGATGGCGCTATAAACAACAAAATTTAATTTTCCTGTCGCTCATGACTTACCGGAATGTTTGGTAAAATCTGCTAAAAAAAAATGTAAAAAATACTTTTTACAGTTAGGTTTTAACCAAGTTAGTACTCAAAGTTGGCCTTCAACCTCAATTACACTTCTCAATTCGTATTTAGAACGACCGAACACAACTGAGAAGTACGTCTGCTGGAATTTCGGCACAAGCATTTCTGGTTTGCACAATCATATCTTCACGTGTCGTTGGTATTTGTTTATAAAATTTGTCTTTAAGGTAGCCTGGTGGTCTAGCAGGCCAGTTCACCGGACCAGCTTGACCGATCCAACGATCACTAAATTTACGATCAAAGGTCTCTCGTACTACCACCGACATCTTCTTCGTTTTCAGTACTAAATATCTCGATTAATTTTTTTTTCTAGTTAAAATTTGCAATTTCTTCCTTGTGATGATAATAGCGATTAGTTCTTTCCTCTTTCTCCTCTTCAACAAAGTAATTCTTCGGAAAACAAATTACCCACATCTTATCTGGAGAATTTTACAAATTTTTATTGCCCGCTTCAAGCTCCAAGTCTGCTGGTATTGGTGGAGATGGATTTTGTTCAGAAATATCAATAATTGGTGTTTGTTTTTCTGAAATTAATAAATATTATAAGCTGCTTTCAAATTATTTGAAAATACATAATTTTTGATTCACTGAACATTTTTTTGTGTAAAAATTATATTTACCTTAATGTAAATGTAATGAAATGAAGCAGACCGACTTTCTTGATACAGTGTTTAATAGAGCGAACTTTCTTGTAATGGCGAACCCTCGTTGGTTCTAGAAAGATGCCACTTGACAGTTGCTGTGTTGCCAATAAGCTCAATTTCTAGCCTACGTTGTCATATGACAGTTATCATAATAATGAACAAATATAATTTGAACAAAATTTGTTACAAAACAATTGATTAAGTGCGGTTGGATGCCCACGTGCTAGTGATGAGGTGATGCTATATGCTATATCAGAAATGTTCGGTTAGGCACACCGTCACGACACTCGCGTTGCCACTTCCGCTGCCAACACAACATCGTTGCCAAATCTAGCAACGCCTATGCGTTAAAGTCTCAACATGGTGTTTAGTGCTTTTTACAGCGCTTTTCCATAAACCGCCAAAATTGGGTGCGTAAGGTGGTATAAATTTCCAGAGAATATTATCTTGGCTCGTAGCATTAATAATAGAATGTTGATTATTCTTTAGAGTAGTAGTAAACATCTTTATTTCTAAAAAAAAGGCTATCGACCTATCGGTCTTTCTGCCCTTGTTAATACATGCAGTCTTAATCTAGATAAAAAACCAATATGAAAATTCTCCTATTCTAGGTTAACAATAGTAGTAGTAAACATCTTTATTTCTAAAAAAGGCCATCGACCTATCGGTATTTCTGCCCTTGTTTAATACATGCAGTCCCAATCCAGATAAAAAACAAATATGAAAATTCTCCCATTCTAGGTTAACAATGTTATTGAGTAAATAAGGTTTCAGTGGCAAGAAGAAATTGTTTTATTGTCCACTAGTCCGTTGCGTTTGTAAGTGTTCGAGTAGCGTTAATGTAGGGAAACGGAAGCGGGATTGTCTGGTTGGTCTTGTAACACAAAGGGGATTCAGTATGGTCCAGTTGTAGGGGTTGTTTGTCCATTTTGTCTGTAGCTGTATGAGTCTCTCAGAGATCTTTGTCATGTTTGTGCGTTCGTATAGTAGTTGGGTGGGGGGGTTGTGTAGTGGGTTTTGGGGGTGTCTTATTCGTGTTATTAGTCTTAGTGCAATTTGCTCTGTTGTTTGTGTATAACGTTTTGTCCTTTCTGTTCCGTTGGTCATGAGTCCATGTCCAAAGTCTAGCAAGGGTCTATAATAGCTTTATATATTTTGGTGGCGGTGTTTGTGCTAATTCCTCTGTCTTTGTAGGTTAGTGATCGGAAGTGTTTCGCTCTCTTCATTGTTTCTGCCCTGATGTTTCGCATGTGTTAGTGAATCTAAGTTTGTGGTCGATTGTGATTCCAAGGTATTTTACGTCGTTTTTCGGTTGTGTCGTTTGGCCGTCTGCTGTTATTGTAGGGGAATCAGCGTTGAGTCTGTGGTTTGTGAGCAGAAGTTGGTTTTTTGACGCGTTTGGTGTTAGTCTCCATTTATAAAACCATGTCATTGTGTTGTTTGTTAGTGTTTGGAGTCTTTGCGTTGCTCTCTCAGTAGTTTTGTCATGTACAATAAGTGCCGTGTCGTCTGCGTACTGTAATATGTATGCCGATCTGTCGATTTGATTTTTGTCTGGTAAGTTGTAATTGTATATGTCATGGCAGTATATATTGTAGAGAAACGGTGAGAGCGGGAATCCTTGAGGGAGTCCTTGTTCAGGGGAAAAAGAAAATGACAGTGTTTTGTCAATTCGTACTTGTAGTTGTCTGTTTTCTAGTAAGTTCTTTATGGTGTGTAGTAGATATGTTGGTGTGTGTAGTTTGTATAGTTTGTATAGTAAGCCTCTATGCCAGACACTGTCAAAAGCCTTGTTAATGTCCATAAACAGGCAAGCTGTCTTTCTGTCAGTTAGGTGGGTAGTTTGTATATTGTTGGCCAAAATAAAGAGCGGATGAACAGTCGAGTGATGCTGTTTGAAACCAAATTGGTAGGTAGGTATATATTTTCCAATCACTTTTTCAAGCCGCTGCTTTATTATGTATTCAAAAATTTTGCTTAGTACTGGAAGTAGTGTAATTGGTCTGTAGTTGCTCGGTTGTGTATTGTCCAGTCCATTTTTGGGTATAGGGATTATTAAGCCGTTTTTCCATGTTTCTGGGATTCTGCCATTTGTGATGCAGTTGTTCAATTCAGTTAGGATCAGTTTGTGTGTTTCCCGAGTTAGGCCCTTCAAGACCTTTGCCTTAATTTTATCTTTCCCCGGTGCAGTGTTCTTGACGTGCGCTAGGGCTTCATCGTACTCTGTGTCTGTGATCAGTGTGCAGGCATAGTTTGGTGAGTTGTTAAAATAGTTTAAGTACCAGTCGTTGATCAAGTTCCAGTTGTCATTGTCGAAGTTAGGGTTTGTCGATGTGCTGAAGGCCCTTTGATAGTGTCTGGCGAATGCGTCCGCTTTCTCTTTGTCTGTGTAGCGTTCTATTCCGTTTTCGTCAATTGTGACAGTAGCGCCAGTCTTCCTGTATTGCGCCAGTTTCTTAATTTTTCGCCAGTATGTTTTGCCTTTGTCCTTCTGTATTTCTTTACATGCTTCTAGCCATTTGTCTTGTCGGTATTGTCCAATCATAGTTTTAATGTTTCTGTTAAGTTGGTTCATTGTCTTTTTTAGGTCGTTATTTTGAGTGTTTGTATATAGTCTATACAGTTCTCTCTTATGTTTTATTAGTCTCAGTATGTATTTGGGTAGTGTATGTCGGTGGAAAGCATTTTTTATTTCCGTGCTAAATTTTCCTATGGCTAGTGAAAGTTGTTGTTGTATAGTTTCTATTGAAATGTGCTGTGCTTGTGATTGAATGTAGTCATGTATATGTTGTTTCACTTTGTCTATGTCAGTCTTTGTTAGGTTTAAGTTTTTCTCTATAGGAGGTGTATTGGAGGTAGGTTGCGTATGTTGTAAGTCTATGTTAAACGTAATAGCCAGGTGGTCGGATCCAAGCTCGTTGGTTAAGTTTATGTTGTTGATGGTGATTGTCAGGTTTCTTGTGTGCAGTAGAACGTCTGGTGTTGAGTCTGGGTTTGCGGGCATCAGAAAAGTTGGTGGGGTGTGCTGTTTTATAAAGTCGGAATTTTGTAGAAATCTTTTAAGCTGTTTCGTTTTGCTTTTGTTCATATTAAAGTCGCCTACAATTATTGCATATTTATAGATGCTCGCTTTAGTCAGTATGTTTTGTTCTAGGTTGGAGTGTGGGTGTATGTATGTCAGAAATATGTGTATCAGGTCGTTTAAGTAGGGTAGCGTAAAATGTAGACAGTCGTTCAAAGGGTTGTTGAGGGAAGGAGGATTTGCTCTTCCAAGTTTGATGTTTGGTTTTAGGAGAGCTGCGACCCCCGCCCCTGACATGATTGATGGTATTTCCATGCCTATAGATATACTGCCAATTTCTGTACGTTGGTGTTTGTCCTAGTTTGGTTTTAGGCTCTACAAATATGCAGCAGTCTGTGTCGTTTTGTTCTATGTAATTGTAAATAAGTGGTTTTTTTTCTGTTAAGTCCGTTGATGTTGGCGTAAAGTAGTCTCATGTTGAACGGTCTATGTTAGTGATTGTTTGTTTTAGTTGTTCATGGGGTTCTGTCGAGGTGTTTTGGTTAGGTAGGAGCATGTCGAACATCAACACATACATGTGGTTACCAAAGAAGACGACCGAGGTGTCAATGTCAAAATCTTCTATATATTGTTTTCGCATTTTTTAAGCAGTTCTTCTCTGTTAGTGTTGGTAGACTTGTTAATTTGATGTTTATATTGGTTTAGTATAAAATCGTGAGTTGTTATTGGTGAGTGTATTCTGTTGCCTTTAGTTATCGTATCAGACACCTCAGACGTTCTCTTGTTCAGACACTTAATTTTTATGTTGGGGATACCACTGATAGGTGCTGTTGGTCTCTTCGGGCACTTTACGCTCCATGCCGCATGCTCGTCCGAGTTGCAGGCAGCGCACTTGACGGGAAGTGGAGAACTGCACCCAAATGTTGAGTGAGGGCCAAGGCACTTGTTGCACTTCGCAGGTGTTTTGCAGGATTCGGTTCGGTGCTGAAAAGAGTTGCACCTGGCGCACGGAGCAGGAATCGGAGCTGGAGGCTTGCTCTCGACAATCCTGAACACGCGCCCAAGGAAGTGCACGGGTCGCTCATCAACCTCTCGTACGTCGCCAGGTCGCCCGTTATCAGCCTCATCAGCAGGGTGGGACTGTTTCTAGCTCTAGAGATGATTCTTTTGCAGAACCTAATTGTTAGACCCGATTTCTCCAAATATTTCAGGAACATTTCATCCGTGATCTCAAGGTCCACTCCAGTAGCAACCACTGAATATGTGGCTGTAATATGGTGGTTTGATCTTTGTTGTCGGGTTGTTGGCAGGTTAGCACCTTTCTGCAGTTTGAACGTTGTTATAACGTTCTCTTGTATTAGTTGTTGTAAAATTTGTGTTGCTTTGTCATCATTGTTTGTTTTAATTAGAAAGTGATTATCTTGTCTGATAATCACATCCTTGTTGTTAGGGTTGAGTTCCTCCCATCTGATTGCAAGTTGCACTCTGGTGATGGTCGGCATTGCGTTCGCTGTGAATATTTGCGAATACGTGGGAAATCTTGTTGATGTTGTCTTGCTGTTTGTTGTTTGGTTTTCATATGTTGTAGCCTGTTGATCCAACGCTATTCGTTTGGCCTCAGGTGTTGGAGTTGTGGGGGTTGGCTGGGTTGGCTGGGTCGTCTTCGGTTTTCTGCCCCGTTTTTTCGTTCGTGGCTTTTTGAACCCACCATCCTGGGAGGCATAATCCGATTCGGATTCTTGCGAACTCCCAGGGTCCATCCTTTCGTTTGAATTCCACTCGTATGTATATATATATATATATATATATATATATATATATATATATATATATATATATATATATATATACATATATATTGTCCGTTTCTGAAAAGTTCACCGTGGCAACGTTGCACAGTCCAAGGTTTAAACGGGCCTGGTGCCTTTTCAGGTAGCAAAACCGGGCGGTTTACTTCGCTTTGTTGGTCCCACTTTTGGCACTTTCGCACTTTTGCACTATTGAATTGGCGCGCTCGTAAACACCCGACCACTCGCTACGGTGGCTCGACTCGGAATCTTCTTTAGAAATTGTTACCCAACAATTTTAATTCGTTATAAGCTCCCACAAATGTGCTACCGTTATCCGAATAAATGGTATGAGGTAATCCTCTCCTCGAAACAAATCTTTTTAAGCAAGCTAGAAAACATGCGGTGGTTAAAGAGGTGACAATTTCAATATGAATAGCCTTGGTTTTTGTTGCACCAATGTAGGTTCGTTGTTCTTTTTCCTTGAGCGCAATGCCCAAGCCGACGATAATTAATGGTGTGCGGGCTATGCAACCTTTGTAGACCCAAAATAATTTGTAGTCGGTTGTTAAAACACGCGTACTGGATTGCTTTAGAAAGTGGACTGTATGTTGATTGAAACTCTGGTAAGCTGCTTTAATTGTGAATTTTACAAGCGTTACCACTACAAAGTAAGTTCGAACCCCTTGACGATTTGAAAGAGAGAGCGTCAGAATGGCACGACCTCAAGACATTGAACTATATACTAAGTTAGTATATAGTTCAATGCCTCAAGACGAGGCGTTCTTGCGGGTGAAAGTAATTGAAAAGGGCGCCATCTAGGCGAATAGATTCGTCTCAGATGGACAGAATAAACAGGTATCGTTAATATAAATAGCAATGGTAATCAAAATGTTAATCCTAAAGTAATAAACGCAAACATGCCCCCGGCCTTGAAAAAACAAGATTTCAAAATACAAGCTTGAACATACAGAAATAAACATAAAGAAATAAAGATATACAGGTACATATAAGAAATATGATTTTACACATATAAGCTAACATCTAATACACCTCAAAACAGAGTTCACTGAGTTTGTGCATTGACTGCGGACATGGAACTGGCAGTGGACAAAGACAAGTACAGAAGATACCCTCGCATAACCATCGCTGCCAGGATGAATAGCGACAATTCTACTTAACTTCCTATGAAGGGGAGGTTAATTGTCGTCCTTGAGCAAAACAAGGTCCCTGGTTTCAACTCGGAATGGTGCAAGCGCCACTTGGTACGTTGCTGTAACTCGGATATGTACTCTTTGCTCCATCGTCTCCATATGCGTTGATGAAATTGTTGAACGCTTTGGAATCTTGACAATCGAGGTTCCGCAATGTCCGTTACATCCGGATCTGGTAGCGACGTAAGAGGCCTCCCAATCAGAAAGTGAGCTGGGGTTAAGGGTTGGAGGTCGTTTGGATCAGAAGAGAGTGGGGAGAGAGGTCGGGAATTCAATGTAGCCTCCACTTGAATTAGCAAGGTGCAAAACTCTTCATATGTGACAATTGATGTACCCAACACGCGCCTCAATGGTGCTTAGAAGACTTAATTCCGGCTTCCCATATCCCACCAAAGTGGGGACTATGAGCAGGAATAAAGTGCCAACTAGTTCCATCGTTAGCGACTGTTTCGCTAAATTTGGAACCATGATCAATTATAAATTTAGACAGCTCTATTAGCTCCGACTTCGCGCCAACAAAATTTGTCCGTTGTCTGAATATACTTGTGCAGGTTTACCGCGGCGAGAAACAAATCGACGAAAGGCGAGGAGAAAGGTCTCCATGGATAGATCAGTAACCAATTCAAGGTGAACCGCTTTTGTCGAAAAGCACACGAATAAGCACAAGTACGCCTTAGAGGTCTTGGCACCGCGCCCCTTTTGGTTCTTTACAAAAAAAGGCCCGGAGTAATCAATTCCTGTTTTGTAAAATGGAGGAGAAGGAGTAACGCGAGGCAATGGCAGGTTTCCCATGAGGGGTTTGGTGAATCTTGGAGAAAGTCGAACACAACGAACGCATGAACGAACAATCTTTCTTGAGAGGTTTCTAGCAGATGTGATCCAAAATTGCTTTCTTAGAGACGCTAAAAGCAGCTGACCAGCATGAAGTAGTCGAATGACAATGCATCGAAAGCAATGAGTGAAGACAAGTGATCTTTACCAGACAGAATGATGGGGTGCTTCTTCTCATAGGAAAAATTGGATTGCAGTAGCCGACCTCCAACTCTAATAATACCATCTGCGCCGATGAAAGGATTAAGACTTAGAAGTGCCGAAGAAACTTTTACAGAACACTTCCCTTTCAACCGGGCAAACTCTTCGGGAAAATATTTATGTTGAGACATTTTAAATAGACACATAAGAGCATCGTGTAGATTTGAGGGAGTTAAAACTCCAAGGCAACGCCTTTCCTTGGGAGTCAAGCAATTGTGCCGAAAGCGCAAGCACCAGGCTACAACTCGCTTTAGATGTTTCAGGCTTGAAAAATTTGAGGTTGGGAAACACGGAATGACAGACGCACAAAGGCAAGTTACTTCTTTTCTCAGTTCTGGAAGGCTCAAGTCAGAAACTGACGAACAGGGCCATGAAGATTCTTCGTCTACCAGAAAAGAGGGGCCGTGCCACCAAAGTGCGGAGTCCTTGAGACAATGAGGAGAAACTCCCCTTGACAAAAGGTCGGCTGGATTCATTTTGGTGGGCACGTGTTTTCAAGTGGCATGCGACGTAAGTTGTTGGATTTCTGCCACTCGATTGCTAACGAACGTTTTAAGAAGATTCGGGCTAGTTTTCAGCCATCCAAGAACTATGGTCGAATCTGACCACAGAAAGACATCGGAGATTCTTAGTTTGAGAGATTTCTCTACTTGATAGGAAAGCTTAGCGAGAAGAATTGCTCCGCAAAGCTCGAGCTTGGGAATAGTAATAGGTTTAAGAGGGACAACCGTGGCCATTGCGCACAACAAATGAGCATGAGACAAATTCTGCTGATCGACGCTACGAAGATAAATACAGGCTCCATAGCCTTGAAGGAATGCATCGGAAAAACCATGCAACTGAATACCTTTAGGTTCATTGCTAAGCACATGACGAGGAATCTGTAGCTCATTAAGGTCAACCAACGCTTTGCGATACGATTTCCAACTGCGTTGCATCTTAAGAGGAATGGGATAGTCCCAAGACAATTTTTCCATCCAGAATTGCTGAAGCATCATTTTGGCACCCAAGGTGCACGGGCTTAACAACCCTAAAGGGTCAAAGATTTGCGAAATTTCGGATAGAATAGATCTTTTCGTATATGTATTTTCCCAAGACTTTGAAATAGAGAACATTAAATAGTCGGACTGGAAAGACCAAATCAAACCTAAGGTACTGGTATGCTCATTCACTCCAAACTGCCGTACAGTCGGATGAATATCGGAAGCAGGGTTATCCTTTAGAACCCTGGAGTCATTTGAAACCCACTTTCGCAGATTAAAACAACCAGCCTTAAGAATATTAGAAAGTTCAGAGCATATGCGTTGAGATTCGGACAGATTGTCACAGCCAGTTAGGAGATCGTCAACATAAAAATCAGACTTGATAATCCAAGAGATTTCTGGAAATGATGTCTCACAATCAATGCCTAGCTGACATAAAGCTCGAATTGCTAGAAAAGAGGCAGAAGCGGTGGACCGAACTTGGACATCAGATTGAAAACCAATGGAGCTTGAAACTACCCAGCCGGAACGTGTTTTTTGGAGAATTGGAAGATTTGGACCCAAACGAATTTGTCCAATGCACAAAATGTTGAAGAAAGCCGAAGCGCCTATTAGAAGGTCAATGTCACCGGGTTTATAGAAAGATGGGTCTGATAACTTCACGTTTTCCGGAATCTTGAATTTATCTATATCTATCTGGATACCAGGAATACTGCCTGTAATTTCATCAAGAACAAGACAAGAGAGATGAGCCTTAAAAGAAGATTGATGAGCATGCACTCAACTGCACATTTAGCATTCGCCAGAGATGCGGCTTGTGCCAATCCAGAAATAGATATGTTGACTGACTCAACGGGCAAATTCAGCCTTTTACATAGACTGGATTTAATGAAATTTGATTGCGATCCTGAATCCAGAAGTATTCTGATTGTATGAGGTTTTCCAAAAGAGTCAATGATCTGCGCAGACGCGGTAGGTAATAGGACTTGAGCCGTATTCGAAGAAAATGCAGAACTAGTTGAGGAGAGCTCTGGTTCCTCTACGGATGCGGAAACAGGAAAAGTTTGAGCTGTTGATTGAATTGAATTCAGGTGTAAGCTAGTGTGATGTTTTGATTTGCAAAGACGACAAGTAAATGTAGAACGACACTGAGTTACAAAATGTCCCTTAGATAAGCAATTGGGACAAACCTTTAAATCCTTTGCTTTGGCCAATATCTCTTGAGGAGTTAGTTGGTGGAACCGGTCACATTTTGATAAATAATGCGGCTGTTTGCATAAAGGACACACGGGATTGCTAGAAACAAAAGCTTTTGAATGCGTTCTAGGTTTTCGTTAGCCGGTTTCGATTGTTTGCACTCCAAAGATTCTAATAGATTCGCTGTATTTTTAATAAACCCTTTAAATTGATCGAGATTTGGCAACTGCGATCCTAAATTATTTTTGAAGGTTTCCCATTCGCGGGTAGTAGTAGGGTCCAGTTTCTTTCAAACCACGTGAATTGAAAAGGCATCCAGAAGCTCAGCTTCTGTAGCTAATGATTTTAGCTATGAATGAAACGTGCTTAAAAAGTGAATCGTTCATTTTCCTTAATTTGGTAGCTAATTCCCTTGATGAGGTTTCAATTTCAAGTATTGACTTAAGGTGATTGTGTACAAGCATTCTGGGGTTGTTGTATCTTTCGCATATAGAATTGAACGCTACAATATAGTTATCGCTAGTAAATTCTAAAGATTTTATTATTTCCGCCGCTTCGTCGAAAGGAGATGCTTTGAGGTAGTGCAGCTTTTGAATATTATTTATTTCGGCGTTTTCATGGATTAAATTACTGAATATTTCTCTGAACTCGATCCAATTATCAAGATCACCATGAAACTTTGGTAAATTGATGGTAGGCAATTTTATGAAAGAGTTAGCACTTGAATGTCCCGAAAAACCGTTTGAGCTCGTTATTGGCGACTTTGTTGGATCTTGATTTGGATTAATAGCTGTAAGCATGCTTAGTAAAACCTCTGCTTGTGCAATGGCTTCAAAGTACTGACTTTCAAAAATTTCTAACTGCTCATTGTCTTGATCTGAATCTGTGCTAAGCTCGAGTATTTCCAAATGAAGTTCCTCAAAATCGGACAAATAGGTTATAGCAGAATCGAGCTGCTTTCGTAATTGCACTGTTTGAACAGAACTAACTACCTGCTCGGGATTTTCATGCGCATCCTGAATCTTAATTACAAATGCCCTAAACCGGGTCAATTTCCCTTTGAGGGCGCCTCTTTTGCGATTAAGATTGTCCATGATATTAAGTAAAGAAATAACGGCACTAGTTAATGTTAGACAATCGGGACAAATCCTGCAGTTGCAAGTGAAACGTAAAAGCTATTGATTAAACGAAAGAAGGTATACGAAAATTAATTCAGAGATCAATTAGCTTAGAAAAATGTGCCAACAAATGCGTGCATGAAACACGTGTGTAGGTACCTCAAATTAAATAGCAGTTTAAGTGAGTTTGCAAATCGCATTCAGTCAAACTTACACTGAATGTGAACAATAAATTATGGAAAAGGTAAAAGGGATTGACTCACTCTGACTGTACAAGATGTCTGCTGCTCCTCTTCTGTGCACGTGGTTCGGATGCGGCTCGAAGGCCAAAATGTACGGGCTATGCAACCTTTGTAGACCCAAAATAATTTGTAGTCGGTTGTTGAAACACGCGTACTGGATTGCTTTGGAAAGTGGACTGTATTTTGATTGAAACACTGGTAAGCTGCTTTAATTGTGTATTTCACAAGCGTTACCACTACAAAGGAAGTCCGAACCACTTGACGATTTGAAAGAGAGTGTCAGAATGGCACCACCTCAAGACGAGGCGTTCTCGGGGATGGCAGTAATTGAAAAGGGCGGCATCTAGGCGAATAGATTCGTCTCAGATGGACAGAATAAATAGGTATCGCTAATGTAAATATCAATGGTAATAATAAAGTAATAAGCGCAAACACCGCGATAAATTAAGCAATAGTCAGGTCGCTGACCACCTCTAAATGAACACATTTAGTGCTCATGCACACAAATATACATATAAAGGCTTTCATTATTTTTGGGTTTCTCGTTTTCCTGTCCCTCATAGAGATTGGACCAGCATAGCCAATGCCCGTATGTGTGAAAACAGGTTGAAAAGAACTGAGACGACAATCAGGCAGATTCCCCATTTGGTAAGCTTGTGTAACTGGCTTAGCCCGGAAACACACCACACCGTTTCGTACTATAGATCTTGCGATCCTACGACCAGAAATTGGCCAATATCTTTGACGAACCGAATACAACAGTTGTTGCTGGCCGCAGTGTAACAATTTTACGATCGACATGTTCTCGTCTGAGAATCAACAAAGTCAAATCATGTTTGTTTGATAAGATAATGGGATGTTTTTGATCGTCAGATAAATTTGCCCTTGCAAACGGCCACCGACTCTAATCACCCCTGTCTCATCCAAATAAGGATTCAAACACAATAGGTTACTAGAATTTGGCAAAGTCTCACCCTTTCTTAAATTGGCATACTCCTTAACAAACGACTGAGCCTGAGATATTCTTATTAAACAAGTAAGAGCATGGTTAAGCTCCCCTGCTTGAATTGGACCATTGGACAAAATCTTAGATTGAAGACGAAAATAAAATCGAAAGCAATATGCGACAATGCGTTGTAATGTCAATAGAGATGAATATCGTGAGATATCAAATTGAAAGTTGTCGGTCACCACTGCCGAATAAGTAATTGTCCTTTGTTCAGGAATGTCGTAAGGCCATTCAACTTCAATATTTTTATTTGGGTTAGAAAATAACGAAGTTGGACCCCTCCACCATAATTCTGAGTCACGGAGGTAAGCAGCAGAACTTCCTCGGGATAGACAATCTGCAGGATTCTCCTCTGACCTGACATGATACCAATCCTTTGAAGCCGACAAATTTTGTATTTGTGTGACTTGATTTGCAACAAAGGTTTTCCATCGGCTTGGACAACCTCGAATCCAACATAAGACTATGGTTGAAACGGACCAGTAAAATTGGTTATCAATTTTAACATTTATCGACTGCTTGACCTTTTGTACCAACTTAACAGTAACATACGCAGCACACAGTTCTAGACGAGGTAGCGTTATCTTTTTAATTGGGGCCACGCGGGATTTTGACAACATTAAACGAGAAGAAATGTACTCGCCGGTTGCTCTCAAACAAACTAAATAGACACAACCTCCATAAGCCTTTTCGGAAGTATCCGCAAAGGCATGTATCTGCAAGGCCTTCCAATTTTCACCAAGAACATAACGAGGGGTGCCTACCAGATTGAGGGTTTGTAGATCGTTACAAAATGCAGACCACCTTTCTGCAAGATACTGTGGAATTGACTCATCCCAAGACAACTTTTCCTGCCAAAGACTCTGTAAAATTAGTTTAGCTACCACTACAACTGGACCCAATAAACCTAAAGGGTCAAAGATTTGACCTATGATAGACAAAATGACTCGCTTTGTAATTTTGGAAGGCGACTGGACAATCTTGATCGAATAATGAATTGAGTCCTGCACCGCATCCCAGAACATTCCTAATGTTTTACTCTGGCTCTCTCCCAGAGGCAATATGCTAGAGAATGGATCCTTATCGACCTCGAACTGACTCATTAGCTCCGTAGCGTTCGATAGCTACTTGCGTAACTTGAAGCCAGCGGTGCTCAGAATAAATACAATATGCTTTTGAAGTTGTAATAATCCAGACTGTCAATATTCACCAGTTAGTAGGTCATCCAGATAGAAACAATTCAAAATAGCCTGACTAGCCTGCGGATATTCCTCCTTGAAGTCTAATCCTAACTGATGTAATGCTCGAACAGCTAAGAATGGTGAGGATGCACACCCATAAGTCACTGTATTAAGCTCGAAACATTCAACCTTTTTGGATAAGTCGTCAGGATTTTTCCATAAAATTCTCTGAAGTTTCCATTCACTGGGTTCCACTAAGACTTGCCTATACATTTTTGTGATGTCAGCATTAATTACAAACGGGGACATTCGGAAATTTAACAGAATAGACAATAGATCGTTCTGAATAGTTGGAACAACATATTGCACATCATTTAATGACACTCCAGTATCACTTTGTGCCGACGCATCAAAAACAACTCTCACTTTGGTAGTAAAACTGGATTCCTTGACAACGGCATGATGTGGAAGATAAAAATATGCATTCGAATCACTCCTACTCATTGAAAAGTTCGCAACCTTTGTCATATGAACAAGATCCTTGTATTCATCCAGAAACGCGACATATTCTCTTTTTAATTCCTTATACCGCCTTGATCACCTCCTCCAAGTTGATTTGCGACGACAGCTCGGCGAATTCCCGCTGGACACTGTCCAGCATGGCCACCGCGTTCCCATTTATACCATAGGCTGGGTGGGCGGAGCTCGTCGGGACAGCTTCGTGCTGCCTCAGCGGAGGAAACTCCGCTAATGAAGGCGGGGGCAGCATGGTCCTGTTGGCGTGACTTGGCGCCATGGTCCTGCTGCTTAGGGGTGAAGGGTGGATCGGGCCAGGGGCTCGACTGGTTTGACCCCAGGCTGGCCTCGTTGGAAGAGAAGCAGGGACGAAACGCTGCTTCTCCGCCGGGACTTGCGCCTGTTTGTAAATGTAGACTGGGCAAGCCTCGTCAAAGCTACGATGGAGCCCACCGCAGTTAGCGCATTTTAATTTAGCCCCAACGGGGCAGGCGGTGATTTCATGCCCCCCAGCGCATTGGGAGCATTTAAAGTCCCGGTGGCAGTTCCCGGAGACATGGCCCCAGCCCTGGCATCGACGACACTGTGTCAGGGTCTTCCGGTTTTTGCGGGTTTCCCACGAAACCCTGACACTACACACCACCCTGGCCTCAGCGTTAAGCCTTCGGAGGGTCGCCTTGTCGCTAGTGACGACCAGGTAGAGCGGCCTGAAAAGTGTCTTCATTTTGAAGACACTTCCAGTCCCTGGTCTGCCAGATCCTGCTTTATGGCAGTCGGATCGACATTCCCCTCCAGGCCCCTCAGGACGAACGCGTGAGTTTTTTTCGACGAAGGGGCGTAGGTGTGGAACTGACTCTTGTCCTCCTCCAGGGATCGTTTCACCGCCGCCCAGTCCATAATGCTGGTGCAGTACACGATTAACGAAGCCTTCGTGTACTTCAGCGTGAAAGGCTGACTGGTGATTCCTTTTATGCTACCAATCAGCATTGTGTGATTGCTGGGTTTTCCAGAGATCACAACTGGCGGCGGCTTTTCTGCCTTCTTGGTCTTGTTTGCAGTTGCCGCAGGGCTCTCAGCAATCGCTTCCCGTTCAGTCCCTACGCTGGTGTTGTGAAGTGTTGGAGGCTCATCTACAATTGGCGGTTGGATGGGCGTGAATCGGTTTTTCAGCGTCGTGGAGGCCTCTGGACCAACAATCAGCGTACTCCACGCCACTGTCTTTCGCGGGACGACAAATCCGTCATCCGCGTCCCTCGGGCAGGAGCATGTCAAACATTAGGATGTAGATATGGTTTCCGAAGAAAACAACTGACGTGTCAATGTCGAAGTCTTCTATAAATTGTTTTCGTAGTTTTTTTAGTAGTTCGTCTCTGTTGGTATTGTTTGTCTTGTTAAGTTGATGTTTGTATTTGTTTATGATGTGCTCATGTGTTGTAATGGGTGTGTGTATTCTACTTGCCACTGTCGTCGTCTCCGCAATCCCGGTCGTCCGTTTGTTAACGCATTTTATTTTCACGTTTGGTATTCCGACGATTGGGTCTGTCGGTCGTTTTGGGCACGTCATGCTCCATGCTGCGTGGTCCTCAGAGTTGCATGCTGCGCATTTGGTTGGCAGTGGTGACTCGCATTTGGAAGTTGGATGGGGACCCTGGCACTTGTTGCATTTCGGCGATTGTTTGCAGTCTTCCGTTTTGTGGTTGAATATGTTGCACTTGGCGCACGGCGCAGGCAGTTAAAATTGACCAAGCGTTGTTATCATTGTCATTAGTGACTGGTATGTTGGCAATCGCTTGTAATGTTTCGCCATCAAGGAAATATTTCAAATAATAAAACTTTTCGACTTCAGATAACTTTTCTTTTTTACTGACAATGGCTTGTAAGGCATCTCTAAATTCAAGCCATTTTTCGTAGGAACCGTTAAATATAGGCAACTTTAGATCCGGTAATTTTATCGTTTGTTTACTGCCTTGACTTGGATAATTATTCCTACTTGCATTACCGGAGCTAAGTTGAGACTCCTTTGACTGATTGTCCATATCGGACTTCTTTAATATTGATTTAAGTCTAGATATTATTAAAAAATACTCCTCTTCGAAATTAGCTCTGTCAGAACTATGAGTCTGAATAATATTTTCTATGTCTATTTGCGCCAAATATTCTATATACGCCAAATTTCCAGATTCTTCCGGACTGGAACTCACTCACTCGTCTCAAACGCCGTGTTGCTGGGTACACAAAATGGCCGCTTTGACTACGGACTTTTTAACTTAATTCGTCTCGATAGAACCAAAATGTTGGTTCGAATTACTGGACTGTATAAATAAAACCACTGAAATTAACTTTATAGTCGGTCTGACTATATTTCAGGATAATGTAGTGGTTACAAAATTGGTTTCTTAAGTTGTACCTTTACCGGCGACGGCCAAATGTAAAAGTCTACTCGAAAAAGCGTTGCGTACAGGCCTAACCTCCCTTACAGACCATTGCCGAGGTTGCCGCTAAACCTTATTACTAAATTCGTATGCATAGGAATGGCGGAGTTGCCTTTCTTAAAAATAATAATGGTTAAAGGCCTAACAGGGATTGACTCCCTCTGACTGTACAAGATGTCTGCTGCTCCTCTTCTGTGCACGTGGTTCGGATGCGGCTCAAAGGCCAAAATGTGCGGGCTATGCAACCTTTGTAGACCCAAAATAATTTGTAGTCGGTTGTTAAAACACGCGTACTGGATTGCTTTAGAAAGTGGACTGTATGTTGATTGAAACTCTGGTAAGCTGCTTTAATTGTGTATTTTACAAGCGTTACCACTACAAAGTAAGTCCGAACCCCTTGAGGATTTGAAAGAGAGAGCGCCAGAATGGCACGACCTCAAGACGAGGCGTTCTCGGATATGAAAGTAATTGAAAAGGGCGCCATCTAGGCGAATAGATGGACAGAATAAACAGGGATCGCTAATATAAATAGCAATGGTAATTCAAATGTTAATCCTAAAGTAATAAGCGCAAAGAAATGGAGTGTATTAAATTTCCACTGTTGGCAATTAATTTCACTTTATTTCTCTTTTACAAAAAAGGATGGCTTGTATATCTGTTGATTACCAAAATCTTGTGTTTTTTGAGGACGAGAATCAGAAGCATTCTGACTTGACATTGACATAATCTCGTCCTTCGATGCCACATAACAGTACCCAATTCCACAGCTATCTGGCAACGTCGATACATACCGCCGCCCTTGAAATCTTATAGCTTTCAACAAAACATTAACTTGGTTTTAAATAATAAATCAAACACAATTGACATACATGGAAGATCAAATACTAAATAAATTCATAAAAAGAGCACATAAACGGTGAGTTGTCCTGAATTGGCAACAATGCAGTGCGAGTAGTGTTTTCAATGTAACTACTCGCACTCCATCATCGTCACCAGGGTGGACAGCAGTAATCCGTGCCATGGGCCAGTGTAGTGGTGGAGCAGCTTCTTCCTTCAGCAGAACCAGCGAACTGAGCAAAGAGGGATTATTCTTCTTGAACTTCCACTTGGACCGTTCTTAGAGACCATGTAAATACTGCAGCTTCCATCGATTCCAAAAGCTTTGAAATAATCGCTGGACATGTTGAAAGCGCTTATTATTGTTTATAGCTGTGTTTATCAAAGAGCCTTCTGGTATAGCTGACAGTGCCAGACCAATGAGAAAGTGACCACGAGTGATGGCGTGAAGATCGTTCGGATCTGAGGTCATAGGAGTAAGAGGTCGGGAGTTTAAGGTTGCTTCAATTTGGGTCAAAATAGTGTAGAACTCTTCAAAATTCAAAGGGCAACCAGTAAGAATTCTCTTTAAGTGTACTTTTGTTGACTTCACTCCAGCCTCCCAAATTCCTCCAAAATGAGGAGATCTGGCTGGTATAAAATGCCACTTAATTTTATTGGCTAACACGTAATTGGAAATTTTATCAGATTTTGAAATATTATTGATTCCTGCGGAACTCCACGTCGAGAGGCGAATCTTTTTAGGGCAGCAAGAAAGGCTTCGCTAGTGAGCTCGCTAACCAATTCAATGTGACATGCTTTCGTGGACAGGCAAACAATGATGCACAAATATGTCTTTAATATTCTTCGGTTTCTATTCTTGCACTCTGTGTTCAAATGACCCAAAATAGGTTCCTGAGAGGCGTCCTATCGGCTGACAGAAACACCAGAATAACCGAAATGCACGAAGCTACAGGGATGGCCTATATAGCCGACTATATAGATACCATCGATGAAAAATTTTATCATAGCGGAGTGCAAGGCTCAGTCCTCACGCGAAATATCACCCAAGTAAGAGCAAACGACCGCCCAACCCATGGTCCCCTGTATAAGCGACTTCCCATATTTTATGAGGATTTTGTCCCTGACAGTACGTGACGACAAACAAACATTGCCTGCCAGTTGCAGACAGTCGTTTCTAGCAGGCTGGAAACGCCGAAATCCAACATAACGTGACTTGACGGGTTCGTCCTGCCTCGTCGTGGCTGGTGCTGGCTGGTCCTTGCACCGATCGGGGCGGGGGCGGAAGGATTTGGTCATCTAGTTGAAACTGCCGGCGGTTAACGCCACGGCTGACAGTATCAGGCTTAAAGGTCGAAGCAAAAGGGGTTTTTGGCTTCCCTTCAGGAAGACCTTTTTTCCTTAATGAATGCCCCTCGAATAAAACCAAAACCTTGACCTTGTTGACCGAACATAAACATGTTATACATGGTTGAAGAGCATATTTAAAGGGGAATTTAAAAATGCAGAAATTCAATATTGCGCCCATAAGAAAAACAAAAGTTGACTTCGGCCTCATTGAACATAGTGGGCCTAGATTATTTTTTACTTTATTTTCAAATTCACGCTCATTTCTTACCCACACCCTGAAAATTTCGTTATTGTATCTTTTATAATAAACACGATACAAAGGATTTTATAAAACGCACTTTTTTTTTCCTGTATATCCGCTGCTATTCCGAGTTCAACGAAGTTGATGACAGATAGATAGATAAAATTTATTGAACATTCCCACTAACAAAATTCACAAACAAAGTTAACAAACATAACTCCCGTGTCTAGCCAGATGTTCGGCCGGTTGCTCTCTGCCCATGATCTAAATAGGCGCGCTAAGTCGTCCATTACCTGGGCAGTGCCCTATCATGGACATTCCCGAGCTAGCCATACGCACGACAACGTCAGGAGATAGTCTTGAAGTGGCGGTTTTGGTTTTATTCGAGGGGCATTCATTAAGGAAAAAAGGTCTTCCTGAAGGGAAGCCAAAAACCCCTTTTGCTTCGACCTTTAAGCCTGATACTGTCAGCCGTGGCGTTAACCGCCGGCAGTTTCAACTAGATGACCAAATCCTTCCGCCCCCGCCCCGATCGGTGCAAGGACCAGCCAGCACCAGCCACGACGAGGCAGGACGAACCCGTCAAGTCACGTTATGTTGGATTTCGGCGTTTCCAGCCTGCTAGAAACGACTGTCTGCAACTGGCAGGCAATGTTTGTTTGTCGTCACGTACTGTCAGGGACAAAATCCTCATAAAATATGGGAAGTCGCTTATACAGGGGACCATGGGTTGGGCGGTCGTTTGCTCTTACTTGGGTGATATTTCGCGTGAGGACTGAGCCTTGCACTCCGCTATGATAAAATTTTTCAGCGATGGTATCTATATAGTCGGCTATATAGGCCATCCCTGTAGCTTCGTGCATTTCGGTTATTCTGGTGTATCTGTCAGCCGATAGGACGCCTCTTAGGAACCTATTTTGGGTCCTTTGAACACGTCGTCTCGTGGAATCACAGACAGAGTGCCAGACAGGGGATCCGTAGGTCAGTATGGGCCTTATGGTGGAGGTGTAGAGCAGAAGTTTATTTCGAGGTGATAGGAAAGAATTTGGCGCCAGAAGAGAGTACAACTTTCTTCGGGCCATGGCAGTCTTTTGTACAGCATAGTCAACATGTTTATTGAAATGGAGTCGGGCGTCTAGTTTGAATCCCAGGTATTTCACCTCTTTTGTTGGTTTGATAGGAGTATTTTGGACCACGAGTGGTGATAAGATTTTGTTGTTAGTGAATTTGCGCGAAAAGATAATAAGTTCCGTCTTCCTGGGATTCACTTTAAGTTTCCATTTGTCAAAATACGGCGTCAATAAACTCAGGTGATGTGCAATGCGAGATTTCGCAGCCAGAGCATAAAAAGACGATGCGTAGATAGCCGTATCATCAGCGTATAGTGCTATTTTTGTAGTGGGAAGTTTTGGAATGTCTGCTGTGTACAATGTATACAGCAGCGGCGAAATCACTGTTCCTTGTGGTACTCCTGCCGCGATGCGTCTTTTAGCAGAAGTGGAATTCTCCACTTTCACCTGGATGGAACGGTTTTTTAGGTAAGACGCTATAAGGGAAACTAGGTAGAGTGGCAGTGAATGCACGGCAAACAACTTGTACAGCAGGCCTGTGTGCCAGACTGTGTCAAAGGCCCTTTGCATGTCGAGAAGCAGCATAACCGTGCTTTGAAGCTTATTAAATGCTGCATAGGCATCCGTTGCGATCCTAGCAGTCTGCAGCGTTGTGTTGTGTCTTGGTCGAAAGCCAAACTGCTCATCCGGGATTAAACTTTGAAGCTCGGCTGCTGCCTGTAGTCTCGAATGGATGACCTTCTCGGTTAATTTGCCGAGGGTGTTCAAGAGGGAAATTGGCCTATAAGAGGCGGGTTCGGTCGGGTTTTTGCCAGGCTTTAAGATGGGGATTATTACAGCGTTCTTCCAGTCCTGTGGGAAGTGCTGCAATTTAAGGACTGCGTTGACTATTTGCACTATTAGCACAATAGTTTTCCGCGGTAAGTTTTTGAGGAGTAAATAAGGGATGCCGTCTGGCCCGGGGGCTTTTCGGCTAGGGAGACGCCGAAGACACGATTGTATCTCCGACGGGGTTGTTATATAGGAATGCAAAATCGAGGGTGGTATAGGATACTTCCGTTCTACAAAAACAGCGGTCTGTCTTTCTGTTTCGTTATCCTGAAGGGCTGGTTGGACCTTGTGTACTTCTGCCAAAAAGTCGGCGAGCAGCTCGCACTTGTCCTTGGAGGTAATATAACTCCGCCCCTCTTTTTCAAGCGCGGGGACTTGCTCATAGCCGTTTCGCAGACTTCTCGACAGTTTCCACAGAGAATTGTCACGGGGAGTCAGATTTCGCAGTTTCTCCGCCCAGGTATAATTCCTGTATGCGGAGATTTCGCGCTGTATGTCTCGTGCAAGCTCTGCTGCCATTATGCGATCGGCAGATCGCCTGAATCGCTGCCATCGCTTCCTGATTCGATTTTTCGCCTTAATAAGGTCCAAAATTTCCTCAGGAAGATTGTCGCGCCGCGGTCTGTTCGGAACTTTTTTGGCCAAAGCTTGCTGTGTCCGTTGTATATTCCTGGTCAGACCTTTTACCGCATGCTCTAGAGCTTCGACAGTGTCAATCTGGCCTGGAATACACGTCAGGTCTTGTAGT
Organism: Dendroctonus valens; assembly: GCA_024550625.1. Taxonomy (NCBI): domain Eukaryota; kingdom Metazoa; phylum Arthropoda; class Insecta; order Coleoptera; family Curculionidae; genus Dendroctonus; species Dendroctonus valens. Next base: position 33,019 of record JAJTJO010000243.1, read on the forward strand.
CGTTTTCGATATTCGCGAAAATCGAAATTTTCGTATGAATATCGAAAGTCGTTAGTTTGTGTGCGCTTTAAATCCCTAATGTCGAGGTAAATGGGCAAATGGTCACTGCTGAGGGCGTCTATAACCACCATCTCCGTGAGATTGGTGAGTCCTTTGGCAATTCCGAAGTCGAGGTAGGATGGATTCCCTCCACTGTTCGGGTAATGGGTTGGGGATGAAGTGGGCATAACGAGTAGGCCATTGTCGCGAACGTAGTCGGCTAGAAAATTGCCGGCTGCGTTTTTATGTCCAGGGTTATTGAATAGTGGATGGCGGGCGTTGAAATCTCCCATTAGCAACACCCTATTGGTGTTTATGAAAAATGGATCGACATCAGCGGCCTGTAAGCGTACGGTGGAGAAATAGCCACAGTAGATCAAAACTCCATCACGAAGTTCAACGCCGACGTTCTCTATTGATGACTGCCTGTGCGGCAGTCTCCTGTATGGAATTGACGTTTTGACCGCTATGGCCACCCCTCCCCTTAAACCGGGCCTATCGGCACGTTCGAGCCTGTACCCCCGAATCCTAAGTATATCCCCGGGGCGCAACCATGTTTCGACAATCAACGCCACGTCGATATCCTCGGTCTGAAGGAAGTGCACAAACTCACCGAGACGACTCCGGAGTCCGCATGAGTTCCATTCTCCTATCCTCATAGGGCACAACTGGCAAAATCAGGGCTTAAAAATCGAAGCTATTGATGTCTTCGTTGAAGAACTGCGCGGAAACGAGGAACCTTTCCGCTTTCGTCTCGCAGCCCCTCAACGCAGCGCTATAAAATCTAACCGCCTTGATTACCTCCTGTAAGTTCACCTGCGATGCCAGATCGGCGAATTCCCGATGTAGGGTGCCCAGAGTGGCTACTGCGCCAGCGTTCATGCCTTGGTTAGTGGGGGGTCTTGGTTGGGGACTATTAACTGCGACGGTTTGACCAGGCTGCGTGGCCCTGCTGGTCATTTCATTTCTGCCAGGGAGCGGCGGAAACTCGTTCGGGCTCGGGATGGGCTGCCTAGTCCTGCTGGTTTCTGGGTGGGGGATCGGGCCTGCGGGTCGGAAGGTCTGCCCCCACGCTGGTCTGGACGGAAGTGGTGCCGCCACGAACTGCATTTGTGGTTTTTGTGGTTTTTCAACCGGACGCTGGGCCAGTTTGAAAACGTACACCGGGCATGCTTCGTCAAAGCTCCGGTGGGGACCAGTGCAATTGGCGCATTTTAGCGCCGATCCCGGCGGGCACGATGTTATTTCGTGGGGGCCCGCACACTTGGAGCACTTGAAATGTTTGTTGCAGGTGCCCGATACGTGTCCCCAGCCCTGGCATCGGCGGCACTGCGTCAGGGTTCGTTGGTTCTTCCTGGTTTCCCAGGAGACCCTGACATCGCGGATCACTTTGGCGGTGGTGGCGAGTTTCCGTAAGGTCACCGAATCGTCGGTGACAACCAGGTACAGGGGCCTAAACTGGGTCTTCATTCGGAAGACATTTTTGATGGCAAACCCCTTTTCCTCGAGGTCCTCCTTGATTTGAGAAGGCTCCACGTTGCCCTCGAGCCCCCTTACCACAAACGCGTGTGTACGCTGGTTTGCGGGTGCGTAGGTATGGAACTGTCCGCCCTCTGCCTCCAGTGACCGCTTGACCGCCGCCCAGTCTAAAATGCAGCTGCAGTACACTATCAGCGACGCTTTAGTGTATTTTAATGTGAATGGCTTATTTGTAATTGACTTTAGGCTATTCACTAGCGCGCTGTGGCTGCTGGGCTTTCCCACGATGACTATTGGTGGCGGTTTTTCGGCCTTCTTCGCCGATTTGCTGAGCGAAGCAGCCGCTTTGGCAGCCAGTTCCTCATGCATTGTTTGGGTCCCGCTGGTGGAGGGTTGAGGCTCATTCTCCAAGGGGTCAGTTGCCGGTTGGATTGGCGAAAATCTATTTTCGGTTGTTACTGCTGGGCATGCCGGTGTGGTCAATAGTGTGCTCCACGGCACCGTTTTCCGTGGCACCATAAAGGCATCACCGCTGTGATCCGACTTGTCATCGGCCACTGTTTGGCGCACGGCTGAGCTTTTTTCAGCCATAGCAACAGCTCCCCGCTTTTCTTTGATCTGCTGACGGTTCGTGGCTCGCTGTGATTGGTCCGTTGACGTTTCTGGGCCAATCTCGATCGTCGCTTTTTCTGGCTGGTGCTTGGGTTTCTTTGTTGTATTCGGGGGGCTTACCTTGTCCAGCTTCCGTTTGGGTATGGCCCCTGTGGAGATCTGGGTGGTTAGCAGGGCCCTTTTCCGAACAGTTGGGTGTTCGGCCTTCAAATGGTTGACCGCCAGCGACCACTTTGGTGGTTTGCCTGCTGTGTAAGCAGCTGTGAAGTCCGCTGTAACCACCTTGCAGCGGTCGCAATTTTTGTTTGTCCTTAGCAAGCGGACAACCTGCTTCAATTTCTGCAGCTTTTGTTCCTCGTCCAATTGGTGGAACGCATCTGCTGACGCAGCGCTACTGGTGAGCGAACTTAGAGACGACAATGAGATTACGGACTCATTGTCGTCTTCGTCGGCGGATTCTAAATTGTCTATTGATTCCACTACGAACTTATAATGTTTATATTCACTCAGCAAAAGAAAGCACACAAACTGTGGTTGACAATCCGATAGCACGAGAAACAATTTTTCGCACAAGCGGATCGGACCACGGCTAGTTGAAGGCAGCAACTGTTGATGACAGCTTATTTATAGGCACTTGATTCCGCAACTTTTTCCCCATTTGGTCCACCCTGTAACTCTAACGGTTTCCAATATCCCCATGTACATCATTTTATACTGGACACACTGTATATGCAAGCTCCATAGGCCTTTTCCATCGGAAAACCCGTGCATTTCTATAACGTTATAATTATTCGAGAATGCATGACGGGAAATAACAATTTGCTCTACATGCTGTAAATCGTTGAATAAGTTTAGCCATTGAGTGTGCAAATATATAGGTAAAGATTCGTCCCAGTTGATTTTCGCCTGCCACAGTCGTTGCATTATTAATTGGGATCTTATCGTTATGGGAGATAACAAACCGAATGGATCAAGTTGTTTTGATATATATGATAAGATTCCTCTCTTGGTAACACTATTCTTAGTTTCTACACTGCTAATAGCTTTATAGATAAAACTATCGGAGTGAGCATTCCACGTGATACCGAGTTACCGTTTTTATTGTTTCTCCTGAAACGGTGTAATCTGCATTACTAATATTGTTCTGCAAGTCCTGCAATACCGAAGGTCTATTCGACTGGAATTTCCTTAGACAAAGCCGGTATTCAGCGAAACATTTTGTTAAATTCTTGCGAATTTCAATTAATTGATCAATGTTGTTGTAACCCGTTAGTAGGTCATATACGTAAAGATCGTTTTGAATTATTTCGCTTTCCAGCGGGTGTTTACTTTCTTTGTCCCTGGCAATTTTCTGTAGACATCGAGTTGCCAAAAAACTGGCACTAGCAGTTCCATAGGTAATGGAGTTCAGGGTATAATGTTGCATTGGGGAATTTGGATTTTCTCGCCACACGATGCATTGAAATCGTCTGTCCTCAGGACGGACCAATATTTGCCTGTACATCTTCTCCAAATCTCCAACAAGCACAAGTTTGTGTTTCCTGAATATTAGGAGGATGGAAAAAAGATCCCTTTGAACTACTGGCTCAACCGTTAGAACATGGTTAAGCGATAAGCCTGATGAGGTTTGCATGCTTGCATTGAACACCACCCTGGTTCGAGTCGTAGTGCTGTCTGCTTTCTCATCTTGATGATGTGACATGTAATAACTTAATTTTCCTGATAAGTTGTTCTCATTGGTTATTAATGACATATGGCCTAATTCAATATATTTACGCATAAATTTTTTGTACTCCGCACTCATAATGGGATTGCGTTGGAATTTTCTTTCCAAGGACCTAAATCTATATATTGCGATGCTTTGGGATTCACCTAGCTGATGAGAGTTGTCTTTGAGTGGTAAGGTGACCATGAATCGCCCTGTTTCAGTTCTAACAGTCGCGGTAACAAACTGCTCCTCACATTCTGATTCTTCTTTGGAGAGATTTTGTGATTTTAATGTGGATTCTTTTATGAGCCAAAACTTTTCCAATTGATTTCCTAATTCCGAAAATGAGAGGAAACAAGATCTAGGTACATTGTGGTTCTGATGTATAGAACCAGCAACAATCCATCCAAGGCGAGTTTTTTGTAGCAGGGGTAGATTCGCACCGAGTTGAATTTGTCCCACGCATAGCAAATTGTAAAATACACTTGCTCCAATAAGCATATCAACAAGAGCACTGTGGTTAAATTCAGAATCAGCCAAGATTATATTTTGTGGTATGTTTAAATTGGTGGAATCAAACGAAAATTCCGGAGCACTTTCACATATTTTGTTCACAACGTGAAATGGTAGATTGATTTTGAAGCCTGCATGCATGGAGTGAACTTGCAAGTTAATTTGCTTGAAAGTATTGGCTGATAAATTATTTACTCCCGATAATGCCATACTTACGTTGTTATGTCTTAAACCCAATCGTTTAACAAGAGATTCAGATATTGAGTTGGTCTGTGAGCAACTATCCAAAAAATTTCTACATGTCATTGGCTGTCCGTATTTATTATTTACTTGCACTATTGCTGTTGGTAAAATTGTATATGATTTTAACCCAGCGTTAAAAGGCCTGCTAATAATCGAGAAGTTTTGAGCTTCTATGGGGTTTGTGCCGTAACGGTTATTTGATACTTGTTGAGTCGTGTTTGAATTAGCATTGGGATATTGTACGGGCTCAGAATGTTGTTCTGAAGTCCTAGCCATGGTTAGTCCATGCAATAATGTTTTGCGCATCTTTTTTACATTTTCGACAGCCGCCTGATTTACATCTTCCCGCAAAATGTCCCGATCGCAAGCAATTTGTGCAGAGTTTGAATCGTTTGATTTTGTCATAACGGTCGTTGATTGATAAACCCTTAAAATTATCGCACTGATAAATGGCATGATTGTTTGAGCAGATTGGGCACTCTCGGTGTTATTTTCCGATAGATGAAACGATCTGGCTTCATGCCTTTTTGTCAATGGGTTGGCACTTTCCATGGATTCCAAAAATATACATTTTTCATTTAAAAATTTGGTAAGTCTAAAATGCAAATGTTACTTAGATTTTTCGAGTGCGCTTCCCACTGTACCTGCAATGTTAAGTCGAGTTTTGAAGCTAGCAAGCATATGAGAACTGAATTTCACTCGTGCACACTTTTCCCAATTTTTCTAACGCTCTAAAGTGTTGGAAGAAAATGTCCAACAAGTTACGCAGGGATGCATGATACTTTGATTTTGCCGACGGTAATTCAAAAAGCAAGATTTTTAAGTGTGATTGTGTTGTGGCTTGTTTATTTTCATATCGATCTTTAAGTAGTTGAATCGCTACATTATAATTGCTATCAGTGATTGATATGGAATTTATCACTTTGGCTGCTTCGCATTTTAAGATACCAATTAAATAGTGGAATTTTTGTATGTTGTCGATAATCGGGTTGTTGTGAATTAATGAGTTGAATGTGTCAAAAAATCTAGGCCATTCTGCAAAACCACCGCAAAAATCATGAAGTTTAATTTCGGGTAATTTTACATTAATTTTTGCGACATTGCCGAATTCATTTGAGCTGATAGAACTAGAACCAGAAGGCGTACTTACCTGTCCACTACTTGAGTTTTCTTGCAGCATGCTTTTAGCAGTGGTCATCAAGTCGTAATATTTGTTTTCAAAATCAGTTCTCTCAAGCTCATTCTCACTCTCCTTGTCAATATTCAATTGATCAGCAATGCTCTCCAACTCATCTTGTAACTTGTTAAGCTCTGCCATTATATGTTGGGCATCATCTAACCTCACTTGTATTTCGGCAAGTTTGCTTTGTGTGGACAAACTACACGACTCTAAAAAACTTCCAAATCTTGTTAATTTTGCTTTTATGCGGCCACGTTGGTTGATTAAATTGCTCAATGTTTGCGAATTCTTTTTAGAATGATTGAAATGATATAAACGTGTAAGACAAGAGAAATTAAGTACTATGTTTGACTCAGTAATTGAGTAAGTTAGGGAATCAGGATTTCAATCAGGTCAAAATGGACAGGATTGACCTCAATTGATCCGTTGCTGATGCCGCCGCCCGTGGTGTGATATTTTCCTGTAGTTCCTGATTTGCTGATTTTCGAAGCTTGCAAATTACCGGCAATTATCCGGACTCGAAGAACCATGTGTTGCACCAAACTATGTGTCGGTTCGTTGTTCTTTTTCCTTGAGCGCAATGCCCAAGCCGACGATAATTAATGGAGTGTATTAAATTTCCACTGTCCAAAAAGGATGGCTTGTATATCTGTTGATTACCAAAATCGTGTGTTTTTTGAGGACGAAAATCAGAAGCACTCACTGACTTGACGTTGACATAATCTCGTCCTTCGATGCCACATAACATTACCCAATTCCACAGCTATGTGACCACGTCGATACAGTATTAAAGCATACAAGAACTGCTATATAGCATTTTACATGTGTAGAACCTCTTCCAGGCTTGTTCAGTATTAAAAATGGCCCTGCATCATCAATTGCGGTAACTTGAAATGGCAACCTAGGTTTGATCCTGGAATCTGGTATGCTTGCCATCGGATATATAGAGCTCTGTGGTTTAAATTTGAAACATGTAATGCAGTTCTTTACCTCGTTTCGAAAGACTGCGACCTGCGAATGACCAATACAATTGCTTTACTGATGAGAGAAATAATTGTGGTCCAGGATGAAGTAGAATTGAATGTTTGTGTTCGAAAATTAGTTTCGTTAATGGGTGGTGCGAGTTTAATAAAATAGGATGTTTAGTCTCATAAAGGCAAATATGTGTGTCGAAGTCGTCCTCGGACTCCTTGTGGATAATGAAGATTCCTTCACTATCTAGAAATGGAGTGAGCATTGAAAGTTTGTGCTTTTTGGGTAGCGTAGATTCATCGTTTAAAATCTTAATTGCTGAACTAGACGATTCACTCTGAGCCAGTTTGATTAAGTAACTTGGCATTTGCCTTATTTAATTTTGGGACAGATAACGGTCCTGTTTGTATGTTTACCTTGTTCTTTTTATTGATTATATTGTTACTGAATCTAATGCATAAGGCTGTGACTCGTCCAAGTTTCAATAAATTTGAGTATCTAGAAAAGGGGGGATAATAGGAACATTCTATAGCTGATAAGATGTTAATAGGTTTTTTCATTTCGGGTAAATTGTTTAATGGGGTAAATTGTCTCGTAGATAACCATTCAGAGTGACGGTTTGTGAGGAATTATGGCCCTCTCCACCAAATTGAAGAATTCAAAAGAGTATCCCCAGTGGTACCTCTTGATGCGATATCAGCTGGGTTCTCCTTTGTATTCACGTAACCCCAGGAATCCAAATTGGTTAATGTTTGGATTTTCGACACTCGATGTGAGACAAAAACCTGCAATCGACCTGGTTCGGTCTTGATCCGGCTCAGAGCTACTTGAGAGTCGGACCACATAAATAGGGGAACCGTGGCTTTTAATGCCTTTTGAACAATATTAATTAATTGTGCGCCAAGTAAGCAAGCACACAACTCTAATTTAGGGATTGTGATCTTTTTTACTGGAGCAACTTTGCTTTTGGCATATAACAGATGCATTTCATAAGTATTGGTTAATCGATTTTTACTGCGTAAATAGACAGCGGCTGCATGTGCCTCTTGGGACGCGTCGGTAAAGCAATGAATGTCTGTGAGGCAGCAGTTTTCAGGAATTGTTCTTCTTGGAATTGAAAATTGACATTTAAAAAATTAACTCTCATGCGGCGCAGGAATTGAATTATCCCAAGAAATGTGTAATGACCACAAACGTTGTATGATGATTTTGGCTGTAATAATAATGGGGCAAACAAGGCCTAAAGGGTCATAGATTTGCGCAATAACAGAAAGGATGTGTCTTTTTGTGACTGGGACTTTAACCTTGGGCTCAGTACTGCTTTATTTGAAATTGTCAATGTCTGGTAACCAATGCAGGCCTAGAGTTTTACAACTTTCATTCTTTCCAAGATTTAAAGTGGAGTTTCAAATGGCGACTGATTTGAAATATTGTGTAATTATTGGATGATTGTAAACCCATTTTCGGAGAATAAAATTACCTGATGCTAAAATTCAGTCAATCTGTTTGCAATTCGAGACTATGGATTAAAATTCTCTTGAGCTAAACTTTGCATGCACTTGATAGCCAAATATGGAGCAGATCTTGTACCGCATGAGACTGTGTTTAATTGGTAAATTGAAAATTCAACTCCTTCGCGCCATAAAATTAGCTGAAGAGATCGGTGATCTGGTTGCATTAATATGCAGCGAAACATTTTTGAAACGGCAGCCGAGACAACGTATAGATACGTTCTAAATCGCAACATAATATCAGTGATATCATTCTGGACCTTTGGTCCAATAAACTGCAAATCATTTAGAGACTAACCACTAGAACTAGGACAGCTACCGTCAAAAACTAAGTCGGGTAGTAATATTGTGATCCTTGAGGAGACCATGATTAGGCAGAAAATATTAATTCGACGCAAAGTCGATTTTTTCTCTGAAACTCTAGTCATATGAGCCAATTGTTCGTAATCATGAATAAAATCGAAATACATATTTTTTAATTCCAAATCTGAAAACCTTTTTTCTAAGCTGAGGAATCTTTTAATCGCTAACTGCTTGGAATCTGCCAACTTTATAGGGGAATATTTTTAGAGGAAATTTTACTACAAATTGTCCCTGTTTATTTCTAAAGGTATTGTTTTGAAATTGTTTCTCACACTCAAGTTGATCCTTTGAAAGTATAGAGGACATTTTCACCTCCTCCAATTCCCAAAACTTTCTCAGTTTCTCATCTTCCGGAACGTGTACCTTAAGAAGACCGCAAATTGACGTGATTGCGCGATCGCGCGATTGACAAATTTGTGAGCACATTTCCAGTGACGATATAGCCAAATTGAGTATTATGAAGTGTAGGGAGGTTTCTTCCAAGTTGTATTTTGCTCTCCAACAGTAGATTTCAAAATAGACTAGCTCCGATAAGTAAATCTACTTCTTTGGGTTGATGAAACTCTGGATCTGCTAATGGGATATCTGTCGAATTGTTTAATTGATGGACGTCAAAATTCAGAGAAGGAACATTATTTGAAATAATTGGAACAACAAAACATGAAATTGGACACTTGAAACTTGAGTAATTCGAATGTAACGACAGTGTACAACTTTCTTTAATCTGCGACACTACTTGATTTATACCAATAATTGAGATAGATAGATAAAATTTATTAAACATTCACATTACTAAATTCGCAAACAAAGTTTAAAAAAAAACATAAGTCAACTCCCATGTCTGGCCAGATGTTCGGCCGGTTGCTCTTTGCCCATGATCTAAATAGGCGCGCTAAGTCGTCCATTACCTGGGCAGTGCCCTAACATGGACATTCCCGAGCCAGCCATCCGTATACCAATAATTGAGAGCTTTGATGCTCTGCATGGTATCTTAAGTTTTTCAACAAATTTTTTGTCGCTAAATTGGTTTGGGTACCACAATCTAGCAACGCTCTGCACTGATGCAACTTGCCTTTGAAATCTTGGACATTACACATAATATTTATTTTTTCCTGACTGTGTTTTTAATTTATTCCAATGTATTCCTGGGTTTCAGTCAATTTTTTTCACAATTATGGTGTTATGTGATGGAGTCCTGCGTTTTCATCCCGGGTATCAATAGATAGACCCGGGATGAAAACGCAGGACTCCATCACATAACACCATAATTGTGAAAAAAATTGACTGAAACCCAGGAATACATTGGAATAAATTACACATAATAGTTGATAGCAATACTTGGGTAGGATTATTATGTTTTACAAAAATACTTAAATTTTGATGTGGCTCTTTTACACTCAATGGGTTTTGATCGAAATGGAGTAAGGAATTATGTTTAATATTTTTGTTCTTGGATCTGCAAGTCTTACAATATCCATGAGTGCAGCTATTGGCATTGTGACCTGTACGAAGACAGTTTTCACATAGATTTAAGCTCTTGCCATGCTCTAGTCATTGAGTAACAGGTAAATTTAAAAATTCTTGGCATTTATAAATATAATGGTGCCTTTCGGCAAAAGTTGCATTTAATTAAATATGATGAGTGCCTACTAGATTTCTTCTATTGTTGTTTTGACGAACGTTATTATTAGGTTTAAAATCGCAGGTTTGATCTAGTGATTGCAATATTTTTTTTAAATATGCTCGTTTACTGTCTTTACATTATAGAGGATTCCATTTCGAAATAAATAATAGCGGTGAAGCGTAAACTCACTCTATTTTATCGTTGGGATACCCTGTACAGTAGACTCTCACTATCTATCATAAATTAAGGATCTCTGTTACTCATGAAGCGCCGTAAAAGTGTTAAAACCAGTTTTCAACTAAATTCATTTGCATTCTAAATATGCGTCAAGGTTTATTCGAATCATTCGTATTTACTAAATAATTTATATAAAAACGAATATTAAAAATCAAATGGAAATTTTATCACTGGTTTTAATTAGCAACCATCGAAATGCATGTTATCAATAAGATACGCTTGAACTGAAGTATTTCAATTAAAATTAAGAATGCATTTAAAAAGTAGAAAGCGAACCGCTGGCTGAAGATTTGTGAAAGTGGAACGTAATTGTGTTGGACTTAGGTTTAACATTAAATATTTGCTGTTTGAACTGACGCGGTCTCTGTGAGTTATTAATGAATATCGAGAAAAATGGACCCATCTAATAAGACCAGTCACTTGAACATCATTAAAACGTGGTTATCCAAACAGAATCACTTGCCACAAAACATAAGTAAGTAGTACTCATATACAGGTTATTTACATGAACTATTAAATAAAATCAAGTTATTTTTTTATTAAATTCTAAATATTAAGAAATAATAAATTAATAACCATACTTTCAAACTCTTTCTTTTAGATTCGATAATATATACGTTATCCGATGAACTAGTTTCTCTTAGTCTAAACTAAATTGTCCAAAATTCCGTTAATTTTAATTACGATAAACGAGTGTTTGTATTAGCCTATGCTAGTTCGTCAAAAATGTAATTAATTTTTACCCGAACAAACTAATTTATACTATGGTAAGCTATTTCGGACTGTTTTAAGTTGTACGAGATGTGCTTGATGCATCGAAAGGTGGATTTTAGAAGATGGTAACTCCTATTTATTTTTATGAAATGTATGAGCTAGTCATATTCTAAATCAAATGTTAACATTTCAGAAACAATTTTTAATATCTGCATACAGAACCATACAGTATTCAGTATTTAATGACTCGCAGCTTCCTAAATGGTTGGATTTCTTTTATAAAAATATTAAAAAGATTATTAAATATCCCTGATTTTCCGGGGTTTACGTATTTTACTATATCCGAGTTTCTTAGCTCACTTATGCAATGACGTGAAATGATGTTAGCATAGGAAGGCGTTTTACAGTTTTACAGACAAACAACTTCTTTTAACAATTTGCTTTCATTACCTCGAAAGTTCACTGCAGTCCTTTTGAATGAGAAATATCAGATTATAAATCTGCTATTGAGTATATCGAGTCTTTGATCCAAAGTGAAACGATGTTATATGTTTTGGGTTATTTATGAAAAAGTCTAATTAATAATTGCTTAATTGCTTAATTTACGTTTTGCAGAACACTGCTGTGAGAATATCTGGTTAGGCCACGAATTCATCAAATCACTCACCAATTCACAGAAGAGGCGCCCATCAAAACAAATTGATAATGTCATTTTCAATGTTACATTTTTTTCTTGAAAAAATCAGATAATTTTGTTATACCTAGCTTGAAATCCAACAAAGCCATCAAAATGTGCGTTTTGCCCAAATGGAGCGAATTTAATCCCAATACAAACCAGTTCAAAGCAATTATACAGTTACATTAAGTTTTTATGAAAGCTCTCTACAAAACAAGGTATGCATTGGAATTCATCACCGACCTTTGAACTACTGGAACTCAAATTCTGAACCGAACTATAATTATTTGTTCAAACGAATATTAAAATTTTTAACTTTAATAAGCTACAAGAAAGATACAGTGACTTGAAAAGATAGTTAATCTAGGGTTTCCGTCGATCTTAGTTTAGAAGGAAAAAAATATGTTCGCTACTAACCCAAACTAACGCTAAATTAAATCGTCTTTTTATATCCGATTCAAAACAGTTTCGAATTGGACAAATTTCTGAAATATATTTTTTTCCATTTATTCTTTGCAATCTATTCACAGACATTCAGTAAACTTGGTGTGTGATTTTCACATGTACAAAAGTGTTTACATTAAAGCGCAAATGGAGTTGTTAGGTACACATGACAGAACAACAAACAGTTAATTAAAGTTTTTAGGTAATAAAATTGTTTGGGCGCGCACATCACGGGAATCGTTCATGCAGGGCCATTGGGTGAGATCGTTTAAGCAATACCGGGATGTCGTCGTTCTCTCTAGAGATCTCTAGCGAGTTGGTTTGGGTGCCAGCTCAGACGATCTTGATATTTAAGCAAGAGTCTTTTTATTTCTGTCCGGATTGTTGCGATTTTCAGGTCGGAGTGTAGGACATCATTTCTAACATACCACGGTGCTTGGGCAATTAGTCGGAGGGTTTTCGATTGGAATCGCTGGCGGCTTTCCAAGTTGGAGTGGCAGGCAGAGCCCCAAAGTTGTAGGCCGTATGTCCATATTGGTTTCAATATTGTTTTGTAGGTCACTATTTTATTTTCGAGCGATAACGGTGAGCGATGTCCGATTAGCCAATACATTTGGTTGAGCTCGGTTCTCTTGGTTTTAATATGCTTGTTCCAGATAAGTCGACGATCGAGGTGCAGTCCCAGAAACGTAAAATGTTCTTTCTCGGGAATTTGTTGCCCATTTAGAGATATTGGGGACAAGTTGGTTTTCTTCGTGTAAATGTGATGTATGTAGACTTTGTTTCATTAACTTTAATTCGCCATATTGAGAGCCATTTTTCGAGCTTATGTATTTCTATTTGTAAGGTGTAGGTTGCGGTTGCCTTGTTCGGATCATCGTCTGATACTAGTATACTGATCCTGTATCATCAGCATATGTAGTGATCATTACTTACATCATCATTTGATCATCACTGAATATTACATCTGTTGTATATATTCTGTACAATATGGGTCCTAGGACTGTGGTACTCCAGATTCGATGTAAAAAATTTGAGAATGTGCTTCACCGGCTTTGACCCGAAAAGTGCGTTTGTTTAGGTAACTCTTCAGCAAGACAAAAAAACTCGGGTAGGTTGCTCTTTATTTTGTACAGGGTGGGCTACTAAGAGAGGTGGTCGGCCGTAGCACACAAACCATTAGTCGTATCGATTTCAGGTAAAAAATAATATGAGTATAGGGATCACGGGAAATTTCTGGAAATGACTTTCAGTTCACAAAATAGCAGCTAGAGGGCGAAATTGCAACAGTAATTTTAAATACGGATTTTTTGCGGTTTCAGATAAGCTAAGGTATGTTGAAAATAGTTTAGTTCAATTTCTGAGAGAATTTTACTTATTTTTTGTTGTAGTCTTATTGCTCTAGCTATTCAAATAAAGTGGTGGCGCAAGGCCAAATAATGGTTCAAAAAGTTATTGATAGCTCCGTATTGGCTTAACAAAATTCAACGCTTAAATTTCAGTTCAAAAACTCTTTATTTACCTTAACACCTGCTGTAAAATATTCCCCCATATTATTGCCACTTTGGCCGCCAGAGGGTTATAAAAGGTAGTCAAACTTTTCCGTTTTTCTTAAATTTTTTAAATGGAATTATATATAATATTTTAGCTGCTTATAAAGAGGATAAAAAATGAAGCAAAATAGTGAAAACCGCACACCGATATATTTATTGCAACCGAATATATAAACAACTTGACAATAACGATTATATTATAATAATAGATGACAATTATTGGTCCTGATAAGAACCGATTGTTGTATATCACGCATTATGAGTATTCCTGCGGATGAAATACAGCCTTGGGATTAAAACCTGCTTAGAGTCTCAAAATGTTTTCCGTCATTTCGAATGCATTGCTCAACCCTGTTTCTCGTAGATAAAACAGCACTCTCTACTCCTGCGACAGGAATGTGATGAATTGCACCCTTCATTTTGCTTATTAGGTCCTGTTTGGAAGTTTTTCCGGCTTGGTAAATAATCTCTTTTATTCTCCCCCACAATACACGTCCATACACGTAAGATCGGGAGACCTAGCTGGCCACGGGAATAAACTGCCTATTCGTCCTATTCATCTATCGCGATAAGCGTTGTCTAAAAATCGACGGACATTTACCGAGAAATGAGCAGGACCCCGTCTTGTTGAAAAAACATGTTTACTCGCTTTCGCAACGATATGTCTTCTAAAAGTAGTGGTAGTTGGTTTTGTAAGAAGTCTAAATAAATATTTCAATTTAGCTTCTGTTCAAATATAAATGGGCCAATAATTTGCCCCCCAATTATTCCGCACCAGACATTGTCACTAAATCGACATTGATGCTCACCTTCCTGCATCCAATGAGGGTTTGTCCTGGACCCGTAATGCATATTATGCAAATTAACTCCCCCATTGCTGTTAAAAGTAGCTTCATCTGTCCAAAGTATATTTGAAAGAAACTGATGATCATCTCGAATCATATTTAGTAGCCAATGGCAATGATCCAGACGCCTCTCAAAATCCTGATGACAAAGTCTGGTGGACAACCATGGAGTAAGGATGAAGTCTAAAAAATGTATGTTTTAACTACAACTTTAACATCACATATAAGATATACAACATTGAAAATAATAGATCATATTATTGACATACTTATGTTCTCTCAAGATCCTACGAAGTGTAGTCCGGTTTATGCCCAAATCCATAGAAATAGCCATAGTACTTAAATGAGGATTGAACTCAATATATGCCAAAACATTTATCACATTTTCCTCATTGCGACCACTACGGAATTTTCGAAAGTCTGGACGGTGGACGCTTCCTGTAGTCCGTAATCCTTGAGCAAGACGCGTAAAAAATCTGTAGTTATATCGGTGTCTCCCCGGGAAACGCTCCGCATACACTCTTGAAGCAATAACTGCACTTTGCAAGCATTCAAAATAAACTGCTAACATCGCAAAAGCTTCCTCGTTTGTTACAGCCATTTTAAAAGCGAGTCTAAAAACTTCATGTTTGACAAGATTGTCAAACAAATTCATTTGTTTTTACGAAACGGAATATTTGACGTAAAAACGGTATAAACTGTTTTCGCTATAAAATTAGCTATATCTTCGGTTGCAAAAATTTAGCGTTATGCGGTTTTCACTATTTTGCTTCATTTTTCGTTCTCTTTCTAAGCAGCTTAAATATTATATATCATTACATTTAAAAAATTGAAGGAAAACGACAAAGTTTGACGACCTTTGAAAACACGCCCTCTCGCGGCCAAAGAGGCAATCATAAGAGCTAATATTTTACAGCATGAGTTAAAGTAAATATGGAAGTTTTTAACTAGAATTAAAATTTTGAATTTGGTTAAGCCAATACGGAGCTATCAATAACTTTTTGAAGTAATATTTGACTTTCCCCCACCACTTTATTTGACTAGCTAGAAGAATAACATCCCCACAAAAAATAAGTGAAATTCTGTCAAAAATGCTACCAACCTACCTTAGCCTTAGGTAAGAGGGTTCTTGTTGGCAATACATGTATTCATCCTTTTGAGCAATAGTTGTTCAAACTGCTTTGGGAGAATTGGGAGCAGGCTGATAGGTCTGTAGGAGGATGCTAGATCAGTTGGTTTCCCAGGTTTATGAATCATGATACTTTCAGCAATCTTCCATTGATTAGGATAAAAGCCCGTTCTCAGAATGCAGTTGAACAAAGTCGTCGTAAAGGTTAGTGCCTTCTTCCCAAAGTGTTTTAGGATTTCGGCTGTGAGTAGGTCGTATCCTGGAGCTTTGCCGTTTCGGAGATTATTTATTCCTTCCTGTTATTCTGCTGGCGAAAAGTGTTTGATCGGTTGGGACATTGGCAAGGGGACGGTTAAAAAGGAGCTTATTTCTTTGTGCAATATTTTATTGTCTGCATCCGGCTATGGTTGAAATATTCTGGCTATGTGGTCGCCAAATGCGTTAGCTTTTGCCTGTTCACTCCTGGCCCAGCCAGGTTGGTTGGATCTAATGGGGGCGTTGTGAGTCTGTGGTCTTTTGAAGGTTGAAGCTCTCCACAGCGAGTAATCAGAAGTTGGCGAGGTTGATAGATTAGTTAAGTAATCGTTAAATATATAATTCTTTCTTTTTAGGAGAAGTGTTTTCAAGACTTTAGTTGCATTGTTTACGTCTCTTCATCCTCTGGATGGTGGCTGTTCTGCCATTTCTTCCTTAGCTCTCTTTTTATTTTAATCTTTTCCATAATTTCTTGTGGATATATGCAAGTAAATTTTGTATTAGTAGAGTAGTGGGAGTTGATTTTAAAACCGTCTCATAGATTAACTGGATCAAGTATTCTGTGGCACTGTTAATGTTATCTTGCGTTTTTAGACTTTGTCTGATCTGCATATTATCTTCAATTGATTCTTGAACTTCGTCCAATTTGTTTTATAGCTGTACCGCTGAATTTTTTCCCTTTTTTTAAATCATTTGTGGACTCAGAGTAAGAACAGCAGGAGAGTGGTCTGATGATTAGTCGAAATTTGATTTGATCTGAGTATTTATTTGAGATTCCAGATGTGATGAATTAATCCAAGAGATCAGGAATTTCCTGAGGGTCTGTTGGCCAGTAGCTGGGTTCACCAGTGGAGAGGGTATCTTAATGATTATTTTTTATGGAGTTAAAAAGTGCTCTTCCTAGGTTTGTCATCAATCTGGAACGCCACAGGGAGTGCTTTGCATTAAAATCACCTCCTACAACAAAATTTTTACCCAATAGGTCAAAGAAGTTTTTTAATTGGGTTGGTAAAATAGTGTGTTTGGGCGGGCAATACACTGCTCAAACTGTAAGAGAATCATTTGTGCTTTCGATCTTTTCATTGATGGCTTGTAGGAAATCTTTCTGGAATTCTTCTAGTTGAAAGTGTTTTATCTTATTTTTAATAATGACCGCCGACCCACCGTCTGCTTTTCCATCGGGATGCTTTGTATCGTAGTTGTAATACGCATTAATTTTGAAGTGTGTTCTGCAGAGGTGCAGTGTGTTTCTGAGATTAGCATGACGTCCACGTTGTTTACTTTTAGAAAGACTTCGATCGCCTGGCGATGTTGTGCCAGATCGTTCGCATTCCAAAGGACTACGTTTAAGGAATAAAGCTGCATTTTTGGACAGTTGCGCGATCAGAGTTGTTAAAAGGTTGAGCAACGTACCTAGTTGCTGAGCTTGTTGGGTGATTAAACTTTCAAGTTTTACGAATAAACGTTCTGTCGCGTGTGTTGGGTTTTCAGAAGTGCAATTTGGACTAGGATTAGAAGTTGCTTGAGCATATGAGCGCGTTTTTAAGTCAGCGGAAGTTGGTTGTGGCATATGTTTATCTGGGTGGGTCGATTGATGGTTTGCTTCTTGGGGTACCGTTGTGCGTATTTCGGAAAATGTTGATTTTTCTATTTTCTTGTTCTTATTGATTTCTTTGAAGACTGCAGCCTTTATAGTTTGCTGGGTGTGCCCCATCACATTGCGCACATATAGCAGGGGTATCCTTGCTTTTATTGCACGTCGAAGTGTCATGGTCAGCAGAGCATTTGACGCAGAAGTGTGGTCTGTTGCAGTACGCTTTTGTATGCCCATAGCGCTGACATCTTGTGCACTCGACCATGTTTCGAAATTTCCTGGGCGGTTCTATTATAACGGAGGCATTCAGCAGAAGCTTGATATTGTAAATTTTATTCCAAAAAAATTCCTGGTTTTCAGTCAATTTTATTGTTTATCATTTAAAATGTCATAAATACGTTTCGGTGTCTTAAAAACGGTGAAATAAAAATAAACTGGTACATAAAGGATGTATGGTCTGGTAGATACTTGAATTACCAATCATATGCACCTATACAATATAAAAAAGTGTTTTAATAGCTTTTACTGATAGAGCGATTAAATTGGCACATTATGGATATAGAGCAAAGAATCTTGAAAAAATAAAAAAGATACTAATAATGAACAACTATCCCAAAGCTTTCTTCGAACCAATTATAAAACAAAGAATTAATAAAATCTACAATTCAAATAAATTGAACAACATAAATAATATAAATAAGAAACAAGAAGGTGAAATCAAGTATGTATCATTACCGTATATTCCAGAAATCAACACGAAAATAAAAAAACGTTTTAAAACCACATAATATTACTATAGCCGAAAAAACTAAAAATAACTTAGCAAAGGAATGTTTCACAAAATTTAAACCTAAAAGTGATAAGTTAAACACACCTAACGTAATATACAAGATTGACTCTTTGAACTGTGACAACACATACATAGGTCAAACAGGACAATATTTAAAGAAAAGAATATACGAACATAAATATAGCTTAAGAAAGGTTAACGAAAATGGAACAGCATTAGCACAACATGCACAACAAAAGTTACATAGTTTTGATTTTGATAACACAAAAATATTAATCATTGAAGACAATTATAATAAGAGAAGAATCCATGAAATGATACAGATTAAAAAACATCAGAATGCAATGAATTTTAGATCAGACACAGACAATCTTAGCTCTGTGTATCACGCACTAATTAAATGAGCGCATGCATACACTGATTGGACCAAGTAAATGAAATATAAACACCTGACATTGAGGAATTGCAGAGCAATTCCTAGAATGCAAAGAAAAAGTGAAATATAAACAGTTTTTTTTGTTCTCTCGCTCGATATCGAATAAAATATGAAATTCAATAGGCAGTCAAATGTGAAGGTAGAAACAACTATACACGTAAGTTAAATTTAAATCTCTAAACAATAGATTCTAGTCTTTTCCCAGACATGTT
Organism: Dendroctonus valens; assembly: GCA_024550625.1. Lineage (NCBI taxonomy): Eukaryota > Metazoa > Arthropoda > Insecta > Coleoptera > Curculionidae > Dendroctonus > Dendroctonus valens. The sequence goes on from JAJTJO010000243.1 coordinate 52,148, forward strand.
TGTCCTGACTCATCACCTGAAAACCATTGTTCTTAATGTACTTTTTAATATGTGTGTGATTTGTATTTTAATATGTGAATTTTGATGAAAATTTTTTTATTTAAATTGATGATAACTGTAAATGTATATTTTAGACAAACTGATGATGGTGGAGAAAGACACCGAAACGTATTTATGACATTTTAAATAATAAACAATAAAATTGACTGAAACCCAGGAATTTTTTTTGGAATAAATTGAAGTACAGTCAGGAAAATATATACAACAATAATTAGTAGTAGTAAACATCATTATTTCTAAAAAAGGCTATCGACCTATCGGTCTTTCTGCCCTTGTTTAATACATGCAGTCTTAATCTAGATAAAAAACCAATATGAAAATTCTCCTATTCTAGGTTAACAATAGTAGTAGTAAACATCTTTATTTCTAAAAAAGGCCATCGACCTATCGGTATTTCTGCCCTTGTTTAATACATGCAGTCCCAATCCAGATAAAAAACAAATATGAAAATTCTCCCATTCTAGGTTAACAATGTTATTGAATAAATAAGATTTCAGTGGCAAGAAGAAATTATTTTATTGTCCACTAGTCCGTTGCGTTTGTAAGTGTTCGAGTAGGGTTAATGTAGGGAAACGGAAGCGGGATTGTCTGGTTGGTCTTGTAAGACAAAGGGGATTCAGTATGGTCCAGTTGTAGGGGTTGTTTGTCCATTTTGTCTGTAGCTGTATGAGTCTCTCAGAGATCTTTGTCATGTTTGTGCGTTCGTATAGTAGTTGGGTGGGGGGGTTGTGTAGTGGGTTTTGGGGGTGTCTTATTCGTGTTATTAGTCTTAGTGCAATTTGCTCTGTTGTTTGTGTATAACGTTTTGTCCTTTCTGTTCCGTTGGTCATGAGTACATGTCCAAAGTCTAGCAAGGGTCTACAAATAGCTTTATATATTTTGGTGGCGGTATTTGTGCTAATTCCTCTGTCTTTGTAGGTTAGTGATTGGAAGTGTTTCGCTCTCTTCATTGTTTCTGCCCTGATGTTTCGCATGTGTTTAGTGAATCTAAGTTTGTGGTCGATTGTGATTCCAAGGTATTTTACGTCGTTTTTTGGTTGTGTCGTTTGGCCGTCTGCTGTTATTGTAGGGGAATCAGCGTTGAGTCTGTGGTTTGTGAGCAGAAGTTGGTTTTTTGACGCGTTTGGTGTTAGTCTCCATTTATAAAACCATGTCATTGTGTTGTTTGTTAGTGTTTGGAGTCTTTGCGCTGCTCTCTCAGTAGTTTTGTCATGTACAATAAGTGCCGTGTCGTCTGCGTATTGTAATATGTATGCCGATCTGTCGATTTGATTTTTGTCTGGTAAGTTGTAATTGTATATGTCATGGCAGTATATATTGTAGAGAAACGGTGAGAGCGGGGATCCTTGAGGGAGCCCTTGTTCAGGGGAAAAAGAAAATGACAGTGTTTTGTCAATTCGTACTTGTAGTTGTCTGTTTTCTAGTAAGTTCTTTATGGTGTGTAGTAGATATGTTGGTGTGTGTAGTTTGTATAGTTTGTATAGTAAGCCTCTATGCCAGACACTGTCAAAAGCCTTGTTAATGTCCATAAACAGGCAAGCTGTCTTTCTGTCAGTTAGGTGGGTAGTTTGTATATTGTTGGCCAAAATAAAGAGCGGATGAACAGTCGAGTGATGCTGTTTGAAACCAAATTGGTAGGTAGGTATATATTTTCCAATCACTTTTTCAAGCCGCTGCTTTATTATGTATTCAAAAATTTTGCTTAGTACTGGAAGTAGTGTAATTGCTCTGTAGTTGCTCGGTTGTGTATTGTCCAGTCCATTTTTGGGTATAGGGATTATTAAGCCGTTTTTCCATGTTTCTGGGATTCTGCCATTTGTGATGCAGTTGTTCAATTCAGTTAGGATCAGTTTGTGTGTTTCCCGAGTTAGGCCCTTCAAGACCTTTGCCTTAATTTTATCTTTCCCCGGTGCAGTGTTCTTGACGTGCGCTAGGGCTTCATCGTACTCTGTGTCTGTGATCAGTGTGCAGGCATAGTTTGGTGAGTTGTTAAAATAGTTTAAGTACCAGTCGTTGATCAAGTTCCAGTTGTCATTGTCGAAGTTAGGGTTTGTCGATGTGCTGAAGGCCCTTTGATAGTGTCTGGCGAATGCGTCCGCTTTCTCTTTGTCTGTGTAGCGTTCTATTCCGTTTTCGTCAATTGTGACAGTAGTGCCAGTCTTCCTGTATTGCGCCAGTTTCTTAATTTTTCGCCAGTATGTTTTGCCTTTGTCCTTCTGTATTTCTTTACATGCTTCTAGCCATTTGTCTTGTCGGTATTGTCCAATCATAGTTTTAATGTTTCTGTTAAGTTGGTTCATTGTCTTTTTTAGGTCGTTATTTTGAGTGTTTGTATATAGTCTATACAGTTCTCTCTTATGTTTTATTAGTCTCAGTATGTATTTGGGTAGTGTATGTCGGTGGAAAGCATTTTTATTTCCGGGCTAAATTTTCCTATGGCTAGTGAAAGTTGTTGTTGTACAGTTTCTATTGAAATGTGCTGTGCTTGTGATTGAATGTAGTCATGTATATGTTGTTTCACTTTGTCTATGTCAGTCTTTGTTAGGTTTAAGTTTTTCTCTATAGGAGGTGTAATGGAGGTAGGTTGCGTATGTTGTAAGTCTATGTTAAACGTAATAGCCAGGTGGTCGGATCCAAGCTCGTTGGTTAAGTTTATGTTGTTGATGGTGTTTGTCAGGTTTCTTGTGTGCAGTAGAACGTCTGGTGTTGAGTCTGGGTTTGCGGGCATCAGAAAAGTTGGTGGGGTGTGCTGTTTTATAAAGTCGGAATTTTGTAGGAATCTTTTAAGCTGTTTCGTTTTGCTTTTGTTCATATTAAAGTCGCCTACAATTATTGCATATTTATAGATGCTCGCTTTAGTCAGTATGTTTTGTTCTAGGTTGGAGTGTGGGTGTATGTATGTCAGAAATATGTGTATCAGGTCGTTTAAGTAGGGTAGCGTAAAATGTAGACAGTCGTTCAAAGGGTTGTTGAGGGAAGGAGGATTTGCTCTTCCAAGTTTGATGTTTGGTTTTAGGAGAGCTGCGACCCCGCCCCTGGCATGATTGATGGTATTTCCATGCCTATATATATACTGCCAATTTCTGTACGTTGGTGTTTGTCCTAGTTTGGTTTTAGTCTCTACAAATATGCAGCAGTCTGTGTCGTTTTGTTCTATGTAATTGTAAATAAGTGGTTTTTTTCTGTTAAGTCCGTTGATGTTGGCGTAAAGTAGTCTCATGTTGAACGGTCTATGTTAGTGATTGTTTGTTTTAGTTGTTCATGGGGTTCTGTCGAGGTGTTTTGGTTAGGTAGGAGCATGTCGAACATCAACACATACATGTGGTTACCAAAGAAGACGACCGAGGTGTCAATGTCAAAATCTTCTATATATTGTTTTCGCATTTTTTTAAGCAGATCTTCTCTGTTAGTGTTGGTAGACTTGTTAATTTGATGTTTATATTGGTTTAGTATAAAATCGTGAGTTGTTATTGGTGAGTGTATTCTGTTGCCTTTAGTTATCGTATCAGACACCTCAGACGTTCTCTTGTTCAGACACTTAATTTTTATGTTGGGGATACCACTGATAGGTGCTGTTGGTCTCTTCGGGCACTTTACGCTCCATGCCGCATGCTCGTCCGAGTTGCAGGCAGCGCACTTGACGGGAAGTGGAGAACTGCACCCAAATGTTGAGTGAGGGCCAAGGCACTTGTTGCACTTCGCAGGTGTTTTGCAGGATTCGGTTCGGTGCTGAAAAGAGTTGCACCTGGCGCACGGAGCAGGAATCGGAGCTGGAGGCTTGCTCTCGACAATCCTGAACACGCGCCCAAGGAAGTGCACTGCGCGGTCGCTCATCAACCTCTCGTACGTCGCCAGGTCGCCCGTTATCAGCCTCATCAGCAGGGTGAGACTGTTTCTAGCTCTAGAGATGATTCTTTTGCAGAACCTAATTGTTAGACCCGATTTCTCCAAATATTTCAGGAACATTTCATCCGTGATCTGAAGGTCCACTCCAGTGTCAACCACTGAATATGTGGCTGTAATATGGTGGTTTGATCTTTGTTGTCGGGTTGTTGGCAGGTTAGCACCTTTCTGCAGTTTGAACGTTGTTATAACGTTCTCTTGTATTAGTTGTTGTAAAATTTGTGTTGCTTTGTCATCATTGTTTGTTTTAATTAGAAAGTGATTATCTTGTCTGATAATCACATCCTTGTTGTTAGGGTTGAGTTCCTCCCATCTGATTGCAAGTTGCACTCTGGTGATGGTCGGCATTGCGTTCGCTGTGAATATTTGCGAATACGTGGGAAATCTTGTTGATGTTGTCTTGCTGTTTGTTGTTTGGTTTTCATATGTTGTAGCCTGTTGATCCAACGCTATTCGTTTGGCCTCAGGTGTTGGAGTTGTGGGGGTTGGCTGGGTTGGCTGGGTCGTCTTCGGTTTTCTGCCCCGTTTTTTCGTTCGTGGCTTTTTGAACCCACCATCCTGGGAGGCATAATCCGATTCGGATTCTTGCGAACTCCCAGGGTCCATCCTTTCGTTTGAATTCCACTCGTATGTATATATATATATATATATATATATATATATATATATATATATATATATATATATATATATATATATATTGTCCGTTTCTGAAAAGTTCACCGTGGCAACGTTGCACAGTCCAAGGTTTAAACGGGCCTGGTGCCTTTTCAGGTAGCAAAACCGGGCGGTTTACTTCGCTTTGTTGGTCCCACTTTTGGCACTTTTGCACTATTGAATTGGCGCGCTCGTAAACACCCGACCACTCGCTACGGTGGCTCGACTCGGAATCCCTACACAACAATAATTGTAAATATTATGATTGTTGTCGTTAGGTTCCAGATCGATGAAAAAAAAATGTCGTCTGATCTGTTTGGTATGTTGGAGACGTTCCGAACTTTATGCCCAAGAAGCTCCAGTTCTAGCTTGATATCTGCTTCCAAGGTTGAGGGATGTATATTACGAATCACCAGTCTGAATGCTCTTTCTTGTTTTAATTGCTTGGTATGGAAATTAGCGTCAGCTTCTTTAAAGTATTTAAGGAGCTTTGTGTAATTCTCTACTGTATCACAATTTTTTTTAACTTCGCTGTTATTGACCATTTGATAGGTAATTCCTGGAACTAAGCCAATTTCGGGAAGTTCTAGTAGAAGTTTGTTCATGTCCTGTAAATCTGGCACAAATACAAGGAGGACAGAGGAGGAAGAACAGCTTAGGAGTTTGTTTAGCATTGCTTTGTGATACGTTCATATCGTCTGCAATCCATGTCCAAATTTTTGTTATTATAGCTGGCTAGACCTTCGATTTTGCACACAATAAATGAGATATGATAAGTTGCGGATTTTTGGAGACGATATAGATGCAGGCTCCATAACTAGCTTCGGAAGTGTCCGCAAAGCCGTGCAATTCGATACGTGTTGGATTGCTGCAAATAATTCGCCTGGAAATGGTCAACTCATTCAATGAATACAGGTCTTCAGAAAATTCTAGCCACGATTTAAGGATGTTTGGCGGCAAGGGTTGATCGCAGCTTAACCTTTCCTTGCAGAGTTTTTGCAAGAATATTTTTGCCACTATTAGGCACGGGCTAATCAACCCGAGGGGATCAAGTATGGAAGCAATTCTAGAGAGGATCATGCGTTTGGAGATTGTCTCCGGTTTTGAGTATTTTACGCCTTGAATCTCGTATGAGAGCGTATCCTCTTTGCACTGCCACAAGAGTCCTAACGTTTTTGGATTATTTTCCTTATTGGCACCGAAAGACACTTCATTTTGAAATGGTATCGATATCTGTTTCGGATATGATGTGAGCATTATTCGATTTCCATTTACACAATTCGAAGCCTCTTTTTTTCAAGATCTGCGACACATTTTCGTATGCGTATTTAGCCTCTGAGGGAGTATCTACACAAGTTAATAAATCATCGACGTACATATCATTTCGAATGATGTGTGATATGCCAGGGTGTTCCTTTTCGCATTCCGCAGCGATTTCGTGAAGACAGCGTATCGCTAAAAATGATGCGGCTGTCGTTCCGTAAGTGACCGTATTCAATTTATATGTTTTTATGGGCACGTTTGGGTTTGAAGGCCAAAGGATTTTTGTAAGCTCCGATCTTTTGGGTCCACGAGCACCTGCCTATACATTTTCTTTATGTCGCTTGACAAAACAATATGGTGAATGCGAAATCTGATAATGATTGATAACAAGTCTTGATGAATGATTGGACCCGTCATTTGCAAATCATTTAATGATAGACCGCTAGAAGATGGTGATGATGCGTTAAAAACTACACGTAATTTTGTAGACGTACTCGATTCCTTTAGTACTCCATGATGAGGCATGAAGTATTCCGGTCTCTCATCGACTTCGTGTTCCGGAACTAATGTCATATGACCCAATCTTTCGTATTCGTCTAAAAAATCCGTATAAAGTTTTCGCGTTGTATCGTTGGACATTACTCCGTTCCAATGCTAAAAACTGTTTTAGTGCAATGTTGAAAGATTCCCCGAGTTTAGTTGCAGGTTCCTTGAGAGGCAAGGAAACCACGAATCTATTGTTTGAATCGAATGAAAATTTGTTAACAAAATGCTCCTCGCACAATCGCTCCTCTGCAGACCACGGCTGTTTGATTTGCACTTCTTCAACTTCCCAAAATTTTGTCAGTTGTTCTTGAAGGGAGATTGTTTGACTTAAATGACACCGCGATTTCGGAATAGGAATGCTCAATGGACCGGCTACGATCCAGCCCAAAAGAGTTTTGTGGAGACTTGGGTTAGGTGGATTCAACTCACCCAAATTAGGGCATAAAAGCTGCCAAAATACCTCAGCACCGATTAAAATATCTATTGAATCCGGAATGTGAAAATTTGGGTCAGCAAGCTCTATGTTTACTGGTATATTTAATTCCTGTATATTTATTCGCGCATCCGATAAGTCGCTTGTAATTTTATCAAGTACATAACAAGATAGGTTGAAGGAATGTGAATTATGAATCGATTGTATGGTTATGTTACATTTATAATCGGAAAATGAAAGTCTCTCGCTTATACCGGAAACCACCAATTTGGTCTTCGTTTTTTCTAAATTAAATTTTTTGCAAAGATCTGATCTGATCTTTGCAAAACAATGTTTAGCTAAACAATGTTTAGCATTGCTTTGTGATACGTTCATATCGTCTGCAATCCATGTCCAAATTTTTGTTATTATAGCTGGTAGAGATGAAAATCGGGTGCTTTGAATAAGTGTAACGGGATCTTCTGTCGGCCTTAGTGATGGTCGAGAGCGTTTGTTGTTGGATCTTTTTACCATTTGCCATTCATTTTTCCGCAGCTTCTCGTTAATGTTAACGGGGTAATTAGGATATTATGTTGTGCCCTGTGTGGAGAATTGGGGCTTAGCATGCCGTATTCACGTTCGATTTCCGGTTGCAGAGCTTCACGATTTTATTGGTTTTACTCATGGCTCAAAATGGGAGTTATTAGTTTATCAATTAATAGTCTAGTTGATACCCTGAATTTACGGCATCCGACACCGCAAATGTGTTTTAACGTACCAGGTTGTTTTGACGAATACCGAAGTTTCCAATTATAGGTGAAAGAATCTTACTCTTTCGTTTTGTAGTTAATGTTATTGTACCACTTCGATGGAATTTTAGATAAAGAAGCACTAGCACACAATACACAGCGCGTCTTAACAGTTCTCCGGTCGAAGCCGGAATGTGAAATAATTTGAGTTAGTCTTTTAGTGTTAGCAGTTATGTCCTCTAGCCGTCGTTGGAGAGTACTGAAAATAATTTTTCCTAAAACTGCTAGAAAAGTACTTTTGGACATACAACACTGAGGACCATATTGTTTCCAACTCAGATATCAAATTCATTTCAAACATTCATTACAAAATGAATAGTTAAAATATGCTTATAGTAGAAAATCTGATCTTAAAATCCATCTTTAGATACATTTGGAGCAACTATTATAACTTTAATATCAAAAGCATTTTAGATTAGAACAAACCAGTATATTCTGAATTCTGAAATTCTGAAATCGGGTTGGGACCATATGTAAAGATTGACTCTAAATTATACTGTATAAAACATAGTAAGTGTAAGTTAGCCTATAGAGTGATATTTTTTTAGGTGAAGTGTTATTAAATAGATTTCTACACACCTGCAACTATAGCATAGAACAAACCAAAAACTTGATCGAACTTTTCTATACATTGAGGTCTCAAGCCCCGGAAATTTTTAGTGACAGGGATCCCGCATCACCAGAAATATTGGAAATTTTTGAAAATTTGTAAGTTTTTGGAAATTGTAATTGTACTACCACCTATGAGCGAGTGCCTGAATGAGACGTGACAGTAGGAAATAGAAAACAGTCAAAAACATGTCAATAAATCACCATTTTTTTGTCGATGAGGTTTGGGAAAACCTTTCTTCGCACCATCCGGAGCTGGTGTTGTAGCCCTCTGGGTTGTGTGGGACTCCTGCCTCGCGGTTTACCCTCTAAAACCTTCCCCTCACTGCCAGGGTTTCTTATCGTACGTCTAGCTCCTCTTCTAACCTCTCGGTATTCGTCTGTAGCAAATTTTCCCTCTTTATATAACTCTTTCTTCTTAGTTTCTTGAGTAATTTTATTTCTCTATGGGCATTTAACCCTTGTAGTCTTTTCCGACGTTTATGTTAACGCTGTTTTCAGATCTCGAGATATTTCATTTATATTACTGTCACTGTATTCCTTTAGTTGCAAGGATAGTCGTAGGTGATCATGATGGGTTTCTTTATTAACTTTGAGTATTGAGCGTTGTCCTTTTCTGTCTATATTTATATCTGTTGAATTTTTGTCCGTCACAACTTGCCGCATCCAATGTGGGTTTTGCTCGGACCATTTAATGCATATGAGGCAAATTTACATTACAAAGCAGCATTCATGGCAAAAAGTTTTTGGTCTTCCAAGAATCCTGCTAGCATGTGTCCTCTATAGTTTCTATCTCCCACTCCTAATTTTCCGATGTAATATTCGTCGTTTGCTTTTGTACGTCCCATGATGGCATTGAAGTCGCCCATGACAATATCACGGTTACTTACTCCGCTCATCATCGCATTTACGATGCCCTTGTACAATACTTCAACTTCTTCGTCTGTGTATGTGGAAGTAGGTGCATATACCTGTGTTATTTTTATTCAACAGTTTTCTGATGTTTTTGTGATAATGTAGGCTACTCTTTCATAGATCCCATTGAAGCCTATAATATTTGGAACTTGCCATTTCTTAACATGGAAACCAACTCCTTTTGGGCTTTCGCTTACGTGACCACTATACATTAATACATTTTCTTTTTAAAGATTTTATTTATTTGCTTAGGTAAATACATGTTGTACAGGTTTAGGCGCAAACAAAACACAAAATAAAAGCCTATTTACTAGTTGCAGTTGTGAAACAAACGTCTGGTTCCGTGGAACAGCTCTCGTTTTGACGATGTCATTTAGTTATTCTAATCCTAATTATATCTTATGTTTAAGTTGATATTAAGTTACAGGTGAGGTATGTCATAGTTTAAATAACTTATGCTATTGCGCAGTGTATACTATAAACTAGTTAAGCTACTTTATGTCATTGTGACATGGATAGATTTCACTATATTCTATAGCTCCTCCTGCGAACTTCATCTCGTGCCCTGGGGTTAGCAGCAAGCCACCAGTATTTCGCGTTGGATTTATATTTACTGTTAATATCTCTGTCCGGAAGTGTGGTTGAGTATTTGAGACTACATTGCGAGGGATTAATGGACAAGTTTATTGATTTGTTCGAGCTATGTCGAGAGATGTGATAAATCACCGGGATGTTCTTTTGTGTTGTGATAAACCCTATCGAGTCGAAATACATAAAAGACTGGGGTTGAAGGTAGCCTGAGACCGCCCTGCGTTTACATTCCATTTCATCAAATACGCTATACTTCAATAAATAACTATTTTTGCTGTTTTTTAATTTGGCGTAGTAGTCACGGGTGAGTTTAATTATGAAGGAGTCTATCCTGGGAATGTTTGCCTTGTTATAAATGCACTTGTTGCTAATAAACTCTTTCGTATCACTGCGTCGGTATGTGTGCAGAGCAGCGCGAAGACATGATCTCTCGAATTTTCTAATTCTCTCCATTACAGAGGCACTCATGTTCCACCAAACTGGTGCGGCATAAGTGATAATCGGACGGATTAGTGAGAGATAGCAGATTGTTTTACTTCTGGCAGAGAGGTTTTTATTAAAAAGTATCCTGTGATTTGCCCTGAATGCATTTTTTGCCTTTGTCAGTTGATGAGTGACAGGGTTGTTCAGTCTTAGTAGGTAATCAACGTGCACCCCGAGGTACTTGACAGTTTTTTTGTGAGGTATTGAGTGCTGACCGTTATTTTGGATTGCGATCTTAAAGTTTCTTATCTCTCTACGTTTGTTGGGATTGAGGAATCGGAGTGGCTTATGAAAAAGTATTGTTTCGCATTTAGCAGGGTTAATGCGGAGGTTCCATAGGTTATAGTGTATATTAATTTTATTCACAATGGTTTCCAGTTTTTCTCTTACTGTTTCGGGACGGGAATCTGCTACCAGTACGATGAAGTCGTCGGCATAAGCGATTGAATGTAGGTTTGGTTGATTAGGCGAGGTGAGCTCGAATAGTGTTGGGACGTTATGCGTGTATATGTTGAATAATTCGGGGGAGTTCACCGTGCCCTGCATTAGTCCTTCTGCTATTTTGAAAGATAGGCCAGATATGTTTATTCCGTCCCATGTGACAAAGGCTCTGTCCCTGGTTATGTGCCATATTAACTGGATGAAATCTAGTGGGAACCCCAGTTTCCACAGAACATATAGAAGACCATCGATCCAGACCGAGTCAAAAGCTTTTTCCCGATCATAAGACATGCGCCGACTGTTCTGTCGTTATGTATATGGGTGTTGACGTCGTTAAGGACCTTGTGTAACGCGTGTGTGGATGCAAGATTCTATTCAAATCCGAATTGGTTGTCCGTTATCGCGTTCCTGCTGGCTTTATATAGCCGAAGCGAGTTGTTGATGATCGCTTCGTAGGCTTTACTGATTGCCGGGGTGAGACATATGGGGCGGTAGCTAGAAACTTCTTCAGGGGCTTTACCTTTTTTAATAATAGGCAATATTTTGGCCTTTTTCCATTTTTCCGGAAAGAATCTATTGTTGATGCAGTTGTTAAATAGAATGGTGTACTCTTGTATGATTTTGATAGGAAGATGTTTTAAGATGATTGGAGGGATGTTATCAAGCCCTGACGAGGATTTGTTAGGTAGTTTGCTAAAAATGAGTTTTGCTTCAGGTACTTATGTGAAGCTGATGGTGTTTTCCGGTTGATTGGGGCTATAGGCTAGATTTGTGTTATCGAAATTAGTGATCGCGAGATTCGTTGAAACATTATGATCGACAGTTAGTTTCAGTTCGGCCACTTTAGGGTCGACAAGCTCTTTATTCGCTGTTCCGATGTTTGAATAGCGGGGGGAATTAATAATTTCATAATAGGCCCCAACGGTGTTCAGAATGTCTTTAGGATTTTCAACAATGATTTTATTGTTGGCAGTCGATAGGGAGGGGATGTCGCTTTGTGCTCGAACCAGCAGAGTTGTTTCGCTTGGCTTGATTTCCAGTTTGTCTATTTTTATCTGTTCCTTATGGCGAAAAAAATTGTTTATTTTGGGAAAGAATGATTCAGGGTTGCGATGGTCTATCGATTTGTGTTGGGAGTCCCAGTATTTATTATATGCCTTTATATATTCTGCTTTTAATAATTTCTTTACTTCGCTGATTAAATTTTTAATGTTTGCAATGTAATTGTTACTGGCTGGTGTGTGAATATTAGATTTATGCAGTCTGTTAAGGGTGCAAATCAGGTGCGACTTGTCTTTATGTAGCTTGGTTATTTTCCTATTGACATAATTGAGCATGTTGTCTTGAGGTTTATATCTCGGAACAGTAGACTCAATTGTGCTTGTGATTGCTTCTTGGATTATTGTTAGGTGATTATCAATTTCATCGTTGGTGAGGTTCCTATTGGACGGAATTTCATTTACATAGGCATTATTTAGATTTTTTTGGAAAGTTGACCATTTTGTTTTCTTGTACATGAATCTATGTGCATTGCGTGGGTTGACATATTTTATCGACATGGGCAGAGTGACGGTGAAAGAGAGTGCTTTGTGATCGCTGTTGAAATCAAGAGTGGTAATTTTACCGTTGTCAAGATCTGTTATTTCTAGTAGATTGTCTATGAGACAGAGATCTAGGAAAGTGTTGGCAGAAGAATAGCTTGGAACGTCAGTTGAGATAACTTTTGTTCTATAGCCTATGCCTTCATTATCTACCCACTTTTTCAGCAGCGTGCCTTTTGTTTCATTGACTGAGTCGCCCCACGCTGTGTGCCTGGCGTTAAAGTCGCCTGCTACAATGTAGTGGTTATTAGGAGCGTCCAAGTTGACTTTCTGAAAAAGTTAATTTAATTCGTCTGTGAAAATTCTGTTTTCTTTGTTGTTGGCGTATATAGCAATGATAAAGAGGTTATTTTGTGCTATTTTCAGATTAATGATCGTAAACTCGATGATACTGTTGTTGTTGCTTGTTGGAGTGTATATTTGGGTGAATTGAATATTATTTTTAATCAACACGGCGGTGCCTCCACCTTTTTGCCCTTTAGTGCGGTCGGTTCTAATTAGTTTATATTGAGAGAACTGTATTTTGAATCTGTGGCTTAGTTTAGTTTCACATAATAAGACGATATCAAAATTATTTTGGGTCACAAAGTTGTAGAGATCGTTTCTCTTGTTGAGGGATATCAAGGAATTGATATTTAGTGACAATTTGACAAAACAACAGTGAGCAATTTTGAGGGAATCGAAAAACGATTGGGTCATGTGAGTCTCGGGGTTGTTGGTTGCCTTATTTGGCTAATAAATTCATTATTGAAATTAAGCGTTTCGTACATTTGATCTATTTTTGCTGCGTTAATATTGACTATTTTGAAAAGGTTCTTGATTTGCATGTTGATTGTGCTGAATAATTGATTTTTGAATTCTGCGAGAACCGATTCAAGGCTGCTATTGATGCTATTATTTGTGTAAGATTCCGCGACAGGATCATGTCTCAGCGCGTGTGAGTAGCTTGGGCGCTCAGTTCGTGGGTTCTGCGGAGGGCCCGTAAACGGTCGTACTGTATTGTTGGTACGTAATGGCGGAAAATTTTCACTAGTTTTGTAGTTGACGATTCTACTTTGTATGCTGTCAAGTCGCGCCGTACGATTGTTGCTCCTTTGAGAAATATTTGTTGCTTTTATGTTTTTTGCAAATTTGAAAACAGGACAACCCCGGTACGAAGCCGGATGCCCGGTTTCTTCGCAGTTGACACAGTATAATGTGCTTTTGTCGTTATCCCCTTTTCCGATTTTGCATTCGCCCGGTTTATGACTGTCTTTGCATTTAACGCAGCGATACCCTAACGAGCAGTTCGAGCTAGAGTGTCCAAGCCTTTGGCAGTTTGTGCATTGGGAAATTGATTTCTCCCGCTTTTTGTATGCCATATATGGTATGCCAGCGATTTAATTTTCCTTATATTTTGGACGATCGTGTCATTTGTGAGTTGGATTAGGAAATGATAACGATCGCTATTTTTTTTATTAAAATTGATTTTTGTCACCTAAGTGACTGTCACATTAGGAAGGTTAAATTCCTCAATTTCCGCTTTTACTTCGTTCTCCGAAAAGTTACCTCGAACCCCTTTAAGAATAATACTCTTTGGCTTTAGGTGTTTTGGCGTCTACGTGTAAAATTTCACGCCATTTTCTTTTAGAGCTGCGACTACTTTTTGGAATGAGTCCATGCTTTGAGGGTATATCGTGAGGTCGACCGTGTCATTTTGACGAACGTAAAATTCCGTTTTAAATATTTGTACCTTATTGCACATTTGGATTAACGACGTTAGGTCGATAGATGATGTGTATATCGGTGGTGGTCTTCTAGGATCAGTCTCTGTTTTGGTTGGGGTTGGTTCCGCTTCCATAGATGGGGTCGATAGCGGGGTCGCCGCCGCGGTTAATCTTGGCTTCTTCGCTGCCGCAGCCTGAGCCGCAGCGCTGCCTGTGCGTGTAGGGACGCCTCCGGAGCTTCCTCTCTCCTGTGGTACTCGGAAGTGCGATCGCGCTCTCTGCTGATCGCTCTGCTCTTCGGGATGGGCGTCATACTCTGGTCGGCGTTCCAGCAGGGCATATCTGTTTATAGACGGTGATATCCGCCCTGTGTCGTCCAAAACTGGACTTTTTGCGACTTTTCGCGGTAGGAGCCAAAGCTCTTCAGCGTTTCCTGCATTATTCTGCTGCAGAGTGGTAGACAGGGGACGTTTTTTGGTAATATTGGGCTGGACGGCCGTGTAGTTACGGGCGCCGCCCAACTCTCTCTTGGCCTGTTTGTATAGCTTTTCGAGGGTGGTAGAGCTGGGGTTTCTACCTGCCCCCGGTGTTAGTCTACCTGATGTTGGAGCCTTTGTTGCCCTTTGCTGTTGTGGCGACCGTGTGCTGGTTATTTGCCGAGATCTGCTGTGGTCGACCACGTGTGTGGTCTCACCCTGTTTACTGAAGATGGTTTTGTCGGCGTCGCCCATTGTTTGGACTTGCCTGCCTTGCCTTATGACTCGCACAGAGGCGCCAAGCGTCGCCTGCCCGTGCAAGCCTTCTGTATGATAGTGGTCACTTTGTGTTCCAATTTTCTCACTGTCACTTTTCACTCGTTTAATACAACACTAAACTTTTCACCCGCCAGACGGATCGGTGGTCTAAGGGCCGAGGGATCGTACGAGAACACGTCTGATCGCTTCGGATGCCGCACTCAGAATACATTAATACATTTCCAGGTGGCAGTGTGATATAGTTTTCTCCCTTCCTCCTTCCTTCCTTCCTTACTTCCTCCCTATATCCTATTATGTCTCTTTTAATTTGACTTTCAACGTCGAACTGTTGTGAATCGTTTAGTAAGGATCTGCAGTTATAGGCGGCTATCATGAAGGATTTTTTTTTCCTGTTTCAAACAGAAAAATAAAATATGAAAAAAATGTATTATTTCTTGTTAATAAAATTTTAATAGAGAAATAGTTTTGCGTTATTCCAACATAAAAAGAAATAACAATCATATTTTGGTAAAAGTTAATTCAAAGTTTAATTTTTTTGGGATCCTGTGTAGTTTCTGATTTGGGGTATGCGATACCCCACAACACTCAATAAGTAACTTTTCTCCACAGCACTAAAGAAGGGTTAAGTATTTGGGCATAGTATTTCTTTGTTCTTCAGCGATCTTTTGCTTTTCTTTAATTTTGCAACATCTAATTTGTTTTCACTTTTGTGCACTGAAATTAATAAACTCCCGTTGGGCAGAGTCCCGGGTCTTATATTATAAAGAGGCATGGTTTGTTCATTATTTGGCTTCCTGGTTCTTGAGGATGATTTCGGTCTTTTCCTGTGATGAGTAACCTTTTTTAAAAGCTGTTTTGCTGATAAGAAAATCGGTCCAATATCGAGGGAGTAACTTTCCTGTTTCTGCTAACAAAGCGTTGGTGGGTGCACTTTTTATGCACTCTGTTAAGATCCTTAAAACGCCTGAAATTGGCAACTACTCCGTTGTTCTTTGATGTTATTGATGTAGGTTGAGATCCATTAGTATGAGTGTTCTGGCTATTTATTTGGTTCAAGTTATTCGTGTGAGTTACCTGTTTTAAGAATGTCAAACCGTTTTTAAAAACCTCGTATATTACCAATTAATACGAGTACAAGTGACTCTAGCGCGGCTGTACTCTGACTTTTACATAATGATAATTGTGTTAGAATGATATAATGATCCTTTATGATCAGTGTATGGATCAGTGTGGGGACAATTGCGATACTCTTGTTTATACAAGTACTGTCCAAAACCAATAATTAGCGTAAAGAGACATATTAGGGGCCAAAAGTTAGAAAATTCTGTTTCTTTGTTGAAGAACAATTTTGGCTCGTTCTGTTGAAATTCTTGTTATTATTTGTACAGTTAATCCAAGTTCACATTCTGAATATGCTGGCTTCGGTTGAGACTAACTGGAACGCTTGCTTCTCTGTTCATATCAGGAAAGAGCACTTGTTGACTGGTTTGTTTTTGTTGGCTTCTTATCACATCCTGGTTAATGATAATGTGGCAATTGTATGGGATTGCTTGATCGAAAACATTATTGTTTCTCGATTTCATGTTGGTGTTGACAAATCTGTATCAGCATGGCTTCTTGGGGCAGAAGGACTATCCAATTGTTACTGATATGTAGTTGCTTCGTAATTGGTTGACTGATTGACGTTGTTGTCAATTGACAGGTAGACATATTTTGTTTAGTTAGATGAGATTCCAATAGTTGAACCAGTTTACGTTTTGTGTTAATAGAATTTAATCTGATCATTTTTGTGAGCTTGTCAGCGGTTCTCTGCCCTATATGCTTTTTGCACAGACTTGTTCATTAATATCGAATAGATCTTTCTCTAGTTTCGTTAAGTGTTAATAATTTTGGATTCAGAAGACACGAGACATTAATTTATTTGTTGATAAAAAATGTTGGTTTTGTTTTTATGATCAGATACGTACTAATGACTACATATCTGACCTAATGAATGTGTTAGCAATTGGTCCAGACTGATATCAAATGGGTTATCTTCTTTCATGTTTCCATTACTATGTATGGAATTTTTATATGCCAATAATATATAAATCATTTATTGACTAATAATGTTGATTATATTATAATTAAAGATAGCTTTTTAACGTTTGTTATATTTTAGCGACTTCATTCCCTTGCGAAAGCCATCAGAAACCAATGATAAAATCTTCATATACCACATCAAAAATCCTGACCCAGCCAAATATCATTTCATAAACGCCTTAAAGGCGTTTTTCATTTTAGCCGATGTTAGAATGGCAATTGAAAAGGAAATTCCTGATGGAGAAATACCTATATTCGATATGACCAACTTCACATTGAAACACCTGACTAAAATCAATTTACCAGTTCTGAGGAAATATATGATGTACACCCAAGTAAGTGTGATATCTGACGTGCTTTTTCATATAACTTGAAGGTTTCCATTTTAGGAAGCGCATCCCATCAAACTGAAGCAAATTCATTTGCTAAATATTCCTCCTTTCCTTGACCGATGCATGCAGATTGTAAAACCATTTATGAAAAGTGAAGTGGGAAAATTGGTAAGCCGTAAATCTCAACTGAGAACTATTCGTGGTGTATTCAGAAAGGTTTTTTTATCAGGTACATACTCACCTACCTAATTCTAACAGTCTTTTCGATTACGTATCAAAAGATGCTTTACCCAAAGAATATGGGGGCCTTGCCGGAGATATTGAAGATCTAAAAGGGTGGTGGATTAAAAAAATAATGGAACATCGGGACTACATTAATGATGAATCTAGATGGACTGTGGATGAGACGAAAAGATCTGCTGGCAATAGCAATTTAGCCAAAAACGTGTTTGGCATGGAAGGAAGTTTTAGGTCGCTATCAATCGACTAGAATATTCACCATATAAGGCGTGATCGGGATAACGATGATGCTGACGTTGAAGTGTTATACATTGGAACACAGCGTGAAAACACTATGTGTTGTCATAAGGCTAAACGGCCACATATATTTTAGCTTAGTTGCAATAATCATGTCCGTTAGTTTCATCCTTGTTACAACACGGTAAACATGTGTTATTTCCAAGTATTTCTGTATTTTTTTTATCTCCGGTGAGAGGTTTCTTTAGTAATATAGAAATTGTGAGCATTTGCAATAGTGTCAGAAAAAGGTCCAAGAAGCAAGACATGTACAGGGTGGGCCACTAAGAGAGTTGCTCAGCCGTAACTCACAAACCATTAGTCGTATCGATTTCAGTTAAAAAGTAATATGAATAAAGAGGCCACGGGAAATTGCTGGAAATGACTTTCAAGTTCGCAAAATGGCCGCTAGAGGGCGAAATTGCAACAGTAAATTTTAAATACGGATTTTTTGAGGTTTCAGATAGGCTAAGGTATGTTGAAAATACTTTAGTCCTATTCCTGAGAGAATTTGACTTATTTTTTGTTGGAGTCGCATTGTTCTAGCTAGTCAAATAAAGTTGTGGGGGAAGACCAAATAATGGTTCAAAAAGTTATTGATAGCTCTGTGTTGGCTTAACAAAATTCAACGCTTAAATTTCAGTTGAAAAACTCTTTATTTACCTTAACACCTGCTGTAAAATATTCGACCATATGATTGCCACTTTGACCGCCAGAAGACACGTTATAAAAGGTCATCAAACTTTTTCGATTTTTAATTTTTTAGCTGCATAGAAAGAGGATAAAAAATTAAGCAAAATAGTGAAAACCGCAGACCGATATATTTATTTCAGCCGAAGATATAAACAATTTGACAATAACAATGATATTATAATAATACATGGCAATTATTGGTCCTGATAAGAACCGATTGTTATATTTCACGCATTATGAGTATTCCTGCGGATGAAATACAGCCTTGGGATTAAAACCTGCTTAGAGTCTCAAAATGTTTTCCGTCATTTCGAATGCATTGCTCAACCCTGTTTCCCGTAGATAAAACAGCACTCTCTACTTCTGCGACAAGAATGTGATGAATTGCACCCTTAATTTTGCTTATTAGGTCCTGTTTGGAAAACAATCTCTTTTATTCTCCCCCACAAATAAAAGTCCATACACGTAAGATCGGGTGACCTAGCTGGCCACGGGAATAAACTGCCTATTCGTCTTATTCATCTATCGCGATAAGCGTTGTATAAAAATCGACGGACATTTACCGAGAAATGAGCAGGGTCCCGTCTTGTTGAAAAAACATGTTTTCTCGCTTTCGCAACGGTATGTCTTCTAAAAGTAATGGTAGTTAGTTTTGTAAGAAGTCTAAATAAATATTTCCATTTAGTTTCTGTTCAAATATAAATGGACCAATAATTTGTCCGCCAATTATTCCGCATCAGACATGGACACTAAATCGACATTGATGATCAACTTCCTGCTGAAGATTGTAAAACAAATTCATTTGTTATTACGAATACTTGACGTTAAAACGGTATAAACTGTATTCGCTATAAAATTAGCTATATCTTCGGTTGCAAAAAATTTATCGATATGCGGTTTTCACTATTTTGTTTCATTTCTCGTTCTCTTTCTAAGCAGCTTAAATATTAGGTATTATTACATTTAAAAAATTGAAGGAAAACGACAAAGTTTGACGGGCTTTGATAATGCACCCTCTCATGGCCAAAGAGGCAATCATGAGAGCGAATATTTTATAGCATAAGTTAAAGTAAATAAAGAGATGTTTAACTTTTATTAAATTTAAATTTTGAATTTGGTTAAGCCAATACGGAGCTATCCATAACGTTTTAAACCAATATTTGACTTTCACTCACCACTTTATTTGACTGGCTAGAACAATAATACTCCCACAAAAAATAAGTGAAATTCTGTCAAGAACAGAATGAAAGTATTTCCAACCTACCTTAGCCTGTCCTAAACCGCTAAAAATCAGTATTTAAAATTTACTGGTGCAATTTCGTCCTCTAGCGGCCATTTTGCGAATTTGGAAGTAATTTCCAGCAATTTCTCTTGGTCACTTTAGTAATATATTTTTTTACTCGAAATCGATTTCGAATCGAATACCATCTCTCTTAGTGGCCCACCCTGTACATTGAGACAATAAATCTCAACAAAGCTGTGGAGGATCTCCATACATGCATCTAGTAAAATGATAATGTAGGTTTAAAATTATTGGTTGACGTTTTTTGTTATTTATGGAGGAACACGCCTAAAATGCGAAGTTAAATCATTTTGGATCGAACCGTCCTCGATCCTCATAAGATATATTAAAATTGGCTCTAAATGATATATCGCAAAATCCCATGTATTTTCTGTAAACGGTCGACGAGTAGCTAACACTAACGCGGAAGCTGAAAACAGGGTTGCATAAATGAACAAAATGTTTGAAAATAATCTTCACTTTAGTTGGACGCCAGAATCATAAATTTCGATTGCAATTCTGCTTTGAATCAGTTTTAATGCAACCCTGTATTTCGAATTCTCATCTTGCATTGTATGTGAAGTTTTAGCTTCAACATGAGCTCGAGATCGTGAAAACCGGATCACGAGAAGAAAAATTATCTGTCTACTTGTCAAATCTTCCCTGAACGTCCATGTTTGGTTTTATTGCAATATACATATCTAATTTACACGATTTACTACTCTTTCTTGTCATTGAACTCGACCTTCATTAGACATAAAATAATTCATAAATAAATTCCGAACTGGAACTGCCTCCCTTGTTGCGTTTGTTGCAGTAGCGATATGTAGTGGCACTAATGTATTGACCTGTATTTCTTCGCTTGCAACTGCAGGATTTCTTTGCGTAGGTTTATTTATTTAAAAAAAGTGTACATTGAAAAGCAATGGAGCTAGGACACTTCCTTGGGGTAAGCCGTGTTTCTGCGTTCGCCACCTACTCTTATTACCATCCAGCATCACATAAAACCTCCTATTAGATAATAGCGACTCGAAATTTTTTGTCAATTTATAGTCCATCACAGTGCTGAAAAGACTTAGATCGCAGTGTTCGGTTTATGGTATCATATGTAGCTGTGAGATCAACCAGAGTCATTTCCCTCTGTGAGAAATCCTCCCGTATGAATTCTGTAAGGTTTAGTACTTGTCCCGTGCATGATTTCCCTGGCCTAAAGCCAGCTTATTGGGGAATGAGCTTTAGGTCCAGGTGACCCTGGATACGGTTGAGTATGAGGCGCTCATATAGTTTGAACATGTGGCACAACAGAGATATAGGGTGATAGCTACTTGAGACTTCCGAGGCTTTTCCGGGTTTGAGTAAGGCTATTACTTTTGACTTTCGCCATGGTTTCGGGATCTGGTAGGTAGTCTTACAATGGTTAAATAAGGCGAATGTCGACTGTTTCGTGTTTTGCCCAAAATGTTTTATCTGTTCTGCTAGAAGGTCATCTACCCCTGGCGGTTTTCCGGTTTTCATAGCATCTATGCCTTTTTGGAGTTCTATGGGTGTGAACGGGACTCTCATGAGGTTTATCTCGCCTTTCCATTGTCTTTCGATTTTCGAGGTTTTGCTGCGGTAGTTGGTTTTCCCGTTGGAAAGAAGTTGCTGCGCTACTTGGTTTGCTGTGACTGCGCATCGCTGCATGCGCTTGCTGCTATGCGTCATATCCATCCTCTCCAAAATCTCCATCCACCGTTTCTTTCTTGACTCGCTAAGTATCACTTAATGTTGTTCACGCAGCTCCATCGTTGTTTCACTGAACGGGTCTTCATTGTAATGCTGTGCATATTAGCTCATTTTGCCTTCAGCTTCATTGTTCCATCCCAGACACAGTGCTGTTGGCGTCCTCTGGGCATGTGTTTTAGCGATATTTTTTTATGAGTTCAACGAACTAGTCATATTGTCCGGGGTGAGCGAAATGTGTTCTATTTTTGTGTCTAGCTCGTTTGTGTAGTCTGCCCCTTTGGGAGCTTTTAGGGCACTGTATACGCTTATCCCTAGATGTCTGTGTTGGATTTTTAGTACAGTTATGTTTTTTTGAAACATCGATCTTCTAGTACTGTGCTGATGAAACTAAGGTCCGGGTTGTACCCTTTCTTCCAGATTTTGCTTTGGAAAGTGTGAGGGAGCTTCGGGTCATGCAAGAGAATCAGATTACTTTGTTCGACCCATTCTTCAACTAAATCTCCATTTTTGTCGGAAGAATCGTAGCCCCATGTTATGATTTGACTATTAAAATAATCAAGTATGAACCTTGTTTGTTGCGATGTAAAGTTTTGAAGGGGAGTAAATATAAAATCTTTCCCAGGCGGTTTATAGACTGAGGTCACCAACAGTCAGTGTTTCTATGTCGTCATGGCATGTTTTGTACGCCGATGTTACAGCAATATCGCTAGTTCTATATATATCTACTTCGGCCGAAAAGAGTATTATATACCTCACAGATTATATGCTTCGGCGCCTTCATTCGCCTCAGGATATATCGCTTAGTTCTCGACCTAAGTTTATAATGTACTATTATTGGTTATGTTTGCGATAAGCACTTGTTCGTTTGCGGCTCAAGGTAGGCCTCAGGGATGTACAGGGTGTTTTCTCATAAGTTGACGCCCCCTAGACCGTTTATTTCAAAAAAATTGTGAAAGTGACCAACACAAAAATTGTTTTATTTTAATCAAATTTTTAAAATCTGCATTAAAAATAAAAACATGAAACACGCAGATGTCAAAATTGGACATGTCTTTTTTTATGAAACACCCTATATATTTTTAGACAGGTCGATTGACAGGGTGATTCAAAATTGGCGTCATTCCTCTGGGGGTGTTTTATGAGTATAGAAAAACAGTAAAATCATTAATTGTTATTGAAAACTGAGATATTTACAATAAACTAGATGAGAAGGATAGCAACAATGTTATTCGAGGTGATCTGCCTTATTAACATTACGTAAATACCTTTTGCTTCTCAATTATTAAAAACTCCAGTAACCATGAAAAAATACAGAAAGTGACTATAAAATAGGTTAGGCTAAACGATAAATTCAACAAGATGTAGGAACGTACTTTTTCGAAATGTCAATATTGTCACCGAGAAACTGTTCACGTATTGGCATCATAACCTCTAATTGATGTTGACAAACATACATTTCCGTGTTTAACTCCAACCCAGTTTCTGTCCGTGTAATCACCTTAATGTGCATTCTTCTGCAGCAGCCTCTCGTATTCGGTTATTTAACTTGTGCTCAATTGGTACCGGTGTTCGGTAAACTACAGATTTAATGTTTCCTTGTGTTCTGAATATCTAACATACGTGGTAGGAATGTAGCCCTTCCTCGGTAATTATGCTGTTCCTGCTAAAGTGTTAGTTGTTGTGCAATGCTCCAAGTACTCCTGGAAGGCTCTGCTGCATTATCTCCAATGCCTGTTCATATATGTCTAGATCCCGAATACCTCTTGTCATCCACTATCTTACTGGAGCCAATCGTCCAGTGTCTCTAGCTCTTTGTTGGCGTAAGTTCTTACAGCTTTTGCCATGTTCCTAATATCATATCGGCAAATTCGATGTTGATGTAAATTTTGTGAAACAAGCTTCAACCTTAGTCACAATTTGACAAATGCTTGTTATTCTTGACAAAAACTCTCTACCTGTAACTATCTGTTAATGACTAAAAAAACATCATTGTCGCTTTGTCTTTTCATCAAAAAATTGTAGAAAATTATGAAACTTTAACGATATAATTCGTTTTTAAAAAGTTTTTATAATTACAACGACAATTTATTTACCTACTTAATTCCACAACGTGGTTACAAAGAATGAGTTCTCATGCAAAACAGTCAAATGAGGTAAACACTTCTGCTGACTCGTGGAATGTTGGAGTATGGTGGTTTCCTAGTATTGTAGTTGCAGAGTCAGGTGGGTATGGCTATGTAACTTCTCCCTCCTCAGGATTCGAAAATAACGAACTGTTTTTTCGAAGCGGTAGTTGCTGAGTAATCATCTGGTACTTGAAGATCCGTAGATTTGTGGAAAGCATTTCGGGTCGATAGCCAAAAGATTTTGACTCGGTTCCATTGGCTCGTCAATAGGAGAATCAGAAGAAATGTGCAGACGCCCACAATACCAAAGAAGGTGTATTCTTGGTGTTTTGACTTCTGGTTTAAAGTCACTGGTAAAAGTTGATTGGCTATTTCCTTCAAATGATAAATTTCATCTAGATTAATTTTGGAAATGTTTGGTGCGTCCAAGAACTTCGTAGTAATTGTTTGAGGTAGTGTGATTTTCGGCAATATAAATGGTTTTCCCTTTTGTATGTTGATGTTATTGATGAATTTCTTTTCATTAATTTGAATTTATTTCAAAATATTCCTGGGTTTCAGTCAATTTTATTGTTTATTATTTAAAATGTTACAAATACGTTTCGGTGTCTTTCTCCACCATCATCAGTTTGTCTAAAATATATATTTACAGTTATCATCAATTTAAATAAAAAACTTTCACCAAAATTCACATATTAATATACAAATCACACACATATTAAAAAGTACATTAAGAACATTGGTTTTCAGGTGATGAGTCAGGACAAACATGTCTGGGAAAAGACTAGAATCTATTGTTTAGAGATTTAAATTTAACTTACGTGTCTAGTTGTTTCTACCTTCACATTTGACTGGTTATTGAATTTCATATTTTATTCGATATCGAGCGAGAGAACAAAAAAACTGTTTATACTTCGCCTTTTCTTTGCGTTCTAGGAATTGCTCTGCATTTCCTCAATATCAGGTGTTTATATTTTAATTAGTGTGTGATACACAGAGCTAAGATTGTCTGTGTCTGATCTAAAATTCATTGCATTCTGATGTTTTTTAATTTGTATCATTTCTAAGACCAATGTTCTTAATGTACTTTTTAATATGTGTAACTGATGATGGTGGAGAAAGACACCGAAACGTATTTGTAACATTTTAAATAATAAACAATAAAATTGACTGAAACCCAGGAATATTTTGAAATAAATTAAAGTACAGTCAGCAAAATATACACAACAATTAATTTGAATTTCGCAATTTTTCGGGATCTTGACAAGGGTTGATGTTTCAAGCAGGTGATACTGATCGGTACCACATTAGGATATTAACTTTGCAGGTTCTGTTAACAGTACGAGGACCATTTCTTGCGTTACGTGTTCAACTATTGGCTCTACTAACTTAATGTTGAAGGTTGGACAATTATGTATTGTCTTGCCTTTTAAAAGTTCATTGGTTCAATCATCTTGTGGGTGAAACTCTTCGTTGCAGTAATATGTGTCTTCTATTTTTGAGCAAGGCTGACTGGTGTGCTGGTTTCTAACTTCTTCTTGTGCGAGGTAAGGGTATTGGGGAATGAATATAGTTCGATTTAGGATAATAGGGTATAGGTGAAAAAACATTAGATCTTCTGGCCTTAGTATAGGTACGTGTATCGCAAAAATTATTTTCGTGTGAGAGAGACTAACCTGAGCTCCAAAAAATTGATAATACAAGAGTATATTTTGAAATTTTGGGATTGCTGCAACTTTGTACATGTTTTCTAAATATTTTAGCATAGTTGTCAATTCGTTAGTGGACAAAATACTGTTATGCAGCGCATTTAGCTTGGAAAACATTATTGCATCCTCTAAATTATCCAAAAACATAATTAAGTTTTGACAATCTAGG
This sequence comes from Dendroctonus valens, assembly GCA_024550625.1. Classification (NCBI taxonomy): domain Eukaryota; kingdom Metazoa; phylum Arthropoda; class Insecta; order Coleoptera; family Curculionidae; genus Dendroctonus; species Dendroctonus valens. The sequence continues at coordinate 77,533 of JAJTJO010000243.1, forward strand.
TTTAATTGCGTTATTGACCCATGAAACCCAAGATAATTCTGAACATTGGATATCGTTTGTTGCATTAGTTGCTGAAAGGACCTTATACTTAATCTAAGTTTGTCCTGATTTTCGTTAAGGGTAGTTATATATAACAGGTCTTATTGTAATGAGTGATTAAACCTTTGGATAGTGACATCTGAAGTTTTAGTTCATCGTTAACGCTTGTTTGACTACTCTCGAAAGTAGCAATTGCTTCATTGTAATGTTGGCCGTCTTCAGCGTCAAGTGTACCAAAAAGCCATTTATTAATTTGCCCTACTATATTCAAAAGGCCTCGTTTCTTTCGATTATTTGGTATTAAATTTTAAAGTTTACCTGATGCGATGTGAATTAAGTTGTCCGTTCTTATTAGTAAATTTTCTGATGATGAATTTCCTGTTTCTGAATCGGACGGTTGGTTGTTAACTTGGTTCGGTGGTCTTAACTGGATATTCGATATAATATTAATTTTGCCTTTATTTGAATTTGAGGGTTCGGTGTTTTGCCCTAAAATCTCTGAAACTGTTAAGTTATCTAGGCTTGGCAATTTTTCGTGATTTAACATAAAGTCATTGGTTATATCATCGGTGTCTCCTATATTGTTGTGTAATGAATCTGTTTCTAGAGCATTGAGGTCAACAGGATTCCTGGAAAGTGCATCTGCTGCTTTATTGGATTTGCCTTTTTTATATCTGGTTTCGTAGTCGAACTCCTCTAAATTTAGTCTCCAACGTACCAACCTGGAATTCGGTTCTTTCATTGACATGAGCCATTGTAAGGGTTTATGGTCTGTGAAGATTATAAATTTCCTTCCAAATAAATATGGGCGATAGTACTTGCAACTTCAAAAGCCTCGACCTTTAGTGGTTCAGTTAAGGTTATTGAAACGGTCTTATCTGTGGGGTTTTGAATTTCAACGGTGGCAAATCCGTAGCGTGCACAGGTGACCATTGACGGAATGATCAGGTCGTTCATCTTCTGGGTATTTATAATAATATCCCCGTCGTTAACATTAACTGGTAATTGCTTCTTAATTACTGCTTGGGTTTACCGAGAATGTAAAACTAGCTTCTACAGGTGTTCTGTACTTAAACGGATTTTCGATGTTTGCTCCAATCAGTCGCTTGTTAATTAAATCAATGTTAAGATTCATATTTATAAGATCATTGAGTCCTAGAACGCTATCAAAATAATCATGAAAATCAAATAAAATAAAGCTGATTTCGTAGTCGATACCAACTTCTGCGAGCGCGGAAATATTAGCTTGAAACTGCGTGCTTTCGCTACCTATGGCTGTTTTAATAGTATTGGTTGACCGAAATATACAGTGTGGAAAATAAGTCTCGGCAATGGTGGGTCTTAAAATTGATCGAAAATGCCAATGTCAATTAAAAGCTTGATGTTAAGATTGCTAATTTCAATGTATGGACGGGCATTGTATGAAGAAATGTTAATTTCTATTAGCTTTGTTCTTTCGTTGGGCTGGGGTCGCAAAAATTTTCATTTTCTTCGAGAACAGTATTTTGGGAAGTTCGAGGGTCTTGAAGCTCCTGGAAGTTGATTTGGTCTTCAAATTGATCAGAGTATGTTTCTGTTGACTGAGGGTAGTCAAGGTATTCTTGGTTATAAAAATGTTCAAAATTTTGACAATACGGGTTTGTAGAATGATCTTCGTATTCGTTGGAATATAGTTCTTCAACTATCATTGGCTGTTGTGTTTGATAAAATGGTTTTTGGAAATTATTATATTGAGAATTTAATCCATGTTTTCTGGTGGGGATAAGAGAATTTCTGGAAATTCCTGACATGGGTGTAGGCCTTGGAAATTGATATGGAGAGTTCTGATTGGGTCTGAATACATTTCTGGGCGGACCAAAAACATCTCTATTTGTGGGCCATTGTCTAGGGGGTGTTGGTCTACTTTGAATATTTACCGGTTGAGAGGGAAATGTCGGTTTAGCAGACCTGATTGAATTAGTGTGTTGATTAAGTTGAAAACCATTTGATTGGTTGTTGGCTTGATATTGATTATATTGCGGTTGGCTGTTACTAAACTGTGGGGTGGGGAAAAAGTTTTGCGCGTTTGGAAAATGTTGACGATAATAATTTTGGTTAAATCCAGGCTTAGTGAAACGTGGATTAAATTTTTGGGATTTTTCACTATTACCTAAAGTTCTATAAAGTCGCTCAAAATTATCAAACTCTAAAACATAGGCCATCGCATCCTCAAGGGATTCTGGTCTTTTCAGATGCATATTATTTTTCAATGTGCTTGAGCATCCTGCGATAAACGTATTTAATGAAGTTTTCTCAAAATGATTAATGTTGCAAACTTTATCGTTAGTGGACATTTGGGTATCGTTACTGATACGCTGGACTACATCACTCCTAAGCAATTGCAACCTAGTACCAAAACTTATTAAATCTTCATTTCTATGAGGGCGAGTCCTTGTAAGTTCCTGAATTAAACAATCTACATCTCTTCGGTCAGAGAAGCACTGAATCAAAGCGGTTTTGAGATTATACCAACTAAGAAGTTCTGATCGATTGCCAACCATAGTTTCGGCTTTTCCTATCAGTTTCTCATTAATACAATCCAAAATATGCTTTGTTCCGGAGTTGCTATTTCGAACCTTTGGATTGCAACACCGGAATAAATGGGGAGAAATTCGCTTTATTCGAAGGACCAAAGGGTTTTTGAGATTACAGTGTTTGGTGGGTATAGTTGGGGCAGTCGCAGAAATAATAAGCGCTCTGGCCTTTTGCCAAGTGCGAAACCAGCACTGGTAACCACCGTTTATTAATTCAGTTTGCGATTGGGCTGGGCAGTTCTACCTTTGTAGACTTGTGACTCTTTGTGGTGACAGCTCTTTCCGGCGAGGTTGAATGCAAGACTGCTCTTTACTTTTCTGGAGATGACTACTGAGTGTAGTCCCGACGAGTCTGTGATCACGACTGCTTCCGATGAGCGGGAGTTCAAGACTGTATGGAGATGACTACTGAGTGTAGCTCCGACGAGTGTATGATCAAGACTGTTTCCGATGAGCGGGAGTTCAAGACTGTCTGGAGTTGACTACTGAGTGTAGTCCCGACGAGTGTATGATCAAGTCTCCCCCATGAGCGGGAGTTCAAGACTGTGAGCGATGTTGAGATGACTACTGAGTGTAGTCCCGACGAGTGTGTGATCACTACTGCTTCCGATGAGCGGGAGTTCAAGATTGTGTGGAGATGACTACTGAGTGTAGTCCCGACGAGTGTATGATCAAGACTCCCTCCGATGAGCGGGAGTTCAAGACTGTCTAGAGATAACTACTGAGTGTAGACCCGACGAGTGTATGATCAAGACTCCCCGATGAGCGGGAGTTCAAAACCTGACTTAGCGATGAGTGGGAGTTCAAAACTTTCTGCGATGTTGAGATGACTACTGAGTGAAGTCCCGACGAGTGTGTGATCACGACTGCTTCCGATGAGCGGGAGTTCAAGACTGTCTGGAGATGACTACTGAGTGTAGTCCCGACGAGTGTATGATCAAGACTCCCCCATGAGCGGGAGTTCAAGACTGTTAGCGATGTTGAGATGACTACTGAGTGTAGTCCCGACGAGTGAGTGATCAAGACTGTTTCCGATGAGCGGGAGTTCAAAACTTTTAGCGATGTTGAGATGACTACTGAGTGTAGTCCCGACGAGTGTGTGATCACGACTGCTTCCGATGAGCGGGAGTTCAAGACTTTTAGCGATGTTGAAATGACTACTGAGTGTAGTCCCGACGAGTGTGTGATCACGACTGTGCTCACTTTTTCGTCCCTTCTTTCGACTTGCGTTTTGCCAAAATTAGAGAAGCAGGGTGAGGGAAAGATGTTTCCCACGAATTGGTTTTAGGCCCCTTGGGTGGTCGCGCCATTGGAATGTGGGCTGATCCTAAAGGGTACCAAAAGTAGACCTCCCGCCGAACGCCATAGTTTGATTTCTCACATCCTTCAAATTCAAGACAATGGTCATCGGTCAGCTCTGAAAAGTGAGCCAACCAAAAGAAAATAATGACCAATTATCTACAGGATGCTAGAATTGTCGCGACTATGATAAGCCGGAGAATCAACCTTTCAATTGCTAAACCCGGAAATAGCACTTGTGATCGGCCCGAAGATCTCCGACAGGGGCGCACCATTTTCGGAATTCAATATAGAAAAAGTCACAAGCCCAACAAATCTCTACTAAAGTGTTCAAATATTATTTGAACATACTGCCCGCCTTGAAGCGACATAGCTTCAACTAATTAGCCTAACTTAAACAAACAAATTGCGACATCAATTGAGCAAGTAAAACATACAAGCATTACTATATACTAACTTATTCTAACAAAGCACGTAAATTTCAATTTTCTATTGGAAGAGGACAAATCTTTGTTATACTTCGGGTAATAATTCCATTAATAGTTCGAATTTTTACTAGTCGAACCTTACCATCACTGCCAGGCATAATTTCAACAATTCGGCCTAGCGGCCACTCAAGGGGTTTGCAATCTTCGGATTTAACCAAGACCATATCGTTTATTTGTATGTTGTTGCCATGAATTAAGTGACACGCGTTCTGATCTAAATGGGGATTGAGCTGAACTAGATTGAGTATTGCAATAAATGAGACTGTCTACGGGAATCGGTCCACTCATGATGTGGCCAAGATGAGTTTCTACCATATACAATAAATTCCTGGGTATTTGAGAGGGGGTTCCATAAACAATTGAATAATAGACATCTGCGCCTAAAAGCATGTCTATTTGTCCAGAAATGTGGAAATGGGGATCAGCAAGCGTGCAACCGGGAGGTATTGCAATATTTTCTCTAATTAGCTTGGTAATGGGGCATGCTCTTCGTGATTTTGTCTCGGACATAGCATGAAATATCAAATTTGGTATTCTCCTTGATTGTCGAGAATACCGAAATGTCTACCATTTTGTTAGTGTGGGTTGCAATTCCATGAATTCCTGTTAGAGTTATGGGACTGTCTCTAGAATTTATTCCTAGTTTTTCTACCAACTGCCTACTAATAAGTGATGTGGTGCTGCAGGAATCGAGAAGTGCTCTAGCATATACGATTTCCTGTTTTACGGAAACTAGTTTGAAGTTTTTTTTTTACGGAAACTAGTTAAAACAGGCAGTTGCTAGCAAGACATCTTTGCTATTTGCGTGCGTGCTCAGAACGGTATTAGAAGGAACTTGATGTGGTTTTGGAATTACATGAGCTGTCGAACTGTTAATTTGAATTTCAGAGGGTGCATTGACTAAGGGGGCCGTGTTGTGTAACATGGTGTTGCTTGATACTTGTAGCTGAGTGTGAGATTGCGTGTTATGAGTCGATTTTCGCCAATTGGGTAATTGTGAAGAACTATTGCTTGAGTTTGACTGAGTTCTGGGACGAGTACTAGCGCTCTCTTTATGGATCAGGGTGTGATGAGGTTTTTTTACAAGTGCGACAACGTTGAGACTGACAATCTTTGGCAGTATGTTTAGAACCCAGGCAGTTAAAGCATAATCGGTTTTCCTTGATAAACTTATATTTCTCATTTAGCGACAGATTTGCAAACTTAGAGCAGCCATAAATGCGGTGCCCTTGCTTACAAAACAAGCACGAACTTCCGAGGTGAGAGGTTCCGTTATGTTTAGAACGAGAAAGAGCATTGCGTGGCTCCAAAGAAACATTGTTGCTGTAATCAGTAACATGGACAAACTGGTGTCCTTTGTGATTATACCTGACAGTTTGAGAAGTCGATAATTCAGGTATAATAGATCTTTCTAGTACCGAGCATCTTGTATCTAGAAACTTTAAAAATTGTTGCAAAGTGGGGCGATCATTTGCCTTTAATTCAAAATCAAAGGCCCTTCTTGCGCTGGCATCCAGCCTTTCCGAACATAAATATACTAACATTAAGTCCCAGGCATCCACGTTTACGTGTAAGTTTCTTAAACCATCACAATTTTGTTTAATTGTTGTGATAAATTGTCTCAAATTGAGCGCATTTTCCTTTGTGATTTGCGGAACATTCAAGATGTTTCTTATGTGTGCATAGATTATGTTGAGTTTATTTGCATACCTTTCTTTACGCGTAATGAGAGCCACAGAAAAATTTGAGCTAGTTATTTTTAAGTTAGCTATCAGACTGAGAGCTTCTCCTGACAAATATGAGCGTAAATAAATTAGTTTTTCAACATCAGTCAATATGTTGTCCTTTTCAATTAAGGCTTCAAACAATTGATAAAAACCTTCCCACTCAATGAGAGCGCCGTTAAAGGGAAGGATATTTAATTGCGGTTTATTAACTGGGGTTGATGTGGATGCCTGTACTTGAGTTCCTGAGGATGACCTTGGATTTGAGCAGGTATTGCGAGTAATATCACTCATTCTAGAGCACAATCGTTGTTTCGTGTGTTAAGATTGAAACCAGTATTCCGTCAATGGCAACAATTGTTTGGGTCTTTATTATTGATCAAGTGCACATGTGTATGAAAAAGCGTCGTTTCTGTTCGCCTTCTTGGTTATCTTGTCCCTCATCGCCACCCTGTCACCCATCATCCCTCTGGTCGACCATCGACATATACGAAACAATCGTGTTGACACATCGAAATACTGCTCTTCTACATTATCTCTGTCGGATTCTTGGTCCGGAGCAGAGTCCTCAATTTGCTGCTAAATATCACAATATGAGCTATACGAGCTCTTTAGTGTTTCTAATCGCCTTTCAAAATGAAAAGGATTCGATTCTGTTTGCTCATTTGCATTGAGCCAAGATTGAATGCGAGTGATGCTGCTTTTTATCGTACTTCGACGCCTAATTAAGGGTTCCATTTTAACTAAATTTAAAATAAGCAACTTAACTTGAATTATTGGATGTAACTTATTCAGCAGCACTTGGGGATTAACTTATCAAATACAATGCATGCAAACAAGAATATTTCAGCAATCGTTCAACGAGTATTGTCAAAATTTCGAGTTAGAAAATAGCTTAGATCCGACCTCAATTCTACAACTGTGTCACTTCACTGTGGTTTGGTACTTGACCCACTAATACTTCACTGCGGTTTGGTACTTGACCCACTAACACTGCTGCTGCCGCTGCTTCTTCGATCAAGTTGTAACTAACTTGATCCGGCTCGAAGGACCAAATGTTCCGGAGTTGCTATTTCGAACCTTTGGATTGCAACACCGGAATAAATGGGGAGAAATTTGCTCTATTCGAAGGACCAAAGGGTTTTTGAGATTACAGTGTTTGGTGGGTATAGTTGGGGCAGTCGCAGAAATAATAAGCGCTCTGGCATTTTGCCAAGTGCGAAACCAGCACTGGTAACCATCGTTTATTACTTCAGTTTGCGATTGGGCTGGGCAGTTCTACCTTTGTAGACCTGTGACTCTTTGTGGTGACAGCTCTTTATGGCGAGGTTGAGTACAAGACTGCTCTTTACTTTCTGAAGATGACTACTGTGTGTAGTCCCGACGAGTGAGTGATCAAGACTGTTTCCGATGAGCGGGAGTTCAAAACTTTTAGCGATGTGGAGATGACTACTGAGTGTAGTCCCGACGAGTGTGTGATCACGACTGCTTCCGATGAGCGGGAGTTCAAGACTTTTAGCAATGTTGAGATGACTACTGAGTGTAGTCCCGACGAGTGTGTGATCACGACTGTGCTCACTTTTTCGTCCCTTACATACAGTGGCCTGTAAGCGAGTAGAAGTAGAGTACCCACAGTAGATCAAAACTCCATCATGAAGCTCAACGCCAACGTTCTCTATTACTGACTGCCTGCATGGCAGTCTCCTGTATGGGATCGTTGCTTTGATCGCTATGGCCACTCCACCCCTTAGACCGGGCCTATCGGCACGCTCGAGCCTGTACCCCCGGATTGTGATTCTGTCTCCGGGGCGCAACCATGTTTCCACGATTAACGCCACACCGACGTCCTCAGACCCGAGGAACGGCTAGAACTCACCGAGACGACTCCGGAGTCCACATGAGTTCCATTCCCCAATCCTCATAGGACACAGTTGACAATATCAATACTTAAAAATCGATGCTGTTAATATCTTCATTGAAGAACTGCGCTGAGACTAGGAATTTGTCTGTCTTCGAGACGCAACCCCTCAATGCAGCGCTGTAAAATCTTACCGCCTTGATCACCTCCTCCAAGTTGATTTGAGACGACAGCTCGGCGAATTCCCGCTGGACACTGCCCAGCATGACCACCTCGTTCTCATTTATACCATGGGCTGGGTGGGCGCAGCTCGTCTGGACAGCTTCGTGCTGCCTCAGCGGAGAATCTACTATAATAATTGTCCATGTAAATGGAATGCCCTTTATCTAAATTGTTTGCTAGAAGAGCTAGGACCACTTTGTCTGAGTGCTGACTACCCGATAACTCAGTCTCGGCCAATCCTGCATAGACAATTATTTTCAGCGCCATGCCATTGGGTTCGCATAAGACATAAAGTTTCACTCCAAACTTATGCCTTTTACATACTGCCGAAATTTTAATCGGCCTCTCCACAAAACCATCGACTCGTCGATAGATAGTTCCCTCGTTGGATAATAAATTTCTTTCATTCTATTATTTAAAAAATTTACCAAAGGCACAATTTTTCCAATTTGAGTTCGGAGCTCTTGAGCTTCTGTCTTTTCAAATCGTAAGGTCCGTAAGATGAGTAAAAAACGATTGCGGCTCATATAAGACGAAAAACACTGTTAAATAAATGTTAAAAACACAAGCTAAATAGATGATGTTTCTTCCAGTAATCATTAATTCTATTTACTTTAATTGTGTCCATATGAAAAAGTAATCCAAAAAACTTTTCTATTTCAACGCGTGTAACATCAGTCGACCGAGCAATTCTTGGTTCTTCTCCAAGGCCTTCTGAAACTAGATCAATCGCGTGGTGATTGGCTCGAGTACAAAGCATATCAAAGAGATCATCTGGCGCTAAAAGATAAAAATAATCTATCGGTTCTCTTAGATCTTGTATATCCACAAGCAATCCAGTCTTCATTGAGAAATTGAATTGTTTATTGGGAACCTCATTATAGGTCCAATCACGTGGCGGAGGAGGATTTTGAGTCGAGGTTGTTTGTGGCATTATAGGAGAAGATTGACGAAGAACGGGTGAAAGCTGAGGTGCCCTATCTATTTCATCCTCGGAGTCACTAGAATCACTCGGATTCGTATAATCTGGATCATCTTCGCTGTCATTTTCGAATGGGTCTGGTTCACTGTCTGACTCTTCCAAAATGGCTAGCATTTGTTCATCGGTCAGAAATTTATTACTATATACGTCAGATTTCCTTCTTTTAGATGGTCCTGGTGCATCTTCCATTTTGTCTATAAAGATATAAACAAACATTACCAAATGCGCGCTGTGTGCCCGTCAACTCCTCTGGGGCGGGCAATATAAATTTTCAACTATTGTACGAAAAATCTTTCTTTGACAATAACTAGTTAATTAAACTAAAAAATACTTTTTACATAAAATAACGTATTAAAAGTAAAAAAATGAAATACTAACCTTTTACAGTCAATTCAACTGAGTATAAAAATAATTTGTCACAGTAAGAGAAATTGGCGTGAAATCTGCAAACCAAACTATATTACCGATAAAACTAACCTCTCTGATCGACCCAAAGGTACTGCCGCTCACCGCCATTTGCACCAGTCATTCTTAAAAGTCATTCTTAGTTAGGTATAACTTTGGATTAGGGTTAACCCTAACTATAGATAGCTTTGCACGGCTGTCAATTAGGTGATACTTTGCTAAGATGAAGTTTCGCCCGGCAACATTGCTAAAAGTGACAAATTGACTTTTGCTCCCGCCTTTTCTTCCCAAACTAACCTTTATCTTTAAAACGAATTCAGTCGTTAGTTTGAGTTTGCTCCCACATAGTGTACGTCACAAATATATTTTATTATTGATTAATATTATTAAATATGGCATCATTCCAAAATAAAAACCGGGCTCCAAATTTTTCATTTAAGGAGAAATCTCTCCTAATTAATATTATCCACAATTTCAAACATGTTGTGGAAAATAAGGAAACAAATGCTACCACAGGGCGAGACAAAGATTTTGCGTGGACTAAAATTACGGCTGTATTTAATTCCCAAACCACTGAGCATGCTAGGTCGAAAGAGCAGCAAAAGAAATATTACAACAATATAAAAAAGATGGTAAGGAAAGAAGTTGCCGAGAAAAAGAGGGAACAGACGAAGACTGGGGGAGGGCCATATGTAAATTTATGAAACTCTGGAAGTGGAAGTCTTTTCCAGATACCAAATATCCGTTCAATTATATTTCTTGTCCGTATATGCGACTCGTTGTATAATTGCTCTGCACGATTTGCAGGCTGTTGTAACGGAGTTAATAAATACGGCCTTATGTTATATCCTCCTTTTTATTTAAAAAAATTTTCTCCTGGGTTTCAGTCAATTTTATTGTTTATTATTTACAATGTCACAAATACGTTTCGGTGTCTTTCTCCTTTATCCTCTGTTATATCCTCCATCGCCAAACTCTCCAGCATCCGATCCACCTAAGTACATGATTTAAAGTCTCATATTATTACATTACTTATAATACGTTTTTTATTGTGTACGAAATAGTATTGAATAAACATACTTGGTGACTCAATTTTTATATGCGTACAGTCAATTACTTCAACTACCCGAGGAAAGCGAGATTTTTCATAAAATTTTAACTGGCATTCATTGATGTTATTGACTGAAGGCATTTTAACAAATCTACTGTATAACCGGGCAAGTGAGCTTCCCACTCTGACAATTATTCTAGATGCAGTCGACAAATGAATTCCACTAAAATCTGTAATGCACACAAGGTGAGCTCCAGTAGCACAAAATCGCAGGAAAACCAGCAATTGGTTTATAGGCGCCACACTATTGTTCCTAAAAAATGTACTGGAAGTGAATTTTTTCCGACGTTAAACCTATTTTGAGTTAAAGACTATGTTGAATGTACGTGAACATAGTTATTCTTAGTTACAGAATTTCACAATGTAAAGATAATATTAAATAAAATACTTACATCTCACCTACATATCATACAAAATCGTTTTTACTTACATATCTCATGGATACTCTATTTCCTCTTCAATCAGGTTCAATATGAAAAGAGCGGTGGACTTTGTAACGCGGAACCGTTGAAAAAAGAGAACATCATCAAAACTATTAAAGTAATGTGTTCTCTCGTAAACTAGTCTAGGAACTCGCACTTGGTCGAACTCATCATCATCATGATCAAATAACAGATCATTAGTTAAAATATTCATAATGAAATGTAATGTAAAATAACGACAAATCGGCTTGTTTGCATGAAAATACTGCGACTGCGAAATGATACATAACAGTTCTGTTTGAGGTTATTCTTCGAATCTGACTTTAGGTTCCACCTAAGCTGCACCACATCTTCCCCTTAAATTATTTGGCTGTTACGGTTCACCTTAACGCTAGGTGAGAGTGGTGCAAACGAATTCTGTCACTTAACTGTCACTCTTATGCTAAGGTGTACCTTAGTTTCACTGGTGCAAATGGCCGTCAAAGCACAACTTGCCCGGCAATTCTATAGAGGGTTATATCAGCTATATGCCCGAACGCCTCTCGGGCGGGCTCGGCGTGTGAGCCAAAGTCAGGTCAACGCCTCTTAGGCGGTCTGGGCAGTGAATGTGTTACTATCGGTGGATACAAATGTATAAATGAGGTTTTTCATAGTTCCCCATAAATAATAATCTAAATGGGAAAGATCTGGTGATCGTGCCGGCCAACGTATGTGCCGATTGTTGGAAATGCCGGGAAATATTTCAGACAAATAATCAGCCACTCTTCTAGCATTATGTAGAGCACCATCTTGCTGGAACCAAAGGTTTTCCAAGCGGCCCAGATAAATGTTATCATTGATGTAATCGGTAAGGGAGGTCCTTAAAAAGTGCAAATACCCATCTGCGTTCAAATTGTCTTCGTAAATGTATGGGCCAATGATCGTATCGCCAAGTAATCCAACCCATACATTTCGCCCAAAACGTGTCTGTGGTCGTCGTCCTTAGTGCTCGTGTGGATTTTCAGTAGACCAGACATGTTGATTTTCGATTGATCATGCCTGAGTTTGTAAACCTGCACTCGTCCGTGAATATTACATATGGTATTTCTACAAAATGCTACCCTCCGTTTGGTATATCCTGGTTGCAAAACTTGGATGATGTGAACTTTAAACAGACGATATTTATGTTTCTTTAAGACTCTCCACCTAATGCAGATATGCAGTAGGGTAATTCAAACGTCAGAAACTTTGTGTTTAAACTTTTAATAATTTTAAGAATGTTAAAACTAATATTAACAAAACAGCGTGTTCTTTTACTTTATATACTTCTTCTACACCAGTGACTACTTGACTTACGTGACAACTTAGTTGACGTTGACAACTGAAAGACAGGGTATGACCCGTAATTAACAAACTAGACTAACTATCCGTACAACTGGATTGCCATTGCTACTCTACTACAACAGAAGGATTATCTTAAATCTAATGGAGAATTTAATTTATTACTTTTGATGAGAGTTTAACATTTCACTCACCGCCTGTAAAATTTTTCCACTTCATTCTCATTTGTTCTATGAACGCGTTTTCTAGGCTTAGAAAACGCACCAAACTCGGCTAAATGTCTATCGAGGAGCAGAAAATTATTTTGAGCTGGTTGTTGTCTTTCTGGATACCGCTTTCACATTTCGATGTGAAGAGTAATAAATTTCTAACATATCTCGATTTTCTTCTTTTGAAAAAGTAATTTTGACAAGACATTGATTAGATTAAACGTACTTACCAAAGTGAAGTTCTATCTTAATTTTACGAAGCGCTTCCTCCTCTATCTCTTCCTGAACAAACCTCTAAAAAATCTCTTAATACGAAAGTCTGAACTTATTTTAAGTGAGATTATGAGAGATAGAGTGGAACGATACGTGTTTAGCGGGCCATACGAAGCTCCTTTCTGGTATTGTAGAGTGAGGAATTTCAGAGAACTTTCTACTGAGTTCGTATACAGGCTGATTTTCTTTTCCCTGCTAAATTGCCACCATAATTTCAAACCCTGTTGGTATTGTTTGTGTGACGAATCTGCCAACGACGATATCATGACTTCTATGGTTTGGCTGGGCACCACTTTTCTCGTTAATCCTGACCTGATAATAGACATGCCACCAGGGAAAGATTCTTCCATAGCGGGTGAGGTTTCCTGTTGAATGAAGTAAGTAGTTTAGAGTACGGAATTAATATGATTGGATTGTTAATGGAGAGAGATGTAAATAATGGAAACCAGGGTTGAGTTGGCCACTGCGGAACCACCACTAAGCCTGTAGCTTTGTCCGCAATCTTCTGCAAAACTCTAGGCATTAATGAGAATGGCGGAAAGGAATAAAAATTCAGATTATTCCATAAAATGGTAAACGCGTCAACTAGTAACGCATCAGGATCCCTATACCACGATGTGAAAATGGGACATTTCTTATTTGCTCTAACAGTAACTTGCAGATTTTCTGAAAAGCATAGTCTGCTAATTCGTACTCTGTTTCGACTTCGAGTTGTCTAGATTCAGCGTCAGCTTCTTTGTTTGCACTCGATTTGATGTAAGATGCAAAAATCCATGATTGTCGTTCTTCGCAGAACTTCCAAATTTGTTTACAAGCTTGTTTAATTTGGGGAACTGAACTCCCCCCATCCGGTTTATATATGATATTGCAGTTGTATTGTGCACTCTAAACACAATGTTAATTTCCTTTAGCTCACATGCAAAAGATTTTAACGCAAAGTAGACATTTAATAGTTCTAGGTAATTGATGTGCAGGTTTTATAACATTTATTCCATGGTCCGTGGGTCTTTTGACTTCCACAGATTATCCCCCAAGCTGTGCGCAAATCGTCTGAATATTGCTACTTTAAAGTCTGGCTGTTTAAAAGAATTATAGGAGTTTAAGTGCTCCTGCCACAATGTTAAAATGTCTTTGACTGGGGGAATTGTCATGGCTGCGTTATAGTTATTACTTGCGTTTTGCTGCTGCAAAGCCAGAAACTTTATTCTTTCAACGTGTTTTGTATACGCCCATCCATATTGTTTAATAGTTTAATATATATATATATATATATATATATATATATATATATATATATATATATATATATATATATATATATATATATATATATATATATAGGAGAAGTGGAATCTCGCAAACCAGTTATTTTTCTTTTAGACTCTCTAACTGGCTCTACAAGTCGCAGAACTATTTCATCTGGTTTATTACTCAGATTAGAAAGGTCCTTCCGGCTGCCTACCACCATAAACTTCTAAGTTAAAATGTGGAAAATGCATGCGTCTACAAGTGCAAATACTTGTATGCCGGATTTGGCCGGCTTGTTAGAAATATAGGTATTGTCGGAATGCGCACCGGCTGCGAAATGCCTCTAAATTCTCGTCAATTGTGACATTCCTGACAGTTCTCAAACCTTTCAACTATAGGGATCTAACAGATGCTAGTTTTTTCACACGTCGTCTCTCGTTCCTGGACCCTGCACAATCGCATCACAAAGAAGCAAGTAAAATCTGGAATATTTTCAAAGGCATTGTGAATGAAAAATATCTACGTCTGATCCATCACTGGCCCACAAATCTTTAAGATGTTGTCTTGATGATCGAAATAGTCAAGCAAAATATAGAAGTCCTACTGCGGCTTTCAGATCAACTAAGTCAGTATCGCGCATCATATGTTTATCAGTGAAATCCTGTGACTTATGATTTGCCTTTTCGTTTGTGTTTTTAACAATATCATCTATCATATTATTATATAGAAACAAGTTGCAGCATTCTAATGGCGTGATTCTTTTTCTTTTATTCTTTTGTTATTTTCTTGAGTCCAAGCAGGTGTCATGTAGGTAGATCATTGTTGTACGATCATTGAGAGCTTCACGGTATTCATTTTCCATTTCGTCTGACCGCTCAATCTCCTGTTCGCTGTCTGTGTTGTTCACTCATGTGGTCTGACCAGTCTTCATCCGATTCAGATCCGAAAGGTTCCTCTCCATCGTTCGGTATATCATCATACATTCCCCACAGTTCAGCCAAGCATTGATGTTCGCTTTCATATGACATTTTAATCCAACCTAATTAGAATAATATTGTTAAACGCTTACTGTCAAGCAAAGTACAATAAATTTACCTACTTTGCTTTATCACTAAAACTGAGCTAACTAAACTTTTTACGCGTTTTTCTCGGTTTTCACTTTACGTCACTACGTCGAGAGTTACTAGTACACTGGATTGTAGTATACCCCCGACCTCTTCAGTTCTATGCTAAATACACACATGACTACTATTGAGCTACTCCTCTCAATGACGCCATCAATGAGATCTAATCCGAAGGTATATAGGCGCTTAAACTGATCAGAAAACTGTGAAATATCTCGGGGTGTATGTTGACTCTCTGTTAAGACTTAACACACATGTCACCAACCAATTGACAAAAGCAAAAAACGCATTCAGAGCGAATCACAGAATATTTTTTAACAAGAACCTCTCTGCCAAAACTAAAATCGTCTGCTACCTTTCTCTAATCCGACCGGTTATCACCTACGCCGCACCAGTTTTGTGGAATATGAGTGCCTCGGTAATGGAGAGAATCCGATTCTAAAGTTCATTAGCAATAAAGCAATTGATAATAAGGCAAACATCCCTAGGATCGACTCCTTCATTATTAAACTCACCCGAGATTACTATGCTAAAATTAAAATTAGCAAGAATAGATACCTAGTGAACTACAGCCCATTCGACGAAGCTGAGTGCAAACGCAGGGCAGTCTCCGGTTATCTGCAGCCCCAATCTTTCATGTATTTCGACTCCATAGGCCTTATCACATCTCAAAACAATATCCCCTTATTCTATCACAGATCTAGACACAGCTCAAACAAAGCAATCGATCTATTAGCTAATCGTACACAACATAACACTAAATACTCCACCACACTTCCTGATAGAGACATTAAAGACAAATACAAATTTAACAAGAAATACTGGTGGCTTGCAGCTGATCGCAGAACACGCGATGAAGTCCGCAGGAGGTGCTATAGAATCTAAGACAATATATGTACCTTACACTTTAGTTAGTTAACCACAAGTTAGAAGTCAGTTAGTTAGAACATTATTTATATTCACCTTAGCGTCAACTTTTTAAGTTATCTGTTCACCCTAGGCTTAAGTTCAAATGTTAACAATAGCAGGTTTTTTTTTAAGTTTTTACCCGCAACTAGCAAAAATATAGACGAGCAACTCGGGACGGATTTGTTCCACAGCTCCTATCCCCAAGACAAATGCTATAGAATACTCAAAACGCGTGACCGCTTATGCGGACCACTATGTATTTCACACCATAACTGTCGATCCAGCATTTAATTACTATATAAGCTGCGCATTCGACATGAGTAATTAGTCTTAAGTCAGTAGGTAAGGCAGTAACATCTCGCTGTTGTAAAACATTTTGGTTTGTAAAATAAACGGTTTTTAAAAAACAAGCTTTTACAACCAGAAACATAATTGTACGGTATTCTGGGTTTGTTCTTGAGTTATGCCCGAAACTATTTGGCTGTATGTAATATTTTCCGCATCATTTCTTGGACGCGAGGGTGTCACTGTTTGTCTTTGCGGTGGTGCAGGCAAATGAATGGGAGCATGTGACTTTTTCGTTCTATTGTCTTTTTAGTTTTCGCATTTCTTTAGCAATTGTGCATCCTCTATAATTAGCTAGATGATTTTCACCATAGTGTATGCATTTTGGTTCAGCATTTTTAGGCTTATTGCAATTAATTGTCAAATGCTTACCCGTGTATCTGACACAGAGTGTTCCCATTGAGCAGTACCTTTGAGTTTGGCCATAACCTTGACATTTTTTACATTGTGATACCAGCCTAGATTTTCTGAAGAGTAGAATTTCGACCCGCACTCCCAATATATCGGAGATACCATAAATTTTGTCCACATTTTCGTCATATCTGAATGAAAGCATGAACATGTTTAACGGTTGTTTGGACTTGTATTTCAATTTCCGAGTAGCTTCAAGCAGTTTGTAACCTCGTTTGTTTAGGTCATCAACAATTATTGTTGTGTATATTTTCCTGACTGTACTTCAATTTATTCCAAAAAAAAATTCCTGGGTTTCAGTCAATTTTATTGTTTATTATTTAAAATGTCACAATTACGTTTCGGTGTCTTTCTCCACCATCATCAGTTTGTAAATATACATTTACAGTTATCATCAATTTAAATTATAGTTTAAATAAAACACCACAAAAAGCCGGCCAAGTTATTGCTTTAATCGCAAATGGACTTAGTCAGCGAGCTGTTGCTAGACAATTGGAAATGACACGCGTATCGATTCGAAGAGTGTGCAAACGCTATGAGGAGACTGGATCCTTTCATAGGCGACCTGGAACAGGCAGAAGGCGATGACCCCTAAAATACCAGCGATTGGTCCAATACTTACTCCAGCTCATCGGCAAGCACGCCTGCGTTTTGCACGGGATCATCTGAATTGGACGTTGGAACAATGGGGATCTGTTCTGTTCTCAGATGAGACCAGAATATGATTCCATGGTATTGACCGAAGAAGGAAAGTGTACCGAAGACCAAGAGAGAGACCATTTGCAGATTGTTGCTTACTGATACTGTTCCTGTATGATCGGGGGTGCAATTTCTATAGGAGCACGAACCGACTGTCAGTTCATTCGTAGGGGCGACCGTGTTCACAGAAGAAGAGGTTTAACGGCTTTTAGATATACCGAGGAGATTTTACGTCGACTACATTGGAGACGAATTTACCTTTATGCATGACAATGCCAGGCCGCACACCGCAAGAATCGTGCAAGATTACATTGCAGAAGTCGGTTTTCGGGTTATGGAGTGGCCAGCATACAGTCCTGACCTAAATCCGGTCAAACACTTATGGGATGACATAAAACGAAAAATTCGAGCTAGACTTCATACCCCAAACTCGATCCCAGAGCTTTTTGTTGCAGTAGAAGAAGAGTGGTTTAACATCCCTCAAGAAACAATAGTAAACTTGATTAAATCTATGCCTAATCGTATGAGAGAAGTTATTAGGGAAAGAGGAGGTCATACCCATTATAAAAAAATTAAGTGTTAGGTTTTAAATTGTCAATAACCCTATTTATGTTAATAATAAAAAGCTTAATTTGCTTAATAATACTCACATTAAAGCATATTAAATTGTCTTTCAAACAGCATATTTCTTTTTTTGATCTGATGAATAGTTTAAAAAAAATAGCTAAAGTCAAAACTTGACTGAGAACCGATTTCTATGCACGCAAGTGTAGTAACGATGTTGGCATCCCGCTTTCCCAATTTTATTTGACCGGCACATAAAATATCAAAGAATACTCCAGCACCAAGTAAAATATACAGTGCCAGACTAGAGTCAAGCTCAAAAGGGTCTTCTTTCCCCTCTAATTTTTCCAAGCCCGTTCCCTTGGCAGTGGTTTCGCTAGATAGTAGGTAGGGACATGAAACTAATTTTGCCTTTCGGCGACCCTCCTGGCTTTCGCCTAATGGGCGGTAGGTAGGGACATGACTAAGAATTGCCTTTTTCGGCGACCCTCCTGGCTTTCGCCTACTGGGTCCTGTTTCCCCTTTATCTAACCAAACCACCCTACCAAACAAACGAGCTTTGTGTTCCTCCCGCTAACACTCCCCAAATGTTGGCTTATCAGCAAAACTGCGATAAGCCAGCAAAAGGTTTCTTCGAAACCCACTTCATAGTCGCCAGATGTTCTTTTTTTATTCGCTTAATCGTGTATTTTCCACACTTGACCGCCCTTTTGACGGCCCCCTCGTCCACTGACACGAAAATCACAAACACCACCGTACTGGGAAAATTTAGCTTTTCCCAGTGACACCAAACACCACCTTGCTACTCCAAATTTAATACTCAATATTCTTAACTGCAATCAACACAAAAGAACACACATGTGTGCTCTTTGAATGCTAAAGAAAGACTGGTAGGTAGGGACATGAACTATTTTTGCCTTTCGGCGACCCTCCTGGCTTTCGCCTAATGGGCCCTTTTATCCCTCTATCTAGCCAAACCCCATTCCCAAGCAAGCGAGCCCGCAAAATCCAGCGACGAAAGAAAACCCCCACACGCCAGGCCCTGTAAGGCGACCTCGGCACCCTGAGCGAGTGCAACATCCCCCGTGACCTTTATTTTCCTATTTTTTTTTTACAAAATTAAATGCCTTTATGGCCTTATCCTACCGCTAAAAACTAAATCCAAATAAAAACAAAAAAAAATTTTTTTTTTTTTTTTTACCTACCCACCCTAACTAACTAACCCAAACTAACCCTAGCCTATTTCTATTTTTCTTGTCTTTGTATTTTGCGCCAGAGGTCCGGCACATGCCCAGCTCCTCTGACGCGCTCGTACCCTAACCTAACCTAGATTGTTTTGTCCGCCAGAAGCCCGTCACAGACCTCCTCTGGCGCACACCTAACCTAACTTAACCTATGTCTTATTCTACCCGCACAACACATCCCGCACGTGTTTACGTCCTTTTTCCAAGCGTCCGGGCCATGCCGCACCAACGCGTCCATGCTCCCGCGCCCAAGTTGGGGAGGCGAACCGTCCATTGCCCCCCGGACCACACTCGGCCCGGGGGGTCCAGCGTCACCCTATACCTGCCCGACTCGACCCAAAGAGGCGCTCTATACGACCCGACAATCCCAATCTCTACTGTTATCTTGCAATGCCCGCGGACTTTGCCCAACAAGGTGAAGATACGGTCGAGCCCACACATACATTCCCCACCCTTCACCCGTTACCCCGTCGAAACCATCAACCCTCAAACCCAACCCCCGTGGTGGGCAGCCAGGAGTGCCACCACGTCCCGCATGCCTAGCTGAAGTCATCATCACTGACGACCAGCTCGGCATACGCTTCGAACGCAGTTACTACACTCCCGTCCTTGGCCCCATTCATACCCCTGAGTTGCCAGCCGGTTTCCCCGAGACCAAGTTCTCGCGCGGCAACTCTGGCCGGCTTCCCACATACATTCATCACATGCTCCACATCCTCACACCCCCGTCCACACTCACACTCCCCCGAGCCACCCAACCGAAACCTTTGCAGGTATCCCCGGAAGTTTCCGTGGCCCGTGGCAAGCTGTACCGCCTTTTTTCCCAGCCCCAGGGTCCCCCTGCCAACCGTCCCGCAAAAGGCATGCAGCACTCTGCCCTTAGTGCTGCTGCTCCAGCAGCGCTGCCACTCCCCGATAACCCAGGACTTGCGCAGGTTGTTTACCTTCCCCTTTGTTCTCGCTAGTGGGACTCCGACACTGGGAGTGCCCCACAACGCCCTCTCGGCGAGGTCGTCCGCCGCAGCAGCCCCAGCCGAGCCTCGGCGTGTCTCCCACGCCACCGTCACAGCGACCCCGGCCCCCCGAATGTCATGCAGCAAACGCTGCACCCCAACGGCTTCCCCAGAACGCGTCTCGTAATCTTTTATGGCGCTAATGGCCCCCGTCGAGTCGGAACAGACCAGTGCCCTTTCGCCCCTCTTGCACACTGATCGCACCATCCTGAGAGCGCACCCGATGGCTGCGACCTCCATATCAATCACCGTCTTACCGCCCCATTCTACCCACTCCTCCGTCCAGACTTCTTCCCCCTGTCCATAAACACCGACACTCCCTTTCTCGCCGCACACTGCCGCGTCACACCAAACCCGCAGATGTATCGTCGCCTCCTCAGCTCCCTCTTGACCGCCGGCCACATTCACCACTCGGTTGTGCGGCAGGACCCTCGCGGACTCTATAGCCCTTCCAACCCTCACCATCTCCGCCATTTGCCCATAGAACCTGCTGACTCCGACACATTCCTGCCACAACGGCACCGAGCCGTAAATGACCTGAAGTGCCTCGGTCGACGTGGTTCTATAGGCCCTACCCATCCCCAACAACAGCAGCCTATGAGACGCCTCCAGCTGCGCCCGCACCCTAGAGTCCGCGGCCTTACCGCCCCACACCTCGCAAGCATACAGGGCGGCATTCCTTACCACCCTCTCACAGACCATCCACACCACAGAATTGGCCCCCAGACCCCTTCTCGCCATGATGCCTCTGATCTTCGCACACACCGTCCCAACCTTAACTCTCACACTCTTGGCATGTTCCAGAAAGAGGAGCTTAGCGTCCAGTACAACGCCCAGATATGTCACCACCCGCGCAGGTACCATCCTCACCTCGCCTGCCCACAGAACAGGCGGCCGAACATTTCCCCTTGCAGGCAGAAACAACGCCTCTGTCTTCTCGACGCTGTACGACACTCCCGCACCCGCTGCCCATGCCTCCAACTCTTCCCAGACCAGCCTGAACATTCTCTCTAGTTTCTTTGCTGAAGCGGCCCTGAGAATCAGTACCTGATCATCAGCGTACGCCTGGGCCGTCAGCACTTTCACTCCCTCTCCCAAGCACTCCCCCTCACACATACCCTCAATGCGATCGATCGCCCTGAACCACCCCTCCATGACCAACAGCCACAGAGTCGGTCACAGGCTCGACCCCTGCGGACATCCCTTCCCGATTCCTTCTCTCACACTTCCGCTCCGCACCAGTCTGTCCCTAAGGAAGCTCCAACACATCCTGGCCATCCCCCCGTCGATGCCCGCCCTTGCGAGCTCGGCAACGACCACCGGGGCCCAAGCAGTGTTGAAGGCGTTCTTGATGTCCAGTAGCACCACCAATTGATGGCACCCTGAACTCTTCCCAGCCCGCAGCTCCGAAACCAGCTGTGCGACCGCGTCCACAGTACCCAACCCCTTCCTGAATCCGTACTGCCTGCGATCCAGGCCAGCACTAGACTCCAGGGCGCACTGCAGACGCCTGTTTAACAATCTGTCAAGAAGCCTGCCAGCGACCGGCATGAGGCTAATCGGCCTCACGCCCCCCGAACCCTTCGGCAGCCAAACAAGTTTGGCACACTTCCAGATCCCGGGGAAGTAGGCCAGCCCCAAGCAGGCCGCGTACATCCTCCCGACATCATTCACCCTGACCTCGCATACAAACTTCCAATACCTGACCGACATACCATCCTCACCCGCCGCCTTATTGTTCCTCATACTCTCTATGGCCTCCCGAAGCTCTTCCTCCGACAAGGCCTCACATTGCCCCTCCGGGCCACCCCACACTTCATCCATACTCCTCAAAGACTCACGCTCACTATCCGTGAGCACCGGGTGATACTTCCTGATGAGAAAGGAGTCCCTTTCATCGCCCTCCAGCACCACCCCGGCCTCGTTTGTTACCTGAGGCCTCCTGCCAG
Source organism: Dendroctonus valens (assembly GCA_024550625.1). Lineage (NCBI taxonomy): Eukaryota > Metazoa > Arthropoda > Insecta > Coleoptera > Curculionidae > Dendroctonus > Dendroctonus valens. Next base: position 99,964 of record JAJTJO010000243.1, read on the forward strand.
ACCCCCTGACTTTCAGGATCCTCCAAACTTTATCCCACGGATTAGCCTCACACATGCTGTCGATTTCCCTTTCAACCCACTCAGTCCGCTTCCTCTTGATGAGGCTTTTGTAGTCCCGCCTCTCCTTCCTATAAGCCCTAAGGCGCGAACTCACAATTGCCTCCCTCAGTAGCGCCCTGGAACGCTGCCACCGCTCCCTGGCCCTGTTTACCCCCCTTCTCTGCGCCTGTAATTCTGCATCCCACCATTCATTCTTATCGTCCTTTACCACCCTAACCCTTCGAACATGCCTACGACCCACCATCAGGACCTCCCTCAAGAACCTTTCAATCTCAGCCTCGAGAAGGTTGCGGTCCTCCAGTCCTTCAGCGAAGTCTGGGATCCCCCTCAACGCCTTCTCGAGCCTGATCTTGTCCGTGTTCTCGAAGTCCTCAACCATCCGGGGAGTTCTCATCCTAACCCTAGCCCTGACAACCTCAAAACATACATACCGGTGGTCACTCAACGTCTCCTCGCCTCTAACACACCAACCCGCCACTTCCACGCCCGAGCTGACCGTCAGATCGATCCAGCTAACTCCCCTTGTGGACTGAAAGGTCGGGGGCCCTATCACGTTCTCGATCCTGAGCCCCTCACTCACAGCCCACTCGAGAAGAGCAGTACCCCTGACGTCAGCCTCGTCACCACCCCACACCTCATGCTTGGCGTTAAAATCCCCGGCAAGAACAAAACGCCCCAGAGTCCTCAATCCGTCCTTGATGGAATCCAACCGCGTGTTCCTGGTCCCTCCCGGCTCGTCATACACCCCAACGAAGCTGATCCCGCAACCCCCGCCCCCCGCTTCCACGGCGGCTCCAACAGTGTTGTCACCGGAAAGCGCCGGAATCAACCTAGCAGCCACGGTGCTACGAACCAGCACCCTAGCCTTGCCGACTCCAAACATGACGAAGTTGTCCCACGCCGCCATCCACGGATACGGCTCAGTGACCACCACCACCACATCGCATCCATTCTCTTCCGCAAACCTTTCCGCCAGCACACACGCCTCCTTACCTCTTCCCGCATTCCACTGCAGGACGGTAAGTCGACCACTCATTCATACCTGGTGAACGCCTTCTGCTGCTCCACTTTACGCAGCATCACCGCACACTTCTCGTCGTTGGCCCTGTGCCTTCTGCGCAGAAACCCACTTCTTTTGCAGTTGGCACAGTCCAAGTCACGGACACCATCACAGTCCCTAACCTCGTGCGCTCCACCACACCTTTCACACACCGGCTGCTCCTTGCAGACCTTGGCTGTGTGCCCGTACAAGCAGCAGCGCCTGCACATGACCACATCCAAGCATTCATCCACGAACTTTAGCTCCATCCCAAAACTAATTCTTCCCGACTTTACCACCTCTTTGAACACGGAGGGTTCCGCCTCGATGCCAATACTCTCCAGGTGCTGAACCCGACCGTTCCTCCTTAAGAGCACCCTCATCGGCGAGACCCCCCCTGCTAGTCCCTCAACCTTACCTTTCACCCCGAAATTTTCCTCAATTACACCCGAGATAATGTCCCCCTCACTGAGACCCCTGGGAATTGCCCTTAGGATGAATATGGGGCCCCCCATCCGTATGCAGCACCCCCCGGTTAGCCAAGGCCGCCCTGACGGCTCCTTTCTGCTGGGAGCTGGTACATTTCACGACCACACCCCCATCTCTCAATCTCAAAACCCTTTCGAAACCTCCCGTTTTGTCCTGGGTGATCAATTCCTTGACCCTGTCTATGGCAGCAACCGCCCCTTCCTGCAGTTGAGGCAGAATCTTCACCTCGCATGCCTCAAAGGGGGGAGGCGTCTTCCATCCCTCCCTCTCTGCTGGCCTGCCTCCCGCCGCAGCCGCCCTGGCGTACGACTTACGCCTGCGGCTCACCTCCACAAATCCCCCTTCTCGGTCTGTCTCCGGAGCCGTTGTCTGCCCCTTCTCACTCTCCGTCCCCGCTACTGTGACCCTGGCCGCCGACTTTACCTTCGCCGCGACCACCGCCGCGTACGCCGGAGCCTTCACCGGAGCCCTCCCCGGAGCCTTGACGGGAGCCTTAGGGGGAACCTTCACCACCACACTGTCCTGACCTGCCATCTGCCGTCGCATCTCGGCCATCTCCCTTCTTAACATTTCAACCTCACCGCATACTTTCACGCAAGCCCTCTCACACTTCTCCACCCTATCTTCACCCTTGGACCGCTTATCCTCCCCTTTCCTGCGCATTTCGTAGTCCCTCAGCATTTGGGCGACCACAGCATTCATCTCCGTCACCGCCCTGGCGATGCGGTCCCTCTCCTCTGTTCTCACCGCTAAGCGCCCCTTTACCGACCGGGTCGAGCAGTCCAGGATGACCCTGGACCTGCTCTTCATAACCTCCCCCAACTTCTTAGCTATAAGCTCACCTGAGCTGTCTTCCATCACATCCCCTTGCATGTCACTCGCCGACTCCTCCTCGCTCCTTTCGTACGAGTCACTTGACTCTTCGTCACTCGTCGTCTCCTCCTCCCCAGCATCTACCAACTTCCTTCTGACCGGCTTGCCCACCGGTCCCACGTCCTTCCGTGCCTTCTTCACGGTCCCCGTGTCCACCACATTGTCTCTCGCCTTAGACGGCCCCGGCCTCTCACTTTGAGGCATGGTCGCAGCCGGCGACCTCCCCACTTTGTCCTTGCGCGCGAAAGTTCCCTCCTGCGCACTCATTGGAGACGTCTCGTCCCCTTCCGACCCCCAGCCACGCTTACTCATTGCTCCCGAGCAATGAGTAAAGAAAATAAATAACGTACAATTCTAGTCCACCCCTAATTCTGTCGAAAAAAAAATTCCGAGAAAAGAAAAAATAAAAAGTCGAAATTTCAAAAAATATAAAAATCGAAAAAAAAAAAAAGTCGACTTTCGAAGACTTTCGAAGGCTTTCGCAACCCGAAAGCCGTCCGGTTATCCCGAAAACCCCCAACAATCCCAGTTCCCTAACCCGCAACACGCACAAATAAACTAAGTCCCAAAACCAAAATTATTCTAAGTCCCCACACTCCCGAAATTTTTCTAAGTCCAAAAATCGCCTAAATTTAACTAAGTCCACAAATCGCACAAATTTTGCGCTCAAAATTTTACAAGTCCAAACCAATCTCCTTATGTTCTCCACGCGAAGAGTCAATAAACGGTAAACTACGTTTACCGTTCGTCGCGCGAGCACTCCACAATGTTGGCTTATCGCAAAAATCTGCGATAAGCCTACAAAACCACACTCGATTGCACTTTAATGCGGAATATTATTGCCTGTGGCAAATATTTTGGCACTAAACCGCCCTTTAGCTTGCCTTCCCTGCCAGCTACGGGGAAGCCACACACACCCCCAAACTAAGCAAATTTTTACAAATCTCTGGACACTAGTCCCAACTTTTTAACATGACTTTCAGCCCACACTTGCTTTTTATTCAGGACCAAAAAGGAACACACATGTGTTCTCTTTTAAATACAAATAACAACTGACTGGTAGGTAGGGACATGTTGTTATGGGTACAATGCCCGGGTACCTACCTCTCGGTATACCCCCTTTGTCCATTTGTGTTGTGCACACCCACTATCTGCGAAACGACCACCAATGGAACTCCTTTCTCCGTTCCTTGGACCTCCTCCCTCCAAATTAGGGGAAAAGACCTTATCCTATTCGAAAACTGTACATTGTCCCTACGCTAACCCTTATTTCTATCTATGTACTACTTAACCTACTTAACCTATTTCTTCTTTCCGCATCACCAGGTCGGCCCATTCGTTGAGTTTACGTATGTCCTCGTCGTTGTTCCCGTCCTGATGTCTTAGCGTTAAGTTGTGGTTTCCGTACTCAGTCCTTATATGTTGTCTTGCTCGTTGTCTGTCGTCCTCCGTACAGTTATGTTTAATGTGGTCAATTGTTTCGTCTTCCTGTCCACATGTACACGTCGCGCTGTCTGTCAGTTTAAATCTGTATAAGTAGTGTTTTATGTTTCCATGTCCTGTCGCGAATTGTGTTCCCTTGAATGTTGTTCTTATTGTATCTCGGCCCACCGTCCTGCAAATGTCGTATAGTTGTCGTCCTTTGTCACTTTTGTCCCAGTAGTCCTGCCATCTGTCCATTGTCATGCTTAGTCTTGTCTTGGCCCATTCTTTGTTCGTCTTAGTGTTATATTTGGTTGTGTCTTCTGTCACGTCCGTAAGTTCAGCGCCGTCCCTCGCCAGCCTGTGCGCTATAGCGTTGTGTATGTTGTCCTTGTCGTGTCCTTTCGCCCATGCTATCCTCGTCTGCCATCCTTTCTTGTGTCGTTGCTCCATGTGTTTCTGTAGTTCCGTGATTGCCCTTGTTGTCGTCCTTCCTCTGTTGATGTTCTGTGCTGTTTCTTGTCTATCCGTTAGTATCGTAATGTTGGTGTATTGTCTGGTGTTGGCTATTAAAATGGCTTTAATTGCCGCGTACGTCTCTGCGTTGTGTATTTTGGTCTCGTCCGTTATTCGTACCTTGTGGTCGTCAACGTCTTCAATGTGTATTCCTAATGCTGTCCGTCCGTTCGTCTTCACGGTGGCGTCTGTATGTATTATTCTTGTTGTGTTTTGTTGATGTGATGGTGTATCTGTGCCTTGTAGGTGTCCCATGTTCGGATGTGGTCTGTCTTTGTGTTTTATTTTATGTCCCTATCCACTGTCCCGTCTGGTCTTGTATATGTCGTGTCTTGCCATAGCTTCGATCCACCAGGGTGGTGTACCAGCCAGCACTTGTAGTGCGGCTGTTGGTGTGGTGCTGTACGATTTGCAAGCTATGTGCAAGACCGTCCTCATTGTAACGTCAAGTTGTTGTCGTTGTTTTGTCTCGTTTGCCCTGTATCCCCATGGTCTTATTGCTCTCTGCATTATTCGTACAAGAGTCGTCTGGTTTTTCCCCCATAGTCGCTTTATCTTGTGTCCGAGTTTTAGTGCTGTCTCCTCTACTTTATGTCTCGTCTTGTGTATGTGTCTGGCAAAGTTTAGTTGTCCGTCGATTGTGATTCCGAGGTATTTAATGTTGTCGTTTTGTTCTATTTTGTCATTGTCTGTTTTCAATGTCGGGGGCCGAATCTTTTTGGTGCCGATAAACATAGCCTCCGTTTTTTTGTATTGTATTTCGTCCCTGTCTGTCTTGCCCATTTCCTGCACCCGTCCCATACGTATGTCCATTTGTTTTCGATCCTTTTCGCGGATTCCCCCGTGATAATGATCACTTGGTCATCCGCGAATGCCTGAATGTATGTCAGTTCGTCCACGTATTCTTTGTCTACGTCCCTTAAAGTCGCTTGTTCCTCCTTCCATCTCTCCGTTGTTTGGTCCATGGTTCGGAACCACCCTTCCATCACCAGCAGCCAGAGTGTTGGGCCCATGCTGGATCCTTGTGGGCAGCCCTTCGTCATGTTGTATGTTGCGTCCTTGCTCTGTATCCGTCTGTCTGTCAGGAAGTTGTCTATTAGTCCTGCAAGTTTGGTCGTAATGTTCGTCCTTGCCAACTCTCCCATAATATATGGCTTCCACGCCGAGTTGAAAGCGTTGGCAAGGTCTAACGTGACTATTTGTTGGTGTAGTCTCTTGTTCTTGTTTGTCTGTATTTTGTCTACTAGTTGTCCTACTGCATCGATCGTACTTCTCCCCTCCCTGAAACCGTACTGTCGTTTGTCTAAGTTGTCCTCCGTCTCGAGTAAGTATTGTAGCCGTCTCTTTACGAGTTTGTCCAGTATTTTCCCAAGTGTTGGCTGGATGGAAATGGGCCGTGGATTGCCGTCCTTCTTGGGGATCCAGACGAGACGGCATCGCTTCCAGCAAGCTGGAAACGTGCGTTCGTCCAGACACCTGTTGTACAGTCGCGCCAGTTTGTCGTCCGTTGCCTTCAGTATGTGTCTCGCCGCCTCGTTGGGTATTTTGTCTGTTCCGGTCGCTTTGTGTTTTTGTAGTCCATTCACAATGTTGTGTATTTCTGTCATCGTTATTAGTGGTTCGATGTCCTGTTTGTATTCGTGTTTTGTCGCCCTTATTCCCCGCATATCCTCGTTGTCGTCCTCTGGTGCATCCTGCGGAAAATATTTCCGCACAAGGTATTCCTGTTTGTCCTCCTCTGTCTCGGTATATGTCCCGTCGTCCCTACGTATCGTTTTGTTTATGTCTGTATGTTTTTTCCCCGCCAGGATGTTCCAGGCTTTGTGCCATGTGGCGTTCTTCAGTGTGTCCGTGATGTCTTGGTCGTATGTCCGCTGTCTCGTTTCGTTGATGAGCTTCTTGTATTCCTGTCGGTGTTCTCTGTATTGTCGTTTCCTTTCGTCTCTTTCGTCGTCGTCTGTTGTTGCTTGTAGTTCCCTTCGTTCCCTGTTGAGCTGTTTCCTCTGTCTGTCCAGTGTCTCGTTCCACCATCCTGTCTCGTCCCCTTCTCGTAACGTCTTTGTCCTAATGTGTCGGCGACATGCTTGACTGCAGATCTTGTCAAAGCTGTCCGCTATGTCGTCGACACTCCGCTCCCAATCTAGTTGGTCAGTGTGTAGTTTTATTTGGTCCTCGTAACGTGTCCAGTTTGTATTGATAAAGTCATAAGTGGTCCTTTTGCGTTTGGTTGTCGTGTCTTCAATGTCTATTTCGTATGTTATGTATTTGTGGGCCGAGAGCGTCTCGTCTGCGTTAACCGTCCAGTTTCTAGTTCGTAGGTTTTTTGTTAATGTCATGTCTACGTAGCTGCTTCCCATCGGTCCTTGGAATGTAGGTTGTTCGTGTTTCTTGTTTTCCAATATGTAGCCGTTGTCTATAGTCCAGTTGATCAGGTCCTCTCCGCGTTTGTCATTAACGTTGCCGCCCCATATGTCGCTGTGTGCATTAATGTCTCCGCACAGTAGGTGTTGTCTAATTTTTGTTGTGTGTTCGCGCTGTTTTCTGTCGTATTCCTCTAGTCTCTTGTTTTTATTCCCCCCTGGTTCATCGTATATTGATGTTATGTACGTGTTGCCCGCTTTGTTGTTTATTCGTATTGTCGTTGTGTTGTCGTTCGTAAGCTCCGTTATTATCGTGTAGTCTATGTTGTCCTTTATCCATATTTCGGTCTTTGAGTTCCGTCCGTTGTTGAGTTTTTTTATTTTGTTGGTCGGTCTGTACGTTGTGTATGGTTCTTGCAGTATGACGATGTCTATGTCGTGGTCGGTCTTGTATTTGTCTAATAGTGCTGTCGCCGCCTTCCCTCTGTCTACGTTGAACTGTAATATTTTCATATCTGTCTGTTAGTGTTGCCCCCGTATTCCACGTTTGTCTGTTGGTACTGTCTTGCTTTCCTTTGGTAGACAGGGCATAGCCTGTCTCTTGCCGTGTGGTGTCTCTTGTCTCTGGGCGTTCCCTGCGATGCGCAATTCGGGCAGTCCGGATTGCCCGACGTACATTCACGACCCTCGTGGGGCCCTCCGCAAACATGGCACCTTGCCCGCTCGGTACAATATTTATAGGGGTGTCCCAACTTGTGGCACTTGAAACACAGTGCCACATTCACCTCTTCTTTTATATGTATTTCGGTAAGGTCTATAAATATTTTCCCCTTTTTGACCATGGTCCTGAACGCCTCTGGTGTTGCCTCCATGGTCACGTTCTCCTTTGTTTGGTTAATGCATGTTGTCCTCCTTACTATTTTTAGTTTCTCCTTGATGTTAACGCCCAGCTCCTGTTTTAGTTCGTTGTTTTCCAGTATTATCGCGTCCATGAGTTCGTCGTCAGTGTAGCCTTTCATCACTCCTGTGATGAGTATTTTGGGGTTTGTTCTTTGCAATGGTTTTATTTTAAGTTCCGGCCTCGTCCTGATTTTGTCGTCGATTAGTCTTTGTTGTATTCCGTCTTTGTAGTGTATCGCTATTTGTCCTGCGTTTGTTTTGGCAAATCCCCGGATACCGCCCGTTTGCCTTGCCTCCTCTTGTGCCGTCTCTTTAATTGTTTTTATTATGTCTTCATGTCTTTTCCCTTCCGGTATTTGTATTATTGTCGTTAACCTGTCCTTCCTCTCTGGTGTCTTCCATCCTTCAGTCGTGTCTTCTTGTCTGTTTCCCTGTCCTGTTGCGTCCGCGTATGTTTTCTTTGTTCTGTCCTGTCTTGTCCTTCTCTTCTGCACCCTCCACTCTCCTTCGGTCTCAGTGTCCGTTTGTGTCTCTATGGTTACGTTTTCGTTGCGTGGTGTATTTGCTTGTCCCGTTTTATTCCGTGTGTCTTCCTTTGTCCTGAGTATTTTTTCCGTGGTGATTCCTTTTTGTGTTTGTGCTATTCCGTTGCTCTTTAGTTCACGTATTTCCTTGGTCAGGGCCTGTATTTCCTTGGTCAGGGCCTGTATTTCCTTTTTCTGCTCTGCTATCCGGCTTTCGATTAGTCCAAAGGAGATGCTTGTCCTCGGTTCCCTCATGGTGTCTTCGTGTAAATCGCCCATTATCTCCAGCAAGATGTCCGTCATTTCGTTCACCCTTGCCGTGACCGTTTCCTTATCCTCTCGGTTAAACTGAATTTTCCCGGATGTATACCTGCCCACTGCTCTTAATATATCCTGTTTGCAGGCTATCACCTGCCCCACCTTTTGTGCCCCTCCTATTGTTCTTTTCCTCTGTGCTTGTTGTCCTGATTGGGTGTCAGAGCTGTCCATTCCGGACTCCCACCCTGCCACCGCTGTTTGTCCTGCCTCGTCCTCATTTAATATGTCGCCCACTTTTGCTATTAGCGTCGCCACTTTTTCGTGTTGCTCTGGGCTTAGTCGTTTGGCGGGAGATCGCTTCTCCGCGTCCATACGCCCCTTTTTATAAAGCCTCACTGGCGATCTTGGCAGGGACTGTCTTCTGGGGATGGCGCCCATGTCCTCGCTTTGTTTTTCCATGTTTTCCCAGTTGTATGTTTTTCTTTTCCTCTCTTCTTCCATCTCTTTTTGCTCCGTGGGTCCTTTTTTTTCCCCTTTTCGTTGTCCTCTTTTTCCCCCTTTTTTTTTTATGGGGGGGTAGGGGCTGTGCCGCCGGTCAAGTTTAGCTTTGAGGCTACCCTCTTCCGACGCACCGTTCACGTGTTATTCGCACTTTTTGAAAATGTCAAAGACAGTATTTAGGGGCGTGCCCTTTGTCCACTTTTTAACTGTTTTTAGTTTTCTGCGTCGCCCCGTTTGTCTGCAATTCGCGTAAAACTGTTTTTTAATTTCCCCGCACTAAACGCACCCTTTAAATTGTCCCTGCGTTGTTATTTTTTCCCTCCGGTCTATAGTTCACCCGTGTAAATTAAGGGAAAAAGTTTTAATTTTTTTTCCAATGGGGTGGTTGATACAACCCCTTTGCACCACCTCGCACTCCTGAAATCGTTTCCGCGCCCTCGCGCACCCTTATTTATAAATAAAACCAAATGATGCGCAGATGTCTATATTTGTGATATGTGTTTGGCAAATATTGCCTTTAATTTATTAAAGTCCATATATTGTCCCTTAGTAAGTTTCCCTACTTACCCTAACAAAAATCAAGTCCTTGCAGATCTAGTCCGTTTTGCAATTGTCCACCCTGCAAATCTCGGCCGATTTTTCGGGCCAGTTTACTATGGTCCACTATTCGTTTATCGCGAATTATTGCTGTTTTTACGTTGACAAACACACACAAAATGATCCTAAATGTTCACTATAAGTCCACAAATTTAGCGTGTAATCCACTAACTACACTTATTAACTAGCTTATTGTCTAATTTACTGTCCACCGTTTCCGGATCGCACCACTAATTTACTAACTATCCTCTATTTAATTATCCTACTGCCTATATTTATTATGAACTTATAAACGATTAAATATACTAAATAAACTGCAAACATCCGTGAATTAAATTGCTCCGGTATTTCGCCCGAACTCTTTGAATGCCAGATGCGTACCGTACGGTAGGTAGGGACAGTGGGAATCTCGTTCGGAATGACGAGGCATTTGGCTTTTTTTTTCTAAACTTGTTACTCTAAAGTACAGTCTTGTAGTACCGCGACCTAAAGCCACGGCACTTATAATCTACTAACTTAATAATAATATTCCTATACTTTTACAATTCTAACACACTTAAGGTCTATCGCTCCGCCTCGTATCACCACCCTCTGAGGGGAGGCTAAGAGCCTTTCTGACGGGTGCGTCATTAATGAGGAACGCGTATTGCTGGTGGCTGTCGTCGGGTGGTCTGATCTCTTCTCCAAACCCGACGTCCAAAGTCCGCATGGATGGAACTTCCCCATTTCAGCACTCCGTTCACACAGGCGCACTTCAGCGTCCTGTCGAAACTCAACGCTCGTTCTGTCGGCTCGTTAGCACGCGGCCATATCCCTCTAGCCCCGACAACGATAGGGCAGAAGACAAATGCTTTGCCCGGCCACCTCTTTCGAGCTCCCTCCAGAAACCCTTCGACGGCGTACTTTGCCTTTTTCTCCGCGTAAGCCACGGCCAATGGTCGGTCAGCGCCGTCCCACGAAACTTGAACGTCGGCTATCACGGTTGTGAGTCCATTGATATGCACTGCCAAGTCTGGTTTGAAGAGTTGTCCGGCGCTAGACCGCACGTGAAGCTCGAGTTCCACCTCGTAGCGTTTGCCACGGCAGTGCTCGGCCACACGGCGGACCACGTCGTTATGTCTCGCAATTCGCGAGTCATGCGTTGTTGGGCATGATTGCAAGACATGGCAGATTGTCTCAATGACCCCACACCCGCTCCTGCACTTACGGAGCTCCTCGGGTTTCCCCGGAAGTCCCGCCGTTGCAAGATTCCCGGTCCGGAGCTGGACGGCCCGAACATAGTCTCGCCCGGTCCATCCCCTCGGCCTAGCGCGCACCCAAGTCCTGCTTGAACCGTCGTCGCACGCCGTCTCGAGGCCGCGAGTCATCGGGCCAGCGGCCAATGCTTCCCTCCACTTCTGTTGGGCAGGCACGTCGCCGGACATGGACTGCAGCCGCCGGAGGATACCCTCATATCGGGCTGACTGAAGCAGGGAGCAAATCAGAGGGTCTTCGCTCCTCTCAAGGAGTTTAGTATACCGTCCCAAGAGCTGATATGGGACGGCTTGAGCCAGCTCCAACACCCCTAGTCCGCCGTCCTTAATGCTCCCGTGAATTACTGCGTTAGGTGTTGTCATCGCCAGATGGGCGATGCGTTTAACTGCCGACCTTATCAACCTGTCACAGTCTTTTAAGACCGACAGTGTGACTCGGTTATTTTGAAGTCCGTTCAGCAATTTCGGGATCAAGAAAGATCGGAGAAGCTCGAGGCGCTGGTCCGGCTTCAAAGGAGACACGCACGTATTGTGCAGCCATCGCCGCAGGTTAGGGATACTTGGCTTCCGGACACCCGAGGCTCCGAAGTGGTGACCCAGATAACGGAAGCACTGCAAATGCTGCACTGCCGGTATCTTTTTCCCCCCGATTGAAAACACAGGCCTCGTCATCGCGATCGGTCTCTTGTCGCCTCCGGATGGAGTTGCGGTCAACGCCACGCACTTGGCGGCATTCAGCGACATGCCGCGATTCGCAAGGAAACGCGACACATCTTCCAACATTAGAGGAACCTCCAATTGTTGGTCCGCCAAGAGTATGACGTCATCCGCAAATACCATCAGGGTGACAGTGGAATCTCCAACAACGGTACCCCCTCTGTATCGGGCATTGACATCGTCTATCATCTCATCGATAACGAGGTTGAACAACAGCGGGCTCAACGGGTCACCTTGGCGAACGCCTCTGCAGATGCGCACTGGTCTGGATTCCTCCACTCCGACCTTGAACTGCGTCACAGAGCCATCAAGACCAGACATTATATAGTTGGTAAGAACCTGAGGGGCTCCCACCCTATTTAGAGCCCTGCGGATAGAATGGTGCGACACCGTGTCAAACGCCTTGCGAACGTCGAGCGATATTACACTGTATGCACTCCCTCGCTCGACTCTGGACGAGATGTAATTGTCCAGAATCGCTACGTTCGCCAGCGTCCCATCCGTCTCCACAAAGCCCCGCTGATTGATGTTTAGCTTGATTTCATGACGCAACTTGGAGTTGATCGCTCTGTGCAGCAGTCGTTGGACGGCCGACCCGATGGTAATGGGTCGCCAGTTTGAGGGGTCCTTACGATCTCCCTCCTTGGAGACCAGAATAGTACGCATCTGCCTAAACGAACGCGGTTGGATATTCCCGAAGACGATGATGTTGAATATCACCGCTAATTGTTCAGCCGGAATCGACTTGACAGTAGAGACCGTAATACCGTTAGCTCCAGGGGCCGAGTTCTTCCAAAATTTAGAGGCAAAGATGATATCAGACGTCGTTAGAGGCCCGAGTTCCCAACCAGGTTTAGGGTCAACAATGATCTCCGTATCCTCGGGTGACGTAGACTCCAAGATCCCGCCATACAGCCCGACCACACTCTCCAAAGAAGGAACCTCTGATCCGCCCCCCCACTAAGAGAGTCATAGTTACTCCCGCCGTTTACCCGCGTAAATTGATTGAATTTCTTCACTTTGACATTCAGAGCACTGGGCAGAAATCACATATCTACTACCTACTACATACCACTATATCTACCTTTGTTCTCTGTCTAATCCATTCCCCAAACTCTCTCTGGGGAATCATCACTTTGACGTCAGTGAGAGGGCTCAGTAACCTTGCCATCCAGGTAGCGATGCCGGCGGTAGCGTAGCTACTAGTAGGGTCACCCATGCCAGTAATCTCTCGAAGTGATGAAGTGAAGCTAAGAAGATTCTCACGCAGCGTCTGACCCAGATTGGGCGGCTGCAAACAGCGTCTGTCTCCCGGTTAGGAGCTGCTGAAATAACACTCGCCAACCAGCAATGACAAGAGTGGCGTTTTAATGCCAAAACCTCCGTTCAAAAATGCAAATGCCAAGTTCTAAGAATAAAGTACGCCTTGCGGGTAGGGCAGAAAGCCCAAAATCCCAAAAAAAAAAAAAATATATATATATATATATATATATATATATATATATATATATATATATATATATAAAGGACATGATACAGACAGTCAAAGGGGAGTAGGCTTTCTAATTAAAAATCAATAATCCCAAAAATCGAAACTACAATGGGAATATCAGAAAGAGTAGCATATATTACCCTTAAAATAAATGAAAAACATAAGTTAAAACTAATACAAGTTACCTACCCACATCAACCCATTCACACGAGTTAACTGTTTGAAGAATGACAAACCGTTTTTAAAAACTAACTAAAAAAAAAAAGTAGGTCGTCTGCATAAGCCACGATGTTTGCATCTGCGATGGGTTCAAATGCTTCGATTAGCGGGTCAACTGCCAGGTTCCACAGATTAGGTCCCAATTTGGAGCCCTGTGGGCAGCCTTTCTCTATTTGTCTGGCTATGTTTGCGTTTCCGCATTGGTATACTATGTTTCTATCTTCCAAGAAGCTTCTGATGATATTGTATAGATTCTTGGACGGGTTGAGCTTCTTTAAGGAATCCAGGACAGCTGGCCACCATAAGTGGTCGAAGGCCCCCTTTATATCTATAAAGATAGCGACTTTAAATTTATGATTGCTGCTCACGTCATTGAGCACTAGTTTGATAGCGTCTTCGGTGCTTTTGCCCTTGACGAATCCGAACTGCCGATCTTTGTGTAGTTCGTGATTTGGCTGGTCGTCCAGCAGTTGAGCTTTAATGTAATGCTCCAGCATTTTACCAAATATGGCCAGTAATGTGAGCGGTCGGACTGCCTTCGGGTCCTCATTCCCTTTTGGGATGGTGACCAGTGTTCCAATCTTCCATGCTGCCGGGAAATATGCGAACCTGAAGCAATCGTTTAAGATCCTAGCTAGAAATTCCGCTATTGCAGGAGCCACTGTCTTTATTAGAATGCCTGGGATCTCATCGGGTCCGCAAGCTCTCTTGGTGTTTATCTGAGTTAAATACTCAAGCACGCTGTCCTCTGTGATGGAGTCTATTGCGTCTATTTTGCTGCTGTGGTAGATGTTGGCCTGGTCTCTGAGTATCGAATGTAAAGCAGAGTCTCCCATTGGGTCATCTGTGTGTATGAAGGTGTTGACCATCTCTGCAGCGGTATCTTCGAAGGTGATGGTTGCCTTGCCGGTGTTAGAGTCGAACAGTGATTGCTCATAGTTCGCCTTCTTGCGAGATTTTTGTGCTGCCAGTTTATATGGTAGGCTCCATGGGTCTTTGGTGAGTTCTGTGTTTACGAATTCATCCCATGATTTGGCTGCTGTTGTTTTCACGTATTCTCGGAATTTTCGAGCGTGTTCGTGATACTCGGCAAAGAGACGGTCCCTTTCATGCGCTCTTCTTTCCCTTTGGGCTGATCTTCTGCTATTGTACATTCGCTTCTTTAATAGTTCCGCTCTTTCATTCCACCACACGGGTTTGCGGGAGTATATTTTCCTGATGGGAATTGAGCGTTCAGCGACGAGCTTTAGGCCCTCAGTGAGAGCGCGGATCCTGAGATCGATATTTGCCGTGGTAGGCTGCCAGATTGTGTTCTTTTCGATTTCTGCCATTAGTTGTATGGTCAGATCGATTGCCTTGCTGGAGTTGATGGTGTTTCTTACTCGCTTGAAGGTGATGCCTTCGTTTCTAGTTTGATGTAGGACATAGTCGAATGTGATCAGCCGATGGTCACTGATCGATGTGTTGTGCACAGTCCAGTTGGATGTTCTTATGCTTGCCTCCAACGTGGATATCGTTACATCTATATTGGTGCCTCCCCGTACTCCACCGAAAGTTGTGAAGTTGCTTATTTCATTGCTGATGAAGAATCCTTCCCTATTTAGGAAGGCAATGAGATTTTCTCCTCTTGAGTCTATACTGTCTGAGAACCAAGCAGGGTGATGTGCATTGGTGTCAACTGCGTAGATCTTGGGTAGCTGACTTTCAGTATTTAGTTCCTCCATGTAGGAGAGATGTTTCTCGACAATTGCGTCCTTTTTCGGTGGCCAATAGAAGGAGCCCATATAGACCCGTGACCCACCTATGGAGACAAGAGCGACTGCTGCATGTTCCTCTGTGTATTGAGTCAGTTTAAGTGTTTTTACTGTTGGATTTAGTATGACTATGCATGCTTTGAATTTGCTTGTTTGTTCTGCAATTAGCTCGTAAGATCCAGCCGCAAAGGGCATATTGAATTTATCCTTAAGTTTGTGACAGTAAGGCTCCTGCAAAAGCAGGATGTCAATCTTCTTTTCGATTGCATCAGCAAGGGCGCTGTTGGTGGCATTATAGTCGTGATGAAGATTTTGTTGCCCTATCTTTAAAAGATTGGAGCTAATCTTCATTCACGTCAAAATCGATGTTAGAGACATAATTTTCCATCCTGCGTTTGTATGCAGTACACTTGGAGTCCCTGGGGCGATGTTTGTTGTCCTCTATCTTTGCTCTTACGCAAAGAACGCATTTGTGCTTTTCAGTTTGCTCCTTTTTTGGGCATGTCCTTGAGTCGTGCTCTTCCGAGCAGTACCCACATGCTACCTTGTTCCTGCATTTGGGTGCCGTGTGCCCGTATCCCTGGCAGTTGTAGCATTGAGAGATGTATATTTTATCCTCTATTTTACAAGAGTGCCAGTCTAGGAACAGTGTTTTCATATGCAACAAGACTACTCTGGTTTTCGCATTGACTTCAACTGTCCAGTGGACGAAGTGCTTGTTTCTTGCGCCAAATTTATAGATTGGTGTAATCTCAATTTCCTCTACTCCTTGGAGGTTGTTTTGCGTGATTATTTCTTGAGTTAATGTGTCCTGGTTGATGTCAGATGGCACATTAAAGATTACCAGTCTTGGACGAAACTTGTCCACACTTTTTACCTGTACTTTTAATTTCTTTTGAGCCGCATAATTTTTGACCTTATCTACGCAGTCATCCGATGTTTCGATGATAGTCTACGAGGGTAGTTGGACCTCTTGAAGTTGTATTTCAGATGACTGGGGGCGGTTTGGACAATAACGATACTTTTGTTAAGACAAGTACAGTCCAAAGCCTATGATTAACATAAACAGACATATTAGTGTCCAAAAGCTAGGAAATTCTGATGCTTCGCTGAAGAATAATTTCGGCTCGTTCTGTTGAAATTCTTGTTGAAGTGTGTAGAGTTCGTCCAGGTTCACATTGTGGATATGCTGGCTTAGGTTGAGAGTAACTGGAACGCTTGCTTCTATATTGATATCAGGAAAGAGCACTGGTTGACTGTGGTGATTGGTTCGTTTTTGTTGACTTCTTATCACATCCTGATTGATAATAATTTGGCAATTATATGGGATTTCGATCAAATAGGATCCTGATAGTTTCTCGATTTCATGTTGGTTTTGGCAAATCTGCTGCACGGTTGTTTCTTGGGGTAGAAGGGCTATCCAATTGTCACTGATATCTAGTTGCCTTGTGATTGGTTGGCTGATTGTCGTCGTTATCAATTGACAGCTAGACAGATTTTGTTTTGATTCCAATAATTGAACCACGCATGGGTTTTGGTTACTAATTGCTTCTAGTTCAGATTCATCGCATATAAAGTACTGGCCGACTTTTTGACATTCCTGACTACGATATGCATAGTGCAATGTATTTTTTAATAGAAACTTAGCGCGCGGTATTACAGCCTTAAATCGTAATAGCTAAATTGCATAGGGTATGTTAGAGGAATTTTCAACAGATACGTTATTTTATTATTTAATACAAAACATTCCAGACGTATTAATTTCTGAAATATTGAGACAGTTTGCAAATTTACTTCAATAGGCAAATTTTGTGATCCAACATCAACCGTAACTTTTAGCAATTCTTCATAAAGATTTCTCATTTTTATAATGCTTGGGTGTAAAACTTTTATTTTTGCAAAGGTAATAGAATTTTCAATGTCTTGCAATATGGAGTCGATTACTTCATAAGTATTGATCATTTGATTCAAAGTGTCTTTTATTATTGCAGAATTTTCTCTTTGTGTGCTCTTTTGAATCATCATTCCTATTTGACTGAGTTTCGAATCTAAAAGCTTTTCATTGTGATTTACTTCTTGAATAGTTTTGTTGAATTGCTTGATAACGCTTAAGGATAAGGAGTTTTGTTTTAATATGGCATGGTCGATTTGTTTTTGGTTATTTTGTAATTCTGTGATTACTTTTTCATATCTTTCGCCGTCAGAAGCATCTAAATTACCAGTTATGGTTTTGAATATTGAACCAATACCATTAATTAGGCCTCGCTTAAATCTATTAGGGTGAGGGATTATTTCTTCTAACTTAGTTTCTACTCTGGTTTGTGTTAAATGTAAAATCTTAAAGTAGTTTGAAGCATCAAAGTAATATTGTTCGTGACTGTTTATCAACTGGGATAAATTTGCTGCTTTTGTGTGAAGTTTATTAGTTTCAACAATTATTGGGTTTAAATCGTAAAAGTGAATCAACGTATACGTAGATTGTTGCAATTTTGCAAGTCCTAATTTCAAAGGAAATACGCCTGCATTATTTTTTAATTTCCTCAGGGAAATTTTATCCTGTTATCCCATTGCAAGTAGCAGAAGTCTGAAACAAAATAAATGCTATTCAGAATCTTTATTGAAACTGTATCGTTTTCTAAGAGGACGTTTTAGATTGCTGAGGTGGATTTTTTCGTGAGAATCAGTTTTTCCTGTTTTACGTTTTGTGTTAATAGAAATTAATTTGCTCGGTTTTGCGAATTTGTCAGCGGTTTTCTGCCGTACGTTCTTTTTCGCATAGACTTCTTCGTTAGTATTGAATAGATCCGGTGTTTCTCTAGTTTCGTTGAGCTTGTTAATAATTTTGGTTTTAGAAGTAACGAGCTTTTCATTTATTTGTTGATACAAAATTTTGGTTTTATTCTTATGATCAGATACGTAGTCATTTATTAGCAATTGATCCAGATTGATGTCAAATGGGTTATCTTCTGTAATGTGACCATTAATTATGTCTATTGGTATCAACTTTGTTGCAGAATGTATGGAATTATTATATGCCAATATTGCATAAATCATTTTTTGACTAATAGGGGTGTTTTTGAAATGTTGATTATTTAATAAGCGAATGTGCTCTGAAAGAGTTGAGTGTAATCTTTCAATGGTACCATTTGATTGAGGGTGGTGAGGAGAGCAAAAGTGGATATTTACCTTATGTAGTTGAAGGAGTTCGGTAACTATAGAATATTTAAATTCTGTACTATTATCTACTACAACTTGATTTGGAATCTTATGATGCGAGAAATAAAATAAAAGATTATCTGCGATTTCTGTCGATGACAGAGATTTTAATGGATAAGCTTGGGCATATTTCGAAAAACTGTCAATAATGGTTAAAAATTTAGTTTGTTCCAGGGTATACGTATCTAAATGAATTATTTCAAAAGGCCTTGTCGCAGTTGGTGTATTATTATATTGCATTTTAATAGGCTTTCGGTCGTATTTACTTCTTTGACAAATTTCACAGTCATTGATAAAAGTTTGAATCGATTTCCTTAAATGTGGCCAATAATATTTTTCTTTAATCTTATTCATTGTATCATTAATTCCTCGATGGTTTGATTTTGATTCGTGATAATTGTTTATAATGTCCTTAATGTCATTTTTATCCGATACATCCACTAATTTATGTAAACATCGTTTCAATTTTAGAGATGGCCATTTGAATGTTTTCCTAATTACTTCAGAAAAAGGTTCATAAATGTCGGGGTCTTCGAAATATATATAATATAGTTTATCAGATACAACATATTCTCTAATTCATTCCAATATATTCCTGGGTTTCAGTCAATTTTATTGTTTATTATTTAAAATGTCACAAAAACGTTTCGGTGTCTTTCTCCACCATCATCAGTTTGTCTAAAATATACATTTACAATCATCATCAATTAAATAAAAAACTCTAACCAAATTTCACACATTAAAATACAATTACATACATATTAAAAAGTATATTAAGAACATTGGCTTTCAGGTGATGAGTCAGGACAAACATATCCGGGAAAAGACTAGAATCTATTGTCTAGAGATTCAAACCTCAATCTCAACTTACGTGTATAGTTCCCCACATGGCAAACACTCAACTGGTTACTGAATTTTCCATATTTTATTCGATATCAGGCGAGTGAAACAAAAAAAAACCCGTTTATATTACGGTTTTTTCTTTTTTTTTTTTTTGGGTTTTCAGGAATGCTTGGCAATTCTTCAATTTCAGATGTTTATATTTTATTTACCTGGTCCAATCAGTTCATTTATGCGATCATCTAATTAGTGTATGGTATACATAGCTCAGATTGTCTGTATCTGATCTGAAATTTATTGCATTTTGATGTTTCTTAATTTGTATCATTTCATGGATTCTTCTCTTATTATAGTTGTCTTCATTGACCAATATTTGCGTGTTATCGAAATCAAAATCATGCAACTTTTGTTTTGCATGTTGTGCTAATGCTGTTGCATTCTCGTTAACCTTTCTTAAGCTGTACTTATGTTCGTATACTCTTTTCTTTAAATATTGCCCTGTTTGTCCTAAGTATGTGCTGTCACAGTTCAAACAGTCAATCTTGTATATTACGTTTGGTGTGTCCAATTTATCGCTTTTAGGCTTAAATTTTGTAAAACATTCTTTTGCCAAGTTGTTTTTAGTTTTCTCTGCTACAGCAATATTATGTGGTTTTAAAACATTTTTTATTTTTGTGTTGATTTCTGGCATGTGCGGTAATGATATATACCTGATTTCACCTTCTTTTTTCTTTTTTTTATTATTTATGTTGTTCCATTTATTTGCATTGTATATTTTATTAATTCTCTGTTTCATAATTGGCTCGAAGAATTCTTTGGGATAGTTGTTCATTATTAGTACTTTTTTTATTTTTTCAAGATTTTTTTGTCTGTATCTACAATGTGCCAACTTTATCGCTCTATCAGTAAGAGCTGTTACCACACTTTTTTTATATTGTATAGGTGCATATGATTGGTAATTCAAGTATCTACCAGACCACACATCCTTTGTGTACCAGTTTGTTTTTATTTCCCCATCATTGTCATACATAATCGTCATATCCAAAAAGTTTAATGATTTGTTTTTGTCTTCCTCAATGGTGAATTTTATGGTTTCATGGAATGCATTAAACTTATCTAGTGTGTATTGAACTTTTTGGTTTGGCAGGCACATTATGCAGTCATCAACGTATCTTTTAAAAAATCCACATTTATAGTTTAAATCAGGTATTAGTTTTTCTTCTAGACTTTCCATTACAAGGTTTGCAATTGTTGCAGCTATGGGAGATCCCATAGCTACTCCATATATTTGTGAATAGAAATTGTCTTCATATCGGAAGTAAGTGGACTTAAGGCATAGCTCTACCGCCCCAATAAATTCATTTTCGGGTAATGATGTATGTTCCCTAATTTCAGCCCATTTATTTTTTATGCACTGTATTGAGTAATCTACCGGGATGTTCGTGTACAGCGATACCACATCAAGTGATATCAGGCGATGGTTCTCAGGTATCCTCTGTTTTTTTATGAACTCACAAAAGCTCCATGAGTCCCTAATGTGATATTGCGAGTTTCCCAATACATTACTCAATACGGCTGACAGGTATTTAGACAATTGGTAAGTTGGGGCATTTATATTGCTAACTATCGGTCTTAATGGGTGGCCTGCTTTGTGAAGCTTTGGCAGGCCATATATAAATGGTGCTCGGCCGTTGTTGCAAGACAGTGTTCGTTTTAAATTATCTGTAATGAATTTATTTTTATACCATGAATTTATTATTTTATTTAGTTTTGTTTGAATATTTGTAGTAAGATCTTTTTTTTCCCGTTTATATGTTTTTACATCATTTATTAATGATAGCATTTTTGTTCTATATTCACTTTTCATCATAACCACTGTCTTGCTACATTTGTCAGCCGTTAACACGCAGATATTTGTGTGTTCATTTAGGAAGGTTTTGGTTTCACGTATAAGCCCATCGATATAATTGGGCACACCTTTGTTCGATATTTTATTTTTGAAATTTGTTAATATGTTACAACACTTACTTCTTATTTCGTTTTTTTTATCGCTATTTAAAGAGAAGATTCCATGTTCAATGTTTGCTATGATTTCATGAATCGGTTTGTATTGTTTTTTGTTGATAGAAAAGTTTGGGCCAAGTAACAGTACATACCTGACACTGTCTGGTATGCTTACCGTTGTTAAGTTTTCTATCCATTTTTCATTAGTTCTATATTTGTTTTTGTTACCATGTTTTTTTGTTACTAATGTTTCTAGTAATATTCTCTAATAAAATTAATAACATCGTGATCAAAATTATCTTTCAAAATTTGTGAAGTTATCCTTCTTTTATTTCCGAACAAAATGTGAACTTTCGGTTTAGCGGTTAGGTGAATGCAAAACGTAGTGAATTATAATTTGATTAGAGCCGTAATTAACAGCTGTATCTAAAATGGGAATGCCGACTATAGGATTTTCGTCTGCATTTGAATGAATTGTTACATCATCACCTGGAATTCTCAAGGGTTCGTCGTCCGCTTGAACTAGTGTTGATATTTGATATATATCATCGTTATCGCGCTGGTTACATACATTCGAAGTTGAAGGTTGTGTCTCCAAAGATGCTGCGTTATGGGATTGTAAATTTAGATGTTTACTTGCGGTTTCATCCAGTGATCGGTGGATCCAGTGTCAATTAAGAATTTGATATTATGTTCGGGAAAAATTATGTATGGGAGTTCACTGGAACTACTTGTGTTCAAGGAAATTACTTGTGTCATTTCTCTGAAATTTCCTGAAGAGTTTTCCGAAAATTTTGGTCTTCAATTTCCAAGTTGGAAGATATTCTGGTTGCATAGTATATTCGGAATTTTCATAGAACTCATTTGGATATTCATAACTTGAGTTTTCAAATTCTGTATTTGCATAATCGGTTTCTGTGTTGTATAGTTCTTCAAACGCAAATTTTGGTTGATATTGTTGAGATGGTCCCGCGGTTTTATTAGGTCCGTAAGATTGCCTAGTACACAAACTCATTGGAGTGGGTTTGGAAAATTGACGATTTGGATCAGGTTTGAATACGTATTGTTGAACTGGTGGTTTACCGAAAACTTGCGAATTAGTAAACGGTCTTGGAGGTCTATAATTATAGACCTCCAAGTCTATAATTAGGATTAGGCCTTATAGAGACAGGTCCGGTTGGAAATTTAGATGGAAATTGATTTTGATTTAAATTGGGACGCATTTGCTGCTGGAAGTAATTTTGGTTTAAAGTGGGACGCATTTGTTGACTGAAATGGTTAAATTGAGGTCTTTGAAGTGACATATTAGGTTGGAAGTGATTATTAGTACTAAATTGACGATTATTAATATTTGACTTAAGTTCAGGAGGTTTTGCATTATTATATTGAAGATATTTAACGTTTTCTTCTTGTATGACCAATTGAATGGCATCGGTCAGAGAATTTGGTCTCATACACCTAATTACTGTGCCTAAAGGTTCTCTGAGCCCGGATAAAAACGTTTTAAGTGTAATTTTTTGATAGAGGTCACGTTTTACAGCTGCAGCGGCTGCTGTTTCATGAGCATCAACATAACTACACAACAAATTTAATAATTCTAGACATTTATCGTAAAATTTCTGAGCCGTTTCGTGTGGAAGTTGTTTAAGCATGACCAAGTCTCTGTTTAAACAACTTTCATCTCGCTTATCTGCAAAATTTCTATTTAGCGATTCTTTTACTTCAGCCCAAGTTGAAACACCTTGAATATTAATAACCAATCTTGCATTGCCAGTTAATTTGCCAATTAGTGAATTTAGTAAATAAACATTTTGAAAATTATTTGTATTGGTAGCGTCATAAAAGTTAGAAATAATCGACTCACATATAGCCAAATATCTGTTTAGTTCTGTAGGGTTACCGTCAAATGTCGGTACACAACTTAAGTATTCTGGTTTGAAAGACATGCTCAAAGTTTTATTAAAATTACTTATATTATTATTATTATTCCTTGTTGATACTTCCTGATTGGGTAAAGAAGTAGAGTCAGAGCCAACTGAAGGGTTTATACTCAAATTATTCAATTGAGCTAATAAATTTTCAACGGATATAAATATAATATTTATGATAAATTGCATTCTTCCTTTGCCTATCAGAAGATTTTGAAATTCAGCATTGTTTAGTCTGAAAACAAATAGATCTTCTGGCGAAAAAGACGATTTGGTTCTTTTCCCAATTTTCTTTGTGGAGGTTGGTTTCTGGCAGTTCCTCGATGGAATGGGTTTTCTGATTGTTGAGAAGCCACTCTGCTCAAGACGACACGATTTCCGCAAAGTCAATTTGTTCGATCGATAGTTCAATCGGTACCCGAATTTGATAGCACGATGCAATCAATCAGCAACGTTATCAATACTATCGATCCTACCGACTGCGCCAGTTAACTGTTTGAAGAATGACAAACAGTTTTTAAAAACTAACTTTA
Organism: Dendroctonus valens; assembly: GCA_024550625.1. Classification (NCBI taxonomy): domain Eukaryota; kingdom Metazoa; phylum Arthropoda; class Insecta; order Coleoptera; family Curculionidae; genus Dendroctonus; species Dendroctonus valens. The sequence goes on from JAJTJO010000243.1 coordinate 123,459, forward strand.
TTTCTAATTATTACAACTGTACTGTAGCGTGGTTGTACTCTGACTGATTTTACTGTTTGAGAAAGACAAGACATGATGATACTTGGAAATGGTGATCAGCGGTATTCCGTGGCTGCTGATACAGCGGAATCCATGGGGACTGTCACATAACTCACGACACAGAGCTAATATACGAAGACATACGATTAGCAAGAGCACAGAACAATTGTAATAACGAAATAGTTATGGGAGACTTTAACGCCATTGGAGGTCATAAACATACAAAATGACTGTGGATAATAAAGTGAATGAACCAGATTGATAGCTGCATTGAGTCGTAGGAGTGTAACAGGCATTTGAAGAGATATTAAAATGGTTATTGTTTGGTTGAGAATATGATTGAAATGGGATTTGAGGTTGCTCATATACTTGAGTGACTTCTGTTAGTGGAGTTGTTTGATCAGCGTTTGAAACTTGATTTTGTACTAGATGGGTTGCTTGTCTAGGTTCAAAAGTGTTATTGCTCGGAAACCTTGAATTACCTTGATTGCTAATCCTGACGAATTGAGCTCTCGCAGATTTAGGTGAAGTAGTGAGTGATTTTTTTTGACATATTCTACATGTATGGGTGGACTGACATTTGGATGTAGTATGATTGGCTCGAAGACAATTTGAGCACAAATGTAAACGTCTGACTTCATTAAATCGGATGTTAACTGGAATGTCTTTAAATTTTTGGCAGGCGTATAGGAAATGCAGTTGCTTGCATAACGGGCATTACAGATTAATGATTGCATGAGAATAAGTTCTATTATGATTATTGGGACCATTATTGGTGGAATTTGAGACGTTTGATTAATTTTAAAATCTACTGACTCGAGAAAGCAACAACGGGCTTCCAAAAAGTTGAAAAATTCAGAAATTGTGCTGTTAACCTTATGTTGAGAATAAATTTCCCATTCTCGCCTTGTCTGTACACATAGTTTGGTGTTTAATACATAAATTAAATTAAAATGGTATCATATTGATTAACATTTTCACCTAGGGCTTCTAAGGCTCGGAAGTTGGCTAAGAATAAATCTGTGAAATTTCTCAAGTTCGTGTGAGTTTCTTTGGTTACTATTGCTAAGTCGAAAATTACCTTTAAATGTGCGTGAATAATGGCCTTTTTATTTGCATATCTGTCAATGATTAATGTCCACGCATTTGCATAATTATCGTCATAGGTTACTAATTAAACGTGCAGCTTCACCTTTGAGGGAATTTGGGAGGTACCAACACTTTTGTAAATGAGGAATTGAAGAATTATTAGACTATATTATTAATTAAATTATTAGATTATATATTAGAGGACCAGAGATTCGAATGTATTTTGGAAATGTGTCCATTTCTCATAGCTGCCACTAAACTCAAGTAATGACAAGGGCGGTAGTTTTGCACAGAATACGGCAGCTATGTCATTAAGATTGGGACCGGTGCTTTGAATGCTGAGGTGAACTACATTGTTGAAAATCATTGTTGTGTATATTTTCCTGACTGTACTTTAATTTTATTTCAAAAAATTCCTGGGTTTTAGTCAATTTTATTGTTTATTATTTAAAATGTTACAAATACGTTTCGGTGTCTTTCTCCACCATCATCAGTTTGTGTATAATAAGTAACCAGTCAAATGTGAAGGTAGAAACAACTATACACACAAACTGATGATGGTGGAGAAAGACACCGAAACGTATTTGTAACATTTTAAATAATAAACAATAAAATTGACTGAAACCCAGGAATTTTTTGAAATAAATTGTTGAAAATTTAATTTGTTAAATTCATGCACTATACCTTTAGCTTCGGAGATAACTTGGAAATACCTTTGTTCAAACGCCTCTCTTTCAATTTCATGTTGTTCTGATGTAGTTTTTGTGTCAATTTGGTCGATCTCAGACTAGATAGTATCGAATTCAGAGTTTATGGGTTGAATAATACACAAGCGTGTTTGCAAATCGAGAGCTTCTGTTGTACCGCGTAAGGTAATTCTTGTTAAGAATGTTTGAACTCGTGTTAATTGAGATTTTAATTGACCGCGGCGAAATATGTACAGTTTTCGTTCACTACTAGCAAGTTCAGTCTGTTCTTGTGGATTAGCATGTTAGAGTTATGGATATTAATTTGAGTGTAAAGTAAGATTTAATTACGATGGAAGATAAGGATGATTAAAAAATAAAGTAAGGCCTTGTTTAAGATTTAAGGCAGCAATAATTTCAGTATTCAGGTAAAATAGATACGTCTAACATGAACTGAAGGGTATATAATGAAGTTGACTTATTTTCATTGAGGCGTAGCCCTAAATAAGGTTAGGTTAGGTCACACGTGGGTTAAAGTTATTTAACAAAAAATGGGTTATTTTGGGACGTTTGAATGGGACTGACCTTTTATCCTCTGTTTTCCAATGAGAAAAATAAATAAATAAAACAATTTTTAAAAATTACAGTCTAATAATAGCATGCCGAGACGGATAAACGCCGCAGCTGTGGCTGGCCTGATATTCGGCCCAGTTCCCTCCGTTCAACATGGCTAAATGGCAGCTCACCGGTCCATTTCCTGGGGTTACCCTTACATGGACATTCGCGGATCTGGCATCCGCACGACAACGAAAGGAGAGCAACCTTTAAATGGCGGTTTTGTTTTATTCAGGGGCATTCATTGAGGAAAAAAAAGGTATTCCTAAAGGGAAGCCAAACACCCCTTTTACTTCGGCCTTTAAGTCTGATTCTGCCAGCCGTGGCGTTGGCCTATATGGCCTAGGCCTCCTCGCTCCGATTGGTGCAGGACCAGCCAGCATCCCTCGGAACAAGTCAGCGTGGATTCGGTCAGTCGCGTCATGTTGGACTTTTGTGCGTTTCTAGCCTGCTAGGAACGACTAAACCTGCATTATGCAGGAAATGTTCGTCTGTTGTCACGTGTTGTCGGGGACAAAATCCGCATAAAATATTGGCAGTCGCTTATACAGGGGACCGTGCGTTGGGCGATCGTTTGCTCTAACTTGGGTAAGATTTCGCGTCAGGACAGAGCCTTGCACTCCGCTATGATAGAATTTGACGGAGATAGTATCTATATAGTCGCCTATATAGGCCACCCCTGTAGCTTCGTACAGTTCAGTTATTTTGGTGTATCTGTCAGCCGATAAGACTCCTCTCAGGAACCTGTTTTGGTGTCGCTAACAGAGTGCCAGATAGAGGAGCCGTATGTAGGTAAGGGCCTTATAGTGGAGGTGTACAGCAGAAGTTTATTTCGAGGTGATAGGAAAGAATTTGGCGCCAGAAGAGAGTATGACTTTCTTCAGGGCATGGCAGTCTTTTGTACAACATAGTCAACATGCTTAATGAAATGAAGTCGGGCGTCTAGTTTGACTCCCAGTACAATACCCCAATACAATGTATACAGCAGCGGCAAAATCACTGTTCCTTATGGTACTCCTGCCGCGATACGTCTTTTGACAGAAGTGGAATTCTCCACTTTCACCTGGATGGAACGGTTTTTTTAGGTAAGACGCTATAAGGGAAACTAGGTAGAGTGGCAGTGAATGCACGGCAAACAACTTGTACAGCAGGCCTGTGTGCCAGACTGTGTCAAAGGCCCTTTCCATGTCGAGAAGCAGCATTACAGTACTTTGAAGCTTATTAAATGCTGCATAGGCATCCGTTGCGATCCTTGCAGTCTGCAGTGTTGTGTTGTGTCTTGGTCGAAAGCCAAACTGCTCATCCGGGATTAAACTTCGAAGTTCGGCTGCTGCCTGTAGTCTCGAATGGCTAACCTTCTCGGTTAATTTGCCGAGGGTGTTCAAGAGGGAAACTGGCCTATAAGAGGCGGGTCCAGTCGGGTTTTTGCCCGGCTTTAAGTTGGGGATTATTACAGCGTTTTTCCAGTCCTGTGGGAAATGCTGCAATTTAAGGACTGCCTTGACTATTTGTGCTATTAGCACAATACTTAGCCGCGGTAAGGTTTTGAGGAGTAAATAAGGGATGCCGTCTGGCCCGGGGGCTTTTCGGCTAGGGAGGCGCCGAAGACACGATTGTATCTCCGACGGGGTTGTTATATAGGAATGCCAAATCGAGGGTGGTATAGGATACTTCCGTTCTACAAAAACAGCGGTCTGTCTTTCTATTTCGTTATCCTGAAGGGCTGGTTGGACCGTGTGTACTTCTGCCAAAAAGTCGGCGAGCAGCTCCCACTTGTCACTGGTGGTGATATAACTCCGCCCCTCTTTTTCAAGAGCGGAGACTTGCTCATAGCCTTTTCGCAGACTTCTCGACAGTTTCCACAGAGAATTGTCACGGGGAGTCAGATTTCGGAGTTTCTCCGCCCAGGTATAATTCCTGTATGCGGAGAATTCGCGCTGTATGTCTCGTGCAAGCTCTGCTGTCATTATGCGATCGGCATATTGCCTGAATCGCTGCCAACGTTTCCTGGTTCGATAATTCGCCTTAATAAGGTCCAAAATTTCCTCAGGAAGGTTGTCACGCCGAGGCCTATTCGGTACTTTTTTGGCCAAAGCTTGCTGTATCCGTTGTACATTCCTGGTCAGACCTTTTACCGCATGTTGTAAAGCTTCGACAGTATCGATCTGGCTCGGAATACACGTCAGGTCTTGTAGTCGTTTCCGATATTCGCGAGAATCGAAATTTTCGTATGAATATCGAAAGTCGTTAGTTTGTGTGCGCTTTAAATACCTAATATCGAGGTAAATAGGCAAATGGTCACTGCTGAGGGCGTCTATAACCACCATCTCCGTGAGATTGATGAGTCCTTTGGCAATTCCGAAGTCGAGGTAGGATGGATTCCCTCCACTGTTCGGGTAATGCGTTGGGGATGAAGTGGGCATAACGAGAAGGCCATTGTCGCGAGCGTAGTCGGCTAGAAAATTGCCGGCTGCGTTTTTATGTCCAGGGTTATTGAATAGTGGATGGCGGGCGTTGAAATCTCCCATAAGCCACTCCCTATTGGTGATATTATGAAAAATGGATCGACATCAGCGGCCTGTAAGCGCACGGTGGAGAAATAGCCACAGTAGATCAAAACTCCATCAGGAAGTTCAACGCAGACGTTCTCTATTGCTGACTGCCTATGTGGCAGATATGGTTAAGGCTGGAAGGGCTACAGAGTCAGCGAGGGTCCTGCCGCACAACCGGGTGGTGAATGTGGCCAGAGGACCAGAGGAATCGGAGGGGGCGATGACTCAGCTGCTGGTCTGGTGCGATGGAGCAGTGAGTGGTGAGAAAGGGAGCGTGGGGGTGTATGGTCAAGGGGAGGAAGTCTGGACGGAGGAGTAGGTTGAATGGGGGGGGCAAGACCGTGGTTGAGATGGAAATTGCAGCCATCGCGGTCGCTCTCAGGATGGTGCGATCAGTATGTAAGAGGGGTGAAAGGGCACTGGTCTGGTCCGACTCGTTGGGCGCCATAGAGGCGGTAAAGAAGTACGAGACGCGCTTCAGGGAGGCAGTGACAACACAGCGTCTGCTGCATGACCTCCGGGAGGCTGGGGTGGCTGTGTCGGTTAGGTGGGAGATGCATCGAGGCTCGGCTGGGGCTGTTGCGGCTGACGACATCGCCATGCGGCTTTGTGGGGAACTCCCAACGTGGGTGTCCCCGTGGCAAGAACTAAGAGAAGGGTGAATGACCTGCGTAAGTCCTGGGTGATGGAGGAGTGGCAGCGCTGCTGGAGCGGCAGCTCCAAGGGCAGAGTTCTGCATGCCGTTTGTGGGACTGTCGGCAGGGGGACCTTGGGAATGGGAAAGAAGGCCGTTCAGCTCGCCACGGGCCACGAAAACTTCAAGGAATACCTTTCAAGGTTTCGGTTGGGTGGCTCGGGGGAGTGTGAGTGCGGACGGGGGCTCGAGACCGTCGAGCACATCATGGGTGTGTGTGGGAAGCCGGCCAGGGTTGTCGCGCGAGAACTGGGTCTCGGGGAGACTGGCTGGCAACTCAGGAGTATGAATGGCGCCAAGGACGGGAGCGTAGTAACTGCGTTCGAGGCGTATGCCGAGCTGGTCGTCAGTCATTCGCAGGGTGAATGAAGAGTTTCGGGTGAGTGGGTCAGCCTTATCCTCCGTGGTCAAGGTCGTGCCCCGGGGACACGTCGCGTTATCTCAAGGGCGAAGGGTGGGTAGAGGGACATGCTCGCCTCCTGCGAGTCGAGTGGAGTAGCGTCAGGGTGATGGAAGACTCCCGGTGCCGTATGTGGGCCGGGGGCTAGAGACTGTGAGGTTTCTCAGGCAGTGCGCGGGTTCATGGACGCGAAGGTGCGGCATGGCCCGGAAGCCCAAACATCGCAAAGGACGACGGTGCGGGAGTGACACATAATAGATAAGAGTGGACTATGGTAGGTTAAGTTAGGTTAGGTGCGAGCCAAAGGATCCGAGCCTGTGTCGAACTTCTGGCAAGCAAGCAAATTAGCATAAGTAGGCGAGGAATAGGGTAGGATAGGTTAAGCCTCCCCGGCCGTGTGGCAAGGAGGGCTAAGAGGCGAGGCGCAGAGGCCGCAAGGGCGTTTGGTTTTTAGGATAGGGTGATTTGGGTAGGTTAAGATAGGTTAGGTAGTATAGAGCTAGGATAGGGCCAGAGTGGCACAACTAACGGTGTTAAACTATAGGGGAATAAATGTCATGGGGGATGTTGCCTTCGCTGGGCGTGCTGCTGACGGGTGGTCGCCTTGCAGGGTCGGGGGTTCTGGAGGTGTTCTTTGGCCGCTGGTTGTCTGGGCTCGTTTGCTCGGTAATGTGGTTTGGCTAGATAAAGGGGAAACAGGACCCAGTAGGCGAAAGCCAGGAGGGTCGCCGAAAAGGCAAATTTCAGTCATGCCTATGTGGCAGTCTCCTGTATGGAATTGACGTTTTGACCGCTATGGTCACCCCTCCCCTTAGACCGGGCCTATCGGCACGTTCGAGCCTGTACCCCCGGATCCTAAGTATATCTCCGGGGCGCAACCATGTTTCGACAATCAACGCTACGTCGATATCCTCGGTCTGAAAGAAGTGCACAAACTCACCGAGACGACTCCGGAGTCCGCACGAGTTCCATTCTCCTATCCTCATAGCGCACAGTTGGCAAAATCAGGGCTTAAAAATCGAAGCTATTAATGTCTTCGTTGAAGAACTGCGCGGAAACGAGGAACCTGTCCGCTTTCGTCTCGCAGTCCCTCAACGCAGCGCTATAAAATATAACCGCCTTGATTACTTCCTGTAAGTTTACTTGTGATGCCAGATCGGCGAATTCCCGATGCAAGGTGCCCAGAGTGGCTACTGCGCCAGCGTTCATGCCTTGGTTTGTGGGGGGTCTTGTTTGGGGACGATTAGCTGCGATGATATGTCCAGGCTGCTTGGCCCTCACTGGTCATGGAAAAGTTATCCCAGTGTGTTCCTCAAAAAGGAGCCTCAATCATAGACCAGAGTAGTAGGAGCCTCCAATAATTCCGTTTCTCCTGTTCTCACACGAATTCGAACATCCAAGAGTTTCTTTATTTTCCGTCGAGAACCCTACCCTCACAGAGGTTATAGATCTATGGCGCTATGTGATGAGCCATGCGTTTCGTCCCGGGCCTACCTATTGGACTCGTCAGTAAGGCTTAGGTAGACCCTGCCTTATACGCCGGAATGTGGGTTGTTCATTGTTAGATATATTTCAACCGAGAAGGCGGTAGCTCTTGTGCGGTGAGATGTTGGCAACCTGAGTTGATGATGCTGCTACCTGTGAGTCGGTGGGCGAAGTTCACCACAGATCTCCTGTGGCGGATTCGTCACTCGACTCATTCGCCCCAAAAGGTTGGCTGTAATACAACACCGTTGGCAACACTACCAGATGCCAGGCGTACCAACAGGGGGTGCAAGGTAGGGGTCAGCGTCGCTTGTGGCTAGTGGGGCGGTTCCCGGTTTTGCGCTCGTACCCTACGTTTCGTTGTCTTTAAATCTGTAATTATTATTATTATTAGTAAACTGTTAATTATTAAAAGTGTGCTTATTTGCAAGACCAACAATAAGCCCACATTGGTGACCCCGACGTTAAGCAAAAGAAACGCGATTAATTAATTAATTATCACACGACCGACGCGACGCCATGCAAGAAACCAACGACGACCAGGGCATAATCGCCCGTGTTGGGATCAAGGCACCGGAGTTCTGGCGAACAGAACCAGAGCTGTGGTTTCTTCGACTGGAGGCCCAGTTCCGACAAGCAAAGATTACATCGGACGAGTGCAGATTCGACCACACCCTAACGAGCCTCAACTGCGAGGTCCTGCTAGAGGTCGACGACCTTCTAAGAGAGCCCACCAAGGGCAAGGCCTATGAAGAACTCAAAGCTCGACTCTTAGAAAGATATGGCTCGAGCCCGGAGCAGAAAACCCGCCAGCTTATGGAGACGACGCCGGGTGACCTTAAGCCGACTCAGCTATTGCACCGCATGCAAGCCTTAGCCACGGATAGCGTAAGCGCACAGGTGCTTAAAAATTTGTGGCTTGACCGCTTGCCGCCCCAAGTTCGAGGTGTCATTTCAATCCTCGATGGGGACCTGGAGAACCTCGCCAAAAAGGCCGACCAATTTATCCAAAATGGCGGCTCCGTCATTTTGTCCATCGACACAAAGGCAACCATGGAGGACGCAATAACCGAGCTGACTCGTGAGGTAAGCGCCCTATCGAGATTAGTCAAACGGGAAGAGCACCATCAGCAGCCTCAACCAAACCTCCAGGAGGAGCAGTGCTATCACCATCGAAAATTCGGGTCCCGTGCTAGAAAATGCAGACCTCCTTGCTCATTTGCGGGAAACCGCCGGGGCGAGCTGTAGCGGCGACAATTTGTACCACGTCGCCTATTTGTAACACACAGGAAGCTGAAGCTCCAGTTCCTCAACGATACTGGAGCTGACATTAGCGTACTGCCACGCAGGATTTGCCCTGCCACACACCCCACAACGGAATGCCTCTATTCTGCCACCGGGTCCTGCATCAAAACCTACGGGCTCAAGCACCTGCAGCTGAACCTCGGTCTTGGCCAACCGACCAAATGGACATTCGTAGTCGCAGACGTGACCACCGCAATCCTGGGTGCCGACTTCCTGACGCATCACGGCATCACAGTGGATATGCGCCACAAGCGCCTGGTAAGCCCATCCGTCCCAAATAGCATAGGTTGCATTTCCCGGCGAGTGACAGCGACGGAAGTAATAGGTTTATCCGCTGCCCATCCTTACGATCGCTCACCTAGCACGCTGGCAGGCCATGAAAAAGTAGAGCACTACATAGAGACCGAGGGACGGCCAATATTTTCGAAAGCGCGGCGGCTCCCGCCAGATAGAATACGGGCGGCCCGCGAAGAATTCAACGACTTAATGCGGGCAGGAATTGTTCGGCCGTCCAATTCGCCCTGGGCCAGTCCACTTCCTGCGGAGACTTCCGCCGCTTAAACGACATCACCAAGCCCGACCGCTATCCAGTGCCGCATATATATGCGGCACTGCGGCAGGAGGACTGGATATACTATCCAGTCCTCCTGGACATCCTCTTTCGAGGATGCCCGTTTTTCTACGTCTATATCGACGACATATTCGTCGCATCAGAGACGGAAGCGGAACACGAGCAGCATTTGACATCAGTGCTCCGGATTCTGGAGGCTAATAATCTCCAAATGAACCAGGAGAAGTCCAAATTCCGAGTCCGCAAGGCCAACTTCCTGGGTACAACGGTCTCAGCAAGGGGAATCCTGCCCTTGCCGTCAAAAGTAAGCGCCATCCGCAATTTCCCACAACCGACGACCTACAAACAGCTGCGTCGATTCCTGGGCATGGTCAACTTCTATCGACGCTGGCTACCTAGCGCTGCTGTGCGGCTTATGCCTTTGACGGAGCTACTGGCAAACCAGCAGAACAGGCAAGTGAAGGTCAACCTTCCCCCGGACGCCTTCGCCAAAGTCAAGGAACTCCTGGCCACCTCCACCGAGCTGATTTTCCCAGCCCCTCACGCTCAATTGAGCATATTAGTCGATGCTTCCGACACAGCAATCGGCAGTGTGTTGCAGCAGCTTGTGGGAAAGGATCTGCAGCCTATCGCCTTCTTCTCACGTAAGTTATCAAGAACCGAGCGGAACTACAGCACATACGATCGTGAGTTACTAGCCATATTTCACGGCATTCACCATTTTCGACATTTCCTTGAGGGCATGCACTTTACAATCTACACAGATCACAACCCCCTCATCTATGCCTTCCAGCAACGCCATGATCGCCAGTCCCCGCGACAGATTCACCAACTGGAATTCATAAGCTAATTTTCGACCGACATCCGGCATGTCCAGGGCGTGGCAAACATCGTGGCCGATTGCCTATCACGGCCTGAAGTGGACGCCCTGGAATCGTCCACCGCAATCGATTTTAACAGGTTGGCGGAGGCTCAAACAACAGACGAGAGCCTGCAAAAGATCCTCCAAGATCCTACCAGCTCTTTGAGCCTCCAACGCATCGCCCTGCCGGAGAGCCAGCGACCGATCTACTGTGAAGTCCGAGACGGCCACCTACGGGTATATGTACCGGCTGCGTTTCAGAGACTTGTTTTCCAGAAATTCCACACGCAGTCTGACCGAGGACATGCCGCCACGCTCCGCATGATTGCCGGCCACTTCGTGTGGCACAACATGAACCGCCAAACAAAGCAGTGGTGCAGAGAGTGTATCCAATGCCAGCGGGCCAAAGTAGGTCGCCACACCGTTACCCCCGTGACGCCGCTAGGAATGCCCGACGACCGGTTCGCCCACATACACATCGACATCGTGTGACCACTTCCTACCACCGGTAATTCCCGGTACCTCCTCACAATCATTGACCGATTTACGAGGTGACCCGAGGCGATTCCAATCCCGGAGATCTCTGCTGAGATAGTGGCACAGCAGCTTCTCGGTGGGTGGATTTGTCGCTTTGGCGTGCCTGCAACCATAACAACGGACGGAGGCCGACAGTTTGAGAGTCAGCTATTCCGCCAGCTCAACGCGCTGCTGGGAGTGCAGCATATAAAAACGACTGCCTACCACCCGCAATCGAATGGGTGCATCGAACGTTTCCACCGCACCCTCAAAGCCGCTCTCATCGCTGCGGATGCAGTCTCCTGGGTCGATGCTCTTCCCTTGGTCATGTTGAGCCTGCGGAACACTTTCAAACCAGACATTTCGTGCACAGCCTCAGAGTTAGTGTATGGGACAACAGTTCGGCTCCCTGGACAGCTGTTAGCCCCTAGCACTGCTGCACCTGACGAACACCGATTTGTCCAGCGCCTCCGTGAGACGATGGGAGCTCTGCGCCCGGTACCTACGAGCAACCACTCAGCACGTGCCGCCTACGTCCATCCGGACCTGCAAGCAACAATTCATGTGTTTATCCGCACGGATAAGATAAAGCCTCCACTCACACCCCCTTATAGCGGCCCGTTCAGAGTGCTGGAGTGCAACGAAAAGTTCTTGACGGTGGATGTCCAGAACGTTCCTCAGCGAGTGTCAATGGACCGGCTCAAACCAGCATATATTCCAGCCACCCATCGAGTATCGGAGGAACATTCGTACGCCAACCGCCTTTGATCACCTTGACCAAAGAAAAAAAAACGCTCGCAACCGACGGCTAACTCGCTGGGGGGAGCCCTGTGGCGGATTCGTCACTCGACTCATTCGCCCCAAAAGGTTGGCTGTAATACAACACCGTTGGCAACACTACCAGATGCCAGGCGTACCAACAGGGGGTGCAAGGTAGGGGTCAGCGTCGCTTGTGGCTAGTGGGGCGGTTCCCGGTTTTGCGCTCGTAATCTACGTTTCGTTGTCTTTAAATCTGTAATTATTATTATTATTAGTAAACTGTTAATTATTAAAAGTGTGCTTATTTGCAAGACCAACAATGAGCCCACACTCCTCTGCCGCTAACCTATATATCTGTGACAGTCCCTTTCTTGACATGACGTATAATTTGCAATGTTGCCAACTGACTAACGTAAATAAGGTAGAAATACGCACACAAGGTAGGAGACAAAGTAAGACAAGGTAAGAAACATCGAACAGCCATATTCTGAAAACAAGGAGAGGCAAAGGAAGAATATATAGGAAAATATGGATTTGGCACCAGAAATCAAAGGGGTAATATGATGGCAAACTTTATGGCGGAAGAAAGATTGTATGCCACAAGCACTTTCTTTAACAAAAAACATCCAAGAAAATGGACCTGGATAAATCCAACCGGAGCAACAAAGAACGAAATAGACTACATACTTTCTTCTTGCAAAACAATAATTCAATACGTGACAGTTCTGAACTCCTTCAATACAGGGAGTGACCATAGATTGGTGAGAGCCAAAATTATCCTGGAAAAAACAAGCTTCAGGGAATACGGAAGAAACAACCAAAAAATAGTAGACACGGAAATGCTCCGCCAAAACAGGGAAACGTTCAAGGGAAAACTACAGAGCCACATAAACAACATAATGACAACAGACGACATCAACCAAGTAGCATCCGACATAACAGGGGCAATGAGGAAGGTAGCAAATGAAGTAGCGGAAAGAAAGCCAAGAAAAGCGGACAAAATATCATGCGAAACCAAACTTAAGATAGAAGAATTTTGTATAAAAATTGTTTATACGCAACGGAACAATACCAAAATGTCAGAAGAGAGGCAAGGAGAATGATAAGAAAGGATAGGGAAGAGAAATATGGAATAATGACAGAGAAGGTGATTGAATAATTAGTAACTTACTAGATATAAATGAAGATTGAGAACCGCTATCGAGCAAACAGCGAGTCTGATGAAAATGACCATTTCTATCTTTAATATTGATTATGGCGGTTGATAGTAGTACTTGCGAGACCTTTGGTTGTAAACAATGCATATTTAGAGTTTCAGGATTTTCACTGACAGCGGCCCTCGTTGCTGGATGTTGTACAGACAAACGCGAATTTTGAACTGCCGTTAATCCAACTTGGTTCCTTTCAATCTCGTTTGTATTTACGAGTTCATCGTCTGCTGTTCTAGCCATTTTATCGAAATTCAATAGTGAATTTTACCCTAACTTACATTTTTTACAACCTTCTGAACGACACGAACCTACATAGTGATTTGGCTGTAAGCAATTAATGCACAATTTAAATTTTTTAACTTCTGTTAATCTATCCGCAACAGATAACGCCTTGAAACTCTCACAGTAATATAGGGGATGTAACCCTTTGCAAATTAAACATTTGGATCCTTGTGTGAGGAGATGCGAAACCGTTCTGACGTTGCTAATGCTTTTATGCCCTTGGCTGATAATATGACCGTGTCTTTGGAATTTATTGTTTACCTCAATTGCCTCTAACATCTGACAGCGATTCGACAAAAACTCTGTGAAATTGCAGATGGCGGGCAAACCTTCGAATTGACTTATACTTGCCTCGTCCCATTCTTTTTTGGTATCAATATCTAGTTTCCGTGATATAATCACTATCAAAATTCTATCCCAACTATCTACGGGCTCCCCAAGGGCTTTTAAGGCTCGAAAATGTCTTAAGAAGTTATTTAATAATTTACGCAAATTAGCTACTGATTCTGTGTTGCATGTTTGCATTTAAGTGGCTCTGAATTATAACAGGCTTATTTTCAAATCGCGCCTTTAATAAATCCCAAGCAACAGGATAATTGGTATCAAAAATCTCTAAAGATGGAAGAACCTTTTCGGCTTCTCCTTTGAGACAATCGAATAGATAGTAAAACTTTTGAATGTTATCCAATCTTGCATTGTTATGAACCATAGACACACAAGTTTCAGAAAATTGAAACCATTTTTATAGCCCCCATAAAACTTCGTTCAATTCATTGACGGCAAGTTAATAGATTGATTAGTAAAGCCACCTGAGGATGCACTGTTCGATGTAATACCTGCAGGTGGCTGTGGTGTTTGACTGAAATTAAAGTTATTTAAATGCCGCTTAGCATCCGCGACCAGACTAAAATATGCATCCTCAAACTCTGCTCTTGAACTTGTTAGCGCTTCTGCATTATCTATTACCTCTATTTGACATTTAATGTCATCGAATTCCGAAAATAACATCTTTTCCAATCGAACTTGCAAATCCACCATTTTGTCGTTGGTCAAGATTGCAAGAAAATTTTCAAAACGCAATAACTGCGCCTTCAATGGTTCCCTCCTCACGATGAGGCTTTTTAACTCTGCCATATTAATAAATATTTCCAATAAAAAATCTATAAACGAATAGATCCTTGGTAATGGAAATGATTTCGATTTCTATATAACGAAATGAACTTGTTTTTATAGAATTTAGTAATCTAAATGTAAATCGAAAGGTTATCCCGAATAAAGCATAATAGGTTGATGCTAAACGACGTTACATGGATTAAGAGATAAATGATGGAGACTCACCTATTCCTGGGCCGCTATATTTGAGGCAAGTACCTCTCTGCGTTGTTTTATCTATTTGTTGAGATGAGTTGCTGCTCTCCTATTAATTTGTACCAGAACACTTTGCTTCACTGCTCCAATCTGCTGCTGCTACACTAATTCGTGAAGGTTGAGTAATATCTCAAACCTTTTAATAATTTGCAAATTGCAAATTCATGTAATGGCGTCCGCGTTAGCGTGGCTATGCTATGTAGGGGAAAGTGGGGTAAGATGGCGATGATAAGAGAAACGCTTAAATTTAATAGTGAAAATATTTATTTTAAGAAATGAAAATGAATATTTAAAAGAACAAATATCTCTGCTACATTATTCAGATAACAAATATCACAAAACATAAATAACTTTTTTCTAAAAAAATAAAGTCATTCTAGTCATCTTACCCCATACATCGGGTAAGATGACAAAGGCGTTGGTGTAAGATGGCTTATGTGCAAAAATCGCAATAGAACTCGCCATTTTCATAAGAATTACATTCCTCGTGCCACCATGACGAGCAAGACGAACATTGGATCAAATTTTCAATTGGAGGATCTGTATATAATTCGTTACAAGATGGACACTTCTTTTTCTTTTTTGTCCACGTTCGCTTTCTTTATCTTATTTTCTTTCCCTCTCCATAGCCTTTTTTTCCAATCTTAATTTTTTTTTCAATTCTTTTTCTGCTTGTTTGTTTTGTTTTAGTTCCAGACCTTCCTTTATAGGCGTGTTACTGATTATAGAGGCAGACATTTTTTTGCGAGTTGTGGACGTTCTTTCTGCAGTTGGAATCGGCCTAATTTCTTTTAAAGCTGTTTTGTTTTCTTGAAATAAATTTCGCTTAGTGGCCTCTAGTTTATCTGCAGCTGAATTCTTAGCATTAATTAAATTAGGCCTGTTTGTTTCTGGTGTCTGGTTCGGTCTTATTTTTTTGGCATAGATAGATAAAGGAATGTCAACATCAGAATTTGATTGCAAATCAAAGGTTAAAGGAGAGTTTATAGAATTCCTTTTTCTTGGAGAAGTTGATACAGCGTCTTCTCGAGCGTTCTCTTCTGGGTTATCCCGTTCGGTAGTGTGTAATTGCGGGTGCGAAATCGCTGTCATTGAAAATTATCGGATTAAATGGTTCGAGGCCGCATGCTCTAAACCCTTTCACAGCGTTGCTTACTGTAGCGGCTTTACAGTAAGCTTCGGCAAATAATGGACCGAGATTTCTGTCAGAAATTACTTCTCCAGGCTTGTCCCAGAAACGCATCACACACTTGATTGTAGTAGGTCTTCAGGGGACCGAAAAAAGAAACGGCTGTAACCTATGTGTTGTATGAGGTGGAAATCCCACCAATATTATTCCATTTTCTCTACAAAAGTTGATCCCTGGAAGTGAAATGTGTGAGCTATGGTTGACGACCAATAATAACACCGGATCATCAACGGAAGGCTTTGCGTATCTAACAAAATGACTGAAATATGAAAATGACAGGTGGGCATCCATTTAACAGTTCAAGTTTCATTCGTTGACGAGCAAATACGAAAAACGGTGGCATATAGGAACCCACAGCGTTCATAGCACAAACTAAAGTCGTTGTACGGCCTCTTTCAGCGGATACTATTTTGGCTACTCGACGTTGTCCTTTAGGAGTTACAATTTTTGGTAGTTTTGTTGGCACTGTCGATAGACCGGACTCGTCAGCATTATAGATTCGATCGGCACTAAAATTATATTTTTCTTTAACACCTCTAAGGATCGTAAAAAAAATTTCAACTGAGACTTGAATCAATCCTCTGAGGCGAGCAACAGATGTGGCTTCTGGATTTCTCAGGCTAAGATGGTTAGCTACTTTAAACCCGTCAAACCAATCAATTCCTGCTATTTTGGTTTCGCGATTAAATCTGTGTTGTATTCCGTTTTCCTCAGCAAATTGAAAAGCTAATTTGCGCACTTGAATTGAAGTTAGTCCAAGACCGCGGCTATTACATTCTGTGACATATTGAACAAATTCTGCAGTCTGCTGAGGTGTAAAAGTGTTTTTAAATCGACCTGCATGTTATGGAAGTTCTTCCCCCGCGAGTTGTTTTCTTCGATATCGCCTCAGCGTTGCCTCAGGAATTTTATACTCAATAGCCGCTGCATTACATGATAAGATTCCTTGTTCTAAAGCTTGTAGTGCTAACCTGAGAGAGTCGTCGTCCCATTCTCTACCGTTGGTCTTTCGTATGTAATTTCTCGGCATTCTGTAAAATAATAATAATAATATTGTAATAGTTTTTCATGCTAAAAAGTATGACATAAATTTCTATAGGGTAAAATGACGAATCGTCCTCTTACCCCCGTCATCTTGCCCCCGATGAACACAAAACTTTAATTGATTTCTAAATAAAAACAAAAAAATATCGATACATCCAAGCAGTGGCTGCTTACTCCCTATACCAGTATATAATTAGTAAAAGTAATGGAAATCGTACTTACTCATTAACAAGCCTAACCACTAATTTTTCTTGCCTAAATATTATAGCGACCGTTGTGAAAAATAGTCTGACCACGTCTATGACAAACCACAAACTGCTGCGACAAATGGCTGCCGTTCCTTAATACTAAATCCTACGCCTTAGATGTTGCCAAATGTACAAATAAAAATAATAGTTAGTAATATAAAATTTCCACGTTCAAGTTCCCCTATTCCTGTAGGAATTATGCTCGATGGACCATAATGTGCGGTGCAAACCCGCAATATTATTTCTTACTGTGCTCTCGGAACCAAAAAAACTCTTGGAAGTGGAGCCACCACATGAAACTACTCTCGATAATCTTATGCTAATGTTTGCTTATGACGTGCCAATTGACCACTACTTTTCTGAGAGCCACCAGCACCCTCCAGTGGTGTCTTTTCACTGGGTTCGCACCCTCGCGATAATTTCGACACAAAATGCGATGTTGCACAATGGCCCAAACAATTGTTGTTGTTTTTGCATTTGAGGTGTCTGTTTGGGCTGGGATTAGTAAAGGACTGTATGTTAAATTTAAACTTGTTTATTTTACCAAACTGAGGAGCAAGGCAGAAATCCTTTTCTAACTCATGTCACAAAAATGCTCACTGTCAAAAGTACCAGTTATCTAACAATACCCTTTATGGCTTGGGCCTAAACAATGTCTGAGATACATGATTTGTATAATTTTTGGAAGAATTCCTTTATCTCTCCTCTGAATCTGAACTTACGATATAGCAAAATATCTATCCTCTCTTCTGTAGCCACACTTGGGGTCCACGGAAACATATATCAAGGATTTCAAACATTTCATTGAGAAGATCCAAGACCTCAGACTGGAACCTACGGATATGCTGGTCAGCTTCGATGTTGTATCTCTATTTCCTTGGACGAATCAATAGGATTAGTGGCGGAGCTATTCGAAGAGAGTACAACAAATCTGTTCAAGGCTTGTCTAAAGGGCAGCTACTTCCTGTGGAATGGAGATTACTACGAGCAAAAGGCAGGAGTAGCCATGGGAAGCCCACTCAGTCCGGTGGTGGCGAATCTATTCATGGAGAAGTTTGAGGAAGCAGCGTTGAGCACCGCAGCCCTTAAACCAACGATCTGGTACCGATATGTCGATGACACGTTCGTGCTATGGAGGCATGGACGCAAAAACCTGGACATGTTCCTCGACCATCTAAACAAACAGCACCCAGACATCCAATTCACCATGGAAGTTGAACAAAACCACCAACTGGCCTTCCTGGATGTTTTGGTGTCTAGGCAGTGGAATCGTTTGGACCACAAGGTATATCGAAAAGCCACCCACACAGACAGATATCTTCACAAGCGATCTAACCACCATCCGAGTCAGAAGCAGGGAATCATTAAGACTCTCACGGATAGAGCCAGAAAAATATGTGGACCACAACATCTAACAACGGAACTACAGCACTTGGAAAAAGCTTTTCTTCAGAACGGATATTCCCAGTTGGACATCAAAAAATCTGTAGAAGTGGGACGTGCTGAAAAAAGTGAGTCCACTCTGAAAGCTTTCCTGCCCTATGTTCCCAGGGTTACGGACAGAATTGGGAGGCTCTTGAGGAAACACAACATAAGAACGGTCTACAAGCCCACAACAAAGATCCGAGAATGTCTAGGGTCAGTTAAAGACAAAAGACCTCACCTAGCAACTGCGGGAATCTACCGGATTCCATGCTCCTGTGAAAGCGGCTACATAGGAACTACTAAGAGATCGGTTGCGACAAGATTAGAAGAACATCGACGGAATTGCAAACTTGGACATGTGGAGAAGTCGGCAGTGGCGGAACATGCCCTCAGCGATGGAACACACAACATCTATTTCCGAGAGGCACAGGTCCTGGCCACGACAACAGGGTATCGCCCCCAACTAATACGAGAAGCCATTGAAATCTACAAACACGACGACAATTTCATCAGAAAAGAAGAGACAATGGCGCTGAACAGGATATGGGTTCCAGCACTCACCAACGCAAAAACAGCAAGAAAAAGCAACAGCTCAGGACAGGAGAGAGAATCCTGTACACCGGAGGATAGCAACAGCCAACAGAATGCGCAAGCTCCGATGACACAGGCCACGTCATCACAAACCACGTCATCGTGACCGGTGCATAAAATACGGACTGCGCCCGAGGAATCGCATCAGAACAGTGTAAGCGTTCAAGCAAACCACTTCTGAAGATGCAAGCCACACGTGCTTGCGAAACGTCAAGAAGAAATTCTACCGAACGACGGCCTAAAAACCCGAAAAACCCACTTGTTTCAAGGAATGGCCTCGAAAGTCTATCTCTTTTGATATTCCTTTATTATGTTTGTGATGCTTGCTGACGGTCTGTTGAAACAATTCCTTCCTTATCTTTGTTATTTTCCGTTTCCCCCTCGATTTGTTTTTTCGTAGTACTTTCATGTTATTGTTATCTTCTATGGCTTGTTCGATTATTTTAGTGTTGTAGGTTCTTAGGTCTTTACGAATTTTTCTTCTTACTATATTGTTTAGTTCTTGGTAGTGGTTTGACTCTTTTTTGGTTTCGAGCCTTCATCCATCAGAATATTCGTTTCTTGACTTAGTTTGCATTGTCTTGTGTTACGTGTGCATACTGGCCTGGTCACTCTTGGATGTCTGAACGTATTTTGGTCGATAGACCATCGAGGTCCAAATTTTTTGTGATCTTCAAGAGGTTCCAATTTCTTTTTTGGTTCGTGCTGATATTTCCCTTTTTTGTTTGTGATAGTTTCATTTGTGGGGAACCTGGTTTTGTATATGAGTTTTCCCCTTTCGATTTTATGTTGAAAAACAAGTCTAGCTCGTACCAGTATGTTATCACTCCTTGTGTCAAATTGATTCAGAACGGAGACATCTACGCTTATTCTTCTATAGTTCGAGAGAATGTAGTCAATCTCGTTTTATACCTCTTACATGGGCTACAAATTTGCAGTTAATTTTTGTTTCAAACTAATAGTTTCTGACCGATCATTAGAGAAGATAAAAAAATCATCAACATACATAGCGATCACGGTCATTAAACCATTATTTAACTTTTTAAATACACTAGATTCAAATTGCGATTTCTTATAACCTATATCATTCAAAACATTTTCAACTTTTTGATATCATACACGAGAAGATTGTTTCAATCCATAAATCGCACGATTCAACTTTAAAACTTTATTCTTATAATTACGATTTAAAAAACCTTCTGGTTATTTCTTGAAAACTGTTTCATTCAATTTTCCATGCAAAAATGCAATTGTAACATCCAAATGAATAATATCTAAATTTAGCTCTACAGACAAGGCAATTAATAGCGTAAACTTGAGTGTCTTACCAGAGGCGAAAAAGTTTCATTGAAATCTACTCCTTATCTTTGCGTAAACCCCTTTACTACTAATCTAGTGCGGTAAGTTTTATTGTCTTCAATGTCCTTTTTGATCTTGAATACCCATTTGCACTTCACTGCTGCGGCACAGTCAGGTAAGTCTACACAGTCCCAAGTTCCATTCTCCTCCAAGTTTTCAATTTCTTCAGCCATCGCTTGCTTCCATTTGCTTGCATCTGGGCTTGATAGAGCATCATTTACACTAACTGGATCCTTTACATGCGTTGAAGAGTTATCCTTGACTGTTCCCGCCGCTGCACCAAGATAAGTGACATAATCACTAAATTTATTTGCCTTTCTTTATCGTTGAGATCTTCTAATCTTGATAGAGCATCATTTACACTAACTGGATCCTTTACATGCGTTGAAGAGTTATCCTTGACTGTTCCCGCCGCTGCACCAAGATAAGTGACATAATCACTAAATTTCTTTGCTTTTCTTTATCGTTGAGATCTTCTAACCGCAATTGTATCATAATGAAATTCGTTATCCGGTAAATAATCAGGATCGCTCAAGTCTTGAGATTCATGAGCATTCTGGAACGTAGTTTCATCCTCTGCTTGACGTTCTGTCAAAATTTCTGCAGCACTGGTTGAAAGTTCCTCCCCCACTGAAGGTAGATCTTCCTGATTTTCAATTATTATTTCGCAATCAGATTTTAATTTTGAATTTTCGTGAATAATAACATCTCGGCTTGTTGTTATTTTATTACTTCGCGGGTTGTAAATTCTATAACCTTTGATAACTTCTGAATAACCCACACGTATTCCTTCGTAAGATTTTTTTGTCAAATTTGAGTCGTTTTTCTTTTGGTATGTGAGTCATAACTCGACTTCCAAAGATACGTATATCAGAGAGATCAGGTTTATTTCCATGCCATAGTTCATACGGTATTTTATTTGAGCCGCTAATAACACTCCTGTTACGTAAATAATTTGCAGTATTTACAACTTCTGCCCAAACTTTCTTTTCAAGCTCACCATCAAATAACAGGCATCTTGCCTTTTCTACTAGAGTACGGTTACGAAGAATTATTCCTTCTTCCTTCAAGAAATTCTCAAAAACATTCCCGCAAAATTCTCCCCCTTGATCAGTTCTGAAGTATTTAATTTGTTTACACTTTTGTTTTTCAATCATTAACTTGAATTCTTTAAAATATCTAAAACTTTCGTTTTTGTTCTTCATAAAGTAAACAAAAGAGAATCTACTATAATCATCAACAAGTAATTAGAAAAAACGTGAACCGCAAATTGATGGAGTTTCAATCGGTCCACATACATCACCATGTATAATTTCAAGCACTTGGTTACTACGTGTACCTTTATGCAAAAAAGGAAGCCTCGTTTGCTTACCTTCACGACAAGTGACACAATTTGATTTGTTTATGTCTATTTTTCCACTCAAAGTTAATCCATGTACGCAGTCCTTCATTCTGACTAAATCTTGACTATTTATATGAGCCAGTCTTCGATGCCAGGTTTCAACTGACACATTAATCATACATATGTTTCTTTTGAGGTTCAATTTATAGACACCATCAACCAAATCTGCTGTAGCAATCAATTGACCTGTTTTGTTATAAATCGTACATCCAGAGTCATGAAAAACTACTTGATTTCCCCTGGAAACTAGCTGACTTACCGATAAAAGGTTGGTTGAAAGTTCTGGAACACACAACACATTTTCCACTGATACTTCGTGACATTTTCCAAAATATTGTGTAATTATCTTAATGTTCCCGGAACATTTCACTTGCAGCTTTTGTTTGTTTGCAACTATAATTTCTGAAATTATTGAAGGCGAAGGATTCTTTATCCAACTTTCGTTTGGTGACATATGGTTACTTGCTCCTGAATCCAAATAAAAATGTTTCTTACTGTAGTTTCCGCTCAGGAACACAGCACTAAAGGCATTTTCCTCCGACGATTTCTGGTTAGACTTGCATTGTGACATGTAATAATCTGGTTTTTTGCACTTATAGCAAATTACCTTGCGTTTGTTCCAATGTTTATTACATTTCGAAAGTCATGACATCTGTCATTCGTCTTCCTTTCGCCATTGCTGGCGTTATCTCCCTTGAACTGCTTTTGTAAACTGTCATGTTTTGCTGCAAAAGCACCTGTTCGAGTTCCATCAGAGTCATCTGCCGCAATATCAAGTAACTTGCTTTTTATGCAATCTGCGCTTATGTCTATTCCTGAATGTTCGATAGCTATTAACATAGGTGAATATCTATCAGGCAATCCCGCCAAAAGAAGAGACCCAACCCATTCATCCTCCATCTTGAAACCGGTTCTCCGAAGTCTCTGGGCTGATTCAATTACCTGGTTCACATAATTCTCCATTGACTGGCTGGCAGTTGTCAAGCCTCAATGAGATTAGGGATCTCAGCAATCCTATTTTCCTTGTAAAACCAGTGTCTTCGTAAAGACTTTTGATTTTCTCCCAAACTTCTTTGCACGTTTTGGCTTCTTTAACATGGCCGTATAGTGACGGATCTATAGTCAAAACCAATTTAGCTTTTGCTTTCGCTATCAGCACCGCATCAGTCTCACTACCGTCCACACACTTTGTTAAACCTTCTAAAACGAAAACGTTATCCATGGCGAAACACCAATATTCAGAGTTTTCGCGTCCGATTAATTTCGGTACACTATTTAGATAGTTTACAGACATTCTTACCGAAATTCTGAACAGCGCGGTAACGAACAAAAAAACTTGCGATTAGTGTTTTGGTCGTTTTCTTCACCTTGGAAAGAGAAAAAACTAGTCGATTTGTCCTGGGCCCATAACCTATTATAATATTCTGGAAGTTCGATTAGTTTCGGGAGTAAAAATAAACAAACGTGTTCTTCGGTATCTGAGAATAGACTAACTATTCAAAATGAACAGTGTTGCCAAGTCGGCATTCTCCAGGTGGAGCCACAGAAGGTAAAAATTAGTAGATTAAACGAACTTACCTAAGTGAAGTTCTATCTTAATTTTACGAAGCGCCTCCTCCTCTAGGAAAAGTACAATGTAGTACACCATTTTTGTACGAGATGGCCACAATCTTCAAAGCTGAAAGAAACCTGTCATTCCCCCTCCATAGGCTGGTCCCTTTGACCGCCCTTCATTATATTGAAAGCTAGTTGTTGAAACTTAACAAGGGGATAAACTGTTCTACTGCAACCAGGTAACAGTTCAAAGAAGGGTTCCTTTTATGTAAGGGATAGGGTGGCACCCTAGAGGAGGAGGCGCTTCGTAAAATTAAGATAGAACTTTACTTAGGTAAGTTCGTTTGATCTACTAATTTTACTTGCGCCTCCTCCTCTAGGAAATTTACAATGTAGATGTTTAAAGCAAGTTGCAACATTTAATTATTATACTGCTCTTACATCCTCCCTAGAGTGATAACCCTATTTGGATAAAATTGCATCCCCGAATGATATATTGGTCATTAGTGGTCTGTTGTAGAACCTTGCGAAGACACTGGAAGTTTCGCTCCAGCCTGCCGTATTTCGGATAGTTTCTATGTTGATCCCTTTCCTGTAGGCTGCTGAGGTAGCAGCATGTCTAGTGGAGTGGGCAGAAAAAACTGTAGTGTCTAGACCACTCTTTTCTAGCACACTTTTAATCCACCGACTTAGCGTCTGCCTTGTTACGGCGTTATGAGGTTTTTTAACACCTATAAATAGCTTGCTAACCTCTGCACGGATGTTTTTAATGCGGTTGATGTAGGCAATTAACGCACTTGCTGCACATAGCTCGGGTTTATCAACAAAGAATGGCAGGATTAAGGTGGGTTGGCATCCGCCGGGGGCGGACGTCTTCACTCTCGCAGGAATTTTAATTTCGATCCTTTCCTTGGTTACACTGATATTGGTCATTTCTATCAAGGAAAGGGTCTGGACGCGATGGGCTGTTACTAACGCCATCAGGCTTACTGTTTTGAGGGTCAGATCTTTTAAGGAGATGTTCGTATTCGGGAAGAAGTTTGCTAAATAAGTCAGAACTTTGTTGGGGGTCCCATGTGAGCCTGAATTTTGGGGTAGGTCGCTTTAGTCTGAACACGCCTCTAAAAAATCTCTTAATTCGAAAATCTGAACCTATTTTAGGTGAGATTATAAGAGATAGAGCGATACGTGTTTAGGGAGCCATATGACGCTCCTTTCTGGTATTGTAGAGTGAGGAATTCCAGAGAACTTTCTATTGAGTTCGTATACAGACTGATTTTCTTTTCCCTGCAAAATTGCCACCACAATTTCAAACCCTGTTGGTATTGTTTATGTGACGAGTCTGCCAATGACGCTACCATAACTTCTCAAACCATAGAAGTTCCCCCATTTCTGGGCACCCCGTTTCTCGTTAATCCTGACCTGATAATCGACATGCCACCAGGGAAAGATTCTTCCATAGCGGGTGAGGTTTCCTGTTGAGTGAAGTAAGTAGTTTAGAGTTTGGAATGAATACGATTGGCTTTTTAATGCAGAGAGATGTGAATAATGGAAACCACGGTTGAGTTGGCCAATGCGGAGCCACCACTAAGCCTGTAGCTTTGTCCGCAATTATCTTCTGCAAAACTCTAGGTATTAATGAGAATGGCGGGAAGGCATAAAAGTTCAGATTATTCCATGAAATGGTAAACGCGTCAACTAGTAACGCATCAGGATCCCTATACCACGATGTGAAAATTGGACATTTCTTATTTGCTCTGCTTGCAAAAAGGTCAATTTCTGGGCATGACAGTGACTTGCAGATTTTCTGAAAGGCATAGTCTGCTAATTCGTACTCTGTTTCGACTTCGAGCCGTCTAGATTCAGCGTCAGCTTCTTTGTTTGCACTCGATTTGATGTAAGATGCGAAAATCCATAATTGTCGTTCTTCGCAGAACTTCCAAATCTGTTGAGCAAGTTTGTTTAATTTGGGGAACTGAACTCCCCCCATTCGGTTTATATATGATATTGCAGTTGTATTGTCCACTCTAAACAAAATGTTAATTTCGCTTTTAGCTCAGATGCAAAACATTTAAGGCAAAGTAGACAGTTAATAGTTCTAGGTAATTGATGTGGTGTTTTTTATCACATTCGTTCCATAGTCCGTGGGTCTTTTGACTTCCACAGATTACCCCCCAACCTGTACGCGAAGCGTCTGTGAATATTTCTACTTTAAAGTCTGGCTGTTTAAAGGAATTATAGGAGTTTAAGTGCTCCTTCCACCATGTTAAAATGTCTTTGACTGGGGGGATTGTCATGACTGCGTTATAGTTATTACTTGCGTTTTGCTGCTGCAAGGCCAGAAACTTTATTCTTTCAAGGTGTTTTGTATACGCCCATCCATATTGAACAGCCGGACATATGGAGACTAAGGTCCCCAATAGACCTGCGAAATCTCTGATCTTGCAAACAGTTTTTTCTTCAAATTTTACGATTAGGCTTTTTACTTTGCATTGCTTTTCTACAGGTAGACTGACCGTCATGTTCACGCTGTCATATATGTACCCCAGATATTTGCAAACTTGTCTTGGCCTAAAAATGCTTTTAGATGTATTGATAACAAAGCCTAATTTGCAAAGCAGCAATCGTGTTTCTAACAGATTCTTAATGCATTCACCATAGGATGATCCAAGATTTAAAAAATCGTCCATATAGACTACAGAGCGCAGTTGTCGTGCTCTTAATTGTGCCATGATTGGTTGTGAGTGTGAGTGAGCTAGTGAGTTTTGTAAAAACACATGGAGCTGTATTTAAACCAAATGGCATGCAGTTATACTCGTATAATCTCTCCAAAAACTGAAATCTTAGATACTTTCTGTGTTGCATTGCTATGGGTATCAGGTGATATGCGTCTTTTAAGTCAATCGTTGCCATATAGCAGTTAGATGTAATGGTTTTTATGACAGTCTTATGGTCTTCTAATTTGAAATGTGCTGAACTTATATGTGTATTTAACTTTTTTAAGTTTAAAATGAGCCTACTAGACCCGTCTGGCTTCTTGACAGTAAATATGCGTGAAATAAATTGGCCCGTTGTACTGGAGCACCTAGAAATTACGCCGGCTTGGAATAATTTAGAAACCTCTTTGCTAATTATTGTTCTTTCCTCCTGAGACCAGAGAGGCTCCGTGGGTGTGTGGCTTTGTACTGGCCTGGTTTTAAAGGGGATTTCGTAACCCTGAATCCACGAAAGGAGTGCCGGGTCAGAGGTTAGTTGTTTCCATTCACGATAGAATTTTCTCAGCCTACCACAGATGCTTACCTCTAATAGGGTCGACGTTGTTGTTCCGCCATCGGAGAGTTGACTTTCCGGTGTTTGAACTGCTGGGCTACTTCCTTTTGTCTGCCCCAGTTTTGGCGTTTGGGTCGAAACGTTGGGCGCTGAGGCAGACTCTTGGAGTTTAAATGGGGACGCTTATTGGGCCTATTCCTAGGCGTTTCTTTGGTCTTAACCCTTGAGGGTTTGAGATCAGCTGACGACCTCTCCAGTGCCTTTGCCGCTTTAACCCGTTCCGACAGATCCTCCCCAAACAGCCAGCCATCGACGCTTGTGTTGGTGGTTACGTCTTTATATCTGCTGTTTACACTTGTGGAGGCCAAAAGTCTTCGCGATTGGGACTGGGAGTAATGTACATTGGCGAGCATTCGTCCCGCATCGCCTAACCATTCTAGTAGAGTGGTATTGTTCCTTCCCCCCCCTCTTCTTTTAGAAGAGAGGTGATGGCTTTGCCAATGGCACATATACTAGCTCCCACACAGCTCTGCTTGTCAGCTAATTTCTTGTCCCTCTCTTTGTGTTGCTCCGTCATAGACAAAAGTATTTCGGGATTTACCCTTGGGGGAGCAACCAGTGGACAATTAGCCATTGGCGGGTATTTGGGTAATAGTGGCTTGAGAAGATCCGGAGTCATGCCTTCCTTCAGGATTTCATCGCTGTCTGGAGTTGTCGGAGCGCTGGGAATTTTTGCGCCCAGTACTTCCAATATGTCGCCCTCTAGCTCATGCTCCTGGTCAGCCGGTTGATCTGTGAGACAAGGATAAAATAATATTGCAGTTAACGTCACTGGTTTGACATTAACATGTACTGCTTGTGTACACAAAGCTGTTGAAACTTCTGTGAAACCGGCCCTGGTGGGCTGTTTGACAGTCCTCCATCTTGCCAGCACTGTCATTGGGACAACTTAAACAAGATGTCGGGCGTTTGTGACAGGGCAGTACCTACAACCCATAACCTCACAAATCTGAGGCGTGGCAAAAGGGGGGCGTGCTCTGCTTTCGAATACAGGTTCAGCAGGGCTTTAAACTCGTAAGGACTCACAGACAGCATGGCCTTAGACTCGTAAGGCCTTGCAGCATGCATGGCCTTAAACTCGTAAGGACTTACAGCATGCCCTTAAACTCGTAAGGGCTTGCAGCATGGCCTTAACCTCGGAAGGGCTTTATCATGGCCTTAAACTCGTAAGGACTTACAAATCTGCCTTAAACTTGTAAGGACTTAACAGACAGCGCCTTAAACTCGTAAGGGCTCCAAGGAATATGTTTCACTTGTATATGTCTACATATTAGAACCATGATATTAAGTGTCATTTTCATGACCACTCACCTTCTGAAGAACTGTGAATCGGTTCTTCGGAGCTTGGTCTGAAGTCTTGTTCCCTATTGCTCAGGGCATGGCTTAAAACCGATCCAGACCCTTGGATGCTGGAAGCCCTGGAGGTGCTGCTTGCACTTGGGCTCCTACTTGACGATGGATCACACCATCTTTTTCGTCGTTTTCCTTCAATCTTTTCTAGTCGCCTACGCAGAGCTATGAGCTCGTCCGAAACCGAACGTCGCCGCTTTCTAGGGCTTCTCGAACGCGCCCGACTTTCCGAATGCTTTCTTTTTCCCATAATTATAAGAAAACAATTAATTAATTTTGGGAGTATTTCACACACGTGACGATCTCTGCGCACAAAAAATAGTAATGAAGGGCGGTCAAAGGGACCAGCCTATGGAGGGGGAATGACAGGTTTCTTTCAGCTTTGAAGATTGTGGCCATCTCGTACAAAAATGGTGTACTACATTGTAATTTTCCTAGAGGAGGAGGTGCAAGTAAAATAAGTATTTTGGACTACAATTCAACAGATAGGTCTTCCGGCTGTGTGAGATTCCGGGCTTTCCCTACTCACCTGGGGTATATCAGTTTTGAAATTCGAGAGCATTTCATGGGAGATCTTGGCATATTTTGATACCATGCTTGCCTAAGACGGGTTGGTATCATATGAGATCAGCCGCCCACTATAGGTCAGACGCTGTTTGCAGCCGCTATTATATAATATATGTACTCATAATAATATAATAAAATCCCATAACTCAGGAATTTATCGATTTTTTTCTGAACTCATTTTTTGGATGCATGATCTCCCACTCTTTCACTTGGACCATTACTTAAACCCTAATTCTAAAATCAACATGTTGATCGACTTTTCAACATTTGGTGCTTAACTGGCGTTACTACGTAACATACGAAAAATGTTATTTACATCTTGTAAGCTGAACTTAAAGAACTGAAAACGAAAAAGCGACAATTTTTTTACCATCTCATTTGCAGCTTATGTAGTTTCGTATTCTAACATCTACCAAGCTTAATAAGTTCATTTCTGTTTCCAGAAGCACTCAGTACAAGTCCCTTGCTAATTAAGAGATTGCAGACAACGACGACTAATCAACAAAAACGTACCGCATGATATAAGAAATAAGGCAAAATTGGTGGTGTTTGGCTAAAAAGGACATAATATTGATTTAAGATTGTAGATTCATAAAAATAAGTCTTGAAAAATGTCGATAAATTTTAAGCATTCGTACTTAAACTGTGCTTTGGCAGCTCTAAAATATCATTGCTTTTCCAAAAAAGAGCATCTGTTTTCGGTCTGTTTTCTGCATATGTGCAAATTTGAACGATTTATATATTTTAAGCCATGTAGATTGCAAACCTCTAAATGAAAGAATCTGGTCACACTAGAAGTTAGATAGAAATACGTTAGACTAAAAACATTTTCACGTTAACCTTTAATTATTTTCTGATAATCATTGACATACCATGCCTACCAAAGATATTAATCAGAAATTCTGCCGATCAGGGATTGGTTGTGGCGGCCGGCAAGGTAATCGTTAAATAAAGAAAAGTCTTCGTTTCTCCGGTAGTAGGTACCCAGAGGTCGTTCTTATAAGGCAGGCTTATCAGTTCACATTCGCTATTTGAAAGACTAAAACCTACCAAATAGAAAATGAAACTTTTTGTGTTGGCTGTGATTGCCGCTTTGGCAGCTGGAGCAAGTAAGTAAAATTTCGTTTCAGTAACGTATTCCACTTTCATAATTAAAACGAAAACATACGTTTTAGTTTCGCTTAAGATCTTTTATGTTTCGTGCAAAACCAGTTTAAGCATATTTCTGGTTACGGCTAATAAAGTACAGTAGATTTAATTATGTGTTTTAAACATTAAAATGCTCACATTGATTTTGAATTGCAAAAAGGATTAAACACGTTTGTACATTTTTTAATCCGATTGGGACAACGCAGTTAATTGGTGTTATCTGCTTTGCTATATGTAGGGGATCTAATCAAATGGTTTTATTTTAATTTTAAATTATTAAAATACGTAAACGAATTTTAGTAATTTTTGCACAAATAATGGTTTGCTCTATACGGAACAATAATTAAATAGTTATTTGTTTTCCGAAAATATCATTTTGTGAATTGAATTATTTATTTTTCATATCATGTAAACTTCATATAGCTGGTAAATTTCTATTGAAATTCAAATTTACTGCGTCTATGTTGATGGAACAATTTTTTTATAATTACAATTTTTCTTACTTTACACTCTACTTGAGACTGGTTTATTAGTGTGGAAACTCTGACAGATATCAGATATTTACACTAATAGTTTTGTCGAATTTTATTGGGTAATATTTTAAACGGCTGTTTTTCTCTTTGGGTGTCTCAGATCAAGCTTCAGGTGCATAAGAATACAATGTACAGTCTATGATTCTACGGTGGGCAGTGATTTGATCAAACTATTTGTAATTATAAAGTTATGAAAAGACTTTTAAAACCGGCTAAAATAGCGCTTATTGCGTATAAACATAAACATTATTTAGGGTGGGAACCTTGGATAAAACATAATAAAATAACTAGAATTGTACTAGTTTGTCGAAAATTTATTTTTCACCTGACACGCGTTTCGGTGGGCAACTAGCTGTCGCAACGTGCATCAGGCGAAATATTAAGTTTTGACATGGTAGTAAAACTCGGTTGTTCTATTCTAACAAACATAAAGATACGTAATTATACATCAAATTATCATCATCATATAACTAGTATATAGTCATAAATTTAATAACTTACAAAAATACGGAATCTTTTCGCACTGAAATTTTTTTATTTCAGTATAAATGACAACAAAAAATATTTTCCTTTATTTGCAATAACTTCTGAGATTCGAGATTTCAATGTACACATGTTTTTGTGCTAATATTAGAAAATTATCTTCATTATATATGTATATGTTACATCTCACAGCTGTTGCCGGTGATTAAACATAATAGTAGCAAATTATTTCTGCAATACTTGCGTAACCAAACTCTCTAACCTTTTATTTAACTTCAATCGCATGTATTAGCATACACTCTTTCGGCTCAATATTGAAATCATTGGAAAGTATTTTACGGATTGCATATGTATGAGACCCCGACTAATATAAAACAATCCCAATTATTAATTAACGTTATTATGTCACAATGAATATGGTAATTAACAATTAAATTTTGAGACGTTTTTAAGTTAAATGCCGATGATTTTAGATTTCCATTTCCTTTTTTGTCACTCTCTATTAATTTATTGTAATTTTCAAATTATTGATGTGATTCCCACTTGTACAAATGGCATTAATAATTTTAAGAATTGCAGAATTCAAGATAATTGGAAAATATTAATTATATAGGTTATTAGCAATGTATCAAAGTCGAAAGTTGAGTTTACTTTACCGAGGTGTTAACTGTGGAAATCTGAGTACTTTTCTATCTACAGTCTTGCAGGTGATACACTTTCATTGATGGTTCGACCGAATAGATTTTACGTTTTAATGTCGAATCTAATAAGATTGATATGTCGTTTTGCAATTTCTTCATAATTAGTTTCTTTCCAATTTGAAATCTAATTAATTTTTCAACAGTTAAATAGTTTTTAATGATCTTGACAGACCTGGCATCACAACTGTATAAGGTTTTGTTGAACATTTTCCAAAAGCCGGTCAAGACATTGGCATGCCTAATATGTGTATTATCAATTAGAAATTAACGATTTCTTTCAAAATGATATTTTGTTGATTTCAAAATGAAGCTGTATTGGATATTTCGTAGTAAAGTTCTCCTATATATATTTACATTTACAAAAGTGATCACAACTGAAAAATATTTCAGTATCGAATCCATCTAGTCTTGAAAAACATCTGCCATAAATTAGCTTTTGACTATTGACTAAGTCCCCGTTTAGCAAGGATGAAGCTAATAATATTTTTCACGTACCTTGCACGGTTTCATGGAAATCTGACAATATGCAAACATAAAAGACAATTGATGGTTCTATCGTTATTTGTTTGCTTTTAGAGATACTTTAAACTTATTCATAACTTCACAAAATACTTGTTCAGTGTTATTATCCTGCTGCCTACATTGTTTCCAGAAATATGAAGTGGTACCATTAAAAATTTCAGGGAGTAGCATTTTAGCATCTGAAATTAAGATTTACTTTAAAACACATTAAGTATTACCATTTCTTTAGTAACAAGAACCGGTTTCTGAAATTATTGTGTTTTACTTAATATTCATATTGCGCCATTACAAGCGAAATACATGGCGTGATTCAATTAAACAGAAATTGTCACCACACCCATGTTAACGTCCGCTCGATTTCCAGCTACAAATTATCTTTAACATTCATAAGAAGTGAACAAGTCTGAAGGTTATATTGAATGCTAAATGGCTAGAAGAAATTAACATTTTTGTTTAAGGCCACTGCTTTCATTTCCCTTTGGTTTTATAGCCATATGTCTTGAAGAATCGTGTATTTTAATTTTGTGTGTGCAGTCATACATGCATCTGGTATTATTTCAATTTTACCGTGATAATTAAATATAGTCAGTGACGTGTCATCAGCACGTTTTTTTTAAAGGGCTGGGTCCCACCCGAATAAATTATTTGTTTGTTTGGAACTAAGAACTGTTTATTTTCATTATAAGAATTACTTCATTAGTCCCATATATTCTCCCCAATTAACAGACAGACAACTAATTTTCTGGCAGAAGGATTTACTTCCCTCGCAAAACATGTCGAATTTCTGCTTTCCTTGCACTTTATTTTTGCCCAGACGTATTTAATACTGCATTAGCACTTTCACCAGGTTTTGTAATATCAAGAAAAGGTTCAATAATCAATGAACTGAAAAATATCCAAACCATGTAATGTTATATGCAATTTAAACTATAGATGAGTGCAATTATCGGAAAACTGCATCATCTGCCTATTTCTCAAAGTCATATGGATTTTAAATCATTCAACACAGGTTACATTACATACTTTAATAATTATTATGCGAACATTCACGATAATGCTTGGTATATTTTATGAAAGTAAAGAAAATGTGGAAATTGAATTATACCAATAAAAGGCGTCCTGAACGAAGTAGTTATTTTTATATGAAAGCAGAGACCAGGTTCTAAAATGTAATTTATCACTGTGCTGTCTTCATTTGTGCTTCCTAGAAATAATGTCCCGCCTCACTCAAAAATCCCAAATTTTCGTCATAAATACCTCAATTGAGCATGTTAATACCGTCTGTAAAATGTCCTTTGCAAAATTTCAAATAATTTTTAAAAATGTCACTTATTTGGGAAATTAATTTGAAACAATCTGTGCATGGCAGCTGTATCGGTATTTTAGATCTGAGTTCACTTTCTCTCCCATTATAATATAAGTCGAAACCAGTTCTAGGACCATTAACACTCAATTATGCAATTTGCAATGGAATGTTACGTATCACAAAATATTTTGTATTGTGTGGGTAATCAAAGTCGAATTAATAAAATCGATTATTTATGGTACATAACTATGTGAGTTTAAACAGGAAAATTAGTAAAACAAGGCAAACAATGAATCATTTGAGTCATTCAGGGATGTTAGTCGGAATGGAGTATTGCTTAGTCGCACAGATACATTAAGTAATGGAAATGTTGCTTCAAAAGGTCGGAATTTGAATTTGCTGGAACGAATTAAAATATCACGCACGCCAATGACCTTAAATATAAAGATGCTTATTTAACAATTCGATGAGCAGAACAAGTCGCCAGTTTCACGTTTCGAAATAGCCTTTCACTTTTACAATATTGCATAAAGATACCAGCATCTACAACGATTCTTGATTAAGCCGACTTCTTTGCAGTTCTCGTACATTACTTTTTGCAACAACATAAAAAGATAACCAATTGAAATTTAAAATTGGGCTTGTTTAATGTTCCACAGATTTCTAATAATTCTTTTAAAAGCTATGAGTATTGTTAAGAGTGTATGTAATGCACTACGCTTTATTGTCGATAAAGGACTGTATTTTAATATATCAAACGTAAAAAAATAATATTTTTACCAGTATATAATATTAGAAGTAGATATTAGGATAGGATATATTGTTTTCTAAAGTATGTTTTGTTATACAGTTTGAGTGCAATTTGTCAGTTTAAAACAAAAATCTTGAATATACACAATAGTCAACTTAATATTACTAATTCATAAAGCCCGCGCTTAAGAAGTGAGCTTGATGATTATGATGCTTTACATACGTATTTTACAGTCACATATTAATGACCTAGAAAGAAGCTTCATTCTAGTCTCACCTAATACGTGTTGTGATATACATAATTTGTAATAGTACGTTCAAAAAATATTTATTCGACAAATGGGTACCGTTATAACTTAACATGCACCTAAAATATTAATTGCGTCGAAGACAAATTCACATATACTTTGAGAACTAGCTGCACCATCGGCAATTAAAACCAAACTTCTTCAACATATAAAATTCCACATTATGTGTAAAGTAGCAACGGTTAGTTAAAGTAAAAATACAGTAAAAGCTGCAAATAAGCGGACAGTCACGGTTCCACAAAAATGTCCGGTTATGGGAGGTGTCCGCCTAATAGAGATATGTATTTAATTAAAAAACAAAATTTATGTTAAGCTTCTCTATTGTTTTCTAATGTTTTATAACATTTGTCAACATAGAAACCTAGAAAGTTGTTGTGCCGATTTATTAACATATTCTAAAATACTTCTTTGTCGTGTTTTTTGAAATGTTTGTTGAATATTGCAATGTTGAAAATGTTTTTTAAAGAGAAATTACATTTATCATACGATTTTATGAGTGAATCATTAGGTACAATTGTCAACGTTTCTTCTGATTTGTCATCATCACTACTCATGGGAAGTTCAGTTATGGAAAAGAGCGATAGTATCGGGATGAAATGTTTTCTCTTCAGTCTGCACCATTTGGTCCATGTTTACAAATCCTTATGCTTGTGGATCACTTGCACCTAAGGCTTTTGCATGACGCATTAGTCCAGCTACTAGTGACAAAGGCAGCTCATCTTGTGGAATTTCTCCTGCAATCTTCATGAATCCAGCTTTTATAAAGCAATTCTTGACTGACTGAAGAATTTACTTTATTCCATGCCGTCTTTATGAAATATAAAGCTTAATAAGTGAATGGACTTTGACAGTTCAGACAGAGACTTGGAGGAGTCAATTTTAGTTAAAACATGTTGTCGAATAATATTTCTATAATAAAATGTGAAGTTCTTAATGATGCCCTGGTCCAAGGACTGACTTATAGAAGTGGTGTTTGGTGGCAAAAATGGAACTTTCACTGTTTTCAGTTTCAGCGCACGAGGATGCATCCTGCGTTATCTAGAAATGGAAATATCTTATTTAAATTTCTTTTTCTTTCTATCCAACTGAAACAACAATTCTGACATAATCTCTTGGGTCATCCACGCTTTCTTGTTTCATTTCGACATTGCTCTCAAATCCTTGATGGCAATATTTTTCAAAACACGATGGCAAGCTGATTTTCCTATGACGAAAAATCCTCCTTTTCACCAGCCATTGTTGCGCAAAACAAAACGGTGAGTCTTTCTTTAGAGATCTTGCCGCAGGTGCCTTTCTAAGTCTTTAATGTAAAATTTTTGTCTGGTAATGCACGAAAGAAAAGTCCGGTCTCATCTGCATTGTAAACTTCCTGCCGAATGAAAAGGGCTTATTTTCGATAACGGTTTTATTTGTCAGCCGTTTTTTAGAGCTTCGTGTCCGCTTGTGAGAGCGTCCGTTTAATAGAATGTCCGCTTATAAGAAAGTGTTGTACTTTGAACGTACATTGAAAACCACATGACGAAATTCGGTTCGAAGAAAAATTTCCGATTAATAGAGGTGTCCGCTTATTAGAGCTGTCCGCAAGTAGAGCTTTCAGTAGTCATTCCACCAAACTATAATCAACTTATTAATACACAAAAATTAATGTTTTGAAATGTTCGAGTCCGTATTCGGAGAATATCATGAATCAGTTCAAGTCTAAGGGTGAATATCTGCAGAACTTTAATATCGACACCCTTTTTTCGAGTACCCAAATTGAAGTGAATCACTTTGAAGCTATTATTTTTACTGTTTTTCCTATATTTTATAATCAGGTTTCTGGTTATTTTTTTAACACTATTTAATGCTGATCATTATTGCAATTATCTATTCATTTATTTTTAAGAAATGACCGGTTCTCCGTATTGCATAAAGCAGGCATTATTTTCTAATAATTTTCTTGGTAAAATCGGTCATTTGTGACGAAACTGATACGCAGCCACTGTTACGATTTCACAGTCCAAACTTCTTAGGAACGTTATTATTCTAAACTGCTTTATCATATTAGTTTAAAATGGAAAGTGACATTATATGTAAGTGTAACATGCTTGAAATGTTTTGCCGATTTGGTATTTTCCAGCTAGCTGTCTACCAACTCGTGGGAATTGTTAATTTGTGTTACATAACAAGTTTCGTCTCGTACAGGCAATCAATTACCAGACTGGAAATATGGAATTTTAACGAATACTGTCAATATATCAATATCAAAATACGTTCATTTTCTTTACGCCTAAGATCTAAACAGATCATTTCTTCTTCAGATGCTCAAGGATTCAAATGCCCACCTAAAGATGGCCAGTATGAGGATTCAAGGCAGTGCGACAAATACTACGAATGTGTAGATGGTGAAGCAGTAGCAAAACTTTGTCCTGATGGACTTGTTTTCGATCCATTGATTAGGAAACGGAATAAGTGCGATCAACCCTTTAATGTTGATTGTGGGGACAGAACTGAATTACGTAAGAAAATATTTTTTACAACACAAAAAAAACGGTTTTGGATTGAAAACCAAAAGTTTGTGTAACATATCAGTAAGCTATTTTCACAAAGTTAACGTAACACCGCCTATTTTACAAATAGAAACTCCCCAACCTAAAGGACCATGCCCAAGGAGAAACGGCTTCTTTGCCAATGAAGATCCCACTGTTTGCAACAAATTCTACAACTGCATTGAAGGAGATTTTACTGATATCACTTGCACTAATGGTCTTCATTTCGATGAATATTCTGGAACTTGTGTTTGGCCCGATTCTGCTGGAAGACAAGGATGCAAAGAAACCTCAAGTACGTAGATCGCGAAATGATAATTGTAAGGTTACTAAAGCTTGAAAATTACGTTATATGTGTTTATAGATATTTTGAAAGACGGTTTTCAATGTCCAAAAGACTCTCAAAAGGACGCCAATGGCGTGTTAGTAGTACATCCTAAGTTTGCTCATCCCACTGACTGTCAAAGATTCTACGTATGTTTGAACGGCATCGAGCCTCGTGATTTGGGTTGCCAAGTAGGAGAAGTTTACAATGAAGAGTCGCAAAGGTGTGACGCCCCTGAAAACGTACCTGGATGGTAAGTTTTGGATATCTTGTTTCAAATAAATGTCTTTAATTTCTGCTACTTAAAGCAATTTATATTAAGAGTGCTTAAAAACGATGTTATTTTGAAATACAATTTTTTGCGTTTTTTTCTTTTAGTGAGGATTGGTACAAAGACGACCCAGCAGCTCCATCTAAACCCTCAAAGAAATCCTAAACTCTTAGTGATATTAGCAACTATATATTTTTATATTTTATAAAATAATTAATGTCTATTCAATTCTGTTAATTTATTTTACTTCATATTGTTTGGTTTTATCAATAAGTTTTTTACAACTGTTTTTACAAACTAGTTCTCTGCAATCTGTTCCAATTTCTAGATGTTCTATCTTGGTTTGCACATTTGTGTATAATTTTTATTTCCATCTTTGATTCTGAATATTTTATAACTTTTTCAAAAAGTATATTAAGTTAATTGTGTGTTGCGATACTGTTCCGTAGGTTCTGAAAAAGTGTATAAAGAACTGATTTGTGTGGGGTGAATGAATAAAAACTTCGTTAATAAACAATGGAAATTGAACCTTTCATTGTGTTCTGTTTTAATTACGATCTTTAACAATTTAGAATTCAAGATTATTGGTTGGAATATGAAAATCCCATTACGTATTGTACGTTTTATCAGAATGTACTCTGTTCATACCACCCTGATGGAAAACTGACAAAAGTGAAAGAAGAAAAATTTTGCAACCAGAAAACAAATAAATTGGATATATTATAAATACACCCTGGATATAAAAACCTTCAAGTATTCACATCTTTTTGGGGTCACCCCGTATACAGGATGTCAGAAGTTTCTTAACTCAATTACGTATATCTGCTCCTAGTACAGTAGAAAGTGCCTGCCTGCTTAATCTTAATGTTCAAGTTAAGTTCAGAATAAATAGAATGTAAAATAACAATATTCAACGGAAAAGATTTTGTCTATTTCACAAGTATTTGCTAATTAAATTTATAATATTAGACATGGCGCACATACTTTCATTTGTGTGCAAATTGGGCAAGCTTAATTTTTCAAGATAATCGGCTTGATTTTTTGTTGAATCGACTAATTAAATTTATTGAATCGTTTTCTGCTATTCCACCTTTTAAAAAAGAGCATGATTATGTGTTTTTTTCTTTTTCTATTATATTATACAACTATGCTTCAATTTTATCATACAGCAATAGAAAATTGCAGTTATATTTTTTTAAAGATATTATTTGTTGTATACTGTAGATTCTTTTTGGAATCAGTCAACAATCCAAACCAAAGTTGCATTATTTGTTGAATACTGTAATAGTGAAATATTAAGTATATTTCTATGCGAGTCTAGATTTAACCTCGAAGGTGACCGAACTTGTAAGTGCAAGTTTATCCAAGCGATTTTGCTGATAAAAGTACAGTACCGAAATGAATGTAAACGCTCTACGGTCATTTTGCGACCCTGGTGTAAAATATATGGTTCTTTCCAAAAGTGAATTTGTATTACAAAGCGAAAAGCGAACGAAAAATGGGTAGGAAACCAAACCCACACAGCATGGACAACAATAACCCCAACCAGCGTCTGAAAACGTAGGTGCCAGACCAAACAACAGCACGCCAACTATATTATCACAGGAGAAATAACACGGACAGAATCATCTACAATATCAATTACAAAGTAACCGTAACAATATTTAAGTTACTGGTCAATGTCGGGACACCACCAATCTTAAACAGAGTCAAGGTGACAAGTTGGCCCAGCAGGAGATAAAGAGGTTCTTAGTAAGTAAGAAATGAGTATTTTAATAAAGTCATATGATTGAATGTTTTTAGAAAAAATCTTCATAAAAAAGTTATGAATTTTATGCGGAACATTTGAATAATTGTTGAAATTTACGCTTCGAGGCAATTGAGCGTATTTTTGTTTACAACGTTTTACGTCTTCCTACACCTGATCTCTTTTGTTGGCACAACTTACCTATCTCACCCTACCGCCGTTCATCTTCTCATCTCAGATGCATGATATAACGAAATAACGAGTAATATTTCAGCATATAATTATTGTAATGACTGGAAGCCTCAAGAAATAGCAAACAAATATAATGAGTGTTTACTTAATGCAATTGCGTAAATACCAAACAGTTCACATTAGCAACACGCCAGATGAGGAGTGCCAAGCAAAACCCCAAAAGTCCGCCAAATCCAGAATTTCACAAATGCCGAAAAACTATTTTATAGTATAATTTTCAATTTGTCCTTGTAATTTTTTATTTAGTAATTTATACTTCAACTGAAATATAAATCTGGCAAATGTTATTGAAATCGTATGGAATTAATATAAATCGCATTAAAAGTTTGGACATGTGAGGTATTGAATAATTTCCTCAAACTTGTGGGGTTTTGCTCAAAACACTGCGTGGACTTTGTTCTAGAGAAGTAACTATATGAAATTTAATAATCAACTTTTAAAAAAGTATGTTTAATTATGTTTGGTTTAATTATGTTTCCTAAACTACAGTACTTACACAAAAATAGAAAGTTAAAATTTACAACAAAAAATAGACAAAATTAGTTCTGTATAAGCAGTAGAAGGCCTCGTGATCTTCTAAGCAGCAACATTCATCAATCTCACCATCTTGTTCTTCCTCTGGAACAGTGGGAACATTTTCGCCAATTACAATATATTTGTATCATAAAAAGCTTCGATTTTCTTTCCAGCTTTGGCCATACAGGATACATAATAGTTCATCTACGTCTTTTTTTTTAGAACCACTGAATGGGTGAATGAAAGGAATTTCGTTAAGAGGAATCTTAACATTTTTTTCCCAATTCCAACCTCTCTTGAGCAGGTGTTGCTTTGTAAAATATGGCTCAAAACGGAAAAATATCGTTGGCCCTCACATAAACGATTACACAATTTTATCCAGTTTTTGCAAACAGGTTGGAAGACCTTTGATATTCTTCAAACTTCCATGTTTTCCGAGTTGGTAGATTTTTTCTACTTTTCCGAGCAAAAATAATAGCAATTAATAAATATTTCTTCTTATGCATATTCACTAATGAATGTTTACACCACATGTCTCATCTGTATTCCATCTATGGCCGAAAGTATTAGGCTTTCCACTGTTCCTAAGCCGGTCCACTGCCTTATGTTACGTAGCCACGACATCTTCCTTCCCATTCCTCTCTTTCCCTCTGTCTTCCCCTCGATGATCAGTTGTAAGAGCTGGTACTTCGTATTTCGCATTATGAGTCCTAGATATGCAGTTTTTCTTTTTTTCATCATTAGTAACAGTTCACATTCTTGTTTTATTATTGGTAGGACATTTTCGGTGGTTACTCGGGTCGTCCATGGGATTTTCAGTACTCTGCGGTATACCCACATCTCGAACGCCTCTATTCTATTCATTGTAGTTACGTTCAATGTACAACTCTATACTTCATACAGTAACACCGACCAAATGTAACACTTTATGAATCTCAGTTTTAAGCTTTGGTCAAAGTCCGTTTTTGTGAAGATGGATTTGAATTTTATGAATGTGTTGCGGGCGCTCTCTATACGACATCTTATTTCCAGGTCAGGTGTCCATTCTTCAGTGAGCCATACTCCAAGGTATTTAAATTTGTTCACCCGCTCAATTGATGATCCGTCCGATGTTAGTTCCACGTTTCTTAACATGTCTTGTTGACGGTAACAATAATGTATTTTGTTTTCTATTTTAATTTTGACGTTTGTTTTTACGCCCATTCTCTTACTGTGCCCTCCTACTACGTTGACGATCAAGATGTTGAAGGTCGCATATATTGTCAGCAATCAAGACTGTATCATCCGCCTAGCGAATGTTATTAATCCATGTTCCAGTAACTTTAATACCCTTTTCAATATTCTCAAGTGCTTCCTGGAAGATATTCTCGGAGTACAAATTGAATAGCAGTGGCGAAAGCACACATCCCTGTCGGACTCCTCTGCAAGATTTCAACTTTATTACTTTGTTCTCCATCGATCTTTAGAGCAGATTGATTCAGATAGAGATTTTTGATGCAGCGTATATCCCTGCCGTCCATATCTATTTGTCTTAGTATTGTTAGTAATTTATGGTGTTGTACTCTGTCAAAGGCCTTCTCGAGGTCTATGAAACACAGGCACGCATCCTTCCGTTGATCGTGGCAGTTTTGTACCAGTACCTGCGTTGCCACTAGTGCTTCTCGAGTGCCCAGGCCTTGTCTAAATCCGAATTGTGAGTCACTGATCTTTTGTTCACCCTTTCTAAATATTCTCTGATGTATTATTTTGAGGAATAGTTTTAAGGAGTGACTCATCAGACTGATAAGCCTGTGATCTTCGCATTTCCTTGCGTTATTCGTTTTTGGCAAGGGCATGAAGGTTGATGTCAGCCATTGATCGGGGTACTGGCCGGTTTCATATATATTGTTGAAGAGTTTCTGAGAAACTGCTAAGCCTCTATCATCGAGTAGTTTTATGAGCTCTGCCGGCATCTCATCGGGACCAGGTGTTTTGTTGTTTGTCAATGTGCAGATGGCCCCTTTTATTTCTGACTTTGTTATTGAGGGTCCTACTAGATCATCCTCCTTATCTTGGTTAAGAATTCTTTCATCTGATAACAGGTTTCTAATATAGTTTTTCCATATTATCTTCCACGTATTGATGTCACATGCGATT
Source organism: Dendroctonus valens (assembly GCA_024550625.1). NCBI lineage: Eukaryota > Metazoa > Arthropoda > Insecta > Coleoptera > Curculionidae > Dendroctonus > Dendroctonus valens. The sequence continues at coordinate 165,479 of JAJTJO010000243.1, forward strand.
TCGTTTTTCTCATTTGTTATTATTGAGAAGTTTATTTTTCGTTACATGCCTGCTGTTTCTTTAATTTTTTTATGTAGATTGAAATCATCGTGTAGGGTCTGCAATTCCTCAATAGTTTCACATTCATGCTTCAGTCATTCATTTTTCGCTATTCTAATCTTTGCCTGTATCAATCTTTGAACCCTCCGGTAGTTGTCTCTGTTCGATTGGTTTTTGAGTTTCCTGCGTTCATCTGTCAATAAAAGAATTTCGTCAGTCATCCATGACTGCTTGTTCTCGTTTCTTATATCCTATTATTTCTTTAGCTTGGTTCATTACGATATTTTGGGTGTCTTTCCATATATAGCTTAGGTCTTCGTTTGCTTCCATTTTTGCTGTAACTGTTTCTATTCCTCAGTTTATTTCTTCACTTACAGTAACCCTAATCTGTTTTTGTTGTAGTCGCTCGTAGGCAATTCTCTTTTGCGGGGCTATTCTTTTGTGTTTTGCCATTCTAGTTTTAAGGCAAGCCAGAAGTAAGACACGGTCAGAGGGTACATCTGCTCCCGGATATGTGCAGACTCTGGTGATAGAGGTTCCAAAACGTCTGTTTATAAGGATATAGTCTATCTGGTTACGCAGTGTGTTGTTAGATTTTTCTGCTGGAGACTTCCACGTGTACAGCCGGCGAGGTGGTAAACAGAACCAGGTATTAGTTACTTTCATATTCTCCTCGTGACAGAATTGTCATAGTCGGTCGCCTCTCGCATTTCGATCTCCCAATCCAAAAGGTCCAACCAGGTCCTCAGATATGCCCTTCCCTTTTCCCAATTCCCCAATTTTGGGAATGGAAATCACCCATTATAATGTTCCTTTCATGTCTTTTGGTGAGTTTGAGTAGTTGTTTTAATCCTTTATAAAATGTTTTAATCTCCTGTTCCGTTGACTCTGCGGTAGAGGCATACGTTTGGATAACATTCAGGTTTACGGGTTTGGCGCTAAGTTTTAAGAGCGCTAATCTGTCGGAGTATGGAAAGAAGATAATTTATCTGTAATAAATATTCCCACTTCATTTCGGTGGTTCCTGTTTTGGTTGCCTGAGTAGTAGAAGCGGCCTCCCTTGACAGTACACATTATGTTGTCCGGCCACCAAGTTTCAGTTTCTGAGACTCCCAATATATGTATGTCCAGTCTCTTGATTTTTTAAGCTAGATTTGCTAGCTTTCCCGCGTTGAATAAACTTTGTACGTTCCATGTCCCTATATTAATATTTTTGCGGGCTTTAGTCTTTGTATCCTGGTTTCATTGGCTTCATTTAAAACCGTTCCCCCCGGCTATCCGATCGGGGAACTTATTTAACCTCCGGAACATTTTGATTTGAATGTTGTCATCATGTGGTTCTCTTGGGAAGTATAATGGAGGTGATTTCCCGTTATCTTCTTCCATGGGTATGAAATAACATTTCCTTAATTTCAGTTCTAACGGCTATACCGCCCTGACTCGGTCGCCAGAGCCTCGTCTGTTGTCTAGCAGGGTGTGCCGGATGGTCTATATAGGCCACCACTATGGAACACACGGATGGTCTATATAGGACACGTGCAGGTGAGGTTAACTTTTGGGCAGGCTTTGGTCCCTTCTTGCCTTCGCCCCTTCCACCCCAATATAAATATGCTATGCAATGCTGAAAACTAAATAATGAGCTGGAAGAAGTGTCAAGTAATTGGTCACGTGACATGCATTTTTAAACCTTATTGGCTGCAATGGATTTCTGGCATTTTGCGCAAATCAGACATATCGATATGTGTGATTTTGCTTGGAACACTAATTTTTCCAATGATGTTTTCCAGGGATTTGTGGGATTTCGCTTCATCTTGAAGGCTCATACAATGCAAATAACCGATAAGATTAAGGATCAGCCGTTAACTCCAACTTTTTTTCGTAGCTTGTGGGGTTTTGTTGAGCACTTCCTCAAATATTCAAAAAATTCCAATATCTATGTCGATAAGAACTAACATAATTTTGAAAAATAATACGTAGACATTCTTGGGGAAACACTGACGTCATCCTCATCGATCATTAATAATTAACTTTTTAACGGAGTGCCTTTTTTCAGACTTTTTGAAATTATCAGCACTTAAACCTCTATAAAAATTACAGTTACAGGCCAGAAGGCTACTATTTCTCATATCTAGTTCTATCTGTTATCGAAAATTACATAGAAGTGTGTTGTATGAAATTCTGCATTCTATTGGACTTTGTTTGACGTAATACAATAGATATGAATGACTAAATAGTCATCCCGATCCAGAATTCAATTTATTTATTTTTTAATTTTTTTGTATATTCTTTTTCCTGACTGTACTTTAATTCATTCCAATCTCACCGCAGAAGATCTACACCGGCTCGGTTCATTTACGTCCGAACACGTATAACCGATGTCTGGCGTATAAGGCAGGGTCTACCTAAGCCTTACTGACGAGTCCAATAGGTAGACCCGGGACGAAACGCAGGGCTTATCACATAACACCATAATTAGTGACAATTATTTTTTAAATGTATATTTATTTAGTTTCTACGTTTGTTTTGTGTAATTTGTTTAGTTTCAGTCACATATTCATTTTTCCAACGTTCTTGCTGGACTCGTCGATTGGTTTGTACCATAATTTCATTTGGAAATGATAATTTATTGGAAAGCTGTTTTTATACTTTTAGTCCATTGAGTTCCAAGTAAAATTAAAAAGCTTCCATTAAGGTAGTGTCAAAAAAGTCTTTAAGCACCATTAATATTTCTCAATAATATCATGTATTAAGTTGATTGTTGCATGTTTAGAATAAATTTAAGAAACCGTAAGAAAGAGGTTTGAGGTCATGTAACAAAGCTTAAAAGTGACCAACAAAAAGTGGCTAACGCAACCAAACGTTTTTCAAAAATTAAGTCTAAATAGAATTAACTTCCAGAACATTTTCAAAACTGTTTGGAACCAAAATTACGTATAAAGTTGAAGTCATGTGCTTCGTAAATTTACCATAATAAATCCCTGTTGTTCAGGATAAATGAAGTTCTAACAAAAAGCAGACAATTTGACAATTAGTTTTGAAAAACACGAACAAATAATTGCTTTATTGTAATAAGTATCCTATTACATACTTAACTTGAAACAAAAACATTGGAAAGTCACTTGTACCTCTTTGCAGTTTAAAATAATATTCATTGATTACTCCATAAACCGTAATAAGAGAAAACTGCACTTTTGCAAGGAGTTTGGTCAGATTATTTCATTTAGAAAACTCATTTAGAGGGCCGAGTTTACAGAGCAACACACGCTTGAAAAGTATACAGTAAACGGGTCGCTATGAAATGTCTATCACTTTTTCTACTTCCTATCCTGCTGCCTATATTTAATCATGTAGTATTAATAGAAAGATATGGTTTTTCTTGGCTTATAGTAACGCTCCTTGTTACAGAGAACTTCGCTATTAACAAAAAATAGAATATTGTAACAACTTAACTTTGATAAGATAAATTAAAGGCTGTCTAAAATGACGCTTATGGAGACACCCATATTTTTTACAGCGGCCTCGTGAATGGCCCCGAATAACAATATAATTTGTTTTATACGATTTTTAACGTAAGTGTCCCAATTTATTCCAATCAAGCATTAACCAGAGTATAGGTAGCAAGGCTGTATATTGAAAAGTTTAATACAAGATGCAGTTTTTCATTGACATGTTCTTGAAAACCAAACCCATACACGCCCATGACCAATATTTTTATCTTACGAGCCTGTCTTACATTCCAAAACAGCCAAAGGGTAAAAATTAATCTAGCTGAACGAATGTCTATTAAGGGGATTGCAACGGTTTGAAACCTAATTTAATTCTTCCTGATTCGTTTGAAGATATTGGTGAAATTCTCTAACCAAGAAACATAGTTATTATATTACATTGCTATTCCATTATAGTTATTTCGGTTTTACTAAAATTGGTCCAATCATTTACAAAATATTTCAAGATTTGGAAAAATGGAAGGTCATTAAGCTAATCGATTCCAATTTCATACTTTTGCTCATTTAGAAACTTCGACAATTATTAAACATTAAAATTAACAGCTTATATTTAAAACAGATTAATAAGGAGGAGTAAATTAAATAATAATGCCAAGTCGGAAATTTTAGAATAAGTACACTCACCCATACCAAATTCCAAAGATATATATCATAATTACTACGGTCATGTTCGTAACGTCTATTAAAGAAAGAAGGGATTAGAAATTATTCACGGCATATCCTCTTAATTTGTAGGTACATGGCAGACATACACAGTTCAACTTTCTTCATTCTCTTTTCACGTAATATCTATCTTTTTCTCAGCCGGTGATCCAGTTTCAGAACAACCATTTCTGTTAATTGCTATAATCAAGTTAACCACATTAACTTTTAACCGTATTACATGTGATACTAGTGTGAATATTAAGATATCAGTGATCTATTTTACAGCAACGTACAAGTTTCAAGCCCTAAATTGAGCTTATAAGACAATAAAATAGTTGAGTGATTAAATTCGTCCTGAATCATATAGAATTAAGGGAATAAAATGTTAAGAACTGTGTTTATATTAGTGCCCATTTTCGTATTCGGTAAGTGATTCAATATTTTGACTCTTTTTAGGTTAATAAAAGCGACAACTCATTCAATTTGTTAAAGTTAAAATAATCTTTGTTAAAAACCCTATAAGTTTTTTTGCTGCACGTGATAGCTGACTGAACTTTTTACTGTGTCCCTGTCTTCTTTCTCTTTGAGAATGGTATAATATTTTAGTTATTTTTAAAAATTTGGTATTTTGATAAAACTTTTTTCCAAAAGTCATTCAGTAAAATATATCTTATTGTGGACAATTCCCATTATCATTAGAAAGTATTGACTATATTAAATGTTGCATAACACAAAATTAAAATTCTATTAAAAATATGAAATGATTATAAATACTAGAAAACGCATATTGTAACATGGTAAACTGGTAAAACTTGACTTTTACTTTTAAACGGATATGCTTGGAGTCGATTTATTTTGTAAAGGTAGACAAAGTTAATCCTTACGTAATCGCAATATTTTCCATAATTTACGTAATCAATTAAAATGCGTCACAAAAATAAACAATTTCTATTGAAATACAATTTTTAGGTGTCAACGCTCAGTTTAAATGTCCCCAAAGGACAGGATATTTTCCTGACCCTGTACAATGTGATTTATATTATGAGTGTTCGAGAGGTCAGTTTGAGCAAAAACTGTGTCCTGATGGATTAGTGTTCGATGACTCTGATCCAAATCACGAAAGGTAAGAGAAAACTGAAACACTGACACCGACAAATAATGTTCAAACACTGTTCTTATTTTCCAGATGTGACATCCCAGCAAATGTGGAATGTGGTGACAGGACTGAATTACGTAAGTACCAATAAATGTATAAAATTAGTATTCATTAATAAAACCAAAGATATAGGCCTACTTTTCCCCGTTTGCAATTCTAAGCACACTATGCATTTAGAATTTACTTTCTATTAAGTATACGATATGGTAAAATAGATAAAGTTGAGCAATGACCGCTACAAATACATAGAATCATTGAAAAGTCGCTTTACTATAAAGTACCTTGACGGGAATTATTTCAACGTAATAAAGATACGAGAAAAAAAATTCACTAGTAATGTAACAAACTATTTATTTTCTTGATTTTCGATTGTCATGTTGAAGTTTAAGAAAATGCTCCTTAATCTACTTATGACTCTTATGACGATACCCAACGCAACAAAGCAGAAGTTAAACATTACTGATCACAGGAAACAAAATTTGTCGCTCAGATCGGAAATGGTTTTGTTGAAAACAAAATTTTCTTTTCTGCAGTTCGTTTAAGAAATTTCACCTTGAAATTTATGCCCGGCAACTAATAAGAGTCATGAACCCAAGTTAAGGACTACTGCTTGCTTTACTTGTAAATGTTATAATGTAGAGAGCTTTGGAGTATTCTTGTTACTGATTTTTTCGCAGACTCCACCCATTGACGTCATTGTTTTCTGATGCATTTTTGTGATATTCTGCACGGTCATTCAAAATTGGCGGCATTCCTCTGGAGGTGTTGTCTGGGGGTGTTTTAGGAGGACAGGAAAATTAGTAAAAAAAATTAATTGTTATTAAAAACAGAGATATTTGCAAAAAACTAAATTAGAAGCAGTTGAAGCAACGGGTATTTACGTAATGTTAATGAGGCAGATTACATTGAAAAACATTGTCGCCATACTTCTGATCTAGTTTTTTGGAAATATCTCAGTTTCTAATAACAATTAATTTTTTTTACTATTTTTCCTGTACTCCTGAAACACCCTTAGACAACACCCCGAGAGTAATGACGACAATTTTGAATCACCTACAGGGTGATTCTTATATATTTTTTTACATATCTTTATATTTTTTTAATTAAAATGTTTATTCTACTTGCGGGCTCTCCAGAAAGTAAATTTCTACTTTTTCATTCCCAACTTTTTATGGAAAAATTCAATTGATTTACTGAAACATACATGTAATAAGGCCTGTAACGGTTGGGCAGCAGAATCCGCACTAATTGAAGTTGTGGAAATTTTTAAACTTGAAAAATAGGAGTGCTCTGGAGAACAAAACAGTATAATTTCCACGATTCCTTTCAGTAATCAAAGTACGATTTTCCGCGAGAAGAGTCGCAAAACTAAATCTAAAAAATTTCATGCGCTTCGACGGATAAATACTTACAAAACAAGGATCACACATTCTAATACTGTGTATTTCCCAACCATTAATGTGTTTTGGCCAAAAAATTTTACCGAAGCGTCCTCTTTCCATCGCTAATATGTTCCAAATCGATGTGCAACGGTTGGAATTGTAGAATTTAAAGCCAATAAACAAATGAAATGCCATTTATATCGTTTATATAAGTCCCTCATCTTGTATTGTATGTTACTAGCATTCCATTCTATCAGTTAACATTTTCATAAAATTCACATTTTCAATTTTAGAGGAACCAAAACCGAGCAAAGGCTGTCCAAGAGCAAATGGCTTCTATCGACACGACGATCCACAAGTGTGCGACAAATTCTTCAACTGTGTTGACGGTAAACCCATAGAATTGCCATGTCCTCCAGGTAAAATAGAAATTGTTCTTATATACGTATTACAATACGGCGGCTAAACACGATGCTTATATTGTACATAGAGGTGCTTCACAAAAAATATGATGGAAAATTTACTGTCTTGTTTTTTAAAATTTCAAAAAAATTTAAAATATAAATTATTCATAGAACTGGGAGGATTTTGCACATCCTCAAAGGTCTGTGCTTTTTAGCAGATATTTATTTTTAACAAATTTAATGCTAAAAATTATTTTCTTAAATCACTCCATTTTAGGATTTCAGCGTATCTTCATTTTTAGAGTAGTTTGTTAATTTCGTTATTATTGAATTGTTTCGAAAAAATGTAAAAGGTCTTCAGTTTTTTGCGATACCATTTCCACCCTTTCTTCAATAGAACAGACCATTTTTATACCCCAATTGAACGAAAATCAGACAGTAATACTTCAGTAATAACGACGGCGATCAACTACTTGTTCCAGAAGAGATCCAGTGAAATCGTAAATCGGCAATCTATGTATGTGAGAGAACAGTTTTTTTGCGATTAAGTTTATTAAAGATAAAGCATTCTAAAGATATATCACAAAATACCGTTTCCAATTTGAAGAAGTTAAGGGGAAAGTTACCTCAGCCAGCAACATAAAAAATTGCGAAGAATGTTCCTTGCCATAAAAAATAAGAACGTTTTTTTAGTTGCTAGTAACAAGACAGCAAGTTTTCCACTGCATTTTTCAGCGGGTCATGCCGCATATATGTAACCCGAATATTGTCATTCTTAGGCTTAATTTATGATGATGTTGCCAGCACATGCGCTTGGCCAGAAAGCAGTGGTCGACAATGTACGAATAGCAAAAGAGACTCTTTAGATGATGGATTTTCGTGCCCCGAAGGTATAATGTGTTTCACTCGTGCACAGATATCAATTTAAATAGCTAACATGTCAAAATACAGGTAATGTGCAAGGTCCCGACGGCAGGACGCTTCCTCATCCAACGTTCGCTCATCCTGAAGACTGCGACAAATTTTATATCTGCAGGTAAATTTGAAATGCATATTTAAGCGAATGCTTATCTTTTTTATTTGATATCTGCAACTCTAAATTACAATACTTTCAGGAATGGGGTGCAACCTCAGAAAGGTTATTGCGCTAACAAGACCGTGTATAATGAAGAATCGTTCAAATGTGATGATCCCGCTAATGTTCCTGGATGGTAAGCAGTTATATTACATGCTTTCAATAATAGTAATCATGCAAACATTCTTATTAATAAATTATTTGCGACATCTAAACAGGCTGACTCAAATTGGCTATCTAGTTTTTTGGAAATATCTCAGTTTTTGATAAGTTTTTGATATTATTTTTTTACTGTTTTTCTTGTACTCCCTAAACACCCTCAAACAACACCCGCAGACGAATGACTCCAATTTTGAATCACCCTGTATATTTCCTTCTCTTTGATCTTTGGCTTGAGTTTTTACGAATTTTGTTTTGTTGGTTTTTTTGCTGAAGACAAGTCTGTCAAACTGTCCATTTTTCCACTTGTACTAATTTTCAGTGTTGGGATGCTCTTCTAACGTGATTGTAACTGATGTTTTCGTAGTTCCAACGTAGTAGCTTCTTATGTTGTAGTCCCATCTTGTGACATTTTGATGACAGAAGGACATCATTATATGATATCATGGGCTTTGACTTGGGAGCTGCCTCCAGACAAGTAGCTGCGGATTAGCTGGATTTTGGATTCAGGAAACCCTGCCTTGATCATCTTGGCAATTAGGCCCTGATCCCAAACCTTGTCAAACGCCTTTGCCATATCCAGGAAGACGGCTCCTAGATTGCGTCGGCGGTTTAACTGCTGCAGGATTCTTGTTGTTAGCCAGGCGGTGAGAGTGTTGATCCCGTGTCCCGGCCTGAATCCATGTTGCTCATCCAGCAGCACTCGCTTGTCCTCTATTGTCTCCTGTAGGTGGTTGGGGATACACCTCTCCATGACCTTGCTCAGTGTATATGTGGAAATATTGAAGGTCCAAGATTACATTTGACAGTGTAGTGAGGTCCTCAATAGCTGTTTGCGGTAGCTTTTTGAGAACTTTGTTTATGATTCCATCGTGTCCAGGGGCCTTTTTTCTCTTGCCCCCCTTGATGATGTCCTGGATGATCTCTTTGGTCACTCTTCTGGGTTTGGTGCGCTGCCAGTTTCGGAGGTGAGCGGCAACCAGCTCATTGACTATCCTCTCTTGTTCTGGGTGATCAACCAGGTTTTCCCGGAACTAGAGCTTTAGGTGGGGGGCAAAGAGCTCAGCCTTTTCCTTGGTATACACAGTGGTGATGTCGTTTTCTTGGATTAGTGGTATTGGTTTCCTTGGTCCTGCTGTGAGGCACCTGGCCAGCTTCCAGAGTTCTCTTCTTGACTCATAAGCCTCTATTTCGTCCATGCGATCTTCCCAGAATTCCGCTCGAAGGATTTTCATGTCTTTCTTGATCGCATTCTGGGGGCGGTTGGTTTGTCTCTTCAAGTGTTTGTCTTGTGTTCGCATGGCTCTGTCTTATCCGGTTTTCCTCCCTGATTTTGGATTTTAACCAGGGAGGCATTTTGTCCATTTTGGGGTATGGGAACTACGGATAGATTTGTTAAGGCTGCCAGGGCGTTGTTGATATGCCTGGTGAGACTTTCGGCTGCCTGGTCCAGACGTTCCCTTGTTGTGGGCTGATGGATCCTTCTGGTGCTCTCCAATGTTCTCTGGAAATCCTGCCAGTTGATCCTTCTAGTCGCAGTGGTACTGTTGACGTTGTTTGGTCCAATGCATGAAAATCGGCAAACAGTTCCTGAAGTACTTCGGGGCTGGACAGTCTTCCTGAGTTTTTGTACAGGAATATATCCAGGATGTCATCTCTGCCATTATGGGCGATGTGGGTTGGGTCTAGAGGTGTGGCTATCTGAAACATTGCATTTCTGGCTTCGTTTGAAAGCAGGATACCTCTAGGAGTGTTGCAGTTGCATCCCCATTTGGTGTTTTTGGCATTGAAGTCCCCGCCATGTACCGTTGGCCTGTCATTTGGGAAAATCCTTCGAACATCCTGGGGCATCCAAGGTAGCGCTTGGACTGACGTATATGGACCCGACTATGATCTCCAACTCCATTTGGACAGCAACCATGGATTCCTCCAGACGTGTCGACGGTTTGACGATCTTATGGTGCTGTATGGACCTTTTCACGGCGACTAGTGTACCTCCGCCCCTAGTTGACCTATCATCTCTGTGTATCTTGTGGTTTGGAAGTGTGAATCGTCCACAATGTGCCGTTCCAGGATGTCTTGGAGCTCTATCTTCTCACTCTTGACTCCATTGGAATTCCAGGACATGACACACAGAGTTTTAGGTATTTGCAGCCTAGACATGGCTGCTCATCAGTGCCATCATCTGCGCTTGCATTGTGACCATGAACGTCTGCATCTGAGCTTGCATGGCTTGAATGGTTTGCGCCGGCTGAGGTTGGGGGGCGGCAGGTTCTTTGTTGCTCCTGCACTGTAGATTCCTGGTGGAGTCTCCTGTGGGTAAAAGAACAGCTTTACCACTAATTTTTTCCTCACTGGAGGACGAAGGCCTGACTCTCCTTCTCTTCCGTCGGCGATTTGGGCTCCGAAAGTCCTCGCCGTCAGAGGAGTTGGCTAGCAGGTTTCTGCCTTCCTTTAGGGATGTTGACGGAGCTTCCGCCTCAGCAGGTCTCTCAACCGTAACGTCGCTGTTGCTGGAGGACATCCAGGAAATATCCTCCATTTCATCCTGCTGCTCCTGGTCGGCGGCTTTTTTGGCTGCCAAAAGATTTTCGGCCCTGTCTGCCCTGGATTTCCAGAACGCAGCCTGGTCAATTAAGGTCCTCACTTGCTGCTCAAGGGCCTCGATCCTTTCGCGCAGCTCTTCCTGCTCAGGACCCATGACTCTCTAAATCCAGAGGGTTTAATATAAAATAATAATAATATATATAATAACATAAAATAAAAATAAACATAATAATAAAAAATAAAGAAAACCTGGGAACAGAAAATATAAATTTTCTGGCTTCAATTACTATAGTGCGGAGCACAAATAATAATTGTGTCTCTAAATTCATGAGCCCTGAGGATGGTTTAAATATAGCCGAAATATTGCCCCATGAAAAAGTGTTTTTTCCGGTCGCCGTCTTTTGGCAATTTGCATTACGATCATCAACAAACTACAATAGTAAAATTATAATAGTCCTGACCAAAGAATTGGGAAATTTTTTTAAATTTTTTTACCTTAAACTCAGCGAGTTAAGATCTCTTTATTCAATTTATCCATTTATTATAAGATTGTTAAGGATATTAACAAACAGATGGTTACTGCAAAAAAGGCAATAATACTACTAATACTAAATTAGTCCAATTTATACGTACTTTTTTTAGAAAATACCCCAGTTTGCGATAGTTCGCTCCTACAATTTTTTGTCCGATTTAATTGTTTGTTCCTCAACTTAAACATTGATTTTCAACTACTTATTCTAATAAGTTGACACGTAATTTTGATTTGATTTAAATTGATTTTGGTTTATATTTAAAATTATATTTAAATCAATCTGGTTAGCAAAATACACAACGAAAATATTGAAGTAATGAAGCAATGTTTCTTTTTCAGTGAAAACTATTTTAGCGGCAACAAAAATTAACATACATGTGAAGAAGTCATTTCCATCCTGCAGAAGTCGTTGTCAACTCTATAAAATTCTTTGTGTTGTTATTTATTATACTATAGGTGTGTTACTTATGTTAGTCGTTAATACTATTTTTATTTTTGTATGTTTTGGAATATTATCTTTTAAATCGAAAAATATACTGAGTAGTATTTAATGTATCTGACAGCCATGTAATAAATAGCATTTGAAGAAGGAGTTGTGTTCATTGAACTGAATTGAAATTGACTATGAAAGCTTTCACGGCAAGTCAAATATTGATCGAAACATTTTCTGGATACATAAACCGTGAATTCTTTGAATTGCTACTCGACGTTTCGTTCAAATCTGCGGTGAAAGTTGTACAAGCCATCGAGGTAAGTATCAAAGATGATTCTCCGATGAGTGGTTCTTCAACTGTTATTTGTCGCCGGTATACCTCTGGAACGGTGGTGTGGAGACATGAATGTTTTGCCTTGCGGCGATCCAGCTAGCGTTCGCCTTTAGGTCCAATCAACTCCAATCCGGTAAGGACCCCACTACCTCGAAAAACCACTACTACGGAACCCAATCTCTGTTCCTTGGACCATCCTCCCAACCAACTAGCAGGGGAATGGGGGGCACCAGTAAGCCTTGAGTTTTCCCATCCTTAACCTTTCTACCTTCTGGCTTTTACATCTACGACAATTCCTAAAAGCATGGGGTGGGGCGTCTAGCTGCGGGCGTGCCTGAGGTTAGTAAAAAACATTGCTCACATATCAACCCAAAAACTCTTAAAACTCCTCTAAAGTCCTCTAAAATCCTCTTATAGCTGGCCTTTCCATTTCAATATTCCCTTTTTACTCCCGCTGACTTCTCCGTTACACAAGCACCACTTTTCCAAACATCTCCTATCCAAACACCCCCAGACCGTTTTTGCGAATGTGGGCGACAGCCCTCCTGGCTCAATCCCCTACCACAACCCCCTCGGGCTTGTCAACCATTTAGCCGACCATGCTGCTCGCAAGTCCTACGCACGGTTGTTACCAGCGAATACCACGAGGAGGTAGACCGACTTATTCCTCAGTGGTGTGGAGACATGTTACTAGGCTTTCACGCCCGGGTTCCTACCCTATGGTATACCCCCTTTCCCTCTTCGGCATTAGCCACCCACTATCTGCAAACCCACGGCCAGTGAAATTCCTTACTCCGTTCCTTGGACCCCCTCCCTCCATTTAGGGGGAAATAAAAACATTATCCTATCTAATTCTACATTTTCCATAACCTGTTCCTTAATTATACTCCTTATCCTATATGCCTCTCTAACCTATTGCCCTATTCTTATGTTATCACCATTTCCTCCGTTCTTATGATTTTCTCCGCCCACTCGTTTAATTTCCTTATTTCGTTGGTGTGTAATGTTAAGTTGTTGTATTTGTTCCTTATGTATTGACGTGCTGTTTGTCTGTCTGCTTCCGTGCAGTGATGTTTAATATGGTCGATGGTTTCGTCTTCCGTTCCGCATGTGCATGTCGCGTTGTCTGTTATTTTAAACCTGTGTAAATATTGTTTAATATTTCCGTGTCCCGTCGCCATTTGAACTGATTTAAATGTTATCATGATTGGTTCGCGTCCCACTGTCTGACATATGTCGTATAGTTGTCGTCCCTTTTCGGTCCTATCCCAACTCTCCTGCCACATGGTCATTGTGATGTCGTTCCTTATTTTGGCCCAGTCTTTGTTGGTTTTGATGTTGTGTCCTGATGTGTCTTCCGTTGCCTCCGTCAGTTCTGCTCCCTCGTTTGCTAGTCTATGTGCTATGTTGTTGTGTCTATTGTGCTTGTCGTGTCCTTTTTCCCACTGTATTCGCGTTTGCCATCTTTTCCTGTATCTTTCTCCCATTAGCCTGTGTATTTATGCCTGTGCTCTGTTTGTAATTTTCCCCCTGTTGATTTGGTCCGCTATTTCGTATCTGTCCGTCTTTATTGTTATGTTATTGTCTTGTCTTGTGTCTGCCATCGATATTGCCTTTATTACCGCGTATGTCTCTGCGGTATGTGTCTTTGTATGGTCTGTTAGTCTAATTTTGTAGTTATCCGAGTCTTCAAGATGAATACCAATTGCTGTCCGTCCATCTGATTTTGTCGTAGCGTCCACGAGTTTTATAGTTCTTGTGTCTACTGTATGTGTTCTTGTTTCTGTTGTTTGTAGATATTCCATGTTTGGATATGGCCTATCTTTGTTTGATCTTGTTCTCCTCCCCACTGATTGTCCTTGTCTTGTATGTTCTGCTCCGTGCCACCGCCTCTATCCACCATGGTGGTGTTCCTGCTAAAACCTGGAGTGCTGCAGTTGGAGTTGTTTTATAGGATTTTACGGCGATTCGAAGCGCCGTCCTCATAGCTGTCTCTAGTTGATGTTTCTGTCTAGTCTTTCCCGCTTTGTCCCCCCAAATTTCCGCCCCGTAAAGTACCGCCGGTTTTAGTGCTCGTTGTATTATGTGTATTAATGTCGTTTGGTTTGTCCCCCATAGTCGTTTTATTTTATGTCCAAGTTTTGCTGCTGTTTTCTCCACTCTATGTCTGGTTTGTCTTATGTGCTCTGTGAAGTTGAGTTGTCTGTCTAGTGTTATTCCTAGGTATTTTATTCCGTCTCGTTGCTGTATTATGTCGTTGCTTATCTTTGTTGTTGGTGGTCTAACTTTGTTTATGTGTACAAACATTGCCTCCGTTTTCTTCTCGTTGTATCTTGTTCAGCTCTGCCTGTCCCAGAGTTCACATGCTTCCCATATGTATGTCCACTTCTTTTCAATCTTCTTTGCTGATGGACCTGATATGATGATGATTTGATCGTCGGCGAATGCTAGTACTTGCGCTAGTTCGTCTGTGTTGATTTCTGTTGTGTCCCTCGGGTCAGTCTGTTCATGTCTCCACCTTCGCTCATGTTCGTCAATTGTTCGGAACCAACCCTCCATGACTAATAGCCATAATGTTGGTCCCATGCTGGATCCTTGGGGGCATCCCTTTGTAATCGTGTATGTAGTGTTTCCTATGTTAAGTTTCCGTCCTGTCAAGTAATTGTCAATTGTTCCCGCCAATCGTTTTGTCGTGTTAGTCTTAGCCAGTTCGTTCATTATGTAGGGCTTCCAGGCGGTGTTGAAAGCGTTCGCTAGGTCTAGAGTTATTATCTGTTGATGTAGTCCTCTCGTCCTATTGGCCTTTATTGTCTCTGTTATCCTGTTTATTGCGTCCGTTGTGTTCCGTCCTTCTCTAAATCCATGTTGCCGTTTGTCCAAATTGTCGTTGTTTTCCAGTATGTGTTGAAGTCTTTTGTTTATGATTCGGTCTAGTATTTTTCCGAGCGTCGGTTGAATCGAAATCGGTCTCGGATTGCCATCTTTCTTTGGGATCCACACCAGTTTACATGTCTTCCAGTTGTCCGGGAACGTTTGTTCGTTCAAACATCTATTTTATATAGTAACTAACCTATCCCCCATCGCGTCCAGTATATGTCCTGTAGTTTCGTTGGGTATCTTATCAACTCCTGTTGCCTTGTTCCGTTGTAGTCCGTCCCGTACGTTTCGTATCTCCGTTATCGTTATTCGTGGCTCTGTCTCCTCGTTGAAGTTGTGTATGTTTTCCCTTAAGTTTGTCATGTACTCTTTATCTTCGTCCTTTTGTCTTGCGGAAAGTATATGTTTATGAGGTGGTCTTGTTTTTCCTTGTCTGTGTTAGTGTATGTACCGTCTTCTTTCATCATTGTCCTGTTTATGTTACTGTGTCGTTTGCCCGCTGGTCTGTTCCTGTACTGTTAGAGTGGTGTGGAGATAGTAGTGCTTCAGGAGCGTGCGTGATTTAAGTCATGCTGATTTAATGCGGGTCATACACGATAAAACAAAACTCTTTCAATTACCCCCAAACACATTTACCAAACAATTATATCTTGAACTGGAATACGATCTTCGTCGTTGAGGAAATTTGTATAAGTTTAATCAACTTTGGCATTGCTATATGTTGGTATCGAAATTCGATGTAAAGGCATTAGAACTCCGACATCTCGCTATTGGTTTGGTACAACTACACCATTGTCTGCATCTTCAGAGTCAACGTAAATCGTTTCGATCTCTCACACATATTCTTTCCAGGGAATGATATTCCATATTTTCCAACTTTTTGAGAAGTTTATCCAGATGAAAAGACCGGTTAAGCTTGTTATCCACATAAATCCCCAAGAATTTAGTATTTACCAGCTATTAATATTCATTCTGTTTTTCCAAAGTTTGACCGTTTTCTTTTGAACCAAATTTGTTTTTTTCTGAATTTAAAATGTTTATGTCAGTCATGCATATTGAATATTGGTTGCTAAGTTTGAATTGTTTTAATTTCGACTCAAGAAGTTGGTATCAACATAGTTAATCATAGTTTACAAGGGTTCATTCTCTACCGAATACAAATCCTTTATAAAGGTTACAATGAAGATTGGCTCCATAATGCTACCTTGAGCTATGCGATAATCGGTCGAAAGCATTAGATTAACTAGATTGTATATTTTTAGTAACACCCACTATTTGTTCTCTGCTTTGCATGTATGACCTTACCCAATTCAATCCCTGTTCGGTTAATCCATATTTTTCCATTTTAAATAATAATATATATATATATATATATATATATATATATATATATATATATACAGTGTGTCCAGTATAAAATGATGTACATGGGGATATTGGAAACCGTTAGAGTTACAGGGTGGACCAAATGGGGAAAAAGGTGCGCAATCAAGTGCCTATAAATAATCTGTCATCAACTTCTTTGAACTCGGAATAGCAACGGATATACAGGGAAAAAAAGAAAAAAGTGCGTTTTATTAAAGCCTTTATATCTTGTTTATTATAAAAGATACATTAACGAAATTTTCAGGGTGGGGGTAAGAAATGAGCGTGAATTTGAAAACAAAGTAAATAATAATCTAGGCCCACTATGTTCAATGAGGCCGAAGTCAACTTTTGTTTTTCTTATGTATAACCATGTATAACATGGTCATACATATGGTTAAAAAATGTATATAACATGTTTATGTTCGGTCAAGAGAAATAATTGAAATTAACAAAATTAAGATTTTATGGTAGTAGGCATTGATATTTCTCTTCAATTTCCCCATAGTGACGTTCGTTGTCTGTTTTAATTACCTAGGTAACTGTCAAAGTAGAATTTATTGTCAGTGTTAAGTGTTTGTAATTAATTGTGTGTTTAAAAATGAATCACTTTTCAAATTATGAAAAATACGATATGTTGGAGTGTTTTATTCTCTGTCGTCGAAATGAAGCGAAAGCTGAAGAAAAGTATTTAAATAAATATCCAGAAAGGCGACAACCTGGTAGAACTATGTTTAGGCGTCTGAAAGACAACCTTGTAGCTTATGGGAGTTTTGCTAAGGTAAAGAAAAACAAACTTCCACACGAAAATAAAGAAAATTTGGTAATGCAAAGCGTGGTTGAGACACCTCGTACGTCTTTACGTCAAATTGAAGCCACAGCAGGTGTAGCGCGGTCAACGGCGAATAGTATTTTAAAGCGTCATAAATATCACCCCTATCGTGGACGGCCCTGCCAGGGACTCCAGAATGGCGATGCGATTAGAAGAATGGCATTTTGTCAGTGGTTTATTCAAAGAAATAACGAGATACCAAACTTTTCCTTAAAAGTCCTTTGGTCAGATGAGAGCCAATTTACTAAATGTGGACTATTTAATCGTAAAAATACCGTTTTTTGGTCAGATGAAAATCCACGGCTAGTTCGTCAAGTTAGGCACCAAGTTAGGTTTGGATTTAACGTCTGGTTAGGTATTGTGGGTACCCACGTGATTGGACCATTTTTTTCAAATGAGAACTTAAATTCCAAGAGATATTTGAACCTCTTACAAACTAACGTAGCGGAAGCACTTATGGATGTTCCAGTAACTACCCTGCAAAACTTGTATTTCCAACATATGGATGGATAAAAAAGAAAAAAGTGCGTTTTATAAAATTCTTTATATCGTGTTTATTATAAAAGATACAATAACGAAATTTTCAGGGTGGGGGTAAGAAATGAGCGTGAATTTGAAAATAAAGTAAAAAATAATCTAGGCCCACTATGTTCAATGAGGCCGAAGTCAACTTTTGTTTTTCTTATGGGCGCAATATTGAATTTCTGCATTTTTAAATTCCCCTTTAAATATGCTCTTCAACCATGTATAACAGGTTTATGTTCGGTCAGGATAAATAATTAAAATGAACAAAATTAACATTTTATGGTAGTAGGCATTGATATTTCTATTTATTATTACTTTAAATTATTATTGATCATAGATCGAACACTGCAAAAGAACAAGTAACATTTTAGGATAAAAGTAGGTGTTCAAATAAGCCACCGTTTTCTCAAATGCACAACATACATCGTCTCATTACCGCTTCACAGGATTTTCTGATCATTTCTGGGGTAATTCTGTTAACAGCGTGTCTCAGTTCCTCTTCGGTTTCGTATGACCTACAGTATACCATATTTTTGAGGAAACCCCATGCAAAAAAAACAAGCGGTGTTATGTCAGGGGATCTCGCAGGCCATCTTACTGGTCCCAGGTTGCCTATCCACTTGTTGGGAAATTCGTAATTTAAAAATTCTGTGATAATACGTCCATTATGTGGTGGCGCGCCATCTTGTTGGAAATACAAGTTTTGCAGGGAAGCTACTGGAACATCCATAAGTGCTTCCGCTACGTTAGTTTGGAATTTAAGATCTCATTTAAAAAAAATCGTCCAATCACGTGCGTACTCGCAATACCTAACCAGACGTTAAATCCAAACCTAACTTGGTGCCTAACTTGACGAACTACCCGTGGATTTTCATCTGACCAAATAACGGTATTTTTACGATTAAATAGTCCACATTTAGTAAATTGGCTCTCATCTGACCAAAGGACTTTTACGGAAAAGTTTGGCATCTCGTATTTCTTTGAATAAACCACTGACAAAATGCCATTCTTCTAATCGCATCGCCATTCTGGAGTCCCTGGCAGGGCCGTTCACGATAGGGGCGATATTTATGACGCTTTAAAATACTATTCGCCGTTGACCGCGCAACACCTGTTGTGGCTTCAATTTGA
Source organism: Dendroctonus valens (assembly GCA_024550625.1). NCBI lineage: Eukaryota > Metazoa > Arthropoda > Insecta > Coleoptera > Curculionidae > Dendroctonus > Dendroctonus valens. Next base: position 184,421 of record JAJTJO010000243.1, read on the forward strand.
CGTAAAGACGTACGAGGTGTCTCGACCACAAATTTTTTTTATTTTCGTCTGGAAGTTTATTTTTCTTTACCTTAGCAAAACTCCCGTAAGCGACAAGGTTGTCTTTCAGACGCCTAAACATAGTTCTACCAGGTTGTCGCCTTTCTGGATATTTATTTAAATACATTTCTTCAGCTTTCGCTTCATTTCGACTACAGAGAATAAAACACTCCAACATATCTTATTTTTCATAATTTGAAAAGTGATTCATTTTGAAACACACAATTAATTACAAACACTTGACACTGACAATAAATTCTACTTTGACAGTTACCTAGGTAATTAAAACAGACAACGAACGTCACTATGGGGAAATTGAAGAGAAATATCAATGCCTACTACCATAAAATATTAATTTTGTTAATTTTTATTATTTATCTTGACCGAACATAAACATGTTATATATGGTTGAAGAGCATATTTAAAGGGGAATTTAAAAATGCAGAAATTCAATATGGCGCTCATAAGAAAAACAAAAGTTGACTTCGGCCTCATTGAACATAGTGGCCCTAGATTATTTTTTACTTTATTTTCTAATTCACGCTCATTTCTTACCCCCACCCTTAAAATTTCGTTATTGTATCTTTTATATTAAACACGATTTAAAGTATTTTATAAAACGCACTTTTTTCTTTTTTTCCCTGTATATCCGTTGCTATTCCGAGTTCAAAGCAGTTGATGACAGATTATTTATAGGCACTTGAATACGCAACTTTTTCCCCATTTGGTCCACTCTGTATCTTTAACGGTTTCCAATATCCCCATGTACATCATTTTATACTGGACACACTGTATATATATTTGGACATTGGAGAATGTCCAACCAAATGTAAAGGTAGAAACATCTAGACATACAAACTGATGATGGTGGAGAAAGACACCGAAACGTATTTGTAACATTTTAAATAATAAACAATAAAATTGACTGAAACCCAGGAAATTTTGAAATAATAAAATATTTTTTTCTTGTCATTAGAATTGGAAAGTTTGTTTAATAAGATTATTATGTATCCCCAATGTTAAAATTAAGTGTTTGAACAAGAGAACGTCTGAGGTGTCGGATGCGATAACTAAGAATAACAGAATACACTCACCAGTAACAACTCACGATCTCATATTAAACAAATACAAACATCAAATTAACAAGTCTACTAACACCAACAGAGAAGATTTGATAAAAAAAATGCGATAACAATTTATTCAGGATTTTGACATCGACACCTCGGTCGTCTTCTTTGGTAACCATATGTATGTATTGATGTTCGACATGCTCCTACCTAACCAAAACACCTCGACAGAACCCCATGAACAATTAAAACAAACAATCACTAACATAGGCCGTTCAACATGAGACTACTTTACGCCAACATCAACGGACTTAACAGAAAAAAACACTTATTTACAATTACATAGATCAAAACGACACAGACTGCTGCATATTTGTAGAGACTAAAACCAAACTAGGACAGACACCAACGTACAGAAATTGGCAGTATATCTATAGGCATGGAAATACCATCAATCATGCCAGGGGCGGGGTCGCAGCTCTCCTAAAACCAACATTGAAAGTTGGAAGAGCAAATCCTCCTTCCCTCAACAACCCTTTGAACGACTGTCTACATTTTACCATACCCTACTTAAACGACCTGATACACATATTTCTGACATACATACACCCACACTCCAACTTAGAACAAAACATATTGACCAAAGCAAGCATCTATAAATATGCAATAATTATAGGCGATTTTAATTTGAACAAAAACAAAACGAAACAGCTTAAAAGATTTCTACAAAATTCGGACTTTATAAAACAGCACACCCCACAAACTTTTCTGATGCCCGCAAACCCAGACTCAACACCAGACGTTCTACTGCACACAAGAAACTTAACAAACACCATCAACAACATAAACTTAACCAACGAACTTGGATCCGACCACCTGGCTATTACGTTTAACATAGACTTACAACATACGCAACCTACATCCAGTACTCCTATAGAGAAAAAGTTAAACCTAACAAAGACTGACATAGACAAAATGAAACAACGTATACATGACTACATTCAATCGCAAGCACAGCCCATTTCAATAGAAACCATACAACAACAACTTTCACTTGCCATAGGAAAATTTCCCCGGAAATAAAAAATGCTTTCTACCGACATACACTACCCAAATTCATACTGAGACTCATAAAACAAAAGAGAGAACTGTACAGACTATATACAAACACTCAAAATAACGACCTAAAAAAGACACTGAACTAACTCAACAGAAACATTAAAACTTTGATTGGACAATACCGACTAGACAAATGAAAAAAGACAAAGGCAAAACATACTGGCGAAAAATTAAGAAACTAGCGCAATACAAAAAAACTATCACTACTGACACAATTGACGAAAACGGAATAGAACGGTACACAGACAAAGAGAAAGCTGACGCGTTCGCCACACACTATCAAAGGGCCTTCAGCATATCGACAAACCCTAACTTCGACAATGACAACTGGAACTTTATCAACGACTGATACTTGAACTATTTCAACAGCTCACCAAACTATACATACAAACTGATCACAGACACAGAGTACGATGAAGCCCTAGCGCATATCAAAAACACAGCACCGGGAAAAGGTAAAATAATTATCTCCAATACCTGTTCCTCTATGTCTGGAACCCGTACATTTATTGTCGCCCACTATCTTCCTGGAGCCAATCTTGCAGTGTCTCTAGCCCTTTGGTGGCATAAGTTCTTACACTTTCTGCTTTGTATTGTGGCATTTCCCCATAACTAATCGAATAATATCCACAAATTCGATGTTGGTGTACATTTTGTGAAAGGAGCTTCACAGTAAGTCACAGTTTGACAAATGCTTGTTATTATTGACAATGGCTATCTACCTGTAACTACCTGATAATGACAAAAAACATCATTGCCGCTTTGACTTTTCCTCAAAAAATTGTAGAAGAGTACTTTATTAATATCAAAAATTTTCGTAATTTGAAGCAAAGTTCGTAATCTTTCTTTTCGAAGGGTTAAGTATTCGAATAGGCTACCAATCAAACATAAGACAATTTTAAAATAATACTTAATAACAAAGTTGAAATTCGATTTTCAACTGTTAATATCTTCTAGAAATTTTCGGAAAAAAAATTGTCTATATTTTTCTTGTACTCTCCGAGTGAGCCCCTATAACCCCTTAAAAGGAATGACGCCAATTTTGAATCACCCTGTATTGTTGCAACATTCTGATTTGGTTTTTTGAAATTATCTCAGATTTTTGTGAGAATATTTAATTTCCTATTTTTAGTCCACTCTCAGAACTTTCTACAAAATATCAACAACGGTATTCCACCTCTAGAAAAAGGACGTAATTTTATTTTACCCTGTATCTTTTTCTACTAAATAATTGATCCATTCCACATTCGTGCAGTTAAATGAACACCTCTGTTTAATTTCCTGAAACTGAGTTTAAAAGAAGACGTGCTTATTTTTTTCTTCAGGTGTGACACCTGGACTTGAAAGCTGGTGCGGCGATGGAATGAATGCCATCGGTTTAAACACCGAAAGTACTGTTTTCCTTAACGCGGGGATAAAAGGGGAACATAGTTTTCACTTGCTTGCTGCTGGCTGACAACCTGAGACAATATGCTATTATTCTAACAAGAGCTGGTAGACTTAGTTGCATTAGGAACATATAAATTTGAAAGTTTCACTATAACTGTTCTTTTTTCACTATGACTGTATAACTTCTCTCTTCGAATTTCTCTTTATTCGCGTTCATATAGGAGAAATAAATTTCTGCAGCAATTTGTAAAACCTGTATTTTGGGAAAGGAGGAATAATAATAAGTTTCGTATATTTTCCTGACTGTACTTCAATTCACTCCAATATATTCCTGGGTTTCAGTCAATTTCATCGTTTATTATTCAAAACGTTACAAATACGTTTCGGTGTCTTTCTCCACCATCATCAGTTTATGTATGTAAATGTATATTTTAGACAAACTGATGATGGTGGAGAAAGACACCGAAACGTATTTGTAACGTTTTGAATAATAAACGATAAAATTGACTGAAACCCAGGAATATATTGGAGTGAATAATAATAAGGCAAACTTTTTGAAGGCTCGGTGACCCCACCTGTATATCATTGAAGGTTACGTGGGAAAAACCTATATTATTTGAAGATATTTGTCGAAAGTTTTAACCTTCCTTCAGGTCTGGTTATTTTAATACTATTAGTGTTAACAACATTAACAGTAACTTAGTTTCCGGATTCCATAGGGTTTTAATTCCGACCATACAACTGATAAGGTGATTGAAAGAGAAATTGAAATAATACTTTTTTGCTAAGTTGTACATATATGTGAATTTCGTGCAATAACTGATTTTCAGTTAAGTGTTTTTTTTTGTCATCGAGAACATATATTACGTTTATACTCAATCAACCTACAAGTCTTTTGTAACAATAATTTGTGTATTGTTTCCATTTGACAGCGATTTGCAGCCACATACATTGAACATTCTTTATTTGACTTAGTGAAAGTATTACTAAATATAGAGGTTGGGTTCTTGTCCGCATATTTATAATGATTGCCGATTACGGTATCGATTTATTCATACACATCAAACAGAACATGGGTCGCGATGTCCTAAAAAGCTAATTCCAAAATCAAACATTTACCTTTAGACTTACTGTTGGTATTTTATGTTTAATTTAATTGTTAATGATAATAAATTTCAGTATTTCTACCAACTGCTGGGTGTCCATAAAATTGCGACGTTTATTATTAGAGAAGCAAGAAAAATATTTATTTATTTCAGTGTAAGATACTAAATTAGGTTAGGCAAGCTTTGATTGCTGGATTTATAACGTTTAGTTTTTTTTTTTGTAAACTTTATAAACTAACATACTTGACATACACATGTAAATGCAAGGGCACAAAGACACATAGACCGATTTGGTCAATAGCGTTTTTCACAAGAAATAAAGATTATTATTATTATTATTATTATTATTATTATTCAGAAAGTTCATTCGGGCAGAAAGACCGATAGGTCGATAGCCTTTTTTAGAAATAAAGATGTTTACTACTACTACTACTATTATTATTATTATTTGTAGCGACAATGCTATGCTCTTGTGTATTTGTTAGTTATTAACATAATACATTTTTCTGGGTTTTATGAATATTATTTTCTGACAACTTGTCCAACTTATATCTACTGATTGCTGGTGTAAGTCACGCAGTATTCACGATACTTTCATACATACTGCCCACCTTGAACACGCTTGATTTCAACTACGTATAGTCTATTTTTCTATTGGCAATACTCATATATTTTCAACAGCTTGCTTGAATATGTCATTTGCTGTTTTAACTAAGACAATTGGCACGACATTATCCTAGCTAGAACATTATTCTTCTATTCGACACAGGGACCGTAACATTGTAGGTAAATTCTCTTCAACCATTAGCACCATAGTTCCGCGCCACACCAGGAGTAGCACTAGCTAGAGTTGAGCCCTTTTAGGCAAGAATAACAAGCATTTGTCAAATTGTAACTTCCTTTTAATCTTCTGTCAGAAAATATACACCAATAGCGAATATGTGGATATGCTATTATCTATGGGGGAATGCCACAGTAACATAGCGAAAGTTGTAAAACCTCAAGCCAACAAAGGGCTAGAGACACTGGACTAGTGGCTCCAGGAATTGAGGCAGATAGTGGACGACCAAGAGGTGTTCGGCTTCCAGACATAGAGGAAAAGGTATTGGAGATAATTCATAAGAGATTCCTAGGTTCCTTTCAATTTTATTGATTATTATTTAAAATGTTACTAATACGTTTCGGTGTCTTTCTCCACCATCATCAGTTTGTCTAAACTGATCTAACACAAAAATTAAAAATATTTTAAAACCGCATAATATTACTATAGCAGAAAAAACTAAAAACAACTTAGCAAAGGAATGTTTGACAAAATTTAAGCCTAGAAGTGATAAGTTAGACACACCTACTGTAATATACAAGATTGACTGTTTGAACTGTGACAACGTATACATAGTTCAAACAGGACAATATTTAAAGAAAAGAATATACGAACATAAATATAGCTTAAGAAAGGTTAACGAAAATGGAACAGCATTCGCACAACATGCACAACAAATGTTACATAGTTTTGATTTTGATAACACAAAAATATTAATCAATGAAGACAATTATAATAAGAGAAGAATCCATGAAATGATACAAATTAAAAAACATCAGAATGCAATGAATTTTAGATCAGACACAGACAATCTTAGCTCTGTATATCATACACTAATTAAATGAACCCCTACATACACTAATTAAACCAACTACATAAAATATGAACACCTGGTATATTGAAGAAATGCAGACCAAGTGATATTCTCAGAATGCAAAGAAAAATGCCAAATATTATAAACAGTTTTATTCTCTCGCTCGATATTGAACAAAGTAAAAATTTTTCAATGGTTTGCCAAAGGTGAAGGTAGAAACAGCCATACATGTAAGTAAAATTTAAAGCTCTAAACAATAAATTCTAGTCTTTTCCCGAACATGATTGTCCTGACTCATCACCTGAGATCCCAAGAGATTCAAACAAATTTTAATATGCTTTTTAATATGTTTGTAATTTGTATTTTAGTATGTATGTTATTTCAAGTCCACAATCAAGGTCACCTCTAAACATGCTTCCATGTGACTAAGTGCCCACAACAATGTATGCAACAAAAAGCCATTGTATCTGCAAGCTCAGCCAAGCATCATCCAGCCGTGATCCCATGATCCTGACCCATTGACCCAGCCAGGATCTTGGTCAGCCAGTATTTCGAACCAAGAGCTGTCCCATTTTAAATACAATGTAACAGGAATTTGTAACCGTACTTTTGCACACGACTCTAAGAGTTGCTGACCAGTCATTTTAATTGTATAAAAAGGTAGACTGGCCCAGTAACAGAGTTCAGAATTTTAATAGACATAAGAGTAATCAGTCGTAATTCTTGTTCCATTATTATAAAAAGTTTAAATCAATAAAGTTTGTTTTTTTTATATTATATTTGTATATCAAATAAAAAATGTATCTTTTAGACAAACTGATGATGGTGGAGAAAGACACCGAAACGTATTTGTAACATTTTAAATAATAAACAATAAAATTGACTGGAACCCAGGAATTTCTTTTGAAATAAGTTGAAATACAGTCAGGAAAATATACACAATGATTGGAGATAATTGAAGCAGAGCCTTCCAGGAGTACTCGGAGCATTGCGCAATAACTGGCACTTTTCCAGGCAACTTTGAACCGGATAACTCCTACACTGCAAGATTGGCTCCAGGAAGATAGTGGGCGACAATAAATGTACGGGTTCCAGACATAGAGGAACAGGTATTGAAGATAATTTTAGCAGAGCTTTCCAGGAGTGCTCGGAGCATGGAACAACCACTGACGTTTTGCCAGGTACCGGATAATTGTCCCAATAACTCTCCCGAGGAAGGGCTACATCCCTACCATGTATGTAAGTTACACAGTACGCAAGAACACATTAAATCTCTGGTCTACTGAACATCGGTACAAATTGAGCAGGAGTTAATTAACCGAATACGAGAAGCTGTTCAAAATGTGAGTCCAGTAATGCGGCGAAGAGTGCACAATAACGTGATTGCACGGGGACAAACATGTTTGGAGTTAAATGAACAGAACTTCAAACTCCTCTTGTGAGATGTCCACATTTCAAAACGGTCCTTTTCGAACCACCAGATTCATATCTAAGAACTTCGTTTTACCACCAATCACCAAAATATTTTTCTTATTTGTAGGTTACTGGTTTTCTTCTTCTTCACTTACCGTGGGTTTAGTTATACCATTGAGACATAACTTTTGAAAGGAGGTATTGTTGAAATCTGTTGCATTTACCAGTTACTCTAGCCTATTTTATTTTCACTTGAGCTTTTGATATTTAAGAGGCAACAGGTATTTACGTAATGTTAATGAGGCAGATTACCTTGAAAAACATTCCTGCATAATTTCCGATCTGGTTGTTTGGAAATATCTCGGTTTTTGATAAGAATATTTTTTTACTATTTTTCTGTCCCTTGTGATCATCCCCAGAGAACACCCCCAGAATAATTACGTAATTTTTTAATCACCCTGTATACATGGGAATGATATGTATATGTTATATGTGCGTGCATTGGTATGAATTATCGCAATCTTTTAACACCCTCAGGACAGCAGTAGTCTTTCCTTTGCCAATGAATGCTCGTTTTGCAGAAGGCAATCGGGAATAACAATTCTGAACTACACAACTATCCGGCTCGAACGACCAATGAATGTTCTTGTGTATTTGTGAGTTATTAACATAGTATTTTTTTCTGGATTATATAGATATTGTTTTATTCAATTGTTTCTGATAACGGTCTACGTAAATCACCCAGTATATCTAATCGATAACAAACATGAAATAATAAATTTCTTATTTGAAAACTGTTCCTACTTCCTCTTGTTCTTTAGCATATTTAGCCTTAACAATTATATATGGTTCAACTATTGCAAGAACTTTATGAATGTGTTCAGTAAACCAGTTTATATTACCCAATCTATTAAGTATTTTTTATCGAAATTTGTTATTAAATCTAGATCACAGTTATTAGCCGATTTAGTATGCATATCAGAGATACCAGGGCTATTCAATACACGGCCACGTTTATGTGAAGAAAATCGCAATGAATTACAAATGGAAATAAAGTGCATGCAGTCGATATATTAAAATAAAAATCAATAAAAATTATTAAACGTTTTGCTCGCAGCAGCGACAAACATTTTTAAATACGGTAAATTTTGAAATAAATTGTTCTGATTTGCCTTATTATCATTGTTATTGTTATTTTTTATAATGCAAATAAAACATTTTTCTTCGAAAGGACCGCTTGGTCACCACGATATTGATGGCCGGGGTAGTAAAAGGTATCATTTAATTTAATTTCGTATATTTTCCTGACTGTACTTTAATTCATTCCAATGTATTCCTGGGTTTCAGTCAATTTTATTGTTTATTATTTAAAATGTTACAAATACGTTTCGGTGTCTTTATCCATCTAGACATACAAACTGATGATGGTGGATAAAGACACCGAAACGTATTTGTAACATTTTAAATAATAAACAATAAACTTGACTGAAACCCAGGAATACATTGGAATTTAATTTAATCACTGAAACAGGCAAAATATCCCCTGACAATCTCTTATTTGAACATTATCATCTGAGAATATGCATCTTCAGTAATTCAATTACGCACATTACTGTTTTTTACTGACCCGCAAGTCTAAATATTGGTTTCACTTCAGACAGGCTCGTAGCTACACATATCCTGTCTCATTTCCTACAATTGTGTACATATAGTCATCGTTAATATTTAAATTTTTTTAATTATTTAAAGTTATTTTATTGATTTAAAATAGTAGATCATTTTTGGAGCCATATTATTATCAATAGACAATTAACATTTTAATGAAGTCTAGATCGTCAATACAAATGGCCATAAAAGTTGAAATCCTGTCCTTCTTCTCTTGTTCTTCTTCTTATATTAGGCATTGATCCTGTTCTTATCCGATCTCTTTTCTATTTTGCTGCAGTCGTTTTTGTGACGTAGAGTGCCGTCCTGGTGGTCGGTTTTAAATCCCTTCGGGTTAGTCTCTCGCCGTCCATTCGTGTAATATGCTGTTTCCACTCTCGTCTTCTGTCCTTAATTTTTGTTATACTAACAAAGTTATACTTACTTGCGTTCAACAAGTTCCTTGATTTCATTGCATTATTCCTCCAGCTTCTTCTTGGTCTTCCTCTCTTTCTTTTTTCCGACGGAGTCCATTCTAGTATTTTTCTTGGCCATCGATGTTGTCCCATTCATTCTGTGTGTCCAAACCATATTAGCTGTTTCCTTTCGACCTCATCCATAATATCCTTTTCTATGCCGATATTCTACCTGATAATTTCATGTCTGATTCTTTCTGTTCTGGATATCCTACAACGTCTTAAATAGTCCATTCCTGTGGCTCCAACATTTTTCACTATTTGCTTTGCTTACATTGCATACTTCTGCTCCATACATAATTACACTTTGCACGATACTTTTGTAAATGCGTAGCTTGGTGCTTTTCCTTATATTTTTTTCTATAGTAGTGAATTTTATGCTCCAGTAGATTATTCATTATTTCACTATTTCCCTGTTTATTAAAGATGACCCTCTAATTCCTTGCACAATTGCACTCCTTTAATCACACGGTTTTCCAGTATGAGAATCTTACATTCGTCATGGCCTGCTGCTAAGTATTCAGACTTATTTCAGTTTGTTGTAAGCCCCGTTCGCAAATACTCTTCTTTTAGCTTTCTTGTCATGAGGCCCAGATCTTGTTCGTCCTCAGCTATCACTACCTGGTCATCTGCAAAAAAGGTTGTAGAGTGTGTCGTCTCCCACTTTTAGACCCATATTTCCGCATCTTCTTATCCACCCTTCTAGGGATCTTCTTCTTCTTCTTAGAGTTCCTATCCGTTCCAGATGTTGGCTATCAAGTTGGCAATTTGAACTCTGTTAACAGCGGAGCGGAATAGCTGAGTGGTTGATTGGTTGAACCACGTTCTTAAATTTTTCTACTACGATGTTCTCCTTCTGCCCACTCCTCTAGCTCCATATACCTTGTCTTGTAGGATCTTCTGCAAACTGACATATCTGCTCTCATTGCGCATTATATGTCCCAGATATTGTAACTTTCGAGTCTTAACTGTATTCGGGACTTCTTTTTCCGTTCCCATTCTTTTAAGCACCTCCGTATTGGTAATTCTCTCTGTCCAAGGTATTCGTTGGATTCTTCGGTATAGCCACATTTCAAATGCCTCTAGTTTTTTGGAGGAGGCCTCCGTAAGAGTTCACGATTCGACCCCATAAAAAGGGTCGAAAACACGTAGCATCGCAATAGGCGAATTTTCGTTGTCAGCTGTAAGTCGTGGCTGGTAAAGACTTTTTTCATCCTGATAAATGCTGTTCTGGCTTTTTCAATACGCGTTCTGATTTCCACAGAATGGTCCCAGTTATCATTTACGATCGTGCCCAAGCATGTGTATTTGTTGACTTTCTCTGAAGGAGCTCCATCTACCATTAAAGTACCGCGGGTGCTTTGGTTTTTACTGATTATCATGAACTTTGTTTTGTTGGTGTTTATTTCCAAACCATATTGTCGACTGTATAATGTAGCAGTCGACTGTATAATTTGTCCGCAAAAATAACGGTATCGTCCGCATACATTATGTTATTTAGTCGTTCTTCGTTTAGCAGGATTCCGGCTTCATTATCCCGCAGTGCTTCTCTGAAGATGCCTTCCGAGTACAGATTGAAAATTACAGGAGACAGCATCCCTGTTGTCTCCCTGTCTACCCTGACACAAGCTCTCTGATTCCAGTAGAGATTTCTGATGATTTTGAGGTCCTTCCCATCCAGGCCAGCTTTTTGCAGAACTTCCATTATTCTCGTGAGTCGCACTTTGTCAAACGCCTTCCTGTAATCTACGAAACACACTGTTCCTCACACAGTTTAAATATTCTACTGTGAATTATCTTCAGTAGACCAGCTTCAGTAGATGGCTCATCAAGCGTATTGGACGAATCTCGCTACATTTCCTAGCATTCGGCTTTTTGGGGAGGGTAACAAATTCAGATTTCAGCCATTCCGCCCGTATCATAGATCACATTGAACATTCTTGTAAGCCACAAATAAGCAAATAAAAGGAGAACCTCAGAGAAGTGTCCTGATCCCCACGCATATTTAATATCTATGCAACTACTAAGTCATCAGATATCCTCGGTGCGCGTAGCTAAGGGTTGGTCGTTAGTATAGATATTAAATTGCATGGGGGTCAGGACACTTCCTTGAGGTTCTCCTTTTATTTGCTTCATCCAACAACTACGCGTCAGAAAAGTCTTTCCCGAAATGTACGGTTATTGAATGATCTCAACAATTGGAGGGTATCGGGTCATTTCGCATAGTTTGGCAGGGCATTTACGATAATTAACCGTATCATAGGCCGCGGCCAAAGAGAGGGAGATGTTCAGATTTTTTCATGTCGGAATCCAGCCTGTTCGGGTATTACCTATATTGGGAGAGAGGCTGTTAAGTATCAGTCTTTCTACCACTTTGTATCAACAGCATAAAAGTGATATAGGCCGAAATTCCTTGCGTCATCCATTGACTTTCTTGGTTTGGGGAGGGCGATCACGTGGAATTTCCACCTCATTATCGAAGTTCAATCTTTAGACAGGCATCCGGTAAACATTTTGAGCAGCCACTGTTTTGTTGTCGGGTCGAATTTAGAAATGTTTTCGTTTTTTTAGGTCGTTCACAAAGGAACCGTACTATAAAATATTTATTTATGAAGTATTGACAAAAAATTTTTGAACCAGAAAGTCAGTTAAAAAAGAACCTCTTGAAATTCCTGAGGTCATCAAGATCATTCGGTTGAGTTTTATAAAATACAGTATTTAGATCACCCCATAAAAAATCGTCCAAGGGGGTAAAATTGAGAAACCTTGACGGCCACTCATTTGAACCGATTTGATTGATTGATCAATTTTCCTGGTGGTAAAGTATGAGAGACACAGTAGAATTTACGGAGACCAATCAAACAGTTAGGAAAATGGCAAAACAGAACATCCTGAAATATAACACCAAACAGATACAAACACTTCTGGAGAAAAATAGAGGAATATATAAAAGGCAGACACGCAAAGGAAAGAAATAACGAAGATAAGGGATGAGACAGACAATATAATAGAAGATAGAACACAAATACTGAAGGTGGTTGAATCCTTTTATACAGACCTGTATGAACCAAAAATCCCAAATGATACAGTTAAAAGAGAAAATGATGACAAAACCAAAAGGATTGTCAATATAATTTCAGAAGAAATGCCAGCTATGGATGTCGAAGAATTAGAGAAAGCACTTCATCAAATGAAGAATGGAAAGACAGCAGAAAAGGACGACATACTACCGGAAATGCTAAAGGAAAGTGACGAAAAAACCAAAGAAGAACTAGTGAAACTGTTCAACTTATGCTTAACATCTGAACAAATTCCTGAAGGCTGGGAAAACGCAATGGTTGTTCTGATCTACAAAAAAGGGGACCCAGTGGACCTGGAAAATTACACGCCAATCAGTTTGCTATCCCAGCTATAAAAACTGTTTATCATAATAATAACAAACAGATTGGATAGAAAGCTGGAGCTATACCAACCAAAAGAGCAGGCTGGATTTCGAAGTAACTATAGCACCACTGAACACCTCCATACAGTAAAACAACTCGTAGAAAAGGTAACAGAATACAACATACCTATATGGATGGCATTCATCGATTTCGGGTAGGCATTCGATACAATAGAAACTTGGGCGATAATCAGGTCAATGAGAAATACTAGGATAGATCAAAGGTACATATATATATATATAGAAAGTCTATCTCTTTTGAAAAGGTAAATGTTTACAATTTAGTCCATTTTCGGATTAATCTATTTGCATTTCAATGATTCAACCACAAGTGGGTCTATTATATTTTCTAAAAGGTTTAAGTAATCATGCTTGCATAGAAATCGGCCAACTGTAACCCTTAACGTAAGCGTTGTTGTTTCTGTCTAGTCTCTCCCGCTTTGTCCCTCCAAATTTCCGCCCCGTAAAGTACCGCCGGTTTTAGTGCTCGTTGTATTATGTGTATTAATGTCGTTTGGTTTGTCCCCCATAGTCGTTTTATTTTATGTCCTAGTTTTGCTGCTGTTTCCTCCACTCTATGCCTCGTTTGTCTTATGTGCTCTTTGAAGTTGAGTTGTCTGTCTAGTGTTATTTCTAGGTATTTTATTCCGTCTCGTTGCTGTATTATGTCGTTACTTATCTTTATTGTTGGTGGTCTAACTTTCTTTATGTGTCCAAACATTGCCTCCGTTTTGCTCTCGTTATATTTTGTTCCGCTCTGCATGGCCCAGTCTTCACATGCCTGCCATATATATGTCCACTTCTTTTCAATCTTCTTTGCTGATGGGCCCGATATAATTATAATTTGATCGTCGGCGAATGCTTGTATTTGCGCTAGTTCGTCTGTGTTGATCTCTGTTGTGTCCCTAGGGTCAGTCTTTTCATGTCTCCAGCTTCGCTCCTGTTCGTCAATTTTCCGGAACCAACCCTCCGTGACTAATAGCCACAGTGTTGGTCCCATGCTGGATCCTTGGGGGCATCCCTTTGTAATCCTGTATGTATTGTTTCCGTTGTTAAGTTTCCGTCCTGTCAAGTAACTGCCAATTGTTCCCGCCAGTCTTCTTGTCGTGTTAGTCTTAGCCAGTTCGTTCATTATGTAGGGCTTCCAGGCGGTGTTGAAAGCTTTCGCCAGGTCCAGAGTTATTATCTGTTAGTATCTGTCTCTGTTATCCTGTTTATTACGTCCGTTGTGTTCCGTCCTTCTCTAAATCCATGTTGCCGTTTGTCCAAATTGTCATTGTTTTCCAGTATGTGTTGAAGTCGTTTGTTTATTATTCTGTCTAGTATTTTTTCGAGTGTCGGTTGAATCGAAATCGGTCATGAATTGCCGTCTTTCTTGGGGATCCACACCAGTTTACAGGTCTTCCAGGTGTCCGGGAACGTTTGTTCGTTCAAACATCTATTGTATAGAGTAACTAACCTATCCCCCATCGCGTCCAGTATATGTCCTGTAGTTTCGTTGGGTATCTTATCAACTCCTGTTGCCTTGTTCCGTTGTAGTCCGTCCAGTACGTTTCGTATCTCCGTTATCGTTATTCGTGGCTCTGTCTCCTCGTTGAAGTTGTGTATGTTTTCCCTTAAGTTTGTCATGTACTCGTTATCTTCGTCCTTTTGTCTTGCGAAAAGTATATGTTTATGAGGTGGTCTTGTTTTTCCTTGTCTGTGTTAGTGTATGTACCGTCTTCTTTCATCATTGTCCTGTTTATGTTACTGTGTCGTTTGCCCGCTGGTATGTTCCTGTCCTGTTAGAGTGGTGTGGAGACAGTAGTGCTTCAGGAGCGTGCGTGATTTAAGAGTCATGCTGAATGATGAAAAGCCCAATGATGCTTTTACTGTATGGTGTTTGTATAAGTTGTACACTTTGCATGACATTTGCGCTATTTAAAAAGATCGTGTTTTGCGTGTGGCAACATCGGAGTACGCAGGAAAATAGTAAGGCCATTAAAACGACTTTGAGACTGAACTGTAACAAAGTTATAATTTAGAAATTGCAAGTGAACTTTAAATTAGCATGAATAGTTGTCGATAAACCTACGTAATTGATTAAAAAATCAGCATGTCCGTTACTTTTTAATAAAAATACTTTAAAAAATATGACAGTGACACGTTCAATTTGTCACATTTACTTTTGCGCACACTGTGCGTAAAAGTCCGTGCGTAAAAGTGAAACAAATGAATACGAATGAAAAGTGCTTCTTTATGGTCATCGCCTCTGATCGGAAAATGGCAGTTTTTGATTCACTCGAACAAAAAATATGTTTAATGTTATAATAATATGATGATGAATGATAATGACGATTATACGTTCGATTTTAGCTTTCGTGGTGTCTCTGAATACAGGATGATTCAAAATTGGTCTTGTTTGGGGGTGTTTAGGAGTACAGGAAAAAATAGTAAAAAAAATTGTTTTTAAGAACTGAGATATTTGCAAAAAACTAGATTGGAAGCATGGCAACAATGTTTTTCAAGGTAATCTGCCTCATTAATATTACGTAAATACCTGTTGCTTCTTAATTATTGAAAACTGTAGTAACCATGGGTAAACACAAAACAAAAAAAGGGAAAGTAAAAGAAATAATTCGGGGTTAGGATGACGTTGACACTTTGCCGTCAGTGCTGCCAACCTTTTTGGGACAGATGAGTGATATACCTAAACTCGCCACAGATGTAAACAAAAACCTCTCGTGTACCAAGCTTTTGGCGATTTATTACCCCCTTCTTCAGGGTGCTAATTGTTCATCAAGATAAATTAGGAACCCTCCAGAATCCTGTCATTACTACAATCTGATGGAACATCTAATTTTCATGGTTTTCATCGTGTTACAAGGGTTGAACTATTTTACTATTGATCAACTGAGTCACATTGCTGGGTTATAAGTTGTCATGGATTAAAATTGTTTCACAATTACATTTTACGGAGAGACAAAGGGACTAATTATAATAACTGCACACTACATGATGAGCTGCAGGCCCTGTACATGGAAAAAAAAAGATTTTTTTTTCATCTTGCTTGTTTTTCTGAAATGTCTTCATTCATTTTCTCACAGTCGCTTCAGTTGGAGCATTCCGATGGCCCATAATTGTACGCGTTTTGCAAACTGTGGCTGCAAAACTTCCACCACTTTGATAATAATTTTTCACAATGAGAATTCGTTGTTGTGTATTGAACCGCTACATTTTACTTAACTTCCTGCTGTCTACTAACGAACGGCCTTTTTTGAATGTCAAATCATGACACTACAAATGACGCGCAATTCAAAACCATCGTTCTTATTGGAATACCCTTTATAAAGGAGCATTATTGACATTGAAGTAAAAAGTAAAGTAATTGAAGTAAAATGCATATCGAATACTAGAAAAATGTTTTCTCCTTGAATTTATGTGAAATTAGTTACCAATACGTGCACACAATTCACTGTACCTCTTTCGTATTTTTGTCTCATTGAAATTTCTAATTAAAAAATTCTTTCCTATATCGTTCGTTCAATAGAATTATTTGTATTTGTATTTCTTTAGGATTAGATAGTTCACTTGGCGCGGCTTCTTCTTTAAACAGGCAACGTTTAAACAATCCCTCGTATTTCCGCTGAGCTCTCTTTGGTGAATGGCGGGTCGACATTCACGGGACTTAGCAAATCTTAACAGAAAATCTTATGCGGTGTATGTTGACCGTGTGTTACTGTTGTATTTAGTTGTTCTTGTATAAGTGGTAGAAAGTGTCTCCAATTGTCTGTTTCCAAGGAAACGAAGCACAGTTTGCGATATGGTAGCAAGAGTGATTGTGGTTTCTTTCGCCATTTTCGGCATTGGTAAGTACCAGAAAACTTGCGTCGCATGTTAATATGTAATTAAGTACTTGCTTGTATTGTTTGCCTAGTAAGTATTTGAATTCCGCGATTTACCGCAACAGCTGCATATTGAGGAACCAGTGCACATACGACTTGAAACATGGACTTATTGAAAGTGGTCTTACATAACATTCATGTTGAGTGAATATTTTGTTCATTTTTTCGTTACCTGCAACTGGCTGATACTTTTTCGCGGCTTGCAATTCATTGGGTAATAATAAAGAAAAAGTTGATGCAATATTGAAAACCGGTACCAGTAAGAGTTGTTTTATGCGAACCTTATAAAACATTCCAGTATCTCCAAGAGTAACAAGTTTTCTGAAGAGTGTACTCAAAATGTATTGCGCTCTCAAATCCCAAAAAAGTATTATTTTTAGTAAAATTTAATCGCATAAACTCTTAGATTCAGTAGAGTGAAAACTACTAATAGCTTCAATATATAATTTTAACCAAATGCAACAACCTTAAAATTAGTGGTATCCTTACAACTAAGTAGCAGATACGTTAAATAATGATAAAACTCCAATGTCAATCAGTATGTTAGTTATTACTTGACTTTTCGTCTATTTTTATAGCTAGTTAACAAAATGAATATGTTAACAATATTTTGCCATTTAAATCTTCTAAAGATGAAAGTTCAGCTTCAACCAGGAAGAAGCCGAATACCAGGTGCAAAGTATTGTGAAAGCTTTACCAAACATTAAAAAAAACTTCATATACTAAAATTTGGTAATTTGTATTCGAGAACATTCATTTTTCGACATTACTTGATTTAATCATTAATCAAGTTTCCTTTATGTTGAATATTATGCTCGATAATGGATGGGAAGCAATTTATTTATTATTTTGCGGTATTGGATTATGCTAATGTATTTAACAATGGTACATGAAAGCAGCTTATGCATAATTAGAAATGGGTAGAACAGCCTGGTAGTTGCTACCGAAGCATTGTTCCACCTCTCAGAAAGAGTTGATTAGGTATGATAACAAAATAGATTTAATGTAATCCACAGGTGCGTAGACTTCACTCAATAACAAAGCAATGATATATAATTTCAGCTAGTGCTGGCGTGTTCGTCCAAGACGCCCCGCAATGCCCAGAGCAACATGGTGTTCAAGCTTATGCCCATCCAGAATCTTGTCATAATTTTTTCCTTTGCACCAATGGAACTTTGACAGTGGAAACCTGTGAAAATGGTTTACTGTTTGATGGAAAGGGCGCAGTTCACAATCACTGCAACTACAATTGGGCTGTACAATGCGGAGAAAGAAAAGCTGATCGTAAGTATTAAGGGGAACTATACAGAGTAATTTTTTTTCACACCTTGAGCTTCAAAAAAGTTAATGATTTTGGTCTTTGTGAAGAAACAAAATATTAGAGATAACAACAGAAAAACATAATATAAGTTGTAGATGCTAGTACTGATGGTATCAAAAAAGTAAAAATACTGCAATTGAAATTGGTTGTTTTCGATTTATAACACAGATGCTTAAAAAATGTAAAAGAAAAATGTACTTAAAAGTCATGTCTGAAAGTGGAGTTATGGAGTAGCGTATTTTTAAAGTCATAAGGATCGATTACCTTATAGTAACGAGCGTGAAAGCTTTCTCTTAATGTAAAATATTTTTATTGTTTCATTTAAAAATAACTGTACGTATGATTTATTTTTACACAAAATGTGTTTTCGTCGAAATCACGAGAGTTACAAGACACAAAAAACGAACGTTACAAAACGAGATTAAAGCTGACATAGTTTCGACTGGCTTTGTTTATCTACGAGGTTTAGGGACGTAAGGAAATGACTTTATCGTTGGCAGAAAGGCGCTGGGTAAATGAAACTACGGTTAAAAAACCTTAGGGGATTAATGTTCGATTACATCTTAATATTGACAAAATTGAGAAACGGTATTCTGTGCTGGGAAAAACGTGCTAGGAGATACGGCTCTCACGTTGTTTGCATTGCGAAATGTATGGTATCTATTTACTAATACACTAGAAGCACTCAAATTTAGAGAATTTTAAGGAAAATTTAATTTAAAATTTTAATAAAATTTGAGCATTTTGGCAGCGTTGTTAAGAGCAGTATACGAAACAGTTTTTTCAAAAGTTAGGTCTTAAAACACTTTAACTAATTTGTTTAATGAGGACCATATCATTCGCACCAATTAAGCACTTATAAAGGGTGTTCCAATAAGGACGACGGATTTAAATTTTAAATAAAACATATATATTTGTGGCATAAGTTTGAAACATTTATTGAAAAATGAAGTACACATCATGAGGTTCTGAATGGAATAAGACATCGGACAAATGACCGCCTCGGCTTTGCTGGCACAGACGTGCTCTTTTCATGAAATTTTCAAGTACTCTTGCGCATAAATTTTACGGCATTTCAGACATACAACGTTGAATTTCATCTTTTAAGGCTTCAATTGTTGTTGGCTTGTTCACATAAACTTGGGACTTTAAAAAAAAAACAAAGAAAATAATCCAAAGGCGTTAAATCGCATGATATGGGCGGTCAAAGCCGATCTCCAAAGCGAGAAATAACACGACCAGGAAATGACTCGTGTAGTAATTCAACAGTTTCTCTGGCTGTATGGCATGTTGCATCGTCCTTTTGAAACCACATGCATACAATTTTGGTACAAAAAAGTTACTTAACATTTCATGATGACGAACACCACTCACTGTTAATGCTTGACCAACTGCATTTTCGAAGAAAAATGCTCCGATGATGTATCCAGCCCACAATGCACACCACACAGTGACTCTTTTTGGGTGCATCTGTTTATGAACGATCACTCGTGGATTTTCGGAACCCCAAATGCGACAATTTTGTCGATTAACGGAGCCATCAAGATGAAAATGAGCCTCGTCCCTAAAGATGATTTTCGTTGAAACATCACCGTCCAATTTTCTTTGTTAGAAAATCCAAGCAACAAAGGCTTTTCGTTGCCCATGGTCTTCCAGTTTTAGCTCTTGAGCCAATTCAACTTTGTACGCATGAAGCTTCAAATCTTTTGTTAACATTCGATGCATAGTGGTTGTGGAAACACCAATTTCCTGAGTTCTATGCCGAATTGATGTGGTTGGGCTTCCCTCAACATTTGCACGTACTGCTGCGATATTTTCAGTCGAGCGACCAGGATGAACACGTGTTTCTGTTTTCCCTTCATTAACAGACCCAGTTTGCTAAAATTTCTTCATTAATGTTCTCACAGTGGCTTCAGTTGTACCATTCTGATGGACCATAATTGCACGCATTTTGCGGACTATGGCTGCAAAACTTCCACCACTTTGATAATAATTTTTCCTACAATAAGGATTGGTTGTTGTGTATTGAACCGCTCCATTTTACTTAACCTCCCGCTGTCTACTAACGAACGGCCTTTTTTAATGTCAAATCATGACACTACAAATGGCGCGCAATTCAAAACCGTCGTTCTTGTTGGAACACCCTTTAGCTTTGAATTCCTTTTATAGACCTTCCATTTAAATTGAGGTATTTATGAACACCGTAATAGGGTTCTTCCGGGAAATTAAGGCGTCGAAGTTATATCTGGTTTCTTAATTTATTTCTAACACTTAACAATGATTATTATAAATTACAAAATAGAGAAATGCAAACAAAAAGAATGATTAACAAAAAAGGTGGTGAAATAAGGGAGTTTTAACGCGATTGCCTGGTGCGCGGTGTATTTCTCACTGACCCCCTTGGCAGTTTTTGCAAAGTTCATTAGCGTTCGTCTTGTTTGTACAAAAAAGTACCCCTTCTATTGGTACTAGTTCCAAATAGATTCTGTATTTCCAATTGTGAAGCGAAAATATACATAATTAAAGTATGGGTTTTTCAAAAATTTTAATTTTACAAATTATATTACAGTGTTAGCAATACACAATGAAGTTTCCGGGGGCCCCCCATGTCATTATAACCCTTCTACTCGTTTCCGCCTGTTGGTTTTCTTTGCAGAGTTTAATTTGGTGGCCTAGGTATCCATAAACTTCGACTCTATCAATTCGGTTTTCCCCAATATATATATATCGCTGTCTGTGCCTCCAGTTCCCCAAGGTTGTTGCTTATCAGAACTACGTCATCGGCAAATCGAAGGTGGCTAAGGCATCTGTCATATCTCACGTTTTTCTTGATTTGCTTATGTTCTTTGGTACATTTCCTCATGTTTCTTCGTTCTCTCAAAATGCCTTTGGTTTGTAATATTTTGTTGTTTCATTTCTTCTTGATGGTAGTCTTCTTTGTCGCAGTTTTAATATCGTTTCGAATTTTGCTTTCTATTTCATCTATCTCCATTTTGGTAAGTATGTTCGTTGGTGAGAGTCTCTTCTTTAGGTTCTCCAGATATTTGCCTTCGTTTTGTTTTAGTTCCTCTAATGTTGGAAAACGCTTTGGTTGTATTAGTTTATTTCTTTCTTTTCTGATGTTCATGTTAACCTTTGCTCGAACGAATCTCTGGCCACTACCCATGTCAAACTTATTTAAAACACTCACATCGGATGCAATATACTTTCTATTGGTAATAATATACTCCATATCGTTTATGGTTCTCTGGTCAGGGCTTTGCCATGTCCATCTCTAGTGTCTTGAAAAGGGTGTTCATACAATATAGGTTTTCGTTTTGGAGATGGTTTGTTAGGGTTTCTCCGCTTTCATTAATCTTGCCAAATCCAAAGCTTCCTCTGTTATGAACGTTATCTATATTTCTGTTTCCTAACTTAGCGTTAAAGTCGACAATGATCATGCCAAAATGTGTATTTTCCGTTGCGTTGCTGGTTGGAGCATATGTTTGAATAATTTGTCAGTTATATCTTTTGGATATTTTCAGAATTACATAGATGACTCTGTCTGACATTGATCTTGTATCTTCTTGTTGACCAGAAGAGCTACGCCGCCCAAATGTGTGTTGAATTCTGTACGTTTAAGTAAAGAATATGTCCTGACTTTAGCACAGTGCGTGTTTGTTGCCTTCTGGTTTCGCTAAGGCCCAATACGTCCCACCTTATATGTGATACTTGACTGCATTGTTCTTATGTTTAGTGCGGCTATAAACAATTTATTTCAAAATTTCATGGGTTTCAGTCAATTACAATAATAAAACAAAGAATTAATAAAATCTACAATTCAAATAAATGGAACAGCATGAATGATGTAGGTTAGATAGTGGAAGGTGAAGTCAAGTATGTATCATTACCGTACATGCCGGAGATAAACACAAAAATAAAGAGTGTTCTGAAGCCACATAATATTACTGTGGCGGAAAGAACCAAAAACAACTTGGTAAAGGAATGTTTCACAAAGTTTAAACCTAAAAGCGATAATTTGGACACACCTAACGTAATATACAGGATTGACTGTTTGAACTGTGACAAAACATACATAGGTCAAACAGGACAATATTTGAAAAAAAGAATATACGAACATAAGTATAGCTTAAGAAAGGTTAGCGAAAATGCAACAGCATTAGCACAACATGCACAACAAAAATTGCAAAGTTTTGATTTCGATAATACAAAAATACTAATCAATGAAAACAACTATAATAAGAGAAGAATCCATGAAATGATACAGATCAAAAAACACCAGAATGCAATGAATATTAGATCAGACACAGACAATCTTAGCTCAGTGTATCACACATTAATTAGATGATCGCATGCATGAACTGAATGGACCAGGTAAGTGAAAAGTAAACAGCTGATATTGAGAAATTGCAGAGTAATTCCAAGAATGCAAAGAAAAGGCGAAGTATAAACAGGTTTTTTTCGTTCCCTCGCTCGATATCGAATAAAATAGGGATTTCAATGTCCAATCAAATGTGAAGGTAGAAACATCTAGTCATGTAAGTTAAATCTAGATCTCTAAACAATAGATTCTAGTCTTTTCCCGAACATGTTTATCCCGACTCATCACCTGAAAACCAATGGCCCTAATTGTACTTTTTAATATGTGTGTGATTTGTATTTTAATATGTGAATTTTGTGAAAGTTTTTTTATTTAAATTGATAATAAATGTAAAAATTTATATTTTAGACAAACTGATGATGGTGGAGAAAGACACCGAAATGTATTTGTAACATTTTAAATAATAAACAATAAAATTGACTAAAACCCAGGAAATTTTGAAATAAATTGAAGTACAGTCAGGAAAATATACACAGCTATAATCAATGTTGTTCTAGTTGTTGGAGGTTTCGATGACTGCGAATTTTTGCCTCCTTCAGAATCCTTGAGGCTGACCGTATCGGTGAGGGATTTGTAACCATGGTTCCTACCCACCTGGGGTACTTTCTTGCATGTTTTAAAATTCGCCATTTGTGGGTTTGAATAGCCATTATCTTCCACGCTGGCTTGACGGTTTGGAAGACGTGATTATCAGCCGTTCCTAACCTAGAAAATAGATGTTGTTTGCAGCCGCTTCTCTGAAGACAGACGCTGAGGTGCTAGTTTTGGTCCTCCCCGAGTATTTAATTTCCCGGTACCCCCCATTTCTGGGAGGCCGAGAAACTATCCGCCACCTGGGGAGGCGTCCGATGGAACACTAGGAACCTCACACGTAGAAAACGTCATAACGATAATTTTTTAAATTTTTGCAAAAGTTTTAGAAGTTAGGACAAAGATATAAATACCAATTAGCAAAAGACAGTAATCACAACGGAATAAAAAATATATTATTACGACTTTTTGGATATTTTAAACAGTTTCTAAGATATTGGGGTATTTTTCGGTTATATGTTCTTTTTAAAATATTTTCTCATCAATCTCTTTGAAGATAAGGAATTTTAGATCAAACGAAATGGGAAAATGATAGGTCTTGATAATGGTATCAGAAACTTTCAACCGACTGATTAAATAATTCAAACCGTTCCTGAGAGATCAGTTTTTTCATACTTTTAGGGGTTTTACCTTGAAATTTTTGTTCTCGTTTCCGATGAGGTTTTTCTGAAATATCTATTGATTGACTTGTGTTCTCTAGGAGGGCTGTCAAAAGGTAAATACGACGAATCTGATATTTAGATCTTTTCGAGTATTTGGAGGTTTAAATAATTGTGATCAGCAAAAGGGGACGAGATGAAAAATTTGCGACCTAACAAAAAGGACAAGTTCCATAATTTGTTATACTATAATGGACATGCTGAGTTGATGAATTTTATATACCTGATTCAGCTATTTCCAGCAATTTTAGAGATATGAATTATTTTTAGGGATTATTATATTTAAGGAAGGGAGTGCTTTATTTATCGTCATTATTTCTCTACCAAATATTACACGCTTAATTTGATAGTTAAATTAATGCTTATGCAAAAATATCCTTAAAATTTAGATGTTGCAAAAAATACAGCGAGATGCACGCTCATTCCTATACCTGGTGTTTGCTTTCACTCCCTTACCGGAGAAGAAAAAAGGTGCACAGAACCTTGATCAGGTCAGTTCATCACGGATCATCGACATTGTAGTTTGCCACCCACGCTCTCTATCCTTTATCTTTAAATAAAGTGCATTAAATAAATACGCCATTTACTAATAAAATTCCAACATTAGATTAAAAGGAATTGATAGGGCTTTGGAAATCCCGTAGAGGGAGAAGTCCTGCTCCGATTTCAGCGCCTGGATGCTGAGTTTTATAACGGGCCGAACCCCAAATGTGGGCCAAGTTTGAGACTGATGTCTTGAAAAGTGTGCTCCGAATTAGTATATAAAAATCGCATACATAACACCACAGGGGAAAAATGTTTCTGCATTAGTATTTGTTTCATTACTTATTCATGTTTGATTTGTCATGATTGATTTCACATAAAATTTATATTTTTAGTAACTCCAATCAGCAGCCCCGGATGCGAATATCAGTTCGGTATCTACCCAGACTCCCATGAATGTTCAACTAATTACATTAAGTGTGCTTATGGGGAGCCTCATCCTCAAGCCTGTGAACCTGGCTTGGTCTATGATGAAAAAATTCACGGATGTAACTGGCCGGACCTATTACTCGAAACCTGTAACCCTGAAGGTAAATAACTTTAAATCGAAAATACAAATGCATTACAATAGTATCAGATGAGTCTACGAACGAAGCTATATTTGTTTAGTTAAGATCTATTATATCGTAAACAGTATGAGGGTTGGGTATACTTTCATATTAGTGTGGAATTTGCCAAAAACTCTGCCATTTAAACCGGGTGGGCCATTTAAACTGTTCATTTTTTGAAAACAAAATATATTGTTACCTTCTTCTCAGTCCAACCTGTCGACCACCGCATGTCGTGTCCGACAAGTGGTGATCGCTTAGGCTCGATATTGACGTAAAGACGAATGTTCCAAGTTCTCAATTACACGTCAACCACCTCCCTCCACTGTCAGTTTTAACATTAAGTCGGTACATGTTGAACCAATGTTCCAGAAGCCCATGTCTCAGAGGCGTAGGAGAAAACACAGAACCACACACAAGAAACAAGAAAACACACACAGGAACCGGACTTATCGAGCACTGAACCCAAGTATGCAAATTTGTCGACCACTTCAAAGTTTCCAACTTTCACAGGTTGCCTTTGGAGTTTCGAAACATCTTGTTCACTATTATAAAATCAATCTGATTCATTTCTATATGCCGTTTGTTATCGGACGGATACTTCCAGGTAAACCATGTGTCTGTAAACACAGGTAAACCATGTGCGTGAAATTAGACAAGTGCGTCTCCTTTCGTTTCTCATTCGTCGTCATAGCCGACTTTGGCATTAAAATATCCAGCAGAGTGATTCATTCTTTCGGTGTATCCTTGAGAGCTTCTCTCGTGTCCATATAGAATTTATCCAATTCTTCTCCTATCAAATCCTAGCACAGAACTATCGATCTCTCTCGTTACTATTATTGCGACCCCATTTCGATGTTGAGGGCTATCTTCTCCAGCATAGTAAATTTGGTTACCACTACCTTGGAATACCTTCCACTTCGCATTTCCCAGAACCATTCCATCGTGTTTCGCTAATTCCGAGTATCTCAATTTTCAATCGCAACATTTTCTTAATCATCTTTGCCGCCGTTCCAGTCTGAATCTATTCCTCTTAGTGGCTGATGCGGAGATTCTTAGCACCTTCTTCGAGCTTCTTAAAGGGATACTCGGGACTGAGGGCCTTGGTATTTTTGTTTTCAGCAATAGTAAGTATCCTGGGGATAAGATTTGTTGTATCTAGGTAGTTTCCCGCTGGTTTTCTAGATGTGGATTTCAGTCGCTCTATCTGGGTCAGACGCTGTTGAAGTACCGCTCCTGACATGGAATTCTGTCGTGTCCTGTGCTAGTTTTAGGCTGCCCTGAGTATTTTATTTCCCCAGTACCCAGCATACCTGCTGAGCATGCCCCTATCCGCCAACTGAGAGGCCCCGATGGGGGACTAGCAACCCCACACGGGTATAGATAGATAGAAATCGGTAACCAGCGAGTCCTCCTGATCTTTCACCATCTCTAGTGATATATCTAATCTTTCTAAAAAGGTCCTTAGAGTTGTTTGTGGTTGCATGACTCTGAATCTCCGAACAGATGTTCATCAGGTGTGTATTCCTGTGTCTCCGGGTAGTAGCCTGGATCTCCCGATTTAGGGATCGATATTGCTCTCAATTCTATAGATTTCGTGTTTCCATCTACAGATTGATTTTCCTGTGGAAATTCCTCTAAGGTTGTGATCACAGCTTTTTTTAGAACTTGCCAGATATTTTCAGGGTCCTTGTTTATAAGTCCTGCGATGTGTGGTTCGATTTTTCGCATTGTATTGTCGCGGCCATGCGTTCGTTGTCAAGTCTTGGAATTCGTTTAAGCTATGTCCTTTTGCAAGCCTTGAGGTTCCCCCGAAGTTCGCACAGTAACAACTGATGGTCACTTCCCAATCCGTTTTTCCAACTTTTTATCGCCTTTATCGATGTTTTTCATGTTTGTTGAATCAAAATGTAATCTATTTGATTTTTGGTGTGTCCATCTCCAGGTCTATAACCTGCACCTCTGGAGCGCGAACGTGGAATTGACAATAACAAAATTGTTCTCAATACAGAATTGAATAAGACGGTCGTTTCGTCTCCCTATACCAAATTTAACCACCACTTGGCGAATATGTTTATCATCGAGAGTAGAACCAATGTTTGAGTTGAAATCGCGGATCTTTATAGATCCTTAGAAAGAGGATTGGGGAGTTTTATAACTCCTCAATCCTCTCGTCGTCGGCATCAAGGGTAGGGGTATAAAGAGCAAAGATGTTCACCCGACACGGCCTCGCGCTATGTGTCAAGGTCATGATTCTTTCATTAATAATTGCCTCTGGCTATCCAACGCGCAGTTGTTAAGTCTTTTGGATACCAAAATACCGACACTATATACTGTGGCGAATATCAATTCTGAAGGGTATTAGTTCATCTTATAGGATATGGATTGTAGGATCGTTCCAGTCTGCTCAATGCCGTTGGTTTCTCCTGGTCGTAGAATTTGCATGAGTCGCCCAGTCGTCTACTTTCTCATGCTCAGTCGCATATGTCACACTGCTTAACCTGGATGTAGAGCAGGCTAGAGCGCATGGATTACTACTTAACTTTGAAAACCTGCTAATTCATGCAGCTTACAAGGGATGATTCGAAATCTTTTAATCAGCTGGTTTCCCATTGCCTTTCTAATCTTCATGCCTTTGACCACATTCGTAGGTGACCAGAGTCGTAGTTCCTCCGAGTTTAAGGGTGATTTTTCCCCTTTAGGACCAGAGGTAACCCTCCCTTAATGAAATTAAGGTGGGCACAATAATGTTGTTGCCCACTCTCCACCACGTGGAGGTGTACAGTCAGGAGTATCACTTCATTGAGTTTAAGACTATAAGACATTTCTTAAGCTCTCAGATCATCAGAGACCATTACTGTTTCCTAATGTAACACATTTACTAAATGTATTTTCAAAATGAATCGAGTGTCTGTATAAGCGTACCGAGCGGCTATAGCAGATCAGGTATAAATATTTTACAGTTATAAAGGCGCAAGAAATAGCTGGGAATTATTTTAAAGCTTGTAATTCGGCCAACAGGATTAGTTTGGAACGAAAAAAATTCGGGTTATCTCGGAAACTTGAGAAATACGCTATAGATCTAAAACACTATTGGAGCCCCTGTGTAATTCTGCATCATTTTTTCCCAAGACAGGGGAAGGCCAACACAAAGTCTGATACTGTCATCTAATAGCCATTAAATAAACTTGGGGGCGTTCCTGCAGTCATTACATAATTTTGTGATTTTTGGCAATGTTATGAATTAATGACAGTTCCATGAAACGGTACTTTTAATCTTCCACAAATGTACGCGTATTGCTATACTCCCAACTGTTCTCGAGTGAAATAGGAAAATTTTAAAAACACAATATTGCAATCAGATAAGGCCACCATAGTCAGAACGCAAATCCATCGTAACCCATGTATTTACAATTCCGTTTTAACTCCATTTAGTAACCAAATGTATGTCTAGATTCTCTTTTTAACGTATCCAGCTTATGACTGATTCAAAACGCTAATTACTTTGATTTTCCTTTCTTATGACGACAGATACGTAAAATTTTCAAAGAGCAGAACGCTGTGGTCCAACCCAAGCAACTAACTTTCTTAGTACGCATAGTTTCAGCTTGTGACCTGGTTTTGCAAGATATCTTTTCAAGATACTATTTTTTGCATTTATATCTCCTAGGGGTCTATTTAAAACCTTATAGAAGTAATTTGCTCTGTTTCTATGTCAATTTTATTTCTATATACTCGTATTCCATATTCTTCTATTTGCAGAATATATGCACAATAAATACTTGCATGCAAATTAAATGAAATATTTATTTTAAGCCGTCGTCGGATTTAAATGTCCCACCAAAGTACCATCTGGAAGTCCAGCAGCCCGCTTCTGGCCTTATCCGAGATTCGCGGTTCCTGGAGACTGCCACAGACTCATAACTTGTGTTAACGGCCATCCCAGGTTGATCACTTGTGGCGAAGGAAAAGTTTTGGACGACAAAACTTTAACCTGTGAGGAACCTGAAAATGTTCCGCAATGTTATAACTCATTGAGAAAATAACTTATTTTATTTCAATTCAATATTGATTAGTTTCGAAGTCCTTTCTGGATTACGTTTAACATGTTTCAAAAATTTCGATGTTCTTATCTAACGTTATTCAAATTAAATTCCAACATATTTCAGTACATACTTTTTTTTTGGCTACTATTATTTTCTACTTTTATATAAAACTGGCAATATCAATATATCATTGTTTGTAAATAAAGATCATTTTTCTACAAGTGTAAGATTGCTTTTATTCAAATATAAAATAGACGCTGTCCGTAAAAAAACTATTCATGTTATAGAATAAGTTCTATGGTTTATGTCATGTCGATTTGCTAAATTTGTCTAATCCAAAAATCCTTTCATAGAGAGAAGAGGTGCTTTCGAGGTTAGTCATATTCATACAGGGTGATTCAGAAATGTTTTCTCGAGTTCCAATGCATACTATGTTAATTTTTTGAACATCGAACATTGTTTTCGCTGACATGACTGAACATTTGATACTCGCTTTGCACGTATCATCAGGTATTCCTCTGTTTTCACTGGCGTTTCGTAAACCAAACACTTTACGTGTCCCCACAACAAGATATCTAAAGGTGATAGAGGGGAGCACGGAACTGGGCCACCTTTACCAATCCAGTGTTGTTCAGAGTGACGAAATACTGACGGATTTCAATGGCAGGCTATGTAGACTCACCGTCATAATGCAGCCAGATTTGCTGTCGCTTGTTTAATGGGACTTTTCAAGACGTTTCAGTTATAAGTTTATATTATGCTCAAAGATATGCCGGGGGATTCATTACCAACTTTAAAACCCAGAAACTCAATACACGGAAATGCAGTGAGTTAAAAGTCGTAATTCTAATTTGTTGTTTTGCCAATATTCTGAAACCAGCTAGGTTACAAACGTGTTGCAAGGTTAGGTTCTGTCAAAGGACGAATAAGTACCTACTCTTGGTTCACATCAAGAACAAAATATTATCGTTTACACCATAGACACAGATAAATAATGACTCGGGATGTCAACTGGCTAGTATTTTGTAAATTGTGTGACACTTGCAGCAGTAATTGTCTGTTAAAAAGGTTTGAAAATCCTGCATCTTGTGCGGTTTAGCAATCAACAAATGACAGAGATGTTATTTATTTTAACACAATAAAATGTGGCCTCTACTTGCCTCTACTTCTTCTAAAGGTGCCTATCTTCTTATCATGTTTGGGACCACGTTTGCCCATCTTATCCTATTAACTGCGGCTTGGAATAAGTCATTTGATGTTAAGCCAGTTCATTTTCTAAGATTGGCCAGCCAGGATATACACCTGCGTCCAGTGCCTCGCTTACCCTCAATCTTGCCTTTTAGCATTAATTGTAGAAGTAGGTCTTATTATAACCTAAAATGTAGCCAAAGTAGGCCAGTTTTCTATCATTTACGGTAGTATTAATGTTCTTGTTTTTTTTCTGAACCTCTCGAGGATCGTGATGTTAGATGTATGGTATATCTACGAGACCCGTGACATGCGTAGGTAGCACCACATTTCGAATGCCTCTAAGCGTTTGGTGGCAGCTTCGGTAAGGCTCCAGCTTTCTACTCCGTGGAGGAGAACACTAAAGACGTAACATCTGAAAATTCTTATGCGTATATTGATATTAAGAGAGAGGTTACAAAAAACTTTCTTAAGGCGGTTAAAAGCGCTTCTGGCCTTTTCAATTGGAGTTCTAATTTCATAATTATGATCCCATGTATGACTGATATGCAGCCCAGGTAGAATTTTTTTGTCTACTCTTTCCAATGGTGTATCGTTTACCGTAAATTGAGCGTTTATGTCAATGTTTTTACTGATAATCATTACTTTAGTCTTTTTAGAGTTTAGTTTCAGTCCGTATTCGTTGCTTGCTTCTACAATATTATCTATCGCATAAGTCGTGGTAAATGTTCCGACAGGTACTTGAAAGCTGGTCTCTCTCTCTGTCCATGGCTTTTATAATGTTCTTCATAAGACCTAACTTAATGTGAAGAGGAGGAAGTAGCACATTTTTGGGGTCAACCAAAGGATTGTTCAACACATTTTGTTTTCCTGGTGTATAAGACTTTCTTGACGGCCATGCTCATTTAGCAAAGTGATTTTTTCTGTTCCTGCTTCACCATAAGCACAAAAAACAACAATATTTTGTATAGCCACCCTGAAGTCCCATTATCACTTTTAAGTCACCACATATTTGCCACTTAAAATCAGCATAATTGATTGTCCTTTAGAATACAGCCTGAATTTGAGGGTTTTTTATTTCCATTGTGGAGTAACAGCCTTAAGGCTAGACTTAGAGGAGTCATTAAAAAGACGCCACTCTGTAGGAATATGACCTAGTCCAGGTTCATTCATTAACCTCACAATGTCGAAACATACGCACATAGGCTCTCAACTTCGAAAAACACAGAGAAGTTAACATTTCTCTTTCTGAAGGACGTTATGTTTGTGCCTTTTGCCAAAAGATTCCACTATTGTAATCTTGACCCTAGTAGTTCAGACTGCTTATTTGATAAACCTAAACACGGGCCAATTCATTTAGTTCATTTTGCTCAATAAGGTGTGGTTCACTAGACGGAGGAATATACGGTATGTAGGGTCAGTAGTATTTTCCAATAAATCTTCAGTTTCCAATTGTAAGTCTTCACCGTGGGAAACAGGTTTAATGGCAGAAGGTACAGTCGGATAGTCACTGTTGTTCTTCTTCTTCTTTGAATAACCTTCCGTATTAGTAAAGCAAAAGTAGCAGTCATTAAAGTGGTTAGTTGGTTCACGCCAGACCATAGGCACAGCAAATGGCATACTGCACCGGTTACCCTTCATCCACTGAATAAGTGTTACGTTACAACTCACACAACAACTATGGGGCGCCCAGCGTTTATCTTATAACCAAAATACAAAAAATATGCTTTTTTGCACCTTCAGTCATACGGCTACCTGGAGACTGTAATACATAACGCCCACAAATGTAGTAAAACTTATCTGGTGAATTTTTACACAATCTTCGCTGATTTGATGCCATTTTTACACAAAACTACAAATGACAACACACAGAACATCACTTCACAAATACAGTACTTCACTGACAGTGAGAGAAGAAAGCAAAGAGCATCAAACACCCCCCACCCCGACTCTCCTCTGGTGTTGCCAACTGTCGCGCTTCAAAGAGAGAAATAATGTCATATGGTAACGTATGTGGTATACCATATGTTGGTAACATAAAAATGTGGCGTGATGGCTATATTTGGATTGTTATTTTGGTATCAAGAAGCTAAACACATAATAAAAATGCTATTTGGAGCTGTGTTACATATACCTTGTAGACCAGACCTTGAGTAGTATGATAAAAAATCTTACTGTTATATTTTTGTCGTCCAATACCTTTTGCACATAACCTTGCCTTGTAACACACTGGTTTACGTTGGTCATTTTCTTTTACACGAAATACCCACTTTGATTCGATTGCTTTCTTACCAATGGGTAAATTTGGCAGAATCCATGTTTCGTTGTCGTTGAGTGCTTTAATTTCTTCTTGAATTGTTCTTTCCCATTTTTCAGCATCTAATCATGTCATTGCTTCCTCATATGAATCTGGAATGGTTGACTTCTATCCGATTCAATTCATATTCTTCAAATCTATGTGGCAAAATATAGCTTTCTGCTTCCAGTTTCCTTCCCATTTGACTAGGCTGATAAGCAAAAGCTACACCGACAATATTTTGGCGTATCCAAGATACGGTTTCTCACCTGAACACTCTTCATAGGGTGTTTTCTGGGATTGTTTTGATGGTGTTCGATTCAATATATAAGTTGCCGTGTTTGCAGCTTCTGCCCAGAGATAATGGGGTGCACTTGCACAAATCAACATGAGTTATGTGTGACCATCCTGAAGGCTGGCTTCTGTTTAGGAAACACTCAATCTGGCCCATTAGCTACGCCACCCTATATAAATCTACCACTCTTCAAGAAGCCCTCAATCCATCAATCAGTTTTTATAGTTATTGTTTTACAGTTATTGTAGTCAATCTGCTGTCGTCAATAAGTCATGAATCTCTCATGACTTACGTAGGGCCACTCAAGAAGCCATTGGCTATTGTTTTGAAAGGCACCACACTCAAAGACGGAGCCAGCTATAAAACAGGCGGTGTAACGGAGGACACCCCATTCCGATAGTTGACTTTCATCAAAGACGCAGTTACTCTGTCGATTTCCAATTTTAAACAATAAAAATGTTTTTTGAAGTGATTTTTAATAAATCCATATTTAATTCATCGTCCTAACCTTCTCTGTCGTTGTGAGGTTCTCTGTCTCAATTCTTCATGCTGTATTGATTTTGTGCAACACCGAGTTCATTTGTTTCTTAACACTGTGTTCGAAACATCATTTTATAAAGGTTGTTTGATTCTTGTTGTATTGCACAAGCGACAAGTTTGGTTTTCAAGTCAAAAAATATTAGCCTTCTTGTGTTCTTTCGCTATTTTCATGCCCGTCCGAGTTAGAACTCCTGATAATAGATTTTTTTTGCTAGATCTGGAACGTACAGTACATCATTGATTGTTGAGCTGAACCATTTGCCATTCATAAACTTTTCAATGTTTATTACACATTTTCCTCTAACTTCTAAACGTTTGGAGTTTCCTAGTGTTACAGATGAAGGACTTTTTAATATTTCTAGAGTAGCAAAGTAATCTTTTCTCGAAGTCATATATGCTGAAGCACCACTATCTAGTATCCAATGTTCATCGCTTTTTGTTAGACAGTTGAATGTCTCTGTTTCTAGAACAAAAGCGGTTTCGTTTCTCTTTTTAGTTTCTTGCATCGGGGTGCTCCTTAGGAAAGTCCGTATATCCTTTTTTGTTGCAATTGTAGCACTGAAACGGAAACCGTTTCGCTTTTTCCTTCTTTTACGTTTGCTTAAACGTAAGTATTAGGGCTGTATCTTCTTGCGTAGCTTTTAAACTTCTTTTTTCCTCGAGTAACCGTGCTGATAAATTCTTGGTTGTTTGTTTCGTTTCTTTCATTGACAACCAGGCTTGTCCCACGTTTCTATAATTTTGGGGCAACGTACTTATAATTTTACTTACTATATCAAATATATCATCGCCACAGTCCTTTATTTGCTGCGCTAAGTTCTCAATTTTTGCTACATACTTAGCAATAAAATCATTCCGTTCCATTTTATATTGATGAAAGCTTTCATGTGCCATTAGTTTGTTAACTTCCGATGTTTGTTTATAAATCGCATTTAACTTGTTTACCATCTATATCGGGGTTTCACAGTTTTCAACTGGTGCGATTAGAGGTTAAAGTAAAATAATAGATAGTTCGCCTGTGAAACTTGGTAAGAGACTGACTTTATTGTAGCAAGAGAAAGACAGACTAACATAGACAGTACTGTCAATAGATTGCGCAGTATACATAGAAAAATGGGTCATTAGATAATTTCAACACTCCCACTTATCTTAACACATCCGCTGGCACTTCATCCGTAGATAAATACTTGAGAACAACTAGCTTATTTGAAACAGCTTCGCGGATGAAATGATAGCGTACATCTATATGTTTGGATCTCTTATGGCAAACAGGATTCATAGCCAACTTATGAGCACTTTGATTGTCATTGCAAACGCTAACACACTTATAAATATCTAACAAATCTGACAAGAGACCTCTAAAATAAATGGCATCTTTTGAAGCCTCAGAAATGGCCATGTATTCGGCTTCAGTACTACTTAGAGCTACTGTAGGTTGTTGCTTACATTCCCATGAAACTGCACCACCAGTATATGATCTTCTATCAAGAGCATTGCTTGCAAAATCAGAATTAACAAAACCTGTCAAATCCAAATAATAATGTTTATATTGCAAACATAAAGATTTCATCATCATCATCATCATCAGAGTTCGTTCTCGACGTTTGAACAGTGAACAAGTGATTCGTTCGCTCTCTTATCGTGAATAAAATTGATATTAAAGGATATCATCCTCGGCGAGTGGTGTCCGGCGACCGTGCCAAGGTCGTTTAAGTTATCGCAAGATATTTAAAAAACACTGATATAGGGAATGCATTTTATTAGTCCCCAGCAATGCAAACAAGCCAGATATTATTAGAAAAATATCAACGTACCCAAAATGAGGAAATTTTCTACAATAGCTGGAAATCAGCTGAGCAAGAAAAAATGAATGCTACATACAAGGTGGAACAACTACAATCCCAGTTGGATAAAATACATAAAATGTATGCAGAATTGAACACAAAATATTCAAATTTAGAAAAGAAACTGTCTAGCAACGCCGAAGAAAGGGGGACAGGTGAATATCATACCGATGAAGAGGAGTTAGCAAGGGAGACAGAATGGATTCGTACAAAAAATTGGAAGAAAAGGAAAATGGATACTTCGCTTACACCACCACAACAACAAACCAATAGGCCGAATGCAGAAAAGCCTAAAAAAATTCAAGCACCGCCGCCTATCATAGTGGACAACATTATAAATTTTAATGAACTCCATGCTATCGTGACCCAACTTCCTGGTGCCCAGATTAAAGTAATTCATGATAAAAATATAAAAATTAATGTACAGGATGAGACCAACTATAAAATGCTTACTGCAACGCTAACTGAAAAAGGATACTCTTGGCATTCCTATGAGAATAAGCAGAATAGGCCAATTAAAGTTATGGCCAAAAAACTGTATCATTCCATTGATCCAGAAAAAATATTGCATGAAGTTAGAAAACGCGGCTACAAACTTATCGAAGTCACTCCTAAATTAAAATATAAAACAAAACAACCTCTAAACATGTTCATGCTTTCATTCAGGCATGACGAGAGTATTGATAAAATTTACGGAATAACTGACATATTAGGGGTCAGAGTTGAAATCACTCCATTAATAAAGTCCAGGCTTGTACCACAGTGCAAAAAATGCCAAGCTTATGGACATACACAAAAATACTGTGCCATGGAGCCACGCTGCGTCAGATGTACTGGTAAGCACCTAACAATGGAGTGTGAAAAACCAAAGGATGAAAAACCGAAATGTGTTCATTGTGGTGAAGGGCATCCAGCCAACTACAGAGGATGCATGGTTGCAAAAGAAATGCAAAAATTAAAAGAAAAACGCAACAAGAAACCAGTTCCTCCTAAGCAGCCACAGAGGAATAACGTACAAGTGCAGAAAGGCAACATAAGTGCACGACAAAACACCTACAGTCAAGCAGTTACTGGTAAGCCTGAATTGATTATTAGTACAAATCAAACACAACAACAAGACCGAAACGCTTCCATCCAAAACTCTCTTCAACAAATAATGGAGAAATTAATAAAAATGGATGAACGGATTAGCAGACTTGAATATAGGGCCAAAGGAGCTATCTCAAATAATTTTTAATGCTAAGTAGCCTCAAGATTATAGAGTGGAATGCCAATGGACTCTTGCAACACAAACAAGAATTGCAAGCAGTCCTGGACATAGAAAAAATAGACATATGTCTGATCTCAGAGACTCACTTCACCAATGAGTCCTTTATCAGTTTCAAGGGATACAAAGTGTACCACACCACTCATCCCCAGAATTCAGCCAGAGGAGGTAGTGCAGTGATAGTAAGAGAAGCGATTATGCATCATCAAGAGATGGGATACAGGACTGAAGAATTTCAGGCAACTTCGGTAATGATCAAAACCAAAACTCAGGATGTCATGGTCACATCCGTATACTGTCCTCCAAGACATGCCATACAGCATGAGCAGTACATGGATTTCTTTAATAGCCAAGGAATTAGATTTATCATTGGAGGCGACTTCAATGCTAAGCACACCCATTGGGGATCTAGGTTAACCACAACCAAAGGCAAACAATTGATGGAAGCAATGAGACAGATAAAATGCGAAGCACACTCAACTGGGAAACCAACTTATTGGCCCACAGATAGAAATAAAATACCTGACCTAATAGATTTTTTTATTGTGCGGAATATATCAGCAAACTATATTCAAGTTGATGAGGCGTGGGACATGAACTCAGACCACTCTCCCATTCTCCTCACTCTTAGCGATTCTATTATCCAAAAACAAAATTCTCCTAGACTAACAAACAGGCGAACAGATTGGCAAAGTTTCAGATTAGAACTTCAAAATGCTATTAATTTAACTGTTCCATTAAGAACAATAGAACAGTTGGATGATGAAGTGGAAAATCTTGTTACCCTAATTCAACAAGCAGCATGGAATAACACCCCATCCATTGTTCAGAGGACAAAAGGAAACAAATACCCCATGGAAGTAAGACACTTGATCTCAGAGAAAAGAAGACTTAGGAGGAAATGGCACCAGACCAGAGCTCCAGCAGATAAAACCATACTCAATAATGCCACTCAACAGTTAAAGAGAGAAATAGAAAGAATAAAAAATGAATCTATTAGTGACTATCTGAGTGAGTTGACAAATGACAAAAGCACTGACTACTCAGTCTGGAAAGCCACTAGGATATTAAAAAGTCCGATACTACAGAACGCACCAATCAGGAATGCAGATGGCAGCTGGGCTAGAAACAATACTCAGAAAGCCAACAGGTTTGCAGATCATCTTGAAAAAATCTTCCAACCAAACGATGGCGAAGAATTACCGAACTGGGACTTCTCTGACGGAGATAGCACGAACATTAGACCAACTTCCACAAAAGAAGTAGCAAAGGAAATAAGAACAAACATTAATCCTAAGAAAGCTCCTGGTTTTGATTTAATTACTGGTGAAGTGCTAAAACAGCTCCCCAAAAAAGGTATAACCAAACTTACACATCTTTTTAATGCCTCATTCAGATTAAGGTATGTTCCTAGGATGTGGAAAGTAGCTGAAATCATTATGATTCATAAACCAGGCAAAGCCTCTCACGATGTTTCATCATATAGGCCAAACTCTCTACTGCCTATGATATCGAAACTGTTCGAAAAAATACTCCTGACAAGGCTGAAACCCATCATCGAAGAAAGGAATATAATACCAAATCATCAGTTTGGGTTCAGAGAAAACCACTCAACGATAGACCAAGTACACAGAATTTCAGATGTTATTGAAAGAGCACTGGAAAGTAAGGAAGTATGCTCAGCCATCTTCCTTGATGTATCGCAGGCCTTTGACAGAGTATGGCATAATGGGCTGAAACATAAGTTAAATATGCTACTCCCACAAAAATACTCGAAACTATTGGAATCCTACATTTCGGACAGAGCCTTCAGAGTAAAACAAGAAGAAGCATTCACTGAAATAAAAAAAATCAGAGCAGGGGTGCCACAGGGAAGTGTCCTAGGACCTCTCCTGTACCTGATGTACACCAGTGATTTACACTACTCAGATCTTAATACTATAGCTACCTTTGCAGACGATACCGCTATATTAGCGGTAGGGAAAACCCATGAGGAAGCCGCAATTAAACTGCAAACATCAGTTTCACAAATATATGATTGGACCAAAAGATGGCGTATCAAACTAAACGAGACCAAGTCTGTACACATTAACTTCACAAATAAAACTAACCAGCAGGTACCAATTCACTTAAATAATACTCAGATCCCTTATGCAAATTCAGCAAAGTATCTGGGCATAACATTAGATGCAAGACTGCGCTGGAAAGCCCATGTTAAGAAGAAAAAGGAAGAGCTCGATATAAGATATAGGAAAATGTACTGGCTACTGGGTAGGCACTCTAGACTATCAATCTACAACAAAGTACTTCTGTATAAACAAATCCTCAAACCAGTGTGGACTTACGGCTTACAGCTCTGGGGTTGTGCCAGCAAGAGTAACATCCTAATTATTCAGAGATTCCAGAATAAAGTACTGAGAAACATTCTTAATGCGCCTTGGTACATCAGGAATAGTGATATTCATCGAGACCTTCAGATGGATACTGTTGACCAGACTATCACGAGATTTGCAAGGAGTCATGAACAACGGCTTCATCAACATGTGAATGTCGAGGCGATTCAGCTCCTCGACAATACCAACCTGACAAGAAGACTCAAGAGGGTAAAGCATTTTGAGCTATGTAAGTGACTATGTCAGTGCAAAAGCAGAACAATGTGCGGTTTTGTGCTACACGGTAATTAGTGTAGCTATGTCACTAGACCACCAGACTCTAAGGTACACTAGTGAGTAGGACCTTAGTTTTAAGATTTGTCCATAGTTAAGTTAGGTTAGAACAGAATTACTCATTGATCAACTTTGATCAGATCGTAATGTTAGTAAATGTCCTACGGGGAGTTTAATTAAATAAAAAAAAAATCATCATCATCAAGCGACCAATCGCGTCCACTGCTGGACATAGGGCTCCCGTAGCTTTATCCAGCCTGGCCGATCCTGTGCTGCCTCTATCCAGTTGGTCTTTATTCTTTTGATGTCGTCGGTTCATCTGATTGGTGGACGGCCTCTACTTCTGTATGCGTCTTGGCGCGGTCTCCACTCAGGTATCCTCTTTGTCCAGCAATTGTCCGTAAGTCGCGCCACATGACCAGCCCAGTTCCATTTTAAGGTTGTTATACGCATTGTTAACCGCGACCGTCACTCCGGACCTCTCCCTTCATGTTATATTTGGGATCCTGTCTCTTAGTGATATACCTAACATCGACCTCTCCATTTTCCTCTGCGCGATACTTATTCTATTTGTAGTGTTCTTTGTGAGGGTAAGCGTTTCAGCCCTGTATGTAAGCACTGGCAACACGCAATGATCGAATCCTTTTCTTTTTAGGCATATTGGAATGTCTGACTTAAAGATATTGCGCAGCCTTCCAAAGGCCGCCCATGTTAGGCCTATTCTTCTCGACATTTCACGGTTTTGGTTGCCTCAACCAATAGAGATTTCGTGACCAAGCTATTTATAAGAGCTATGCTTACTCCACCTATCTTGGTTGCCTCACTCATAACAAGATTTGTCATGTATTGGGTTTTGTTGGTGTTGATTTTGAGTCCAATAGAGTTCAATGCTTCAATTACCTCCGTAGCATTTGTTTTCCTTCGTCCATACTATCTGCGATAATTAAGATCGGCGAATCTCAGATGGTTTAGTTTTTCGCCATCTATATTTATGCCCATGTCACCAAAGTAGGCCTGTTTGAACATTTCTTCTTGGAGGGTTGTGAATAACTTTGGCGATATGACATCTCCTTGGCGTACACCTCGTGTCATATCAAAGTCTTGGAAGTCATCTTGCAGCCTAACATATGATTTTGCTCTTGTGTACACGTGCTTGATAACCTCGATGTATCTATGATCGATACGGCATTCACCAAGAGCTTACAACATACGAACTCAA
Source organism: Dendroctonus valens (assembly GCA_024550625.1). Lineage (NCBI taxonomy): Eukaryota > Metazoa > Arthropoda > Insecta > Coleoptera > Curculionidae > Dendroctonus > Dendroctonus valens. The sequence goes on from JAJTJO010000243.1 coordinate 225,038, forward strand.
TACGGCATTCAACAATAAACCAGCATAAAATGCTACAAGCTCTTGCTGAACTTAAAGATTTAGTACCTTTCAGATACCTTAGAATTCTCTTAGCTCCTTTCCAGTGTGATTCTGTATAACTATTATTAAACTGGCTAAGAAAATCCGCGGCAAAAGTAATATCCGGTCTAGTCAATACTGACAAATACTAACTACTAACAAATAAACTGCCTAATAGCTGTTGATAAGTCAGATCCTTTCTACAGACATTGTTATCTGTTTCATCAAAGCATATATTTTTATCCATTGGTGTATCTATTGGATTGCAATTACTCATACCAAATATATGATTTATATACTGTTCTTGATCCAGCTGAACTATGTTCTTCACACGTGTGACACGTGTGACGCGTGTCACACGTGAGAACGTCTAAATGATAAACATCTAATTTGAGTTGAACAGACAATACCAAAAGCAATCTTAATGCTGATTAAGATGCTTAACCACTGGAGAGAAAGTTTCACTGAAATCTATGCCCGGCCTTGGGCTAAAACCCTTAGCAACCAGCCTAGCTCTATAAGTTAAACTACCATCACTACTAGATTTTCTTTTGAAAACCCACTTGCACTTGACTGGTGACTGACTTTCCGGAAGGTCCACTACATCCCATGCACGATTTTCACTAAAGTTTGTCATTTCTTCCGTCATTGAACTGATCCACTTATCTCGGTTTGGCCCCGCTAGTGCTTCTGCTACTGAGTTTGGGTCTCCCACAGAAACTAGATTTTCTTCTGGACTTTTTTGCTTTCCGACGTTGAAATATGTTACAAAATCTTCAAATTTTGTTTCTTTTCTTACTATTTGAGATCTTCTCACATTTTCAGAAGAACTTTCTGCCCCAATCCATTCTTCATTTTCAGGAATATAGGTTTCATCACGGACGTCAACTTCAAAGAATGTTAGTTCATCTGAGCTTTGATCAGAATGACTTGTTATCTTCATTTCCATTTTCTTCTACATAGAAATGTACGTCTATATTATTTCTATTATTTTCAATAATATGTACATCTCCACTTGTAAATATTTGGCCTGTTTTTGTATTATATTATAACTAGAATCAATTTTTCAGATTTCTTGATCCACTTTCTTCGTTTTTCTTTTGGAATGTGAACCATTACTTAAAAATTCTGACATGACTTAAATCTGGTTTTCGACCAAAAAACATCTCATAGGGTGTATTGGGGATATTAGACGCTGCAGATCTGTTCCTTAAGTAGCAAGCAGTGTTTACGGCTTCAGCCCAGAATCGTTTTCCTAACCCTGCTTCATACAGTAAACATCTAGCTTTATATACTAAAGATTTATTTAACCTTACTGAACAACCATTTTGTTCAGCAGTATAAGGATTTGATGTTGAGGTTTTGAAGGTGAATTATACATTGTTTTCTTAAATAATTTTCAAAAGCTGAACTAATGTACTCACCTCCATTATCTGAGCGAAGCACTTTGATTTTCCTTCCAACTTGTTTTCCACCAATCCTGGAAAGTCCTTGAATTTGTTCAAAGTATCTGCTTTTGTTTTAATAAAGTACACAAAAGACATGCGACTGAAGTCATCTTGAAACTCTACATAATGCTTTGAGCTTCCTAGAGAAGTTGTTTCCATGGGTCCTGCCAAATCCGTGTGTACTATATCAAGCAATCCAGTTTCCCTATTACTTGAGTGTCCAAAAGATTTCCGGGTTTGTTTCCCTTGTCAGCAGACTTCACAATTTTGTAAACCAATTTTTAATTCCAGTCCATTATAGTTAATTCCACCCACTAGGCCATTTCGCATCTTATTTAGATAGCATGGAATTTATATGTCCTAGCCGCCTATGCCATGTTTCTCCAGTAACTGCACCTGTCCAGCCAGCAAGCATTTTTTGGAGGTGTTCAACTTATACACACCATCACTCAAAAAAGCTTGAGCTACTAACACTTTGTCAGGGTTAAAGATCTGTGGTAAACTTCGCCCACCGACTCACAGGTAGCAGCATCATCAACTCAGGTTGCCAACATCTCATCGCACAAGAGCTACCGCCGTCTCGGTTGAAATATATCTAACAATGAACAACCCACATTCCGGCGTATAAGCCAGGGTCTACCTAAGCCTTACTGACGAGTCCAATAGGTAGGCCCGGGACGAAACGCATGGCTCATCACATTGCGCCATAGATCTTACAACTTTCATTGTCAAACACCACGAAATTTGACTTATTGACAAGTTCGCTTACTAACAGCAAATTTGTGGCTAAATCAAGAACATAGTGAACATTTTTTATTTCTACTTCAAAGTTTTGTTCACTAACTTTAGTTAGAATTTCAACTTCGCCAGTCAATTGTACTGCAATATTGTGATTATTTGCAACCAATACCTTTCACACTGGGTTCTCTTTTGCTCCAAGCTTGCCTGCAAGTTAGATGAACACTTGCTCCTGAATCTACATACCAATAATTTTTGTTGAAATTAGCTCTGAGAAAAACAACATTAAAGGCACTTTTAATTTGTTTATCGCTAATTTTGTTTTAGTTAGATTGTGGGCATTTTCACATAAAATGACCTGGATTTTTGCATCTAAAACAAATTATTTCACTTTTGTTTTTGCCATATTTATTTGCCCTGCGTTGACTTTGATTTGACGCTTCTGACTGCCAAATTTACCGACAAATGCACTTCCTGTCGATCTGCTCCCGCCCTCTAGTTGCATGTCCATCAACTTAGTTTTAATTGAATCGGTAGTAATATCGATTTCGCTATGCTCCAGTGCCATGACTATGGGTGCAAACTGATCTGGTAATCTCGCCAAAAGTAAACTTGCGACCAATGAGGTGTCAAGCTGAAGTCCTGTGCGACCAAGCTTTCAGGAAGACTCAATAACTTCGTTGACATATTCAGCTATTAATGAGCAATTATCCAGCCTTAATGAGATCAAGCAGCGAAGAAGCGCAATGTTTCTCGTAAATCCTTTGTTTTCATAAAGGTATTTCAGTGGTTCCCATGCTTCCTTAGCCGCTTCAGATTCCTTGATATGCACGAACAAAGAAGAATCGAGGGATGATACAATTCTGGCTTTAGCTTTGCCTGTTTGCACACTATCAGTTTCGGTTCCATCGATGCATTGATTTAAACCTTCTAGTACGAGGAAATTCTCTGCAATTTAGGAATGCTGCTAAGGTAGTTGGACGCCATCTTGGCAGATTGCACAGTATACATAGAAGAATGGTGCATTAGATAATTTCAACAAAGTCAAACTAAACATCGCTTGTACATTTTTTCTTTATCAGACTTCTAGTACTTGAGCATGACTTGGTGCTGGGGTAATTAATATTACGTTTGCTATTTCGTATAGGCCTTTGGCACGTAGGGCACACTTCATTTGAAACATCCATTGGTGGTAATTTCGCCCATCAAACTTGGTAATCGATTTTGTCGGCCATTTTCTTTTGTCCTTTCAGTTCAATCCTTTTCTTTTCACTTTATTGTAAAATCACAGCTTTTGTACTTGTACTACAGCTCACTGGTGAACTGGGCCCATAACCTGTTGAGATTTTTATTTCCTGCAGTGTACTTGATACAAAAGTTCTACAATTGAAAATACACGTGCGTGCATAGAAATCGGCCCACAGTAAACTTTTGACTTTAACTATATATATTTTTTAAACTATTCATCAGATCAAAAAAGGAAATATGTTGTTTGAAAGACAATTTAATATGTGAGTATAAATTATTTTGAGTATCCTATTTTAACATAGTGAAATTAATGCATTAAGCAAATTAAGCTTTTTTATTATTAACATAAATAGGGTTATTGACAATTTAACACTAAACACTTAATTTTTTAATAATGGGTATGACCTCCTCTTTCCCTAATAACTTCTCGCATACGATTAGGCATAGATCTAATCAAGTTTGCTTTTGTTTCTTGAGGGATGTTAAACCACTCTTCTTCTACTGCAACAATAAGCTCTGGGATCGAGTTTGGGGTATGAAGTCTAGCTCGAATTCTTCGTCTTAGCTCATCCCATAAGTGTTCGATCGGATTTAGGTCAGGACTGTATGCTGGCCACTCCATAACCCGAAAACGGACTTCTGCAATGTAATCTTGCACGATTCTTGCGATGTGCGGCCTGGCATTGTCATGCATAAAGGTAAATTCGTCTCCAATGTAGTCGCCGTAAGGTACCACATGAATTGCTAAAATCTCCTCGGTATATCTAACAGCCGTTAAACCTGTTCTTCGTGAACACGGTCGCCTCTACGAATGAACTGAGAGTCGGTTCGTGCTCCTATAGAAATTGCACCCCAGATCATACAGGAACCACCTCCATAAGCACTCCGCTCTTCAACGCAGCAATCTGCAAATCGCTCTTTTGGTCTTCGGTACAATTTCCTTCTTCGGTCGCTACCATGGAGGCATATTCTGGTCTCATCTGAGAACAGAACGATCCCCATTGTTCCAACGTCCAATTCAGATGATCCCGTGCAAAACGCAGGCGTGCTTGCCGATGAGCTGGAGTAAGTTTTGGACCAATCGCAGGTGTTTTAGGGGTCAGGTTATTTTCCTGCAGTCTTCGCCTTACTGTCCACTGACTAATAGCCACTCCTCGCACCTCATAGAGCTGTCGTTGCACTGGAACGACATTAAGGTGACGATTTCTTAATGCTGTTGACACAATAAAGCGGTCATCACCAGCTGTTGTAAATCGCCTTCTGCCTGTTCCAGGTCGCCTATGAAAGGATCCAGTCTCCTCATAACGTTTGCACACTCTTCGAACCGCTGCGCGTGTCATATCCAATTGTTTAGCAACAGCTCGCTGACTAAGTCCATTTTCGATTAAAGTAATAACTTGGCCGGTTTTTGTGGTGTAGTATGCATTAAACTAACACACTTAAACACTATTGAGATTATGAAAAACGAATTAATATGCAAATTTCAGTTGCAAACGCAAAAATTTTAATATTTGATAATTTATTTATTTTCGTTACAATCACCACATAAACACGTTTCATTTGTTTTCCGTTTGCTACGCATATAAACGACAAGCCTTCTTGATAAATTTATACTCACATTAAAGCATATTTAATTGTCTTTCAAACAGCATATTTCTTCTTTTGATCTGATGAATAGTTTTTAAAAAAAATATAGCTAAAGTCAAAAGTTTACAGTGGGCCGATTTCTCTGCACGCAAGTTTACTTTATTTTATAATTGAACAACCGAACAACTAAAACTCATTCTATATCTTGCACTGTCTCATCTATCTTTCAACTTTGTAAAAATAATCAAACCCAAAAGCGCCAATTTAAAATAAATCCAACGGTTGCACTTTAAATGTTTGAAAAAAGTGTTGGCAGCAGAGAGACGGTGTTCAGTACAAAATTACCCCAGACGATCACCTAGAGTGTTGCGTGTTCCCAGCCCATGATCTCCGCAGACCTCACCCTCAACACCTTTCCCGATTTTGGCGTTAAAGTCGCAAAGAACAATTGTCTTTCTTCTAATTGTTCTAAATCAGAGTAGAACTCCTTAACCACCTCAGCAGGTTTGTCCCCTGTTAGAGCGTTCGCTTGAATTACATTCAAAACTCTATGAGTGGTGAGGAGTCTCAAAAGCATCACTCCATCTCCGAGTAGGACACAATCAATTACCGATTTTTCTAGTTCAGAGGAGATGACTATAGCTACGCCATACTGGTGTTACAGGTCGTCGCCACCAGAGTAGTAGAGACCGCCATTTTTACTCCTGTGATTCCCAGTACCCGGCCATCGTACCTCCCTTAGCCCCAAGATCTTGATCCCTAGTCAATTCATTTCTGCATCTACATTGACGAGTTTTCCTGCCATACATAGACTACGTACATTTCCCGTTGCAATTCTGGTTTCCTGTATATATATTTTTATTTTGTTAGTTTTGATGGACAGGGGCGGATTCTTCGCACCTTCTCCCCACTTAAGTGGTCCCCGAACTGAGGGCAGCATTCATATTCGTTTCAGGTATGTTGAATGTACGGATATTTTTTTCGCCCATCTTGCGTTAGTTAATCTGGTCACAGACTCGGCCCTAGGCCAAGCTCAGGCCAGGTCTGTTAACCCTACAGACCTTGCAACTCAGGGAGCACCGTCTCCGTTCACATAAGAGGGGGATTCAAATTGTGCGTAATGTTTAGTAAATATTTGTCTAGCTATCTACATATCTGTCTATCGACTTTGTTTAAATCTAATTTTTACAGTTATGTTTAGGTGTAGCTTTATCTAACAATCATTCACTTTGTGAAGGACATTATTAATAATACCTAACGATCTCTTAACACACTAAACCGATAAAATACCATATTTTTAGACACACAATTATTTTTTTTTGATTAGACCGACATTTTATTGCTGAAGGTTGCGGTTCTTGAAACCATATAGAATGACTCACTATATTAACTTTTTCATTGATACACACAGTGACCTTCTTAGTGAAATGACCTTGATTTCTACTTCTTCAAGATCTGATAACGAAATATCTACGTTCCTCAATTGCTTTTACCTTTAACCATTCGGAACAGACATATTACTTTGGCGCCGTTTGAAATTAACCGGCGACGTATTTGCATATTTTAGATATATTTAGTTAGTTATAATAATAATTATTCATACAGAAAGCATTAATCATTGCACATACTTTTGAATGGCTTTCAAATAACTGCATGATATCGATGTACTGGTAAAATATATTTAACATCAAAAGTGTATTAATGTTTACCCGATTTAACTGAGTTATTACATTAGGGTAATTAATAAATACACTAGACCCATAATCTACGTTTGTATAATCAATAGATCGAGACTAAATAACTTTAATTATTTGTTGGACCAAAACAAATTTTCTAGTCTCGTTTAAGTGATTCTTGAAGCGTATCAAATGTGATTATATTTAAATAAACAATGTTATTTAAATCGGAAAAGTGCACGCGAAAGTCAACGCATTTCATATTTATTAGGTCTCCGTGAAATCTTGCGTTGAAATAATTTAACATGAAAAGTGAAATTGTACGCATATTAAACAGAACCGACGAAATTCAGCTTTGAATTGCAAGTATAGATGTCATCAACGGATTATGTGTACTTAAAACGGAGGATTAATTCTGACAAAAACTATATTTTTTGAACATGCATTTTCAGCTGTTAATAATATTTTATATGATTTTAATTTCCATTTTATGGCTAACCTACACTTTTTGAATAAAGTCACGAAGTAACAAATGAAAAAACAAAAACAAAACACATCTTCTTAAATAATAATTTATGACCATTATTTACTCCGTTCCCCTAATCAGATATTTCTCCCTCGGTAAATAATAATTGTAAAAAAATACTTAGGTAAATAATGAAAAAATTACCATATTTTCAATAAAACGTACAAAACTTATTATCAAGGTAATTCTAAACAAAAAACAAACAAACTCGCAAAGTGGTACCGGTAAACTATTAAGTGGTATGATAAAAATAACTTGAAATTATAATTAATGTGTATATTTTCCTGACTGTACTTCAATTTATTTCAAAATTTCCTGGGTTTCAGTCAATTTTATTGTCCAACCAAATGTAAAGGTAGAAACATCTAGACATACAAACTGATGATGGTGGAGAAAGACACCGAAACGTATTTGTAACATTTTAAATAATAAACAATGATATTGACTGAAACCCAGGAAATTTTGAAAAAAATTATAATTAATCCCACAGTTATTGTATATCATAGGTATTCCTGCATTTACTGCATTAGTAGACTTAAAAGATTGGTAAGAGGTATATTTATTTCTGTATTCTGATAACTTTTTTGTGAACACTCATGAACATTTGACACTAAATCACCAGAAGCCTAGATTTTTTCGAGAACAGCATCTGGTCGTACAAAGGAAGTGAAAGGCGAATTTTTGTGCTAATTTGGCAAATCTCTTCTTGTCAGCTAATGATTCCTCAAAATACCCTTCAGCCAATGTAGCTGACTTCCACCCATTGTGCTTTTTTAGACTTAATAAGTTTTCTCCATTTTGTGGTCCAACAAGTGTTGCCGAGCTGCGCTTTAGAGAATGGCCAGTATCATCATCTTCATCAAGCCTTTTATTGCGCCCAGTATTGAGCGTAGGCCTCCCTTCCTCTCCACCAGTCCTCTCTGTTTGTCTCTGTCTGTTTTGTGATGTTCTCGTCCATCCAAATCCAGCCACTCGTTTTATGTCGTCATAGCATCGCATAATTGGTCCTTCCCATGGTCTCCAGCGGATTATTCGGCTATTCCATCCGTCGTCTGTAAGGCAGGCTATATGTCCTGCAAAATATTCCACTTCAGCTTGTGACTCTCTCCACTATATCTACGACCTTTGTTCTCTGTCTAACCCATTCCTTTCTCTTTCTGTCTCTTAGTGTTACGCCTATCATAACTCTTTCCATAGCTCTTTTTGTAAGGCTTGTCTTTGTGAGAGTCCAGGTCTGTGCTTCATATGTTATCACCGGTACTACACACTGTTCAAATATTCTTGTTCTAAGGTATTGCGGTATCTTTCTATCCTTAAGTATATGGCTGAATTTGCCAAATGCCGCCCATCCTAGTCTCCTTCTCCTTTCAATCTCTATCTCCTTGTTACTCTTTCTCATCTCTATTTGCCGTCCCAGATATACAGAGTGATTCAGAAGTGGCGTCATTCCTTTTAATGGGTTATAGGGGCTCACTTGGAGAGTACGAGAAAAATATTGAAAAAAATTTTTTCGAAAATTTCTATAAGATATTAACAGTTTATTAAAAAGTATTATTTTTAAATAGTCCCATGTTTGCTTGGTAGCCTTTTGAAATACTTAACCATTCGGAAAGAAAAATTACGATCTTTGCTTCAAATTACTAAAATTTTTGATATTAAAACGACCTATCCTACAATTTTTTGATGAAAAGTCAAAGCGGCAATGCTGTTTTTTGTCATTAACACATAGTTACAGGTAGATAGCCTTTGTCAATAATAACAAGTATTTGTCAATCTGTGACTTACTTTGAAGCTCCTTCCACAAAATGTACACCAACATCGAATCTGCAGATATGTGATTAGTTATGGGAAAATGCCACACTAACATAGCAGAAGGTGTAAGACCTTACACCAGCAAAGGGCTAGAGACACTAGACGATTGGCTCCAGGAATTGACGCATATTGTAGACGATCTAGAGGGGCTCGGGTTCCAGATACAGAGGCACAGGTATTGGAGATAATTACTGCAGAGCTTTCCAGCAGTGCTCGGAGCATTGCACAACCACTGACACTTTCCCAGGCACCGAATAATTGTCCCGATAACAATCCCCAGAGGAAGGGCCGCATTCCTACCATGTATGTAAGATACACAGGACACAAGGACACATTAAATCTCTGATCTTCCGAACACCGGTACAAATTGAGCAGGAGTTAATTAACCGAATCCGAGAAGCTGATCAAAAGTTAAACGGGCACAACTTCGTCAACCTCTTGTGATTTAACAACTTAATTGTATGTTATTTGATTAATATTGATCATTGATACATAACCTTCAACAGGAGGTTTTCGTTGAAAGATGTGGGGGATTTAGGTATATCACTCATCTGCCCCAAAAAGGATGGCAGCACTGACGGCAAATAGACAGCGTTATCCTAACCTCAAAATATTTCTATTGCTTTCTCTTTCTTCGTTTTGTGTTTATCCATGGTTACTACAATTTTCAATAATTAAGAAGTAACAGGTATTTACGAAATGTTCATTAGGCAGATTAACATTGTTGCCGTCCTTCTGATATAGTTTTTTGCAAATTTCTCAGTTTTGAATAACAATTATTTTTTTTACTATTTTTCCTGTACTCCTAAAACACCCCCAGACAACACCCCCAGAGGAATGACGCCACTTTTGAATCACCCTGTATATAGTCTTGAACATTTTCTAATATGTGCCCGTTGACTGTTATTTGTACTTGGTCTTGGCTCATTATCTTTGTTTTTGTTTTATTAATTTTTAGACCGATTTTTTAAGATTCTCTGTCTAGTTCGGAAAGCATTTTTTCAAGATCCGCTGTGTTGTCGGCGAATAGAACAACATCGTCTGCAAATCTTAAGTGTTATATTTTGCTCCCAAATTCCCCCATAGTTTTTTTGAAAATTCCTTCTAGAGCTAAGGTAAAGAGTTTTGCGGATATTGTATCTCCTTGTCTGATACCTCTTTTGATTTCCATGTTGTCTGTTACTTCGTGTAGCCTGATTTTTGCATTTGCTCTTTGCACTCTCTCTGATATTCCCATTGTAGTTTCGATTTTTCCGATTACTGAGTTTTAATTAGAAAGCCTAATCCCCTTTGACTGTCTAGATCATGTCCTTTAGTGAATAGAGCATTTCCAAATCGCAACACAAGCAGGCCCTCCTTCTTTCTTCTAACTTCCGAAATACCAATTATGTCCCATTCAATACTCATTGCCTCGTTTTCCAAATGGAAGAGTTGTTCGTCCTTTAGTAGTGATCTGCAATTGTATGTGGCGATTATAATTGTTGTTTTTGCCAATTTCTTGCCTCCCCCAGAATCCATGAGGCAGACTGAATCATTTTCAGTGCGGGATTTTCGGCTTTCTGTCCTACCGGCCTGGGGTACTTTGTTTTTAGAACCTATCATTTGCATTTTTGAAGAGGGGTTTTGGCATTAAAACTCCACGCTTGCCATTGCCAGTTGGCGAGTGTTATTTCAGCCGCTCCTAACCTGGAGCCAGGCCCTGTTTGCAGCCTCCCAATCTGGGTCAGTCGCTGCGGGAATCTTCTTAGCTTCACCTTTATCACTTCTAGACCTTACCGGCATGGGTAACCCTACCAGTAGCTACGCTACCGCCGGCATCGTTCCCCGGATGGCAAAGTTACTGAGCTCTCTCACCGACGTCAAGGTGATGATTCCCCTAGAGATGATGGCCAGTATAACACTTAGAATTTAGTAATTTCAGATATTGAGCTATGACATAGAGTACTTTACTGATAGTATTATGTGCAATGTTTGCAAAAAGTTTATCAGTTGGCCTGTTAGCCAAATATTTTTTACGCTAATTATCCATAGCGGCTCAACAACCATGTTGCACAGTTCATTTGCACTGCAGGCAACGGCCACTCTAATTACCACCAATAGCATCTTAAACTGTAGTTTTTGTAACAAGTTAAACTGAAAATAATAATAAAACGTACCTTTTTTGAAAGATACTCATCATCAGAAGCTTCACTTATAAATGTGTCGCTTTATTCTGCCTTTCTTCGATTTTTGGAGCAACAAGTCTCCACTTGCCATCGTCGCAGCCTGTCTAGGTTCAAGTGAGGTTCCATCCATTTCCATCTCAATTTCACTTAAACTTAAATATTCACTAATTTTTCTTAGAACTTAATCAATTTTCTGGACGCTGACGAATTCTACTAAATCGGTTTGTCAGTTTGTAAATTGAACGACAAGCTGTCAAATATTCCGATATTTCAGAAAATCACTAGAAAATTCTAATTCTAATCAAATCGATTAGGGCAAAATATCAGTGTTGGTAGTTAAAATAATTCTAGATACAGGTTGATTTACCTAGACCGTGCAATAGAAGTTTTTCGGTTATAACGAATCATGGCGAAACCATGTAAAATACGTTTAACCCTCCAGCTATACAGGGTGTACAAAAATTATAACCTATATTTCTTATTTTAAATGCAAACCCCTAATTACTTTAGCCTGTTCGAATCGCTGGTTTGGGCAACCCTAGTTTCGTTAACTTTTCTCTTATAGTTTTTGATATATGTCAATTGTTTTTAAAAAATGCCGTCACATATGTTGACGGTACAAGCTTTATCTAAGGAGCGGTTCTTAATTCAAAACGCAAAATTGGTACGTAAAATATGGGTGTATGCAGCCTACAAACATTTGCATAATAAAGTGTCCAAAAATCAAGTCATAATTGGCACCTACTATCTTTTTTGGTTCGAATTCTTTAAATTATGGTTTGGCATCGTATAAATTAACGTGTGCAAATTTCAAGATGTAGTATAGCTAATGCGGTGTAGAATAATCGCTGTACATCGAAAGATTTTTTTTTTATTCTGACAATAACACCAACGTGCTGAGCCTCATGCAACATTTATAGCTGATTTAAAGATTTTAGTTTAGAAACCTGTTTTCAGTTATGTATTTGCAACTCGCAATTGTTCTCTTGAATCCGTTAACAAAAATCGGCAACAAAACGCATTTGTTGACTGAATGTTTGATCAACGACAATTGGATGATGATATTTCAACAAAAATAATTTTTAGTCACGCGGCCCATTTGCCTCTTGAAGGCTTCGTTCTTCTTTGGTGTCTTATCCGGGTCGGATATTGGCGATCATCAACGTTTTTGTTCAACATCATTGTTTTGTTGACAGCTCTCCGAATCAATTCCGTGGATGTCATTCCGAACCACTTTCTGGGGATATTCAGCCACGTCAAACGACGCCGGACCGGTCCCCCCCCCCTCCTGCCAATAATTTGGCCCGACATGGCGTGGTGAAGAATACGGTATTTTTCTTCGTTGTGCATTATGTGACCGAAATACTTGAAATACTAAAGCTTATGCTGTTTCATAATGTTCAGCAATTCTTTCTTGGTCCACCCAAAATGTCCTCCTGTAGATCCACACCTCGAAAGCCTCGATCATTTGTTTCGGTAGCCTAGTCCATGCCTCTGCTTCGTATAACAACACCGGCAGAGCAGTAGCGGCTCACTAAAGTGTCTAAAGTCTGGTCACTGCAGCCAAGTAAGGGCCTCATCCTGGTGAATGTTGACCGTGCCATTTTGATTCTCGACCTGATCTCCTCTGCGTTCTCCCATTACGAGTTGAGGATAGTACCGAGGTACTCAAATCTGTCGACAATCTCAATTTTCTCATTTCCCGCAGTAGCTCTCCTGGGTCTTGATTAGTGTGACTGTATACCACAATTTGATTTTTCTGATGTTCAGGTCCAGACCGTAACTTTCGCTCGAAGTGCACAGAAGGCTTTTTTCATTGATAAAATTGTCGCAATTGAGGTTTCGAAAATCCACTAGTGATTGATGAGAATCAGGTGCATCTAAAATCAATCACCGTTTGATGTTCATTGTGGGTTGGAAAGCATCACCGAACCATTTTTCTTCAAAACTGCAGTTGGTCAAGCATTAACCCTCAACGCTTGTTATGGGAACATAATTTTTATACTAAAATTTAAAATATTGATCTCAAATACATGCGGTAGCAACAGAACCATGCAACATGACATACAACCAGAGAAACTGTTGAATTACTGCACGAGTAATTTCCTAGTCGTGTTATTTCCCGTTTTGGAGGTCGGTATTGGCTGCTCAGCTAATACGATTTAAGGCCTTTGAAGTTTTCGTGTTAGTCACAAGTTCTAAACCTTATAAGAGGAAATTTAACACTGGAGTAGTAGTAAACATCTTTATTTCGAAAAAAGGCTATCGACCTATCGGCATTTCTGCCCTTGTTTAGTACATGCAGTCTTAATTTAGATAAACAAATAAAGGTAAAAATTATCTTATTCTAGGTTAACAATTTAATAATTTAAATTCTGTCAAACAGAGATCTTGGATTTATTGTCCGGTGCTCAGTTGCTATTGTAAGCGTTCGAGTAGCGTTGATGTAGGGAAAGGGAAGCGGGATTGTCTGGTTGGTCTTGTAAGACAAAGGGGATTCAGTATGGTCCCGTTGTAGAGGTTGTTTGTCAATTTTGTCTGTAAATGTATGAGTCTTTCGTTCGTATAGTAGTTGGGTGGAGGGGTTGTGTAGTGGGTTTTGGGGGTGTCTTATTCGTGTTATTAGTCTTAGTGCAATTTGTTCTGTTGTTTGATATAACGTTTTGTCCTTTCTGTGCCGTTGGTCATGAGTATATGTCCATAGTCTAGCAAGGGTCTACAAATAGCTTTATATATTTTGGTGGCAGTATTTGTGCTAATTCCTCTGCCTTTGTAGGTTAGTGATCGGAAGTGTTTTGATCTCTTTATTGTTTCTTTCCTAATGTTTCGTATGTGTTTAGTGAATTTAAGTTTGTGGTCAATTGTGATTCCAAGGTATTTTACGACGTTTTTTCGTTGTGTCGTTTGGCCGTCTGCAGTTATTGTAGGGGAGTCAGCGTTGAGTCTGTGGTTTGTGAGCAGAAGTTGGTTTTTTGAAGGGTTTGGTGTTAGTCTTCATTTATAAAACAATGTCATTGTGTTGTTTGTTAGTGTTTGGAGTCTTTGAGCTGCTCTCTCAGTAGTTTTGTCATATCCAATAAGTGCCGTGTCGTCTGCGTATTGTAATATGTATGCCGATCTGTCAATTTTATTTTTGTCTGGTAAGTTGTAATTGTATATGTCATAGCAGTATATATTGTAGAGAAACGGTGAAAGCGGGGAACCTTGCGGGAGTCCTTGTCCAGGGGAAAAAGAAAAATAGAATGTGTTGTCAATTCGTACTTGTAGTAGTCTGTTTTCGAGTAAGTTTTTTATTATGTGGAGTAGATATGTTGGTGTGTGGAGTTTGTGAAGTTTGTAGAGTAAGCCCATATGCCAGACACTGTCAAAGGCCTTGTTAATGTCCATGAATAGACACGCCGACTTTCTGTCAGTTAGGTGAGTTGTTTGTACATTGTTGGCCAAAATAAAGAGCGGATGAATAGTCGAGTGATGTTGCTTGATAGATAGATAGATAAAAATTTATTGAACATTCCCATTAATAAAATTCACAAACAAAGTAAAAAAAAACATAACTCCCATGTCTAGCCAGATGTTCGGCCGGTTGCTCTTTGCCCATGATCTAAATAGGCGCGCTAAGTCGTCCATTACCTGGGCAGTGCCCTAACATTGACATTCCCGAGCTAGCCATACGCACGACAACGCCAGGAGATAGTCTTGAAGTGGCGGTTTTGGTTTTATTCGAGGGGCATTCATTAAGGAAAAAAGGTCTTGCTGAAGGGAAGCCAAAAACCCCTTTTGCTTCGACCTTTAAGTTTGATACTGTCAGCCGTGGCGTTAACCGCCGGCAGTTTCAACTAGATGACCAAATCCATCCGCCCCCGCCCCGATCGGTGCAAGGACCAGCCAACACCAGCCAGAACGAGGCAGGACGAACCCGTCAAGTCACGTTATGTTGGATTTGTGCGTTTCCAGCCTGCTAGAAACGACTGTCTGCAACTGGCAGGCAATGTTTGTTTGTCGTCACGTACTGTCAGGGACAAAATCCTCATAAAATATGGGAAGTAGCTTATACAGGGGACCATGGGTTGGGCGATGGTTTGCTCTTACTTGGGTGATATTTCGCGTAAGGAATGAGCCTTGCACTCCGCTATGATAAAATTTTTCAGCGATGGTATCTATATAGTCGGCTATATAGGCCATCCCTGAAGCTTCGTGCATTTCGGTTATTCTGGTGTATCTGTCAGACGATAGGACGCCTCTTTGGAACCTATTTTGTGTCCTTTGAACACGTCGTCTCGTGGAATCACAGACAGAGTGCCAGACAGGGGAGCCGTAGGTCAGTATGGGCCTTATGGTGGAGGTGTAGAGCAGAAGTTTGTTTTGAGGTGAAATGAATTTGGCGCCAGAAGAGAGTACAACTTTCTTCGGGCTATGAAAGTCTTTTGTACAGCATAGTCAACATGCTTGTTGAAGTGAAGTCGGGCGTCTAGTTTGAATCCCAGGTATTTCACCTCTTTTACTGGCTGGATTGGAGTATTTTGCACCATGAGTGGCGATAGGATTTTATTGTTAGTAAATTTGCGCGAGAAGATAATAAGTTCAGTCTTCCTGGGATTCACTTTAAGTTTCCATTTATCGAAATACGGCGTCAATAAACTCAGGTGATGCGCAATGCGAGATTTCGCAGCCTGAGCATAGAAAGACGATGTGTAGATAGCCGTATCATCCGCGTATTGTGCCATTTTGGTAGTGGGAAGTTTTGGAATGTCTGCTGTATACAATGTATACAGCAACGGCGAAATCACTGTACCTTGTGGTACTCCTGCCGCGATGCGTCTTTTGGCAGAAGTGGAATTCTCCACTTTCACCTGTATGGTACGGTTTTTTAGGTAAGACGCTATAAGGGAAATTAGGTAGAGTGGCAGTGAATGTACGGCAAACAACTTATACAGCAGGCCTGTGTGCCAGACTGTGTCGAAGGCCCTTTCCATATCGAGAAGCAGCATTACCGTACTTTGAAGCTTATTAAATGCTTCATAGGCATCCGTTGCGATCCTAGCAGTCTGCAGCGTTGTGTTGTGTCTTGCTCGAAAGCCAAACTGCTCATCCGGGATTAAATTTCGAAGCTCGGATGCTGCATGTAGTCTCGATAGGATAACCTTCTCGGTTAATTTGCCGAGGGAGTTTAGGAGGGAAATTGGCCTATAAGAGGCGGGATCAGTCGGGTTTTTGCCCGGCTTTAAGATAGGAATTATTACAGCGTTTTTCCAGTCCTGTGGGAAATGCTGCAATTGAAGGACTGCGTTGACTATTTGTACTATTAGCACTATAGTTTTCCGCGGTAAGTTTTTGAGGAGTAAATAAGGGATGCCGTCTGGCCCGGGGGCTTTTCGGCTAAGGAGGCGCTGAAGACACGATTGTATCTCCGACGGGGTTGTTATATAGGAATGCAAAATCGAGGTGGTATAGGATACTTCCGTTCTACGAAAACAGCGGTCTGTCGTTCTATTTCGTTATCCTGAAGGGCTGGTTGGACTTTGTGTACTTCTGCCAAAAAGTCGGCGAGCAGCTCGCATTTGTCGCTGGTGGTAATGTAACTCCTTCCCTCTTTTTCAAGAGCGGGGACTTGTTCGTAGCCTTTTCGTAGACTTCTCGACAGTTTCCACAAAGAATTGTCACGGGGAGATAAGTTTCGTAACTTTTCCGCCCAGGTAAAATTCCTGTATGCGGAAATTTCGCTCTGGATGGAAATTTCGCTCTCGGGCTGGAAGGTGTCAGGAAACCCGAAGTGGTCCTTTGTCTTACGTCTAAACCCTCTCTTCCATTCATAACATTATGGTGTATACTTCCTCACTTTAATTCAGTAAATTGTTTCAAACTGATTCCACAAATATAAATGTTTGATTTAAAACTTAAACTCGGCGTTCTTATTGGAACACTCTTTATTACATTTTGTAGGTCGAGAGCAAAGCCAACGGCAAGAATCATCGCAAAACAATTCTTTGGCTATATCGCCAACTTCAAAAGGTCCTGTAGGAGGTCTAGTGCTCCTGCATTACTGGTATACTTGCTGGGAAATATTAACTGATTTGTGTCTTCCTGAACCACCGTTTGTATTTTTCAGTATGTGCAAATTTCGAAATGCACAGCAAAGAAAAATATAAACACTGATAAATTCTGGGTTTTTTTCTCAAAATTTTTTCTCATCTCAAAACAAACGTTGTTTATTAAAAATCATGGAACGAAAATTATCATACTGTTTTGTTGGAATTGCAATGTTCAAAACACCTAATAAACATGAGACTATGTCATTATCCCTCCATAATTTATCACACAAGCCACAATAACAGTTTTTGGCACTAGGCTTCTCACATACTATATTGCCGCTGTTAATAAGCTTCTCTCTGATATAAACACATTTTAGACAAAAATGGCGCTTAACTCGTTTCACAGTGCTTCGTTTCAATTGCATTTTGCGGATTTGCCAGCTATTTCTCTTGGACACTTTCCGTTAAAATAAGTTAAGATGGCCGTACTCATATGTTAACTTGATTATAGCATTTAAGGTATTAATTTGTATTTCTTGAACTGCTACAGTTGAGCTACAATTTCTGATATCGCCGAAGGCCTACTATATCTGCATACTTCGTCGAGTTATGCGACCTATATAACCAGGCTAGACAGTACTTTCAACAGACGTTTGATTCCTTTCTATTTTACTCAATAGATACTGTGCTTTTACCAAAATAGTTCAATCTTGCATATATTCAAATAACGTTAATTGAAAATTCAGATCGACCATACAAAATTGACTGATGGTACTAGAGATCAACAACAGTTAGAAATTTAACAATTTGTATTAAAGCGTTCTGGTGCAAAACAAGGATTTCTACGCGATAAAAAGTGCCTTCACTTGAAAAGGAAAGCGTGCATAAGTGTGTTAAACCTTAATTGAATTTGATGTTCGAACAATCACGCTTTTATTTCTCAGTGAATCGAGGCTTAATGGCCATTGCAGTATTCTTTACATACATAAATTTTACTTGCATGCAGCAAATATGCATGTTAGTGTTAATATGAATTTTGACATACTTTTCTTAATACTTGGATTTTTCACCTTTAACTAATATGCACTACAATTATGCTTGATCTGAGCACTTTGATCTAAACTGAGATGTATATTTTAAATGTCGTACTATGAATCGGAATTATTATTTTATTGACATCTCACGAACTCTACAATCTATCTACAGATATTAAGTAGGTTTTTTAACTTACAATGTAAACGTGTATGAGTCTGTCCACTAGCAGATCACAATATAATTTATTTAATACCAAAGACTAAATACTTATGACTAATGGGGTTTTATATCTACAATTTATTATCCAGTTGGCAAGTCTATGGCCTTTAAAGGTTTTAGTCTTTGCACTCCATTATCTTGCCGTAAGCTCATTCGGGTGAACATTTATTCTGGCATAATACCTGGTACTGTGTAGGTTTACTTTGGTTCTAACGGATTGTAGTGTTTGGTACGTACCAGGGAGTTTTAATTATGTTTCGTAGCACTTTGGATTGGACATCTGTAATCATACAGAGTAGCACATACGTAGCCATCAAGCTACGTTGGTGTTAGAGGCTGCGCCCCAAAGCTGAATTCCGTAGGTCCATATTGGCTTAATAATGGTCTTGTATAGTAATAGTTTGTTTTCTGATGAGAGCTGTGAATTGCGACCCATTAACCGGTACATATTACTGTACTTTACGCCTAGTTGTATGCGTTTGCTCCATATGTGCTTCTTCCAAGTTAGTCGCTTGTCTAGATGTATTACAAGATAATTGGCATCTTCAGATTCCGTATGTTTATTGTTTAGAGTGACAGGTGGACAAGTATCTCGTCGAAGAGTAAAGGTAACATTCATTTGCTTTCGTTAGCTTTTATGTGCCATTTTTTAACCATTTCTCAATTTTTGCAAGGTGTGTCTGTAGACGGTTTGATGCTATGACAGGGTGTCGTAGGCAGATCTTCGGTGTAGAGGAGGTACAGAGTTGGCCCAAGGACGCTACCTTCGCGTAGAGCGGCGACTGTTCATCATTGAATTTCACCATGAAGTGTCGGTCTTGAAGATAAGATTGTAGGATTAGGTAGTAGTTATATGGCAGTTTACTTCGAAGCTTGTATAGTAATCTTGGATGCCAGACTTTGTCAAATGCTTGGGTGATGTCTGGAAATGCCGCTGAACAGTACTTCCTCTTTTCCAAGTCTTCGCTAATTCTCTCTACTACCCTGTACACCTGCTCAACAGTTGCATGCTGGGATCTGAATCCAAATTGATGATTGGGAATTAGATTTTTGGTTTCTATATTAGGTTTTAGTTTTGTTAGGCTGGTTTTCCAGGTTTGGACAGCATTTTAATGCGCTTCCTTCCATTGCAGGGGGAAGTCTCCTAACCTTAAGATAGCGTTGTACAGTTGGGTAATATATTTAATTGCTTTTTCTGACAGTTGCTTAAGTATTTTTCCTATGATCAGGCCGTATCCAGGTGCCTTGTTTGGGTTTAGATGTTTATCTATGGTCGCTCTTAACAGTGTCGGACATATGTATTGTGTTCCCATATATAGACATTAGTCTAAGGGTTCTAAGATCTCTTTTCTTTATGAAAGGGATAATAGATGTTTTGGATGGGCTGATTTTCAGCCCTTCCGTGTTACACCATTGTTCGATGATGTTTAGCGCCCGCTACATCAGTGATGACACAGTGTCTCCAAACTTTCCCTGGACAACAATGGAGATGTCATCCGCATATCCCAGCGCATAGAAACCCCTCCCCTCAAGAGACAACAGGAGCCGGTCCACCACCGACTCCACAGCAGAGGCGACAAAAATCCTCCATGCGGACACCCGCCGGCAACCAGCTCTCCCGCGCTGACGTTATTGAGTGGGACGGTAACTGTTCTGCAGCTCAGCATGTTTTGGATCCATTCATATATTGAAGGCTCCACTTCACGATTTTTCACCGCTCTGACTATTGACTGAATAGAGGTATTGTGAAAGGTTCCCTCTATGTCCAGAAAAGCCGCCAGAGCAATTTATGGCCGTTATTTCTGCTGTACAGATGGAAAGGTTATGTGGAACTCTGGATGAAAAATCATATTTAATTTTTAGTATGTGTATTCCAAACCCAACTATTGAATTTCTTGTTGATGCGTCCGTGTAGACGAAGGTAATATATGAATTTCTATACGAGGCGGTAGAATATATGAAATTTTGGTTTTGAGAAGCTTCGCTTTTTTTTAGACCCAGATCAATAGTTTTGATTGGTGTGATCAGAAATTCAAGTTGAGTGTCGAATATGGGCTGATCTATGAAGGTAAGTTTGCATTAGTGGCACAAGTTAATTAATAGTTGGCACCGTCGGTACGGTGACAACGCCGCTTAGTTAGAGATAATCACGGTAGAGGCGGCGTGCCTATATAAGGTGTGAATCTCGCCCCATTTTTTACTTTTGTGCCTTTTTCATCACGAGCCCACCTGGTTGCCAATAAATACAGTTCTGTTCTATCAAGTGAATTATACAAGTGCCTTTCTTATCCTAAAAATTCCACGGCTAGCTTACCCAGAAAAACGTTAGCGTTGGAGCTAGCATCTCAACAGCACACTTACTTCTCAGTTGCTGTATTAAATTAATTAGAGGGTGATTATTTATAATTTCTCAGGAATTGTGTTGCTACGTTTTTCTACGGTGATCTATATCAATTTCGGCGCTTCTGCGAAAAGAGCATTAGTTTCAGTGGATCTCATGCATCCCAGCGATATTTTAATAGCCTGTAACTGTACTGTGTCCAATTCCTTTAGAATTTGCAAAAAGAGTCTTATTGCATGCCTTGATAAACTTTGAGGCAAAGTCCAATTGTGATTTAATAAGGCCGTTGTATAACATTAGAGGCTAAGTTGTTGGTTCTATGAGCAAAAGTTTTTTTTGACCGTGGGTAGGTTGCTGGCCTCTCCCATGAACCCTCCTCCTTTATCCGGGCTTGGGACCGGCAACGTCAACAGTTGAGTTACTTAATTCACCCAACCGCTAACGCAGGCGGAGTTATGTGACATACACCAGTGATGACATACGCCGCAGAAACAAGAGCGGATAACACAACAACCAAACGCTTGCTAAGAACAACAGAAATGCGAGTCCTAAGATCCATAACAGGACACACACTATACGATATGAAAAGGAGTGAGGAAATTAGAGATACCTGTAAGGTTTCGGATGTTGTAAGATGGACCAGAGCAAGGAGAAGAGCGTGGAGAGACCATGTAGAGAGAATGGCCGACGACCGAATGGCAAAAATCGCCAAAGACCAAAAACCTAACAGTTCAAGACTCCCAGGAAGACCACCGAAGCGATGGTACGAAAGCTGGACATCAGCATCCCAGGACTAGGAAGTTGAAGAAAACACAGGACTCTGAGTCCTAACGTACGATGAATAAGAAGAAGAAGTATATCATTAGAAGGGACTGCACGACACCACACTGCTGAATGTCTTGATTACGATTATTCCTTTTAGTGTTTTTGTCTGTATATGTCTATATGTTTATTCCATTTTAAGTTTTTCTGCAAGATAACACCCATGTATTTGATTTCGTTTTTGTAATTTATATTTATGCCATTTATTACGATTGTGGGAAGGTTTATGGGTCTTGGGGTTTTTGGTGAAAAGAATTGCTTCACGTTTTGACGTTGTTAGTTTTATGGTGTGCTCCGTAAGCCACATGTAGATTGTATTCAGGGTATTGTTCGTTATTTCCGTCATTTCTGTGTTTCTTCGCTTGATTTACACCACCAGGTCATCCGCGTAGCCGATTATTTTCACGCCAAGAGGAAGTATAAAGAACAAACCTCTAATGTATATGTTAAATAGCAAAGCGCTTAGGGGTAATTCTTGTGGGATGCCTAAGTTGGTCAAAACCGGTCCTAAAAAATCGCCAATTCTGTTTCTTGAGAAAAGACTCCGCTCAGATAGTATTTTCAGAATCAAGTTTGCTAATTCATTGGGGATCTTGGCTTCAATCAGTTTATTATATAAGATGAATGCGACAACGTAGACATAGGCCGCTTTAATATCTAGGAATATAGCAAGAATAGAAAGCTTCTCACTAAACGCCAAGCTAATTTCCGTTCTAAGAAAGGCTTGGGCGTTCTGTGTACCTTGGGCCTTACGAAATCCTGTCTGATTGCATGGGAATAGAGCGATAGCTATCTGATAGAAAAAGATCTTTATTTGGTTTAAAACTGGATTTATAAACTCTGCAGTTAGTTCCGTTCGTCGTTCGTGCAGCTGCTATGACGCTGACGTTGCTGTCGTTCGCGACGTTCGCGATTTCATAATTTATATTGTACAGTTCGCAGTTGCCGACGTTGGAATTTGATTGGCCCGATTGACAGATTGCATGCGCATATGATTTAATTTCTTGGTTATCTTGTGTGTTGTGTTTACCTAAATTACAAATATTAATTAACTTTTTTTATCGATTTAATATCAAAATGTGGAGACGCAAGATACTTGCTTGTACGTTCATTTTCACTTCATATTTGATATTAAAGAAAAAGCGTCGAACAGGGCGGTTTAAAGTCAGGCCTATCAATAGGCAAAAATAAAAAAAGGGACACTTTCGATATTTTGAGAAAATGAAAAGTGTGGACACATCTCAATTTTTTTAATTTAGAAGGATGTAATTTACAAGGATTGTGTTCCAAAAGTTACTTGGAAAAGTTGAACCAATCATTAAAAAACAAAAGCGTTCTGATGGTATTTCCCCTGAAGAAAGACTTGTTATTACTTTGCAGCAAGTATTTTTGTTATTTGATTTCTTTTGTTCATCAAATTATGACCCTTCTTAGGTACCTTTCTCAGGGAACGAATATGCAGGTTTTGGCATGGAGTTTTCAGATTGGACATACAATTGTAAAAGCCATATGGACAGTTCTTTGCCCTGAATACCTAAAAACTCCTTCAAGTGCAGCATATTGGCTGACAATTGCCAAAGGATATGAAATGAAATGGAATTTTCCTCATTGTGTGGGTGCCTTAGATGGAAAACATATTAACATCCAGGCACCAGCAAGGAGTGGTTCAGAGTTCTTCAATTACAAGAAGAACTTCAGTATTGTGTTGCTGGCAGCATGCGACTCTAAATATCAATTTACCCTTGTTGATATTGGGGCATATGGAGCGCAAAGCGATGGGGGCATTTTTAGAGAAAGCGTTTTTGGGAAAATGCTTGATAATAACACAATGAACCTACCAGAGAACAAAGAGTTACCTAATGCTAATATAAGAATTTCCTATTTTCTGGTAGGCGATGAAGCCTTTCCTTTAAAATCATATATTATGAGGTCATATCCGGGAAGGAAACTAAATTATAGCCAAAAAAATTTTAATTACCGACTGTCGCGTGCTCGACAGTGCTGCAGCTTCGGAATTTTAGTTGCCAGATGGCGGATCCTAAAAACAAAAATTATTGCAAAAGTTGAGAATATTGATAACATTGTGAAAGCTGTAACCGTTCTGCACAATTTCGGTTTGAAGGAAATGCAGTCTGACACTTGCGAAAATATGTATTGTCCGCCAGGATTTGCAGACAGTGCAGGAATGGAAAATGGTGATTGGAGGAGAGATGAAACACCCCTGCAGTCAGTTGGACGACTAAGTGCAAATGGGAGTCCGGCAGACTTTTACCAACTAAGAGATAACCTTGCCCAGTATTTTGTGTCCGAACTTGGACAAGTGCCATGGCAGCATAATGTTGTGGAAAATAATTTAATGACAAGCATGTATTATGTTGTTTTATAGTATCAATTTATAGTCAAGCTGTTTTATAGTAAAGGTAGATAATACAATCACGAATAAACATTTTTCCTTCTACTAACCTGAGAAGTCACCATTATTTACTCCATTTCCTTAATGAGAAGTAGTATTTCTCTCCCTAGGTCAATAATAATAATAATAATAATAAAATACCTAGGTAATTAATTAAATTCTTTATTGTTAAACAGGAATAAAAATAATAAAATAAAAGTCACGCAATAAAAACACAACTAAAGCACGTGGAAACAAAACTCTAATAAAACTATTTCCGGAAGAAACATGTAATTAGTTGCTGGAGCTTGGCCGCAGCTTCCTCGTCACTCATGGCTGTGAAAGTACGATTAATGCTGCTGGGTGCCTTTAACTCATCAGCTAGAGTTTTGGCAATCGCCACAAGTTCGCCCTCTTCTGTGCCCACCTTTCGCTTCTTTGCTGTAAGAAGATAAGTTTATAAAATAAAAACCCCCCAAGCAGGCACTGGCCGGCTCCCTATCGCACTCCGGACCCAGTTTATTACCGGACCGGGAGCCCCTTTTACATTAAGAGCATTGCCTTCTTCCTCTTACCTCGAATTCCAGCTCCTCTCTGGAGACTATGTCACCTTTGTAGAAATGCATGGACTGGCTAAGGTGGTCCCTGTATTGGGACCAATCAACTTTCTTCGAATTCCTCTTTTTAGGTGTGATATTTTGCTTGTCCAACTCAATTTCGAATTGGATCATGCGACGGTCTGACATCAATATATTTCCTGACATTTTCCAGTTTTCTCCCTTTGAAATCAAATTGCAGATTGCCAGCGTTATGTCAATGATTTCCTATCTGACTCGATTGACAAACGTCGGCTCCGCGTTCCTGTTCAACACTTCTTGGTTTGCAGTAAAGAGGTACTCCAACAGAGCAGCACCCCTGTCGTTTGTATAGGAACTTCCCCAGATGACGTTAATGGCGTTGGCATCGCAACCGATAATCGCTTGACAACCCGAACTTATCGTAAATTGTGTAACCTGAAGCATGTCTTCCGTGGGGAGAACTTGCGCAGAGTCATACAGAAGATATACACTACTTATTATAACCTTGCGGTTTTTACCTTTTTCCTCGTATTATAGTAGAACTGCAGTGACATTCCTGGTTCCTAACTGCGCCACATGGGTGACGCGTAGATCCTCGGATATCATCATGCAACTTCAGGGCCTCTCGTCGGTTGGCGAGTCGACTATGATGTTATAGCCCGCCAGGCTATAACATCTTAGTTTAACATAAACATGAGGCCTTTGAGTTTTTCTCTGTAGACATAAGGTTCCTGTATAAATACCACATGTCTCTTCTTTCCTGCTAGAACGCTTCAAACTTGGGACACCTAATGTTCGGTTTTGCAGTGCGAGCATCTTTACCACCTTTCCCTCTTCGGCTTTGGCCTCGCACCTGAGCACGAAGCCGATTTCCGCCAGCCATGGAGCCTCCGACGCCTGCACTGGAGCAAGCGTCAGGTTCTCCCTAACCAGCGGGCTGCAGCTTTCAGCGAGCTAGTCCCTTGATTCCTCGGTTTCCGCGGTCACCAGGAACCAGCCACACTCTGTTCTCCCAGAGTTCCGAAAGCGGAGCTCCGGCCCCGGGGACCAGTGGAAGGATCCGCCATGGCCTGGCTCATCTCATTGATGACGTTAGCTCTGAGCGGCTCTATTTCCTCAGAGAGAACGTTGCCATCTGGTCAGTTTGAGCGGCTGACAACCTCTCTCTTGAGGGCCGAACTGTAGGGCTCGGTACCGACAGCACCAGGCGGCTCCTCGGGTAGAAGTGACTTGCCCTTTGTCCCTGCTAACTTCCGGAGCCTTTTGCTCTGCCTATCTACTGGTGTCGGCCTGTTTGTCATTTTCCTTTTGCCTTGGGATGTCTCAGTGCTGTATGCTGTCGGCACCGGAGCTTTCGGTCCTGCTTCGGCTGCACCCGGCCCCGTGTGAGGCACCACTGGCCGTAGTTTGCCTGCAGCGCGCTTGGCATCCCTCGCGGCCGACCCCCTTTATGGTTCCACCGAAGAGTTCCGGAGTGGCTGGGTGTTTCGCCTGGCGGAATCATCTCTTTTCCTGCTTGGGGCTGCTTCCTCTTATCCGTGCCTTGCCTCCTTTGCCTCTTCTGCGCTTCCCTTGCGGCCCTGCGCTTCTTGGTACTGTTGCCATTCCTCTGTTCTTTCCATCGCAGTTTCCTTTTGTCGGCAGCTTGGTCATCATTTGACTATTCTTCTGACTTCCACTCTCTTCCAAGAGGGTTGATTCCTGGTCAGACCTTATGTCCGACCCGGAATGTGGAGAGGGCGAGCTAATCGTGGGGTTAGGAGGCCCCTTGATTTTAGTTTCAGGCAATTTTAGAAACTTTTCTTCTTTGTGTACTTCCATTCGGTTTGGGGTTGGTTGGGATTATTTGTGTATGTTTGTAATATGTGTATGTGTGGGTTGTGTGTGCTAAGTAGCCGCTGGGCTACTCAGTTCACCCCGCAACATGCAGGCGTGGATCCACATCATACATACGTGCTTACATTTTTTTGTTCACCAAGTAGGCACTCGGAATAAAATTCATTAAAAGTATATACTCAAAAAAAAATGTACAGGAATGTACGATTTATTCCTGGTGATTGATTAATGGCAACAAAACATTTTGCACAATTTCCTTACAGAAACGAAAGCATTTTAAAAATCGGCTGCAGTAAATTTCTTTAAGGTATTTTCCATATCTCGAATATACCTAAAAAGAATAAAATTATTATTTGAATTGCATATCACGACTGCTGATGTGCATTTCCGTGATTTCTTTACCTATCTTCGTGGTATGTTCAAATCTAATTCCAAGTCCGAATTATCCCGATTAACACTGTATAATACATCGCGATCGTTATCTATATTTTGAAAACCAAAATAGTATAAAAAACACGAGAAGTTTCGCTCACAATATTGATTTGGCGATCGTTCGGAGATGCCTACACCCATCCCCATGTGCAACAACGCAACAATGCGCATGTGTCACATACTCAGGCGATTGACTGTGCCATGGAAATTGCCTCCAGCAAACGGCGACTCGCCGGTGCATCGTAAGAGATCAAACCGACAATAACATATTCAATCTAGTCCGCGAAAACTGTTCGCAACAGGTGCCCGTCGTTTGAACAAGTGTAGTCAAGCTCAAGGACGACATTTTGAACTATGTGCAAGCAAATTAAACTGCTGTATTAAACCCAAGAAAGCACATTTTTGCACATACTAGCATTATAGCGTTAAAAGCCTTAGCGCATTAAAAAGATATTTCCGGATACGGGTTCAAATACCTGCGAACTGAGACTGAACAATCGATAGAAGCTTGGTCTCATAGTTTTGAATCACCCTATATGTATCACTTGTAATGCTAATCAATTGCTAACTTTTAAATCTAATTATGTGCATATTAAAACATTTTATTTACTCATTTTCTATAACGCAAACGAGTGAAAAACGAAATATTCATTGACAATCTAATTCTACGATATCGTTTTCTTGTCTTAAAAACGAACACTCGAGCGAAATGACGGACTAAAAACCTACATAGAAGATTTCTATGAAGGTGATTGGGATCGTTCGCTAACTTGCACGGTGAACAGGTCGTTAAGAAGGTGCTTTATAAATAATGCTACATAGAGGAGTATTTAATGAAAACAACGGCAGTGAGGATAATAATCCATTGCAAACTTCTCTACATTTGGGTTTAAAGCATATGTTACTTTTATGTAATGAGCAAAAGAAATGCAACATCAAAAGTTTAAAAAATAGTTTAATAGATATTAAGAAACTACACTGTACAAATTACAGTACTTTTTACTACTCAAAAGTAAATCTTCTTTATTTTGCAGTGGCCAATAAATGTTGATCAACACATTAACAAATATGTTTCATATTCAGTAAGGAGTAGATATCACTGTTTCACATTTCAATATTAGATCGTATTAAAATACCTAGTGGTATAATAACATAGTATCATGTCTAGTTTTATTATTTTTTGTTAATATTCAAGCTTTAGAAAATATATTTGGATGTTTCAAAATGATATGTGAAAAATTTTGTTCCATTGCACATATTTTGAAAACGAAAGGAAAATTGAATAAATAGGGTAAGATAACATTCGATAAGATTTACCTAGTTCTCAGGAAAGTACGATTTCCTCAAGACTTTATGCAAATGTGCATATAGGTTGGTGTTATAAAACTTACCGTTTCCAAATAAAATATTTTATACTTGATTTTGTTATTAGACAAATTAGACTGTATAAATAAATTTAAATTACTTTCATATAATAAGCGGTTAACTGAATTATAGTTGTTGTTATAGTTGTTTCAGATTGAACAAGAGGTACACATGTTTTCATTATTTCTTCAGCCGAAAATATTACTTTAACATCAAATAAAATTTAATTAAAATGAATTAATTTTAAAAGTCCAATGCTGCTAATGACCTGGAAATTTATGGCAGTTTTTACAGTTTCTCCGAAATACCCAGTAGATTACTAGACTTATCAAACTCGAATTATTGCAGCCCTTAACTGAAACATGTACTTATAAATGACGGTTTAATTTAACTTTCTGTTGTTAATAAAAGCGAACTTCTTAACAACAGAAAGAAGTTAAAGTGCAAGGGTTCGTATCATAATTAACGTATAAGTCTAGCAGAACAAATCCGAGAAATGAATTTTCCTTAGCTATATAAAATGACAAAAGACAATGTCTGTTTTTTTAGATCAATGTTACATGCATTGGTCCATATAACATTATTTACTAAAAAACCATGAGAAATAATCAGTGATAATGATTTATATGTTAACTGTACAATATTAATAAACGAAGCCGTTTCAACTCAACAAATAGAAAACAACTTTCAAAACTGCATAAGTTGTATAATTTAATAACAAATTCGGATATTTCATGTAAACACTAAGTAACTAATGAATATAATTAAAGGCAGCTATAAAAATATAGTAAAACGATATACATCAAGCGCAAGTCTTTCTTCCGAATGGTAAAAGAAGAAAGAAAAGAGCCGCATTCGTCTTCATTTCTTCCGATGGTCGCGTATAAATACAGAAATAGTGACCTATTTTCCGCAGTTTAACTATGCTCTTAAAGTGGTTTAAACGGAACTTCTTCTAAATTTACAGTAAATTCAACCAAGTCCATTAATTAATTTAAATTGTTTTGCTGTGAGAATAAACGCGGGAAAGTTTGCGCATATGACCATTAGACTTATCTCGGATAATTTCATATTTTGCAGCAAAAATGAAGGTAAGTGTTAATTTAAGTATAAAATTGAATTTTAATTAACTAATTTAGCGTATATATAATAATTTTAAACTAACTAACTTTAGTTATTAATAACATGTTAGAGTGTCAATCTTTAAATAGACCTAAATGAGATTTAAATAAGCAACAACAAAATTGAGATCACCTGTATACGTTATATACTGTATATACAGGGTGATTCAAAAGTGGCGTCCTTCCTCTGGGGGTGTTGTCTGGAGGTGTTTTGGGAGTACAGGAAAAATAGTAAAAAAAAATAATTCTTATCAAAAACTGA
Organism: Dendroctonus valens; assembly: GCA_024550625.1. Taxonomy (NCBI): domain Eukaryota; kingdom Metazoa; phylum Arthropoda; class Insecta; order Coleoptera; family Curculionidae; genus Dendroctonus; species Dendroctonus valens. The sequence continues at coordinate 254,709 of JAJTJO010000243.1, forward strand.
GATATTTGCCAAAAACTAAATCAGAATTACGGCAACGATGCTTTCCAAGGTAATCTGCCCAATTAACATTACGTAAATACCTGTTACTTCTTAATTGTTGAAAATTGTAGTAACCATCGATAAACACAAAACCAAGAAAGAGAAAGCAAGAGAAATATTTTGAAGTTAGGGTAACCCTGTCAATTTGCCGTCAGTGCTGCCATCCTTTTTGGGGCAGATGAGTGATATTCCTAAACTCGCCAATCATGTAAACAAACATCTCCTGTGTAAGGTTATGGATCAATGATTAATATTAATCAAATAAAATACAATTAAGTTGTTAAATCACAAGAGGTTGACGAAGTTCTACCCGTTTAACTCCAGACATGTTTGTTCCCAATCACTTTATTGTGCACTATTCGCCGCAGTCTGGGACCACCTTTTGATCAGCTTCTCGTATTCGGTTAATTAACTCCTGCTCAATTTGTACCGGTGTTCGGAAGATCAGAGATTTAATGTGTCTTTGTGCCCTGTGTATCTCACATACATGGTCGCAATGTGACCCTTCCTCTGGGAAGTTATAGGGACAATTATCCAGTGCCTGGGAAAGTGTCAGTGGCTGTGCAATGCTCCGAGCACTGCTGGAAGGCTCTGCTGCAATTATCTCCAATACCTGTGCCTCTGTGTCTGGAACCCGAGCACCTCTAGATCGTCCACAATCTGCGTCAATTCCTGGAGCCAATCGTCCAGTGTCTCTAGCAGTTTGCTGGTGTAAGGTCTTACACCTTTTGCTATGTTAATGTGGCATTTTCCCATAACTAATCACATATCCGCAAATTCGATGTTGGTGTACATTTTGTGAAAGGAGCTTCAAAGTAAGTCAGATTCACAAATACTTGTTATTATTGACAAAGGCTATCTACCTGTAACTATCTGTTAATGACAAAAAACATCATTGCCGCTTTGATTTTTCATCAAAAAATTGTAGAAGAGGTCTTTTTTAATATCAAAAATTTTCGTAATTTGAAGCAAAGATCGTAATTTTTCTTTTCGAATGGTTAAGTATTCCAAAAGGCTACCAAGCAAACATGGGACTATTTTAAAATAATACTTAATAACAAAGTTGAAATTCGATTTTCAACTGTTAATATCTTCTAGAAATTTTCGAAAAAAATGTTTTCAATATTTTTCTCGTACTCTCCAAGTGAGCCCCTATAACCCCTTAAAAGGAATGACGCCACTTTTGAATCACCCTGTATAGCAAGAGGCAAAATTGAGTTCTCAACGATTGATACAAACCCTGACTCTATGAACATAACATTTTTGAAAAGCAACTTTTATCTTAAATCTCATGGCAATATCACATTTAATTATATTGAATGTGATTTATATTTTTATTAGTTAATAAGACTGGTCTACAAAAAGAATATTTTTGTATGTAACATGATTAACTGTTAGTAATTCCTATGTACTTTTACCTGCTGAATCCGAAAATGACACTGAAAACCCTGTAACACGTCTGGGTTTTTTGTTACAGAGACTGGCCAAAGTGTGGTAAAAATAAGAAAACTAACTCCTCCGACTAAATCTATATAATAAAAACTTATAATATAACAGCACACATAAATTGTTTCGTCTTTTAAACATTTTAATTCATTCCAATATATTCCTGGGTTTTTCAGTCAATTTTATTGTCACTAATTATGGTGTTATGTGATGAGCCCTGCGTTTCGTCCCGGGTCTACCTATTGGACTCGTCAGTAAGGCTTTAGGTAGACCCTGCCTTATACGCCAGACATCGGTTCTACGTGTTCGGACGTAAATGAACCGAGCCGGTATAGATCTTCTGCGGTGAGATATTGGCAACCCGTGTTGCCGATTAGCATTAGATTGAAAACCACTCGTTCCATTCTGCTTTTTTCTCCCAAGCATCTATATCTTTTTCGTATATTTCTTTTTCCTGACTGAACTTTTAATTCATTCCAATATATTCCTGGCCAATATCACATTCATTCCAATATCACATAACACCATAATTAGTGACAATAAAATTGACTGAAAAACCCAGGAATATATTGGAATGAATTAAAAGTAGTCAGGAAAAAGAAATATACGAAAAAGATATAGATGCTTGGGAGAAAAAAGCAGAATGGAACGAGTGGTTTTCAATCTAATGCTAATCGGCAACACGGGTTGCCAATATCTCACCGCAGAAGATCTATACCGGCTCGGTTCATTTACGTCCGAACACGTAGAACCGATGTCTGGCGTATAAGGCAGGGTCTACCTAAAGCCTTACTGACGAGTCCAATAGGTAGACCCGGGACGAAACGCAGGGCTCAACACATAACACCATAATTAGTGACAATAAAATTGACTGAAAAACCCAGGAATATATTGGAATGAATTAAAAGTACAGTCAGGAAAAAGAAATATACGAAAAACATTTTAATGGCATTATATAATTTTAAAAATATATACACATATACAGGTTGTTCGTGTTTCCTCTTCATGTTTTTCTTTTATGTGGAGTTGCATCTTCCGTTTTCAAAAACCAACAGTAATCTGCGAGCATTACATGCTCCCAGGGGCCTTGGTATCTCGTTTCAATCGCTTCTATATCCTGATGAAATCTCTCACCTTGTTCATCTCTTATAGCTCCAAGATTCTCAAGGAAAAAGTCGAAATGCGAGGGAAGGAAGTGAATATTAAGGGACATTCGGCAACCCATAGCTTTGTACGTTTTCAAAAGGTTAAGTACTAAACTCTTGTGGTTATCTGCTCTGTTGTTGCCAAGAAATCCTTTCACTACCTTCACAAATGCTTGCCAAGCTGCCAATTCTTTTTTGTTTACCATTTTTTCAAATTCAACATCACGTATAACCTTCCTGATGTCAGGTCCAGTGAAAACCACCTTCTTTTATCTTCCCCTGCACTAAGTCGTGGGAAAAGTTCCGACAGGTACTTGAAAGCTGATCCCTCTCTATCTATGAATTTACAAAGTTCTTCATAACACCTAACTTAATGTGCAGAGGAGGAAGTAGCACATTTTTGGAGTCAACCAAAGGATCGTTCAACACATTTTGTTCTCCTGGAGTATAAGACATTCATGACGGCCATGCTCGTTTAATAAAAAAAATTCTGTCCCTGCTATCCCATAAGCACAAAAAACAACAATACTTTGTATAACCATCCTGAAGTCGCATTAAGATAGCTATCACTTTTTTGTCACCACATATTTGCCACTTAAAATGATCATACTTGATTGCCCTTAGAACTGCAGCCAAGTTGCCATAAGCCTCCTTCATTGAAACAGAGTAAGCAACTGGATTTGGTGGGTTTTTATTTCCATTATGGAGTAAAACAGCCTTAAGACTAGCCTCAGAGGAGTCATTAAAAAAAACGCCACTCTGTAGGAATATGAGATAGTCCAAGTTCATTCATTAACCCCACAATGTCGAAACATACGCACATAGGCCCCTCAACTTTTTTCTTTCTGAAGGACGTTATGGTTGTGCTTTTTGCCAAAAGATTCCACTCTTGTAATCTTGATCCTAGAAGTTCAGACTGCTGCTTTGAGGAACCTAAATCACGGGCCAAGTAATTTGGTTCATTTTGCTTTTTTTTCGGTGAGGTTTGGGAAATACTCTCTTATGCACACCCAGATCTGATGTTTTCGCGCTCTGGGCTGTGTGGGACTCCAGCTTAGCTATCTACCCACTTTGTATGAGATATCTACCCACCTATGATGAAGGCAAGAAACTAAATTGCCGAAAGCTTGGTAGCTAGAAAAACGTTTGGGTTTCTTATCCCAGGCCGAATCCCCAAGACAACTTGCTCATTCGTTCTTGGATCGGTCAATAAATTGTCTCCTAACATAATGATAAAATTAATAATATATTTTTATAAAATTGTTGACACTCGTTATTCAGATGCAAACTGTAACATCTCAGACAGAAATGGCCTCCATATGTTATAGGCACATAACTCACTTTTCATTGCGGTTTTCCAAAATGGTCATGCTGCACATTCAAAGAAGCCAGACATTCCATTTTAGGTTCAATGTACTACTGAACTCAATACCAAATCATAATAGATTATTAAAATTTTGGGACTTGAATCTATAACCGGTAGCAATTCTGTGCCTAATTATAATGCATAGAAATATCCTTTCACATAACGAATTGTCCATTAGAGATAAATTTCATGTTTAATTATTAGGGCGATGTTTTCTAATATGGAGCAAAAATTTCTAATTATATTCTTAATGGGAAAAACACGGTAAACGTTAAGATTTGGAGGTCAGATTTTAATTTTAATTTATTCATCTAATATGTGGCGCTTGTTTTAATATAGCTAATAATTATATGCCGTTTTAAGTGAAATTCAATTATATAAAAATATTTTTGGATACGCTACTATCAAAATTTCTCAAACCTAGTTTTTGCGCACTAATGTTCAAATATATGTAAAAACAATGGCTATTTTCGACTTTCTAAAAATGGTTTAGCTTGATAATATTCAAGTTTGGCTTACAAAATGCAATTTCTCCCATAAAGAAGTTGAAAATTTGTTATTAAAAAAATGTATAAACTGTTATAAACTTGTCCATGTTTCGCCAGCTTCTAAATAGTAGTGAGTTTTAAAGCGCAATAGTTGTGCTTTATATGACCGAAAATATATATTATTCCTACGTTTATCCATCGGCACGTTTAACTCCTCATATGGTTTTTTTGTAAAGGGTTTCTAAAACTTGTACTGTGTGGATGTTATGAGTCATCAAGGCCATTATTGAGATAGCAATAGTTCAAAGATAAAATAAGGCTGTAGTCAAATGTTTTAGGATGGTTTTAAGTCGGGAAAACGACTTTTTATGCACGATATTAAAGGAGTTTTAATGGGGGCTGGTTCAAGGCGAAGAGATATTTTTTTAAAGTGTTACACATCACACTTTTAAATCGTTGGGATATCTGAGGATAAAGTCGGTATATGTTGGATGTCTACGTCGTCATTCCTTGCAGCTGGAACTGTTCTTTTGCTAGAAGCAGGTGGTTTCTTACTTGATGCGGATGGCTTGCTCTTTTCGATTTTGAACACCATGCGGTTTGGTAATTAGCATGGCTGCCTTGGCACAATACGCTTTTCGTCAGAACACTTGACGCAGCGGCATATTTTAACTACGTCGTGGTAAATGCTTCTTGAGAGATCTACTGTTACACTCACATTTACCTTACACACTATCTTTCATGGATATTCTCTGACGAATTTAGATCAGCAAAAAATAGTGGTTGCTGGCAGATTTTTATTTAATATAGGACTTTAATAAATTATATATCAAACGTAATACTTAAAAATATCATTAACGTACATATTATAATTCAAGATTTAGCGGTGAGCAATTTCTAAGTTGGTCAACCAAAGTTAATAACATCTTCTTCTTCTTCTTCTTTGGCAGCCATTACCGATCCACTCCTGAACAAAGGCCTCTTTCATTTGTTTCCATGCTGTTCTGTCTTTCACTGTATGGTACCGTCTTCCTCCACAAGCCTTGATATCCATCTGTCCACGCTTAGCCTGGCAACATGCCCCACCCATTGGCAGTTAAGCTCAACGTTTCGCTGTATTATGTCCACTATCTTCGTTCTTCTTCTTATTTCTTCGTTACGGATTTTATCTCGTAAGCTAACGCCAAGCATTGGCCATTCCATAGCCCTTTGCATTCTGCTAAGGTTATTAGTGTACTTCTTTGTTAAAGCCTTTGTCTCAAGACGATATGTTGCGGCAGGCAGGATGCAGATGCATATGTTAAAGACTTTTTCGTTTAAGGTTTATCGGGATGTCAGGGCTTTTAACTATATGACTCAGTTTTTCAAATGTTATCCACGTGAGTCTTATTCTTCGCTTTATCTCTGCCGTTTGGTTTTCCTTTCCCTTTTAATGACATGACCAAGGTATTCAGCAACAAAATCCAAAGTTTTGTCTGTTATTCTTATGTTTTACTCAGTTCTGCTTATTATTTTTGTTTATGATAAATTCATTTTTAGTCCGACGTTATTTGCAGCTTCATTTAGTTGTTCTAGCATTTCCTTAATTCCTATCCACATCAAGCGATATTAGGCGATGTTTCTCAGCTATCTTCTGTTTTTTTATAAATTCGCAGAAGCTCCATGAGTCTCTAATGTGATATTGTGAATTTCCCAATATATTACTCAACACAGCTGACAGGTATTTAGACAATTGGTAAGTTGGGGCATTTATGTTGCTAACTATCGGTCTTAATGGGTGGCCTGCTTTGTGAAGCTTTGGCAGGCCATATATAAATGGTGCTCGGCCGTTGTGGCAAGGCAGTGTTCGTTTTAAATTATCTGTTATGAATTTATTTTTATGCCATGAATTTATTATTTTATTTAGTTTTGTTTGAATATTTGTAGTAATATCTTTTTTTTCCGGTTTATATGTTTTTACATCATTTATTAATGCTAGCATTTTTGTTCTATATTCACTTTTCATCATAACAACTGTCTTGCTACATTTGTCAGCCGTTAACACGCAGATGTTTGTGTGTTCATTTAAGAAAGTTTTGGTTTCACATATAAGCCTATTGATATAATTGGGCACACCTTTGTTCGACGTTCCACTCTTGAAATTTGTTAATATATTACACAACTTACTTCTTATTTCGTTTTTTTTATCGCTATTTAAAGAGCAGATTCCATGTTCGATGTTTGCTATGACTTCATGAACCGGTTTGTATTGTTTTTTGTTAATAGAAAACTCAATAAAATTGACTGAAACCCAGGAATACATTGGAATGTATATATAATGTGCCATGTTTCAGGGATGTTCCCTTCAAATAAACATGTATTAAATAACACCTGTAGAATTTGTTTCGTAAAGTCTTCGCCCATTTTTAGCATTTCACAGGTCACTCTGTCTTCACCAGATGATTCACGGGTCTTTATTTTTCCTAGAGTCACCCTTATTTCCTCTTTGGTTATATCAGGAATTTCTTCTGAAGCTACATTGCAAACGGTAACTTTCTGAACATGAGGATCCAGCACAACAGAGGTGTACTAACGAGAATAAAAGATTTCTACATGTTCATAAATTTGTTATCTTCCAGTCAATAGATGGTTATGCTCATCCTTCATTTTGGCAATGCTTTTTCTAGGCGAAAGCCTCGATCTAAGAACTTTCATGTCAAAGTTATTCTCAATTACAATTTCAATAGTTCTGGTATTATAGGATCTTACATCTCTCCTTACTGCCTTCTGTATTCGCCCGTTGAATACCTGGTACCCTATTGCATCTCTGAATGTTGTTTTTCTATCTTTCATCAGTTTTAGTGTCCTTGGGGTTAGCTTATTTTCTCTTGGTATTTTAATTCTGGAACAAATTTTCTTATTTATTGTGTGGCTATCTTTGTTTCGGCGAAATGTTTCAAGTTCATTCTCTCTATGTTGTCAATGAGATTAAATTTATTTTTGTATATTCTTTTCCTGACTGTACTTTAATTCATTCCAATGTATTCCTGGGTTTCAGTCAATTTCATTGTCACCAATTATGGCGTTATGTGATGATCCATGCGTTTCGTCCCGGGCCTACCTATTGGACTCGTCAGTAAGGCTTAGGTAGACCCTGCCTTATACGCGTTCGGACGTAAATGAACCGAGCCGGCGTAGCTCTTGTGCGGTGAGATGTTGGCAACTCGTGTTGCTGATGCTGCTACCCGTTCCATTCTGCTTTTGTTCCCAAGCATTTCTCTTCGTTTTGTATATTCTTTTCCAGACTGTACTTTAATTCATTTTTTTTTTCAAGATTTTTTTTTTGTCATTGTCATTAGAATTGGAAAGTTTATTTAATAAGATTATTAACCTAGAATAAGGGAATTTTCATCTTTGTTTTTTTTAATTTAGATTAAGACTACATGTATTAAACAAGGGCAGAAAGACCGATAGGTCGATAGCCTTTATTAGAAATGAAGATGTTTACTACTACTGTAGCTCTAATCCACCGGCGGTCGCTTCCAGTAGCACACTGATCTCGTTTTTTATCGAACCAGTTGGATTTCTCCATATCCATCTCCTTTGTTTCGGTTTCTTAAAAAATGTGTTTAAACAGTATAAATTTTCAGCTTCAATGTAATTAAGGAACATCGCGTTCATTGCGTCTTCCCAACACAAACCCTCCAATATTATCTGGATCTCCCTCATCCCCCCATTTTCTCGCCGATTTTTGCATTCAAGTCGCCGATGATCATTCTGAATTGCGCTTTTTCTTTATTTAGTGTGTTTGTTATGTCTTCCAAAAAATGTTTTCATTTCTTCATCTTCTGACGAGGTTGTCGATGCGTATCCGTGGACTATTTGTAAGCTATATCTTTTGTTTAGTCGAAACAACACGTAAACAACCCTTTCGGAAATTGAAACACATTTTGAGAGCAATGGAATGACTTTTTTAATAACAGGAATGGCGACACCTCCAACCCCGCGATCAGTGTCGGAGTTGTTCGGTAGACCAGAGATTTAATGTGTCATTGTGTCCTGTATAACTTACATATATGGTAGTAGGTATGTGGCCATTCTTCGGTAAATATCCAATGCATAGTTGCGTGAGAAAGTGTGAGCTGTTCTTCTATGTCTAGAACCCTAACACCTCTTGATCATCTACTATCTGCCTCAATTCCTTGGGACCAATCTTTCAGTGTCTCTAGCCCTTTGTTGGCGTAAGTTTTTACAGAAGCTGCTATGTCACTGTGTAATTCCCCCATAACTAATATTATTTCCGCATATTCGATATTGGTATCAATTTTGTGAAAGAAGCTTCAAACTAAGTCACAATTTGACAAATGCTTGCTATTCTTGACAAAATCTATCTAGCTGTAACTACCTGATAATCACAAAAAATATTATTGTCACTTTTTTTTTGTAGAAGCGTACTTTTTTATATAAAAATTTTTCATAATTTGAAGCAAATATCGTAATGTTTCTTTTAATAAGTAATATTTCAAATATGTCAAAAATTTAAAATATAGATTTACTGATCACGTGTGTGCCTGTTGCCTCTTTAGGCAACTACGTTGGCTACATCTCAAAATTTATTAGACTATTATGGCCTAAAAAAGCTTTTAGTGGTATAATAATGAATTCTACGTTTTTAGGTCACACACTGAACAAAACGTAATAAATAATTCCGTGAAAAACTATATTAAATCACAAACGATGCTAGAGTGCTTACATAAAATTTCCAATACGAGTACGTTTGGTTGGTCGCTCACTACCATCACTTTTCCAATGTTTTTGTGATTTCACTGATATATTTCGATTCTTCTTCCTAACGTAATAAGCCCATGGCTTGTTTTCTCCATCTCCGCCTCTCAGTCGTCCTGCGATCCTGACGTCCAGCACTCTCTCCATCTCTTCGGTGGTCTGCCGAGTGGTCTTCGAGTTCCTGGTCTCCCGTCTCTCGCTATCTTGACTAGCCGGTCATTTTCCATCCTTGTTACGTGATCATTCCATGCTCTTCTTCTTTGCCTCCATCCATCTAACTATATCTAGTGGCCTATATAATATAGTGGCCTAACTATATTTGGCCCTTCAGCGTATGTCCGGTTATGTTCTTCAGCACCCTCAACTCTCTAAGAATGGCTTTTGTTCTTGTGGTTTCAGCTCGGGATTCTGCCGCCTATGTCCTTATTGGGCGGACGCATATCTTGTATATTCGAATCTTGGCCCTGTTCATGTATTTGTTGTTCCAGATTAGATATCTCAGGCCTCCTGATACTCTTGTCACTTTGGTGGCGTGGTGTCTCACCTCCATTACAAATTTGCCCCACTTGGGAACTGGATAAACTCTGACTGCTGCGAGCGATTTCATTTCTATTTGAGGTATTGTCAAGTCCAATTATTTTTCTATCAGCCGTGATTTTGCAAAAAAATAGTCTATCAAAAAAATCAGATAAAGTTTCTACAGAATTCTCTAAAAATTCAATACACAGGATTGCATTAAAAGTGACCCAATCGGAAGTGCCCCAAAATTTTGTATAATGGTAGACTTTGAATTAAAGTTAAATTTACTTTCAGTCAATCCGTTAATTCCGAACAATTTAGGCTGTTCTATGCTTGCATAAGGAGAGTTGGGCGAGCCCCTTGCTCACCTGAAAATGCACGTAAGCAGTGAATAAAACATTTTCGTTACCACCTTCTGGCTCTTTTCTTATTCAGCTGAACCTTTGCGGTGATATATAGTTGGTTCAATTTACTGTTAAGTAAATTTCTACGAAATGTATGATTTAGCAATTCTGAAACAAGAAAGTACCAAATATGACGGCATATCGATATCATAGCAAAGAAATGATGCAATTCAAAGAAATATCAGCTTAATTGGCTAAACATTTACGACTGGTGACAGAGTACCTACAGCAAGTCAGTCCGATCATTCTGATTTTTAGTACATTGCAAATTCAGATTTGTCTCACTTTCAACGCAACCCTGTATTTTGAGTATCATACTGGCAACATTTTCCTAAAGTTTTAGCTTCAACATGAGCGCTAGATTTTGAAAATCGGTCAAAGGAAACAAATGTTATCACTGCAAAGTCTAAAAGTTGCCTTTTTGACAAAACCCTGTAAATAAAAAAACATATGTGAAAAATTGAAAAATCGTTTTTGAGATATGAGGTTATCTGTATCCCTTTGGTGTGGAAATCCAAAAATGTTTTTTTGCTCAATTGGGAGCATGCCAAACTTCCAGAAAATTTGCATTATTTCATTTGCCACCCTTTAGAAAAATTATTTGAAGCACTATTTTTTGCAAAAACATGGTCTGAAAGAAAGATAATTGGACAACACCTACAACAGAAATCAAATCGCTCGCAGCAGTCAGAATTTATCCAGTTCCAAAGTTAGGACAAATTTAGCCATGTAACGTTTATTTTGTTGAGCAGTTTATATTGAGTGGCTGCCAGGTAGAACACTTCTTCTTTTACTTCTTGGAGATCTGTCGATTAATTCAGCATCTTTTCCGGAGAGGTAGATTGTCAACTATCTCTCCATCTTTTAGGTGGCCTCCCGAGAGGTCTTGAGCCGGGCAGGATGTTTTCAAGGACTATTTCCAGAAGTCTGTTCTCGTCCATCCATCTTACATGGTTGGTCTGTCACATGTTACATGGTTGTACATGTTGGTTGGTCACTGTCTCTTACGTTGTCTTCCCAATATCACAATATCTTGTATTTCGCATTGTCCTCTGATATATTTGTTTCTTACTCTGTCTGTATTTTCACTGTCAGTGTTTTCATTTCGCCCACCCTTAGCATGTATTTCGTCTTGTTGGTGTCTTCATGGACTTCTGTACCGTACGTCATGATCGGTCTGATACAAGTCTTGTAGATTCTAATTTTGCTATCTTTGCGCATGTACGGGTTTTACCAGACTATATCTCGTAGGCAACCTGATAGTGCGATGCTTTGTTAATCTGGCTTCTCAGGACTTTAACTGGGTCGTGGGTGCTTGATATGTCTATGCCCAGATATCTGAATTGCATCTCCTGTTCTAGGGGTTGTCCTCCACCACTAGCTTACATCTGAGTGGACCTTTCGCGATTGTCATACATTTGGTTTTGTTGATAGAAATGTTCATATTGAGTTGGCGGCTTACTTGGAAGAAGTGGAAGAGTTGTCTCTGTAGGTCGTTGTCTGATTCAGCAATATTTACTGCATCATCGGCGTAACACACCATACCAATCCTTTTCCCCACTCAGTCTGCATCCGTGGTTAAGATCTGTTACTTACTTTATTTATAATTTTATCCATGAGAAAGTTCAACAAAAAGGGATTTAGGCTATTACCCTGTCCAATTCCTTCCAGTGTTGGGATATTTTCAGTGAATTGATCTCCTGCTTTAACTTTTGTTACGTTATTGTTATTTAGGTTATGGATTATCTTTGTTATGTTCGCCGGTGCCTTATTTTCTATTAATATATGTAGAATGTCCCCAAACGAACCCTGTCAAATGCCATTGTTAGGTCAATGAAGCAAATATACGCTGGCATACAGTACTCTATAGCCTTTTTTTTATGTGTTTTATTATGAATACTGCGTCTGTTATTGACCGTCGCTTTGTGAATCCCTGTTTTTCTTCAGCATTCTTAATTTGCGTTTCCGGTTTGTCCTTGACATACTCGTGAATAGTTTCATTGCTGTATTCAAGCGGGTTATTCCTCAATAGTTTTGTGGGCAGGTTTTTAGTCCTTTGTTAAACATGGGTACGTTTCGTTTAAGATTTTGTTAAATAGTTGCGATAGTTTCCTTGCAAGTTCGAGGCCTCCACATTTTAAAAGTTCGTGGGGGATGCCTTTTTTATTTCTTGAGTTTTGCTTCTTTCTTCGTCGGTGACTGTACCACTTATATCTGTTTCGTATTCGTTTATATTCAGAGTTTCTTCAGAATCGTAAATCTTTTTAAAATGCTGTTGTCATGTCTCTATTGGCACAGGTAGAACACATGCAGCATTATCTGTAGGTCGTCCTCGCTTTCTGCTATTATAACTGCGTCGTCAGCGTAACATAATATATTTACCTCCCCTTCATCCTAAAGCCCTGTCCGTATCTTTTACGTAGTTTATGATACGATCCATTATCATGTTAAACAGAAGGGGGCTTAATGAGTCTCCATGTCTAATTCCCGCTGATATGGGTAGGTCTTCGGTTCGGTTGTTATTGACTAATATTTGCGTCGTTGTGTTAGTATTTAGCTCTACGATTATGTTCACTAATTCTCTGGGTATGTTATTATCTTCCATCACTTTTTTACGTCATTTAGTTTGCCTCAATGAAACACATGAATGCTGATTTATTATACCCTATTGATTTTTCCACTAGCTGTTTTATCAAGAAAATGGATGGCATCAGTGGTTGACCTGTTTCTCCTAAGACCTTGTTGTTCTTCGCTTATGGCTGCAGATTCTAGCAGAGTGGATGCAATGATCCGGGTGAATAGTTTCATGATCCTGCTCAGTAGTGTTATTCCTCTGTAGTTTTCGGGTCGTTTCTTGTCCCCATTTTGAAGATCGGGATAGTTATGCTCTTTTTCCATTATCCTGAGACGGTCCCCCTATCGAGGATTTTCTGGTAGAGGCTTGCTAATTGTGCACTTAATTCAAGGCCAACAGATTTCAGCAGTTCATTCGATATCTCATCCAGGTCTAGCGCTTTTCCGTTTTTAAGCTTCTTGATGTTATCTTCCACTAAGTGCTGGGTTAATTTCAGCGCCTCCTCCTTCTGGGGGTGAAGTGTGATTTACCATGTTCTTTTCTGTTCTTTGTATAAGTTCTTAAAGTATTGCACCCTGGTGTCTTTACGAATCGCTTGTGTCTGTGCGCATTCTTTGATTTCCTGTTTTTTTCGTCTGAGTAACCCCCACATCTTGTTTTTAAATTCGTATAGATCACTTTCTATTTCTGCGGTGAAGCTGGCGCAGTGCTCAGTTTTTAGTTCTCTAATTCTCGCGCATACTATTTTTCTGACTGTTTTATATTGAACATATTCTTCAACTGTTTTATTGTTTAAGGTAAGGACATGTATGTTTTTCTTTTTCTCCTTGGCTATGTTTCGATTCAATATACGATATACCGACATTCTCTGTTAATAGGTAATCTGTCGGTATATATCAAAACCCCTTTATTGAATTTCGTCTTATCTTGTCTTTCAGATTATTTTGATGATCTTTCTCTCATCGTGCTTGAGTATAGGTAATTCCGAATATCCTAGATTCAAGAGAAAAGGCATGCCGCAAAATATACCTCAACGTTTGCCTGCCCAATCGCAATTTGGGAAAAAATGGGGTAAACCTCCTCAAAGCATTCCGCCACAATTCATGCAAGGCAGGCCTCAATATCAAGGGCCTCGTATGCCTCCAAGGGGGAACAGACCATCAAAACCACAAATGGGTAGGTACAAGAGCAAAACTATAGCCATATGATTGCATGCAAAAAACAGTTCAAATTTGTTTTGTCGAAAAGTTCAGTATTTGTTCGACTTTATTTTAGGTTTCAATGTGCATATGGCTCAAATGCAACAACACTCAATGTACACTAAACCAAAGTTTCAACAGTTCCAGCAATTCTTACAGCCTCAAAAAACCAACCCGGGCCAAATGAAGGAATTCTTTAAAAAGCCGAATCAACTTCAACATTCAGTTATTCAGAATGTACCAGTGCTTTCTGGGCAAATGATACACTTTCCGAAAGATAATAGGGATAATTCTAAAAATATACGTGAGTAACTTATTTTTTTATAACGATATGATAGTATGTGTGTCTTAATTACTTCATAAAACTATTCTCAAAGATAATTTAGTATATGTTTGGCATTTTGGTTTTACAGTTTTTAAGTACAAATTGCTGACATTCCGAATATAGTAAAAAATTATAATATTAACTGCTAAGTGATTTGTGAGTGAATTATGCATCTTCACCTAAAAATATTATATTCAGATTTAATGCCAGTAAATTACGTAGTTGCTTTGATTCCGGCCACAATTGTAGATAGTCGTTCCATCTGCGTTCACGTTCGTTCATAATTTGATGCCGTAGATATTCCAAAGATGCTAGGTTTTACTTTTTAAGTGACCCCATAAAAAGAAGTCCAATGGACTTAAGTCCGAACAATGAAGAGGCCACTCTGTAGTTCTCTTCCTCTCAATCCATTGTCCGGGAAAAGTTTGATCCAAATACTGACGAACAATTCGTGCATAATGCGGTGGTGCACCGTTTTGCTGAAATTGTTTCCAATTGTCTCTCGTAATTCCCGATAAATAGAGTTTTCCAGTAACTTGAGATACGTTCCTCCCGTTAAATTTCCAGATAAAAATAGGGGCCTAACACTCTTCTTGTTCTTCTCTGCAACTCTACCTTTAGCTTTAGGTCTTGGCTGACAGTAGAATCATTCTCCACCCTTCTCTATCTTGCATCTATTCAGGATCGTATTCTCTTCCCATAGATCTCAGATCTGCAACAATGTTGTCCCTCCATCTCA
Source organism: Dendroctonus valens (assembly GCA_024550625.1). NCBI lineage: Eukaryota > Metazoa > Arthropoda > Insecta > Coleoptera > Curculionidae > Dendroctonus > Dendroctonus valens. Next base: position 269,718 of record JAJTJO010000243.1, read on the forward strand.
TACACGGTCTGCCCAGAGGTCTTCACCTTTCCGGGTTCAGTTCCCAGATCATTTTGATCACTCGAGAGCCTGGTTGACGGTGTACATGTCCAGCCCATCTCAGCCGTCCGGCCTTAATTAATTTGATAATGTCTGGTTCCTCATAGAGCTCAGTCAGTTCGTTTTTTGTTCTTGGACGCAGCTACTCCGTTCTTGGATCTTTGTATAGTCCAAATATTTTACGCACAACTTTACGCTCAAAACACTTCAGGTTGTGCTCGTTTTCCTTAGTAATTGTCCAACACCTACTCCCGTATATGGCGGTTTCAAATATTTTAATTTTTGATCTTTGGGGTAGATTTTTGCTGGAAATAACTTCTTTTAGTGCGTACATGCATCAACAGCCGCACTTGATTCTTACATTGACGTCGTCGGATATGCTGTTTTCCTCGTTGATTATGACCCCCAGGTACCTAAAACTTATTACCCTCTCGAAATTGTTCTCTCCCATTGTAACGTTTTGCCCTATCCTATCTCTTCTCGTTCTTTTACCAACACACATGCATTTAGTTTTGTTCTCGCTAATTTTAAGGCCCATTACTTCCGCCTCACTTTCAACTTTATTAAATAACTCCTTTACGATCATTGCGATGTCTCCAACCAGGTCAATATCGTCGGCGAAAGCTAGGAGAACCCTTGGACCATCAATACCAAAGGCCCCGCGGGTACTTCCACCCCTCTTATGGCTTTTTCCAAACGTATATAGAATAATATAAGGGTGAGAGAATCACCTTGTTTCAAGCCACTATATACTTGTCGAGCTGTTAACACATATACTTGTTAGCTTGATTAGCTTTTTGGGAATTCCTAGCTCTACCATGGCGTCCCATAGCTTAACTCTTTGAATACTATCGTATGCTTGCCTAAAGTCGATGAACAGTTGATGAATCACTCGATTCAGAATGTAATTTGATTCAGATGCACATTAACGTTTTCAGCAAAACAAGAGAAACCTTCATTCGTATCTTCCCCTGCAATACCCACTGGTTTTGAATACGACTATCACGTTCAAACTAATAACATTCCTATGAATATCAACACCATTAAACAGGTGGGAGAAAAAGGTACTATTTTAAAAATGTTTCAGTTCAATTTCGCTAACGACTTTGAGTTTAGGTCCAATTCATACGATACCAGCTCCAAATCTGAGCCTTGCCGACAAACCCAGTCACGTTGAATTGCGCCGACCCCAAAATTACCAACTGGAGCAACAAATTAATTTCCAGGAACCCCAATTTAAAAATGTAAAATATACAACGTAATAAATATTGTGAATATTTTTCATATATATTGATTCTAGGGAGATTTACAAGCACACCATCAATATCAAGTAACGGAACACAATGAACAAACATCTAAACGCTTATTCACAGATAATGTAAATGAACAAACGCATTATATCTCAGCACCACCTGTTCATATGGTAAATCAGCCTGGACTTCAAAGTAGCATTCAAGGCTATCAGAACGTACAATCAGTGTTCTATAGACCAGAAACTCTTGGAGTAACAGTTCAAGAAAATGGAAACCATGGAATTAATATCGGAATTTCTCAAGAACAACTTAATCAGCCAGATGAAGATATGGTGTTTTCCAACAGTGAACGCTTCCAGGTAAACTGATACTTGCATTTCCAATATTGTTTTAAAATTTTAAAAATAAAAAGGACATTCTATACAATTACTTTTTAAAAGTATTGATTTTGTGATGATGACGATAAAATAACGATCTCTAGATAATTAGACTTAGGCACAGCAGTCCTGTTTTTTTTTTCAAAAATGGTACTGCATGACCACATTACCGTTTGTAGTAAGAGTTAAGGGCTACCATTTACTAAGACTTGCTATAGCTTTTTCAATAAATTTTTTTTTAAGAACGCTGCTCTATTTACACATCCCGCCTTTAGGTTCGAGACTAAGATAATAAGTGTTTTATGTAAAGTGACCTAAGTTACCTTGACACCTCGCAATCACGTTTAACAGATCACGGGATCAAGGTTACACGCCACTTACAAATCGTAATAATTTGTGTGACTAAAAGCTCGTTCACACGGTGACATTAATGTCGTTACAGCAAATACCGTGACAGTAGCCAGTGTCACGGTGTCCTATATCAAACCATTTTGATATGTGACACTAACGTCGCGACACTGTGACCTGCAACTGTTCAGACAATGACATTGTTGTGGACGACATTAGATGTCATGACATTAATGTGACTTTGTGAACGAGCTTTTATACAAAATTTGTAATGTTAATGATTTAACATTACACTAAATTATGGTGTTAATTTAGGTAGAAAATAGTCAAGTTTCAAATGGTCAACGAACGCAGAATTTGCAAACGCAAGCTATTCAATCTAATTATCAACAACACCATCCGGAGCAAATTACTAAATTTGCTCAAAATCAGGAACCACAATATGTACCGAGGTATCGGGAGAGGAACCCTCAGGTAACGTTGCTTAAGTCAATTAAATTGTTCTTCCATAAGTGCCGTCTCCACCATGAAAGTTGAGAATCGTCAGGGTGATTCTAACTTTGAGAACGCTGGTAATGTGAACAAATCGTTGTTACTTTTACCGTTTCCTAAGACTTTGAAGCCACGAGTGTCGTCTCCGTTTTATAGATCTTTTTCCATGAATTTTCAACATTTTCCGGTACATCCATAGATCAAATTCATTTGGTCTTTTCCCGTCAACCATTTTTAGTGGACAGGCTTTCATCCCGTGGTATAACGCAGATAGTACATAAAGCCTCTTCATTTTTGTAAATGTGTCTTTGGCATCTTGGAAGGCATTGGTCTCACTAAGAATTTTGCCTAAGTGTTTGTATTCGTTTACTCTTTCAATAATTTTAATTTTTGTAAATATACTAGTATTGTCTTCCAGTGTTTTCGTTTTCTTTTGAATTAAATTGTTTTCGTTGTCACAATATATTTTGTATTCTATATTCTTCGCCAACAGCGACAATTTCATTAATGATCTGTTGTAGGTCTTCGTTTGTTTCAGCTAAGAAGACTTCGCCAGCGTATTTCATATTATTTATTATCGTGCCAAGTGTTTTATGCACGATGTCTTCCGAGTACAGGTTGAAAAGAATAGGTCAAAGTATACACCCTTTACTATCGCCCTTTTGTATATTTATTTCTTCAAATGTTTTGTCTTCTATTGGTACTGATGCTTTTTGACCATAGTAGAGGTTTGATATTATTCTTATGTCTTTGAGGTCTATTCTGTTCGTTATTAGTGCTTCTGTGAGTTGGTCATACCTTACGTTATCGAACGCCTTATTATAGCCTCTATAGCACACGTGAATGTCTTGATTCCAGGCATCTTTTTGACAGCACATTGATTGACAACAGTGGATCCTTTGTTTCTAGGCCTTTACGGAATCAGAACTATGTGTCGTTGATATCTCCATCCAGTTTTTTGAATAATCTCTTATGAATTAGATTAGGGAGAATTTTGAACGTATGACTCATCATTCTCGTACTCTGGTATTTATTACTCGGTACTCGGCTTATCGTACTCTACTACTACTCCGTAGCGCTACAGCCCCTGGTGGGCCTTGGCTGAGGCAACAATTTTCCTCCATCAGTCTCGGTCTTCCATTTCTCCAACTTCTAGACCATTCTCCATACCCATTTTCCGGAGGTCCGATGCTATATTATCACGCTACCTTAATATCGGTCTTCCAAGTGGTCGTCTTCCTTCTGGCGCTCTGTCCCATATTATGCGGACCATTCTATCCTCTGGCTGTCTTCGTACGTGCCCTGTCAATCTCAACCTTTGTGCCTTTATGAGGTTAATCAGTTCTGGTTGATTGTATATTTGTTTTAGTTGTGCATTTGTTCTGAATCGGTAGCTTTTCGTATCCTGGTTTTTGGTGGGTCCGAAAATTTTCCTCAACACTTTTCTCCCGAATCTTCGAATGAGTTCCTCATTTCGCACCGTAAGAGTCCAGGTTTCGCAGCCGTACATTACCACGGGTCTTATCATGGTCTGGTACGTTTTGATTTTCGTTGTCCTAGTCACGTATTTGGACTCTAGTCAAATACCCTTTAGGGCGCATGCACCTGTTGGCTGACTTTAGGCGTTCTCTGATTTCTTCACTCATGTCGTTGTCGGAGGTGATTGTTGACCCTAAGTATTTGAATTGTTTTACGTTTTCAAAGTTATATGTGTCCATGGTCACATTTTCACCTACCCTAGCTCTGCATGGTCTTGAGACGTGCATGTATTTTGTTTTGGCCTCGTTGACTTTAAGCCCGATATATGCCGCTTCTTCTTCGATTTTGTAAAATAGTTCTTTTGCTTTTATGACGCTTATGCTCACCGCGTCTATGTCGTCGGCATATGCTAGCAGCAAGTTTGATCCCCAGGCCCCCAATAGCTGGGTTTCGATTTTGGCCTCTCTTACCACTTGGAGAAAGTGGTAAGAGAGGCCAAAATTATATCTCCATTTTCCTTCTTTAAGATATTGTCGGTCTTGGGTCTGAATCCTGCTTTTGTGGAGCGTAGTTTTTGGTAGATTGTTCTTGTGCTATTTTTTCATTCCTCTTCCAGTGCAATTAATTCGTCTGTCTGTCTTGCCATTCTCTCTTTTTTCTTCTTAACAGTTTCTTTCCTAGGGTTCTTAGTCGTTTGTATCTTTCCCTGTTCTCGTCTGTGGGACTTTTTAGCATTTTGAGCCTAGCAGTATTTCTCTTCTCCATAGCATCTTCACAATATTGATCATACCAGTGGTTTTTGTGTTGTCTCTTGGGTTTCTCCGCTACCACCTTTCTAGCTGCTTCTGTAATTGTTCCTGGTATTTTCTCTGATAAGTCGCTTTAGTTCTTCCTGATACTGTGCTCTTATCTCTGCCTGCTGAAGCTTTTCTGTATCCCATTGAGGGGTGATACGATTGGTTTGCTTGTTCTTTGCTGTAGATATTCTGATGTAGATGATAACAGATCTTGGCTTTGACCAGAAAATGATCTGAATCGGCATCTGCCCCCCTGCAGTTTCTCACGTCTAGTACATTACGGCCGTGTCTTGCATCAATTATAACGTGATTACACCATTATTAGATAACCATGTCATTTTGTGTATATCTTTGTGTTCAAACATAGTGGACTTTATTAACATACTACTTGATGCTGCAAGATCTGCCACTCTTCGACCTTTGTCGTTGGAAGCATTGTACAGACTGTGCATGCCCACATGAGGTCCTAACGCCTCTTCTTGTCCAATTTTCGCATTGAAATCTCCCAGGATGAGTGTCATGTCTTGTTTGGGAGGTTGGGTTAGTTTCCTCTCCAAAGTGTCGTAAAACAGATCTTTTACACCCTCATCTTTGTCTTCCGTTGGTGCATGCACCGATATAAGCGAGTGGTTGTAAAAAGTGCCTTTTATCCAAATATAGCACATCCTGTCGCGAAGTGGCTCGAATCTTAAAACTGAGTTCAGCAGAGATTTCTTGAGTGCAAAACCTGTTCCAAAATCGTGGGCATTTTGTTCATTGCCACTATAGAAAAGTACTGAATTCCCAACGTATGACCCACTCCAGGCCAATGTATTTCCTGCAGAGCGGTGATATCCATATTCATTCTTTCAATTTCTTTGATCGCTTTTATTGCTGCACCCGGTCGCTATAAACTGAGCACGTTCCATGTTCCGAAATGCATTTGTTCTTTCCTTATTCCTTGCGTTATTCGTCGTCGTGTATCCGTCCTGATCCGAGGCTGCTTCTTCATAACCAATACTTTTTTGCGAGGTGGGGTGGTTGGCTCCACGCTCAACCCTCCTCTTTACTCAAACGGGCTTGGGACCGTCTACGGCGGAGTTGACATATCGTACTCTGGTCAGAACAAAAGTTGACAGCACCAATGCGTCTGGGATCTCTTGTTTTATGTATGATGTTTGTTTTATGTTCAGCCAGAATTATAATCTGGTTTCCTTCAATAAATTTCAGTATCTCCGCAGGCAGTTGGTCGAATATTTGCCTTTCTTCCTCTTTAATGCACTTAGTGCATATACCACTTCTTTTTCAATTATATCTGGGCCGAAATCTCCTTCTATACTCTCCAGGTTCATTTGTTATCGCTCATCTTCGAGCAGTTGTGTCACGTACCTATTTCTTCCATGTTTTAATTTTTTGTTCAATTTGTGCGACCATTTTTTCGTTATTAGCGTGCAATATAACTTTTGTATGAATGTTTGTTGTCGTGATTTACTTGTAGTTCCTCGATTTCGTTCCACTTTGTTTGATGTAGTCTTAATTTTTTTTCTGGTGTTTTACGGGGTACTGGTTGTATTTCATTGTATTGTTGTTTATTTTTCTTTTTAGTTCTCATCTTTTATTCATAAGGTTACGAATTTAGTTGGGCATCTATTCTTTCGTTCCTGTAATTTGACCTCTCTTTAGTATACTTGCTGTGGGTTCCAGTTAAACCGATTCGATGTTGTCCCACTTTTAGTTTATTTTACTGCTGTTTCGATGTTGTTCTTTACTTTCACATGTTTTGAAGTCCTCATATATTTTTAGTTATAGTTAGCTTCGTATATCTTGGTTCGTGAAATGTACTGTATTTTCCGAGTTTTTTTATTGTTTTTTGAGTCTGATGTGTTTTTAGGCTATTAAAGTTTGGTGCTCGGAGAGAACATCAGCTTTGGGGTAGGCTTTAACTGACTTTATGCAGTTCGTATATCTTACGTTTATTAATAAGTAATTTCGTATATTTTTTGTATATTTTCGTATATTTTGGAATGAATTAATAAGTAATAAATTTGATTTCTTATTGCATGTTGCTCGCTGTTCCGTTGCGAACTCCATGATTAGGGTCGCGATTTTGGAACTTTATAGAAGATGTTCGTTACTACCATCAATCCTTTTTAGAAAAATTGTACTATCCTGTCGCCCCACTTAGTTATTGTCCTTAGTCCATAGTCATCCATGTTCTTCGAATCTCGTTTCTCAGATTTTTGCATGAAAATCTCGAAGAATTATAGGTATATCGCCACCAATTTTTAGCTCGTTGGTCTTCATGGTCTTGTGTGTCACTGTGTCTTCCGGAGATCCGATTGGAAAACTTGTTACTCATTTATTTAGTGTATATTAACTGATACTGAAAATCTCCACATTTCAGGAGGCTGAAGAAAATAACCAAAACATCGAACCCGAGTTTCACTCTTTTAACTACGATGAGCAAGCCCATCAAGCACAAGCCAAATCAGGTATTTTTATAGTAAAATATCAATTGAACAAAGTATCTGCAAGACATTCATTAATGAATGAACATCTAATTATGGTTTGTATGGCATTGTAAAAACAAGTTATTTTAGACGCATCCTCAGGTTTGGTAACTGCCACATATTCCCTTGGACCTGGACAAGAGAAAATAAACAAAGAGCCAAACATTAACTCGAGAAGTTCTTCAGTTGATCCGTTGACCCAGTCTCAAATTGTTCAAAGCTATTTTGATACAAGGTAAAGTTTTGCATGTATTTTATTACAAACCTAATAACATATGTAGAAAAGTTGAAAAAAGCGGCACTATTGTGGTCGAAATCCATTTACCGGCTAAAACTTTGATAAGTATACCTTCTGTTACATCTATCCTAAGACACACTGTATAGGCGTACAATTATATTAAAGGGCTGGAAATGATGTACAACCTGATGCAAAACCAAGCGGATCTGGAATAGCCGAGAAAGACAGACTGAACTCTCCATTTTATAGTTCGTTACCCAGCAAAGACGCCGCTGATCGACTTGCCACATTACAGGCAGCAGGGAAAGTCAATAGCAATTTAATGCAAATGGGAAGTCCTAAAGTGAACCAAGATGAAAAAGGTTCGCACAAGTAGTAGGCTTCCTCATACTTTCATTTATACCTGAGTTATTTAAAATTGTTTATCAATTAGTATACATTCTCAATAGTTTTATTTATAAATAATCATATAATAAATAAGATAAGAAAGGCAATATTTGTAGAACTATCTGTTTCATATTATAATTAATTAATCATATTTTTAAGATGAAGCTCTTCCTGATGAAAGTGAAGAATCTGAAAGTAGAGAGCAATTAGTAGATTATGACGACTATTCTCAAGAAAATGACGAATCTCAATCTGATGAGCAGACTGGATTTGGACAAAAACTAAGTTTTAAGGTTTAAGTGTAGTTTTTTAATTTATTTATTTATTTAAGAGTCATTATTTATTTCCTCATTGTTGTTCTTCATGAAAGTTCAATCATCCTTAATAGGTTAGAAATGTTGTTATCTAGTTGAAGATAAATATATGATATGATGTCAAATAATTTTTTATGAATTTATTCAAGCAATAAAGTTGTAGTATTATTTTATACTAAGAAATATAGAGGCGATATTCATCCCCTAAGAGAGATCCTTCTAAGAGTCTATCTTCTTCTGGCCATGCCAGTATTTTGAATAGTATTCCAAACTTGCTTTTTGCAAAAGTTGCGTTGGTCTACTCTTAAACTCAAGCTTGACTTCGGACATTGGCTGAATTGGGGTCATGTACCATCCGTGGTGAAAGCTTTTTGTTTAAGTGCTTCTGCACGTAAATCATTTTCAAGAAATTTTTGTGAAGAATAGAACGCTCTATCAACCAGATAATTTCCGACAGTTTGGGAGAACCAGTTGTCCTCCATCATCCTTACATGCACCGGGAGAACATTATAAAACTAAACGCAGTGGTACTCAGTGTCCCTTCGTGTTCGTGCGCGTCAATGGAAGTTAGGTCTTCTGTTCTCACATTGTCTGGTATGGTGGTCATAGAAGTCAGTATGGTATAAAAATTTCAGTAAATTTGTTTTCAGGAAGGACAAGCAGTGACGTATTTAGCCATTAGGCAGTGGACGATCTAAAGGTGCTCGGGTTCCAGACCTACAGGAACAAGAATTGGAGATAATGGCAGCAGGGTCTTCCAGGAGTGTTCGCAGCATTGTACAACCACTAACACTTTCCCAGGCACCGGATAATTGTCCCGATAACTCCACCGAGGATGGCTACATTCCTACCATGTATTGATGACTCAAATTGAGCAGGAGTTAATTAACCGAATACAAGAAGCTGATCAAATTGTGATCCCAGAATGCTGCGAAGCGTGCACAATAAAGTGATTGGGGAACAAACATGTTTGGAGTTAAAGGGGCAGAACTTCGTCAACCTATTGTGATTTAACAACTTAATTGTATTTTATTTGATTAATATTAATCATTGTTACATAACCTTCCACAGGAGCTGTTTGTTTACATGTGTGGCGAGCTTAGGTATATCACTCATCTGCCCCAAAAAGGTTGGCAACACTGACGTCAAAGTGACAGCAAAGTTATCCTAACCTCAAAATATTTCTTTTACTTTCCCTTTTTTTGTTTTGTGTTTATCCATGGTTACTACAATTTTTAATAATTAATTGAGGACAACAGGTATTTACGTAATGTCAATGAGGCAGATTACCTTGAAAAACATTGTTGCCATCCTTCTGATCTAGTTTTTTGCGAATATCTCGGTTTTTAATAACAATTAATTGTTTTTACTATTTTTCCTGTACTCCTAAAACACCCCCAGAGGAATGCCGCCAATTTTGAACCACCCTGTATGTTTCGCATTAGAAATTTTCAGTTACATAAACTATATGTTTATGTAAATAAATGGAAAATAAGGAAAAAAGGTCTTCCTGACGGGAAGCCAAAAACCCCTTTTTACCAGCCAACACCAACCAGAATGAAGCAGGACGAACCCGGTCAGTCACGTTATGTTGAATTTGTGCGTTTTCAGCCTGCTAGAAACGACTGTCTGCATTTGCAGGCAATGTTCGTTTGTCGTTACTTACTGTCAGGGACAAAATCTTCATAGAATATGGGAACTCGCTATACAGGGACCATGGGTTGGGCGAACGTTTCCTATAACTTGGGTGATATTTCGCGTAAGGACTGAGCCTTGCACTCCGCTATGATAAAATTTAGCAGCGATGGTATACAGTGTGTCCAGTATAAAATGATGTACATGGGGATATTGGAAACCGTTAAAGATACAGAGTGGACCAAATGTTAAAAAAGTTGCGCAATCAAGTGCCTATAAATAATCTGTCATCAACTTCTTTGAACTCGGAATAGCAATGGATATACAGGGAAAAAAAGAAAAAAGTGCGTTTTATAAAATTTCATTAAAATTTTCAGGGTGGGGGTAAGAAATGAGCGTGAACTTGAAAATAAAGTAAAAAATAATCTAGGCCCACTATGTTCAATGAGGCCGAAGTCAACTTTTGTTTTTCTTATGGGCGCCATATTGAATTTCTGCATTTTTCAATTCCCCTTTAAATATGCTCTTCAACCATGTATAACATGTTTATGTTCGGTCAAGATAAATAATTAAAATTAACAAAATTAAGATTTTATGGTAGTATGCATTGATATTTCTCTTCAATTTCCCCATAGTGACGTTTGTTGTCTGTTTTAATTACCTAGGTAACTGTCAAAGTAGAATTTATTGTCAGTGTCAAGTGTTTGTAATTAAATGTGTGTTTCAAAATGAATCACTTTTCAAATTATGAAAAATACGATATGTTGGAGTGTTTTATTCTCTGTCGTCGAAATGAAGCGAAAGCTGAAGAAATGTATTTAAATAAATATCCAGAAAGGCGACAACTTGGTAGAACTATGTTTAGGCGTCTGAAAGACAACCTTGTAGCTTACGGGAGTTTTGCTAAGGTAAAGAAAAACAAACTTCCAGACGAAAATAAAGAAAATTTGGTAATGCAAGGCGTGGTTGAGACACCTCGTACGTCTTTACGTCAAATTGAAGCCACAACAGGTGTTGCGCGGTCAACGGCGAATAGTATTTTAAAGCGTCATAAATATCACCCCTATCGTGAACGGCCCTGCCAGGGACTCCAGAATGGCGATGCGATTAGAAGAATGGCATTTTGTCAGTGGTTTATTCAAAGAAATAACGAGATACCAAACTTTTCCTTAAAAGTCCTTTGGTCAGATAAGAGCCAATTTACTAAATGTGGACTATTTAATCGTAAAAATACCGTTTTTTGGTCAGATGAAAATCCACGGCTAGTTCGTCAAGTTAGGCACCAAGTTAGGTTTGGATTTAACGTTTGGTTAGGTATTGTGGGTACCCACGTGATTGGACCATTTTTTTTAATGAGAATTTAAATTCCGAGAGATATTTGAACCTCTTACAAACTAACGTAGCGGAAGCACTTATGGATGTTCCAGTAGCTACCCTGCAAAACTTGTATTTCCAACAAGACGGCGCGCCGCCACATAATGGACGTATTATCACAGAATTTTTAAATCACGAATTTCCCAATAAGTGGATAGGCAACCTGGGACCAGTAAAATGGCTTGCGAGATCCCCTGACATAACATCGCTTGATTTTTTTGCATGGGGCAATGCTGTTAACAGAATTACCCCAGAAATGATCAGAAATTCCTGTGAATCAGTAATGAGACGATGTACGTTGTGCGTGCGAGAAAACGGTGGCTTATTTGAACACATACTTTAATCCTAAAATGTTTCTTGTTCTTTTGCAGTGTTCGATGTATGATCAATAATAATTTAAAGTAATAATTAATAGATATATCAATGCCTACTACCATTAAATCGTAATTTTGTTAATTTTAATTATTTATCTTGATCGAACATAAACATGTTATACATGGGTGAAGAGCATATTTAAAGGGGAATTTAAAAATGCAGAAATTCAATATGGCGCCCATAAGAAAAACAAAAGTTGACTTCGGCCTCATTGAACATAGTGGGCCTAGATTATTTTTTACTTTATTTTCAAATTCACGCTCATTTCTTACCCCCACCCTGAAAATTTCGTTATTGTATCTTTTATAATAAACACGATATAAAGGATTTTATAAAACGCACTTTTTTCTTTTTTTCCCTGTATATCCGCTACTATTCCGAATTCAAAGAAGTTAATGACAGATTATTTATAGGCACTTGATTGCGCAACTTTTTCCCCATTTGGTCCACCCTGTAACTCTAACGGTTTCCAATATCCCCATGTACATAATTTTATACTGGACACACTGTATATATAGTCGGCTATATAGGCCATCCCTGTAGCTTCGTGTAGTTCGGTTATTCTGACGTATCTGTCAGCCGATAAGACGCCTCTCAGGAACCTATTTTGTGTCCTTTGAACACGCCGTCTCGTGGAATCACTGTCAGAGTGCCAGATAGGGGAGCCGTTAGTCAGTGTGGGCTTTATGGTGGAGTTGTAGAGCAGAAGTTTGTTTTGAGGTGATAGAAATGAATTTGGCACCAGAAGAGAGTATAACTTTCTTCGGGCCATGAAAGTCGTTTGTACAGCATAGTCAACATGCTTGTTGACATGAAGTCGGCCGTGCAATTTTTGTAGTGGGAAGTTTTGGAATGTCTGATGTATACAATGTATACAGCAGAGGCGAAATCACTGTACCTTATGGTACTACTGCCGCGATGCGTATTTGGGCAGAAGTGGAATTCTCCACTTTCACTTGGATGGTACGGTTGTTTAGGTAAGACGATATAAGGAAAACTAGGTAGAGTGGCAGTGAATGTACGGCAAACAACTAGTGCAGCAGGCCTGTGTGCAAAACTGTGTCAAAGGCTCTTTCCATATCGAGAAGCAGCATTAGCGTACTTTGAAGCTTATTAAATGCTGCAAGGCATCCTTTACAATCCTAGCAGTCTGCAGCATTGTGTTATGTCTTGGTCGAAAGCCAAACTGCTCATCCGGGATTAAACTTCGAAGCTCGGCTGCTGCCTGTGGTCTCGATAAGATGACCTTCTCGGTAAATTTGCCGAGGGAGTTCAGGAGGGAAATTGGCAAGTAAAAGGCGGGATCAGTCGGGTTTTTGCCCGGCTTTAAGATAAGAATTATTACAGCGTTTTTCCAGTCCTATGGAAAATTTGTACTTGGGGACTATTTGTACTATTAGCACAATAGTTTTCGGTGGTAAGTTTTTGAGGAGTAGATAAGGAATGTCGTCTGGCCCGGGTAGGGAGCCACCGAAGACACGATTATATCTCCGATGGGGTTGCTATATAGGAATACAAAATCGAGGGTGGTATAGGGTACTTCCGTTCTCCAAAAACGGCAGTCTGTCTTTCTATTTCGTTATCCTGAAGGGCTGGTTGGACTTGTGTACTTCTGCCAAAAAGTCGGCGAGCAGCTCACACTTGTCACTGGTGGTAATGTAACTCTGTCCCTCTTTTTGAAGAGCGGGGACTTGCTCGTAGCCTTTTCGGAGGCTTCTCGACAGTTTCCATAAAGAGTTGTAATGGGGGGTGAGGTTGCGTAGCTTTTCCGCCCAGTTAAAATTCCTGTATGTTTCGTGCAAGCTCTGCTGCCCTTATACGATCGGCAGATTACCTGAATCGCTGCCAACGCTTCCTGATTCGATTTTTTGCCTTAATAAGGTCCATAATTTCCTCAGGAAGGTTGTCGCGCCGCGGTCTATTCGGAACTTTTTTGGTCAGATCTTGCTGTGACCGTTGTATATTCCTTGTCACACCTTTTACTGCAAACTCTAGAGCCTCGACAGTTTCGATATGGTTCGGAATAAGCGTCAGGTCTTGTAGTCTCATTCGATATTCGCGAAAATCGAAATTCTCATATGAATATCGAAAGGCGTTAGTTTGCGTGGGCTTTAAATCTCTAATATCAAGGTAAATAGGCAAATGGTCGCTGCTGAGGGTGTCTATAACCACAATCTCCGTGAGATTGGTGAATCCTTTGAAAATTCCGAAGTCAAAGAAGGATGGCCCTCCATTGTTCGGCTAGTGCGTTGGAGAATTTGTGGGCATAACAAGTAAATCATTATAGCGAACGTAGTTGGCTAGAAAATTGCCAGCTACGTTTTTCCGTCCAGGGTTATTAAAAAGTGAATGATGGGCGTTGAAACCTCCCATAAACAGTATCCTATTGGAGTTTGAAAAGAATGGATCGACGTCAGTGGACTGTAGGCGTATTGAGGTAGAGTATAGTAGATCAAAACACCATCAGGCACTACGCCAACGTTCTCTATTGCTGATTGCCTGTATGGCAGCCGCCTGTATGGGATCGTTGCTTTGACCGCTATGGCCACTCCACCCCTTAGACCGGGCCTATCAGCACGCTCGAGCCTGTACCCCCGTATTGTCATTCTGTCTCCGGGGCGCAACCCTGTTTCCACGATTAGCGCCACATCGACGTCCTCAGACTCGAGGAACCGCACGAACGCCCCAATCCTCATATGGCACAGTTGACAATATCAATACTTAGAAGTCGAAGCTATTAATGTCTTCATTGAAGAACTGCGCTGATACTAGGAACTTGTCCGTTCTTGTTACACAACCCCTCAAAGCAGCTCTGTAAAACCTTACCGCCTTGATCACCTCCTGTAAGTTGATTCGCGACGACGGCTCCGCAAATTCCCGCTGGACACTGCCCAGCATTTTTTCTTTTTGTTTGCCCGGCGGCGGCTGGAGGATAAAAATCTTCTCGAAGACACCCAGTGTCCCGTGGGACTTTTTTATACAATAAAAATAACTTTTTTTAAATGGGACTTTTTCTACCAACTAAAAAACCCCCATTTTTTGACTGCAAGTTTCCGGGAGTTATCCTTTAAAACTTGTGGTCTTCTTTAAGAATGGTTCAGCTCTGGCATCCGTATGCCTTCACCTCTCATTCTCTCCATGCTAGCTGGCTGCTAGAATGGGCATCTTACTAATTTTACACAAGCACTATACTACTTAATACTGCCTAATCACACTATCTTAAAGTTACTTACGGCTGCCCAGCATGGCCACCGCGTTCTCATTTATACCATGGGCCAAGTGGGCGGAGCTTGCCGAGACAGCTTCGTGCTGCCCCAGCGGTGGAAAATCCGCTAGTGAATGAGGTGGTGGGGGCAGCCTGGTCCTCTTGCCGTGATTTGGCGCCATGGTCCCGCTGCTTGGGAATGGAGGGTGGATCGGGTCGGGGGCTCGGCTGGTTTGTCCCCAAGCTAGCCTCGCTGGTGGAGGAGCAAAGCAAGAGGGCACAAAACCCTGCCGGGACTTGCGCCTGCTTAAATAAATAGACTGGGCAGGCCTCGTCAAAACTGCGATAATACCCACCGCAGTGGGATCACTTAAGGACTTCTCCAGGGGGGCAGGCGGTCATCTAGAACACTTAAAGTTACGGTGGCAGTTGCTGGAAAACATTGCCCAGCCCTGACACCGACGACACTGCCTTAGGGTGCTCCCGTTCTTACGGGTTTCCCACGAAACCCTGACACTGCACACCACTCTGGCGTCGTCGTTCAGTTTTCGAAGGGTGGCTTTGTCATCAGCGAAGGCGAGGTAGAACGTCCTGAACAGTGTCTTCATTTTGTAGACACTCCTCACCTCCAGCCCTTAGTCCGCCAGATCCTCCCTGATGGCAGCCCATTCCCATTCCCGTCCAGCCCCCTCAAGACGAACCCGTGCGTTTTTTCCGACGAGGGGGCGTAGGTGTGGTATTGGCTCTTATCTTCTTCGGGGGGCCGTTTTACCGCCGCCCAGTCCAGAATGCAGCTGCACTACACGATTAGCAAAGCCTTCGTGTACTTCAGCGTGAAAGGCAGACTGGTAATAGTTTTTAGGCTACCAGTCAGCATTGTGTGATTGCTGGATGTTCCAGCGATCACAATTGGCGGCGGTTTTTCTGCCTTCTCGGGCGCATTCGCAGCTTCTGCAGGACTTCTATGGTTATCTTTCTATTCAGCTTCTTCGTTGAAGTTGAGTGGTCTTAGAGGCTCGAATACGTTTGGCGGCTGGATGGGCGCAAACCGACTTTTCAGCAGAATGGGGGCCTGTGTGTCGACAATCAGGGAACTCCACGCAATAGTTTTTCGCGGAATAACGAATCCGTCAGCGGTCATGCCTGTTGGAGTCGGTTGTGATGTTGCTGTTGTTGTTGTGGTTGTTGCCTTTATTTTGTCCCCAGTTGATTTTTTTGGTGACGGGGTTGGTGATACCGGTGATGTTGGATCTCATTTGGTCGTCCTACCCCTTTCTTTCGTCTTGGGCCTAAGAAAGTACCCGTCTTGGGAGGATTGGTCGGACTCTGATTCCTGAGAAGTACCCGGGTTCATGGTACTTATCGAGGAAACCCGGTAGTTGCCCGATAAGGAATGTTGCTTAAGTTAACAACAAGAGCAGTTTATCAGCGTCGAAAGTATATAAATTTTTAAAATAGTTGTGTGTAGAAATGGAGAAAGAAATAACGATTCGCGGAATGCACTAGCACTACACTATAGCACGACTTATCGGTTCACTGGTCGATAGGTATACAAGATTGAAGGGCGCCGTGGAGTTGGAAAAAAGTAACAGTCGTGGCTCAGAAATATTCGAGATTGGACCGTCATAAGAAGGGCTGGTGAACTTTTTCGCTTCGCAGAGGACCGTACAACTTTTGCCATGGTGATCGCCAACGTCGGGGAGACCGGACAAGGCACGTGAAATAAGAAGCAGAAGCCTTTTAGTACATACATGAACTGAACAACTAGAAATTAGAGCAGTATAACATCGTCCACGTGGCCTAAGTTAGAGCTAATTTAATTACATATACTTACTATATTAAAGTTTCTACAATTAAAAAGTATGCAAGCCATGAGTTGTTCGGATAGACGATAGAGGTTACGTTTTCTAAGATAATAAATGCCATGCACGATGCCAGGCGGCAGAACCATGAATCTGCTGCAATATAACTGCATGTTTGAAATGTTTCAGGAAGGTTTGATGTTTAGCGGGAAAAGTTTTCGTCCACGTTTAGTTCTTTGTAACACTTTCATTTCGCAGTAAAACCGAAATCCACAAGTAATAATTTGGTGTTTAATAATCTGTCTCAAATTGAAAAAGATATTAAAGGGTTTAAAACGCCGCCTATTAGGTATCTGTTATTAATTAGATCTACTTTAGAAGCCTTTATCTTGCGGTTATTATAAAACCGCCTATAATTACAATTATATTGTACAGAGGAAGTTTTATTTTCTAAAGAATAATTAATTGACCTAATTGATAGGCAAAAATATTTAAAATATTAGAGCCGGTAAGTATCTAGTATGATAACTCATTCTAGACTCTCAGTCATTGCACAAAGAATATGGACAGCATATTTAAGATTTCAAAGTTTTTCATGATAATCAATGGCTTATGGGTGTTACCCCTACACCATAACTTAATACTGCAAACATTCTATAAAATGTATTCGCAAACTTTGCACTTTATTTATGCCCTTTTCAGCATTTCACTGATAATCGGGTTAATTGATTTAATAGTGCAAAGAGCCTCATCAGATCGTGTGTTTGGCTCTCTGACGTTAACGCTAATTTTATCAATGATTAGTTGCAAAATATTCTTTTACTTAAGAAATGGAGTTCCTAATTTATTTGCAGAAGTCATCGACGAAGAAGTAGTTTGCTTGAATTCACTGGACTTCGATATTAAGCAAAGTTATCTGAATCAAGTGAAGTATAACAAATGGGCTATGACTGTACATACGATGTGTACTTTTATAACAGTTAGCCTGTTTATTGGTATGAACGTGTACAAAAAAATGAAGGGTTTATTTAAACCTAATGAAGTGTTTATGTTGGAGATTTGGATTCCCATTGACAAAACTGAGAATGATATGCTGATTACAGTTTTCAACATTTTCATAACCATAGTTGCATTTTTCAATAACGTGGCAGTTTCAGCTGTTCCTCAAACTTTAATGGTTTTCATAAATGCTCAGCTACGCATTTTACAAATTGAAATTCGTAAAGTGTTTGAAACAAATCGAGAAGAATTGGCCGTTACACGTGAAGTGAACCGACTAATTATGAAGCATCAACATATTATAGAGTGAGTTTTTAGTTTCTAACGCCGAATTTTTACTTTAGCATCGATGAATTTTTGTGTTTCTAGATTTACTAGCCAATTGAATAATGCTATCAAAAATCTTATACTACTGGAATATATATCAGATTCATTAAATGTAGCAGCAGCTTTACTTCATACAATTACCGTAAGTATCATAATGACTAATTTTAAAGCTTTTTGTCGGTCTTAAACGATTAAGAATGATATTCGCATAAACAGGAATTATTTAAAAAGGACTTTGACGTGAATTTATCACACCTCTGTTCCAGTTTATTTTTATTTACTGACCTTGTTGCATCAGCTAAAATGGAAAAAGGTTGCATGTGGTTTGAAATTTGATATATACAGAGTGTTTCAATTAAGTGTGCACTATTGAATTTACATGAGCAAATTAATTATATGACTGCTGGTTTTTCAAGCTTTTAGACCGCCGTGGAACATAAATGGATTCTGTTCTTTTGCAAGCACATCGAGTGTTCATCTTCAGAGATATTTCGCTCGAAAGCGTACACTTTCTAAACTAAGACCGATCTGCTGATTGCAGTTTTCAACACTTTCACAATCAAAGCCGCATTTTTCAATAAAGTGGCAGTTCATGAATGTCGAATCTGATACAGACACAGAAATTTTACAATCACCTCTTGCTCGCAAAGAAATCTATGATAGGTTAGTTCGGTTTCAGAATTATTTAGATAGCGACACAGAATTGAATATCAAACAGAAACCCGACTAAAAAGTGTCGGGAAGGATTTTTCGAAATACGAAACAGTACAAACAAGACCCGAGTTTCTCGCTGCGGAGAAGGAAACCAATCGAGTAGATAGAGAATCACTATTATACTCGGTAAGAAACACTTGACGATTGGCTCCAGGAATTGACTCAGATTGTGGACCATCTAGAGGTGCTCGGGTTCCAGACACAGGGGAACCGGTATTGGAGATAATTGCAGCAGAGCCTTCCAGGAGTGCTCGGGGCATTGCACAACCACTGACACTTTCCCAGGCACCGGATAATTGTTCCTATAACTCCCCAGACGAAGGGACACATACACCACGTATTTAAGATACACAGGACACAAGGACACATTAATTCCCAGATCTTCCTAACACCGGTACAAATTGAGCAGGAGTTAATTAACCGAATACGAGAAGCTGATCAAAAGGTGATCCAGACTGCGGCGAAGAGTGCACAATAAATTGATTGGGGAACAAACATGTCTTGTACTTAAACGGGCAGAACTTCGTCAACCTCTTGTGATTTAACAACTTAATTGTATTTTATTTGATTAACATTAATAATTGATTTGTAATTTTCCTGACTGCACTTTAATTCATTCCAATAATTCATAATTCAATTCAATAATAATTCATTCCAGGAATACATTGGAATGAATTAATAATTGATAAACCTTACACAGGAGATGTTTGTTTACATGTGAGGAGAGTTTAGGTATATCACTCATCTGCCCCGAAAAGGATGGAAGCACTGACGGAAAATTGACAGAGTTATCCTAACCTCAAAATATTTCTATTGCTTTCTCTTTCTTTGTTTTGTGTTTATCCATGGTTACTACAATTTTCAATAATTAAGAAGTAATGCATCTATATCTTAAAAGATATAGATGCTTGGGAAAAAAAGCAGAATGGAACGAGTGGCAGCATCGGCAACACGGGTTGCCAACATCTCACCGCAGAAGATCTACACCGGCTCGGTTCATTTACGTCCGAACACGTATAACCGATGTCTGGCGTATAAGGCAGGGTCTACCTAAGCCTTACTGACGAGTCCAATAGGTAGACCCGGGACGAAACGCAGGGCTCATCACATAACACCATAATTAGTGACAATAAAATTGACTGAAAACCCAGGAATACATTGGAATGTATATATACAATAAAATAGGTTAGCATACGTTGTCACTTTGCCGGCAGTGCTGCCAACCTTTTTGAGGCAAATGAGTGAAATACCTGAATCCGCCACAGGTGTCCACAAAAACCTCCTGTAAAAAAATTTTTTTCAATAATTTTCTCGTACTCTCCAAGTGAGCCCCTATAACCCCTTTAAAGAAATTAGGCTAATTTTGATCACTCTGTATTTATGTCATAGTATTATTTTCAATTGCTAAACGTTTTGTTTGTTATTGTTAATACTTTCTTCATTTTTAGATTCCGTTCAGTGGGGAAATGATGTATTCAATTTTTCATTCTTTAATACTCCTCGCCCGAATTTTCATAGTTGCATGGACCGCCACTGATATAAACACACAGGTAAATAGAGTTCTTTTTATTCTACGCAGTGTTGACTCAACTCTGTGCGCTAGTGTTCTCGGCAACTTTAAATAAAGGGTGTTTTTTTAGAGGTATAGAACTTTGAACTTAAATAAATAACATAGAAGTTATGTTAAGGTCATGGTACTGGTTTTATTGAAAAGACAAATGTATGCCATGAATGAGGAGCAATCTGAAAGTCCAATTTTCGGCCACTTTGATACCACCAGACCATAAAGCACACCAAACAGTCAGTTTTTGTGGATGTAATGGCGTCTCAATAATGGCTTCTGGATTTCCGTCGCTCCAAATCCGGCAGTTTTGTTTATTTACGCAAACTTTGAACCAAAAACAAGCCTTATCGCTGAACAAAAATTTTTGGTCAAAATGAGTATCAAGAGCAATCTTGCGATTTTCGAATTACATTTGCACAATTTGCAAGCGTTGTTCTTGCGTTAGTATATTCATGACAAAATGGCAAAACTTCCATCTTGGCTCTTCCATCTAGGGTATGTCGCCAGCTCGAAGAGCCAGCTGAGAAAGAGGTCTAGTACGTCGGGCTTGTGCCCCTGAACCTCTATAGCTATACTTTTTATTTTATTTCTATACTATATATTTTTTTTGATGGTGGATCTCTTCAGGTTCTTATTCTGTCTTCTGAGCCATGTTAGTACAACCACCTAGGGGGGCAAAACAACTACACAATCAACGATGACATGACACATCTACGGGGAAGGAGCGATTGAGGTTACAAAATATATTTCAATGACATTCACACATTTTACCATTACAACTTTATACCATTGCTACCAAGAAAACTATTGATTAAATCAATACACAAGAGAAGCTGCAAATTGGGACAGACAGACAAATCGGCTGTAGCTGAGCATGCTATGGCGGATGGAAACAATCCTTTTTCATGAAGCAGACGTTTTAGATGAAGCAAACCCAACACTTCTTTCCATGAATCACGAGGGAAGCCATTGAAATATTCAAACATCCCACAACTTTAATGGGAAGGCGGAGGTAAGTGCGCTCAACCAGAACTGAGAGCGAGCGCTACGCTCCACGTCAGCTGCACCTAGGCAAAAACCAACCGCCCCCCACCACCAGTTCAGGAAGATATAAATAGAGTAGTCATTCCGGTTAGAAAACCGGAGCCGTAGAATAAGAGCAATTGAAAGATGAAAAAATTCTTAGTTGAAATAAATATGTTCAAATGTAAAAATGGTTAGAAAACCACTCATCGTCGAGAGTCACGGGAGACAACTTCTACCGCTACCTCATCGCCTTTGAGAATGTTTACCGCATATGTGAACGAAACGTCAGGAAGTAATTCCAATGGACCGTTCATCTTTCAATTTAACCGGCCGTGAAAGCCTATACACTCTGATTTCTCATAGGTGTTATTAATGTTGATGTGGCATTCAAGAAGATGTGGTTCAAATCTTGTGTTTGCCCGCATTTACAACTCGAGCTATCCTTAATATTAATCTTACTCCGGCCGGTTTTTGCCCGGCTTTAAGATAGGAATTATTATTCAAACAATAGTTTTCCGCTGTAAGTTTTTAAGGAGTAAATAAGGAATGCCGTCTGGTCCGGAGGCTTTTCGGCTAGGGACTCGCCGAAGACACGATTGTATCTCCGACGGGGTTGTTAGAAAAACAGCGGTCTGTCTTTCTATTTCGTTATCCTGAAGGGCTGGTTAGACTTTGTGTACTTTCCACAAAGAGTTGCCACGGGTGGTTAGATTGCGTAGCTTTTCCGCCCAGGTAAAATTCCTGTATCCGGAAATTTCACGCTATATGTCTCGTGCAAGCTCTACTGCCCTTATACGATCGGCAGATTGTCTGAATCTCTGCCAACGCTTCCTGGTTCGATTTTTCGCCACAATAAGGTCCAGAAGTTCCTCAGAAAGGTTGTCCCGCCGCGACCTGTTCGGAACCTTGTTGTGTCCGTTGTATATTCCTTGTCAGACCTTTCACTGCAAGCTCTACAGCCTCGACAGTAACGATCCGGTTCGATATTCTCTTTCGATATTCGCGAAAATCAAAATCCTCATAAGAATATCGAAAGTCGTTAGTTTGTGTGCGCTTTAAATCTCAAATATCAAGGTAAATGGGCAAATGGTCACTGCTGAGGGCGTCTATAACCACCATCTCCATGAGATTGGTGAGTTCTTTGGAAAATCCGAAGTCAAGGAAGGATGGGTTCCCTCCATTGTTCGGATGGTGCGTTGGGGAATTTGTGGGCATAACAAGTAAACCATTATCGCGAACGTAGTTGGCTAGAAAATTACCAGCTACATTTTTCCGTCCAGGGTTATTAAAAAGTGGATGACGGGCGTTGAAATCTCCCATAAGCAACACCCTACTGGTGTTTGAAAAGAATGGATCGACGATAGTGGCCTGTAGGCGTTTTGAGATAGGGTATCTACAGTAGATCAAAACACCATCAGGAAGCTCTACGGCAACGTTCTCTATTACTGGCTGCCTGTGTGGCAGTCTCCTGAATGGGATCGTTGTTCTGACCGCTATGGCCACTCTACCCCTTAGCCCGGGCCTATCATTCCGGGTTGGAACGTGAAACGAAGCGGTCGCGTTTTGATACCGTGAAATCTTGAAAAGGATCTGTCGGGAGCGCGATACTAAAGATATAGTCTCGTTAGATTCCTGTGATCCTGTGTATACGTGCATCCAGACTTCCAGAGGGATCTTAAAGGCAAGTCTAGAGTATGGAGGAGGCAGAGGACCCCGGAGGGGGTGTAAAAAAAATATATAATACAATACAAATTCCTCAAACCAAAATCGACAGTTCCAATACTAACAAAGGAACAAATATTCTAAGAATGTATAAACCAACTGACATGGGCCCGTACGTAGTATATATCGAATCAACGCTTGGAATGGGTATTAATGTTGGCAAATTCAATCATTTAAAAATAGCCGAAGAAATATTCAATTTAAAATTGGAGTCGATTGTAAAATACGAGTTCTCGAGTTTCACCGCAGCCAATAATTTTTGTAACAACCATACTTTAATCGAAAAAGGCTTCAACATATTTATACCGTATAACTATATATCTTGTAAAGGTATTGCTAAGGGTATAGACTCTAACATGGAGATTGATGAAATTAAAGAATTCTGCAGCTCGTCTGTTCCTGTAATTCATATAATTAGGCTAAACCGTAAAATAATTAGAAACAATGTCATCGAATACGTGCCAACCAACTCAATATTAATAACCTTTGAAGGGGTGGTACTACCTCGGTATGTCAGTTTCTTCAATTTGAGAAAAAAACATAGTGCCATACGTGGCCCCTGTAACCCAATGCTACAGGTGTCTCTTATTCGGCCATACAAAAAAAAATTGCAAAAGAAACAATAATCTTCCTGATAGGTGCAGCAATTGCGGAAAAGATGATAATCATTTATTAAATCCCTCAGAAGCGGGGATAAGGGAGTATTCATGTTTGACTTCATGTTTTTATTGCAAAAACAAACATAATGCTACGTTCAAATCATGTCCGGAATATGAAAGACAAAAAAATATTAAAACTTTAATGGCATTTAACAACTTAAGTTATTTTATAAAAATAAAAAAAAACCTACGTAAATGAAAACAAAGTCTTCACACACACGCTAACCCGAGGGAATTTCCAACATTAAGAAATGAAGAAAGAGTCCGAAACAATTCGGAAGATTCAAACATCAATATAAAAGATAGACGATCTGTTACAGCGTTAAATAGAAAAAGATCATATCAACAAGTTCTAATGCAAACCCCGAAACGGAGAAATAGTTCACACCACGAAGGTGGATACGACAAAGAAGCCCACCAACAAGCACTATTTTATTTGAATCCTAGAGGCAATTAAATCCATTCAGGAAACAAAATGCCCACAATGAAAACTCAACCCTCACCATCAAAAACTTATTTAAACGAAAAAAATAGTTTACCCCTAAATACTCACAATTCACGACCAACTCATCCTATGCCTATTAGTGCCATGCAAAATCCAAACTATGAGCAAAGAGAAAGAGAAGTAATATATGACCAACACGACTGTTGGGAAATATATTGTAAATTATCAGCAGAAGAGAAGGAAGCTTTTAATTGGAGTTCGACTTTTAATATGCAAGGTTCACAAGATAAATATGAAAATTTTACAATGGAATATAAGAAGTGCTAAATCTAACCGCGAAAATTTAATTAATTTTATATATCAAATTAAACCACATATCCTTCTTTTAAACGAAACATGGCTAAATCCCAGTATTCAATTCCATGTCAAAATATATACAACGATTAGACAAGACAGAGAAGATAGATACGGTGGAATTCTTTGTCTAATCAAAAATAATATTGCTTTTAAAATTATAAGCAACGATATGGAAACACAGTGGTCTCCCTTGCAATATATGGTAATTAAGGTTTCAAACTTAAATATTGTCAATATATATTCTCCACCACAAAATCAATTAAAAACACATTTTTTCTTCAAAATTATACAACCGTTACGGGGACACACTATAGTGATGGGTGATTTAAACGCGCATTATTTTACTAGACCAAATATGTCACAAAACCGTAGTGGAAGGGCTCTTAATGAGTTTGTGGACAACAGTGAGTTTATCATTTTGAAACACCTACTAGACTCCAGAACCCACCCTCAACAGCCAATGCTCTTGACATTACTCTGATTAGCCCTGGTCTGGGCACTGTCTCCTCCTGGGAAATAATCCCAGATACGGCAAACAGTGACCACTTCCCAACATTATGTAGCATAGGTTATAAAGACACGACAAACTTGATAGCAACCCCATATCAAGCGAGAAATTTTAAAAAAGCAAATTGGCAGCATTTACAAGATCTAATAAGAATCAAAATGCCGAGATGCGAGAATAATATAGGGTTTGAACAGCTAAACGATATTATTGATAAATCAGCCCAAATAACTATACCACTTAAGACAAAAAACAAATTCTACCAATCTGGTAACCCCTGGTGGGATGATGCACTGCTGCTCTAAAACGAAGAAAAATATTAATTTCGGAATTCATTCGGGATCCAGACATGACTAATTTTATCCAAGCTAAAAAATCGATTGCAACCTCGAGAAAAATCTTTCGAAAGAAGAAAAAGGAATCCTTTTTTTTTATTTCTTATATTATTTTTTTATTTCTTATATTTATTTCTTATATTATCTTTATTTATTTCTTATTGCCACAAACTAAACAGAAATTCAGACTCAAGTTCGGTATGGAAAAAAATAAAAAAGTTTTCCAACACAAAATTATGCAATTCACAACCGATAACAAACGATTTTATTAAAAACGAAATTCTTGCGAAAATGTCCTGTAAAAACAACATTCAAGCACAGCCACTAACAAAAGTATAATTTAACAACACCGAGATTGAAGCATTCACAGAATTCAACTGCGCTCTCCAAGCAAAGAAAGGATCATCAACGCCAGGTCTTGATGATGTATCATACGATATGTTGAAACATTTACCAACAAGGGCCCGACTAGAGTTAATTGACGCCTACAATAAATGTCTAACAGGAACTCTCATTCCAGAGTCCTGGAAGGACTATAATGTACTCCCCTTCTTAAAACCTAATAAATCATCAGAACTTGTTGAGAACTATCGACCAATCATTCTATCTTCCTGCTATTTAAAGATAATGGAAACCATGATTAAAAACCGATTAGAGTGGACTCTGGAGAACAAAGGATTTTTTTCCAGATTTACAGACCGGATTCAGAAAAGGGATTGGAACAGTAGATGCAATGGCTTACTTGTCAACCACAATAGAACTTGCTTTTTGCCACAAAACAACAATACTTGCAGTTTGTATAGACTTAAAATCAGCATATGGTAATGTCAACATTTCAACCCTGTACAAAAAACTAAGAAGCGCATCTATTCCTGAGGATCAGAAATCTTTATACCCGAAGGAACAATGGCCAATTGCTGGGTCCAGTTGTTTGCGACGAAGGTTTACCCCAAGGGTCACCCCTAAGCACAATCTTATTCAACATATATCTGAAGGACCTGTTTGACATCATGCCTCAGGAAGTAACGCTGATAGCATACGCGGACGATATCTTTATTTTCACTGAAGGTAAAAACTTTCAAATCATGGAAGACATAATATACAGAGCTTAAATAAAATAAAAAAATAACGAAATGGCTAAATAATAATAGTTTAACACTATCAATAAACAAAAGTGAAGCAATTTGGTTTAGAAAGGGTAGAGACAGGATGACCAACAGACTTATCAGATTTGGGAACTATACGTTGGATGTCAAAAAGAAATAAAATATTTAGGTTTGTTTTTTGACCACAACCCAACATGGAAAAAACACATTGAACAGACGATCCTTAAATCCCGTAAAGGCCTCAACGTTATTAAAACATTCTGCAGAGTATGGTGGGGTGCAGATCCTAAAACGATTCTAATTGCTATTAATGGACTTATAAAATCGCACATGGATTATGGGGCAATTTGTCTAAATGCAAACAAAAAATCTTTATTAAGAAAATTAGATGTAATTCACCGACAAAGTATTAGGATTGCCCTAGGATGTATGAGATCAACCCCAAACTACGCGATAATGGCCGAAGCACGGGAGATAGAATTAGACGACCGAAGAAAGATAATGGCCAACAAACATATGGCTAAGTGCATAGCCAAAATCGACTATCCCCTACTAGTTCCCCTTTTCACTATCAGGGAAATATACAGAAATAAATCATCTGCACGAAGAAACGAGAAACTTCCATATCTGGCAGAAGCCCTAGGAAACTGGACGCCATTTCTCGATGAGAACAACATACATAGAGCTGAAAGGTACGACATATTCCTGGAAGAATTTACAACTCAAATAAAAGGCGTTAAAATTTTAGACTTAAGAATTAACAAAGCAGATATAGATCACATTAACATCTTTCATGACGCAACATATAGGTTCAGTAAATCTCACCACTTCATATACACTGATGCTTCCAGAGCCGAGCAACGGAATGGTTTTGGAGTATATATTCCAAAAATAGAATATAGTTTCTCGTCCAGATTACCTAACGAATTGAACATTTGTTCAGCAGAGTTAACTTCAATCAGTCATGCTCTTGACATAGTCCGATCAAAAGACTTAAAAAAGTGCATTATTTTTACAGACTCATTGAGTGCAATCGGGAGACTTCGCAGGACCACATTGAATATTAATAATGACTACAACACAATTAAAACTAAAGCGAAAATTGTGAGTTTGACTAATGAGGGTTTCGACATACACATCGCATGGATTCCGGGTCACGAGGGCATTGTGGGCAATGAAATGGCAGACAAATTGGCTAAGATTGGTTCCTCCCTTAATATACCAATGAAAGTAGACATAGACAAACATGAAATATTCCAAATCATTAAACAAAAAATTTAAGAGATTTCGCTTATAAATGGCAACTTACGCGACAAGGTAAATCTGATCGTTTTACTAATATAATAGATGAATTCCCTGTCAAGCGATGGTTTGATGAACTAGAATACGTGGACAGAAGACACATCTCTACCATAATTAGAATGCGTACGGGCCATTGTTGCAACGGGTCCCATCTTTGTAGGATAGGTATTAAGAACGACCCCAATTGTGAATGTGGTCAAATAGAAAGCCTGGAACACTTACTGTTTGAATGCCCCATAAATCGATTAGATAATTTTGATCTATACGATGAGTTAAATAAGAATGGAGTCCCCCTGCCTCTCTCGCTGAATGATGTACTTGGTAATCATCTTAATCACAAAACTCTAGCCTTGTTTAGATTATTTCTCAACAAAAATAAAATTAAACTATAAAAAACCAAATTTTCTTATTACAGTTCTAAACTCGGGCGCCTGTATGCTGTCCACCTGAACCTGCTCCATGTAATATGTCAGATGATATTTTTGTTCTCCAGTATATGTTTAACTGTCCCCGCTCCGATAAATATACTAAGAACCTTATAAAGTAAAAACAACAGACGATAAATTCCTGAGATCTTAGATCTCTCCACTAATGAGCTGGCAAATAGCCCAGAGGAGCTACGCCATTTGAGTAAAGAAGAAGAAGAAGCCCGGGCCTATCGGCACACCCGAGCCTGTATCCCGGAGTTTTTATTCCGTCTCCGGAGCGCAACCATGTTTCCACTATTAACGCCACATCGACGTCCTCAGATTCGAGGAACTGCACGAACTCACCGAGACGACTCCGGAGTCCACATGAGTTCCACTCCCCAAACCTGATGGGGCACAGTTGACAATATCAATGCTTAGAAGTCGAAGCTATTAATGTCTTCATTGAAGAACTGCGCCGATACAAGGAACTTGTCCGTTCTTCTTTACACACCAGAATGAGAAAGACCATCGAAACAGATCGGAAGAGGGTCCAATGAATGTCAATAAAAAAAAAACGTTTAAAACCAACTGCAATACAACATTGAAAAACGTTAGAAATCTAAGAGGCAAAAATGAATCTTTGGATGAAAGCAAGAATGTCCAGTAATGTTGGCGACAAAATGTTGAGATTTACTTCTACAAATGAATAAGATTGTTAAATAAATCAACATTGTTAAATAAAGAGGGAAATGGGGATGGTCACATAACAGTTTTGAACGACAAAAGATCATAAATAAGAGATGCGTTCCTTAACTTCAACAGTTCACGCTTTTCAAAATGAGAACTCAAAAGTCCAGTTATTACAGCGATCAATTCAAGAAGACATAATATATAGTTTCATTCCAATTAAAAAATACATATGCAGAGGAGCCAAAGACCAAAGGAGAAGAACCCAATAGAAAACGTGAAAACGTTATTGGACAACCGGTAGAATATTCTTTTCATTGACTCGGTCTTCTTCGTTGTTTTTTCTTAATAAAGTTTTTCACATCATCTAGTTGCTGCATGGGGACTAAAAGTGAAGATGCAACAATTGTAAATCGATAACGTAGGAGATGTAAACAATCACAGGTTGAAACTTTACAGTCGAGTTAATTCATTGTTGAATTGAATGATGTTTGGTTTATTTAGTTGAAATTAATATAGGTCAATACAAAAACCGCTGTTGAAATTTTTGAAAATAATATAAGGAGGAAGAGAACATTCTGTAAAGTTAGCTGACGTCTATAATTGCAAAGTAATTTTTGCATATGTCCTGTATTTGTAGAGCATGAATGTTAGCCTTGCAATCTACGAAAGCTCTTGGACCGGGCAAAGCAACCACGTTAAAATGCTTTTGCAAATCATGATGATGAGAGCTCAAAAACCGTTGGCGATTTCCATCGGCCCATTCCGAGAGCTAAACAACGAAGCATGTTTGATAGTAAGATGACATTTTCAAAAACCAAGTAACTAAATATTAAGGACATTAATTTCAGACTATGAAAGGAGCTTACTCATATGCATCTTTAATGATGCAAAAATACTTAAAGGGTTGATTAACTTATCATATGTCATATACAATGTATAATATATTTATAACAAATATGTATCACAAATAATATATCTGTAGAAAATCCAAGCACCAATGTTGACCCTATATCTATAGTTCACAAATAAAATCAGTTTATTCAATGTATTGGCGTTTTCTATTCGTATTGCAAGTAATATCGGTTCATCATACGTACGTAGTAGACTACACACCTTTGTTAACTGACACCACATACACACACTATTGACAAACACTTTTGATTGACAATTTTGAATGATAAAAAGAGCTGTTCTTACCTCAAACTTCAATTTATAAAGTAATTTAAATTTAGTTGATTCATTTATAACATTATATCAAGTAAATTTATTTTATTTATAATGTTTAATTCTAAGATTATCATGAGAACATAAATACAGGGTGGGTTAACGGCTAAAAGGACAAGAAAAACGGGTTCAAGTTTAGGGTTCATAATATATTCCTTTTAATCGCGCTAACTTTCTGGTTTCCATTCTCTTCGGGTTTGAAATTAAGAATGTGCTTACTTTATAGATGATCTCTTTATTAACAATTTTTCTTAGTGGTGTTTCTTAGACAAATGAAGCATTCATTGTCCTTGAAATCACGGACGAAATGTTCCTGAAACACTTGGAAAAGTCAGGTCTGATTATCAGATTCTGCAAAAGAATTATATCCAGAGGGAGAAACAGTCCCACCTTGTTGATGAAGCTGATAACGGGCGACCTGGCGACATACGAAAAGCTGATGAGCGACCGCGCAGTGCACTTCCTTGGACGCGTGTTCAGGATTGTGGAGAGTAAACCTCCAGCACCGATTCCTGCTCCATGCACCAAATGCAACTCCTTTCAACATCGGACCGAAACCTGCAAAACACCAGCTAAATGCAACAAATGCCTTGGCCCTCACTCAACATTCAGTTGCAGTTCTCCGCTTCCCGTCAAGTGCGCTGCCTGCAACTCGGACGAGCATGCGGCATGGAGCGTAAAGTTCCCGAAGAGACCAACAGCACCGATCAGTGGTATCCCCAACGTCAAAATTAAATGTCTGAACAAGAGAACGTCTGAGGTGTCAGATGCGATAACTAAAGGTAACAGAATACACTCACCAGTAACAACTCACGATCTCATACTAAACAAATACAAGGATCAAATTAACAAGTCTACCAACACTAACAGAGAAGATTTGCTTAAAAAAAATGCGAAAACAATTTATAGAAGATTTTGACATCGACACCTCGGTCGTCTTGTTTGGTAACCATATCTATGTATTGATGTTCGACATGCTCCTACCTAACCAAAACACCTCGACAGAACCCCATGAACAACTAAAACAAACAATCACTAACATAGACCGTTCAACATGAGACTACTTTACGCCAACATCAACGGACTTAACAGTAAAAAACCACTTATTTACAATTACATAGAACAAAACGACACAGACTGCTGCATATTTGTAGAGACTAAAACCAAACTAGGACAGACACCAACTTACAGAAATTGGCAGTATATCTTTAGGCATGGAAATACCATCAATCATGCCAGGGGCGGGGTCGCAGCTCTCCTAAAACCAACATTTAAACTTGGAAGAGCAAATCCTCCTTCTCTCAACAACCCTCTGAACGACTGTCATACATTTTACCATACCCTACTTAAACTGACCTGATACACAATATTTCTGACATACATACATCCACACTCCAACCTAGAACAAAACATACTGACCAAGGCAAGCATCTATAAATTGACTTTAACTTGAACAAAAACAAAACGAAACAGCTTAAAAGATTTCTACAAAATTCGGACTTTATAAAACACCCCACCAACTTTTCTGATGCCCGCAAACCCAGACTCAACACCAGACGTTCTACTGCACACAAGAAACTTAACAAACACCATCAACAACATAAACTTAACCAACGAACTTGGATCCGACCACCTGGCTATTACGTTTAACATAGACTTACAACATACGCAACCTATCTCCAGTACACCTCCTATAGAGAAAAAGTTAAACCTAACAAAGACTGACATAGACAAAGGGAAACAACACATACATGACTACATTCAATCGCAAGCACAGCCCATTTCAATAGAAACCATACAACAACAACTTTCACTAGCCATAGGAAAATTTAGCCCGGAAATAAAAAATTCTTTCTACCGACATACACTACCCAAATTCATACTGAGACTCATAAAACAAAAGAGAGAACTGTACAGACTATATACAAACACTCAAAATAACGACCTAAAAAAGGCACTGAACCAACTCAACAAAAACATTAAAACCTTGATAGGACAATACCGACAAGACAAATCGCTAGAAACATGTAAAGAAATACAAAAAGACAAAGGCAAAACATACTGGCGAAAAATTAAGAAACTAGCGCAATACAAAAAAACTAACACTACTGACACAATTGACGAAAACGGAATAGAACTGCACACAGACAAAGAGAAAACTGACGCGTTCGCCAGACACTATCAAAGGGCCTTCACCATATCGACAAACCCGAACTTCGACAATGACAACTGGAACTTGATCAACGACTGGTACTTGAACTATTTCAACAGCTCACCAAACTATACATACAAACTGATCACAGACACAGAGTATGATGAAGCCCTAGCGCATATCAAAAACACTGAACCGGGAAAAGATAAAATAAAGGCAAAACTCTTGAAAAGCCTAACTCAAGAAACACACAAACTCATCCTAACTGAATTGAACAACTGCATCAGAAATAACATAATCCCAAAATCATGGAAAAACGGCTTAATAATCCCTATACCCAAAAATTGACTGGACAATACACAACCGAGCAATTACAGACCAATTACACTGCTACCAGTACTTAGCCAGGTTTTTGAGTACATAATAAGGCAGCGACTGGGAAAACTAGTCGGAAAGTACATACCATCGTATCAGTTCGGATTCAAACATCAGCACTCGACTATTCACCCACTCTTCACTCTGACTAACAATATACAAACTACCCACCTAACTGACAGAACGACAGCTTGCCTGTTTATGGACATTAACAAAGCTTTTGATAGTGCCTGGCATAGAGGCTTACTATACAAACTATACAAACTACACACACCAACATATCTACTGCACACCATAAAGAACTTACTAGAAAACAGACAACTACAAGTACGAATTGACAAAACACTGTCATTTTCTTTTTCCCCTGAACAAGGGCTCCCTCAAGGATCCCCGCTCTCACCGTTTCTCTACAATATATACTGCCATGACATATACAATTACAACTTACCAGACAAAAATCAAATCGACAGATCGGCATACATATTACAATACGCAGACGAGATGGCACTTATTGTACATGACAAAACTACTGAGAGAGCAGCTCAAAGACTCCAAACACTAACAAACAACACAATGACATGATTTTATAAATGGAGACTAACACCAAACGCGTCAAAAAACCAACTTCTGCTCCCAACCACAGACTCAACTCTGACTCCCCTACAATAACTGCAGACGGCCAAACGACACAACCAAAAAACGACGTAAAATACCTTGTAATCACAATTGACCACAAACTTAAATTCACTAAACACATACGAAACATCAGGGCAGAACCAATACAGACAGAGAAATTAGCACAAACAGCGCCACCAAAATATATAAAGCTATTTATAGACCCTTGCTCGACTATGGACATATACTCATGACCAACGGAACAGAAAGGACAAAACGTTATATACAAACAACAGAACAAATTGCACTAAGACTAATAACACGAATAAGACACCCCCAAAACCCACTACACAACCCCCCCACCCAACTACTATACGAACGCACAAACATGACAAAGATTTCGGAAAGACTCATACATCTACAGACAAAATGGACAAACAACCCCTACAACTGGACCATACTGAATCCCCTTTCTCTTACAAGACCAACCAGACAATCCCGCTTCCGTTTCCCTACATCAACGCTACTCGAACACTTACAAACGCAACTGACTAGTGGACAATAAAATAATTTTTTCTTGTCATTGGAATTTTATTTAATAATATTGTTAACCTAGAATAAGAGAATTTTCTTCTTTGTTTTTTATTTAGACTAAGACTACATGTATTAAACAAGGGCAGAAAGACCGATAGGTCGATAGCCTTTTTTTAGAAATAAAGATGTTTACTACTACTGAAGCATTCAACCACTTTAGCTTATTAAATATTGCAATAACATTAAATATTGCAATATTTCCAAAAGTCAACAGACCACGTTATCTTATTTTACGTTTCAAAATTGCCATTGCATTAGGTTGCCAAATTTAGAGTTTTCAACCAAACCTATCCCAAATACGTAGTAAATGTGTCCAAGGAAAATAGATTCATAGCAGTGAATTTCAACAAGTGAAATGTGGTGGAAAAGCGGATTGCTCCAACAAACAACACTATAAAAAGCTGATAGTAAAGTTATTATCTATAGTATTTTCTCCAGAAAAAACAAGGATGATTTTCTGTATAACCTGCAAGGGCAAGATTGGACAGAAGTATATACCATCTCGAAGAATTGTGTGAATGACGGCCATTTGCACCAGTGAAACTAAGGTACACCTTAGCATAAGAGTGACAGTTAAGTGACAGAATTCGTTTGCACCACTCTCACCTAGCGTTAAGGTGAACCGTAACAGGCAAATAATTTAAGGGGAAGATGAGGTGCAGCTTAGGTGGAACCTAAAGTCAGATTCGAAGAATAACCTCAAATAGAACTATTATGTATCATTTCGCAGTCGCAGTATTTGCATGCAAACAAGCCGATTTGTCGTTATTTTACATTACATTTCATTATGAATGTTTTAACTAATGATCTGTTATTTGATCATGATGATGAGTTCGACCAAGTGCGAGTTCCTAGACTAGTTTACGAGAGAACACATTACTTTAATAGTTTTGATGATGTTCTCTTTTTTCAACGGTTCCGCGTCACAAAGTCCACCGCTCTTTTCATATTGAACCTGATAGAAGAGGAAATAGAGTATCCATGAGATATGTAAGTAAAAACGGTTTTGTATGATATATAGGTGAGATGTAAATATTTTATTTAATATTAACTTTACATTGTGAAATTCTGTAACCAAGAATAACTATGTTCACGTACATTCAACATAGTCTTTAACTCAAAATAGGTTTAACGTCGGAAAAAATTCACTTCCAGTACATTTTTTAGGAACAATAGTGTGGCGCCTATAAACCAATTGCTGGTTTTCCTGCGATTTTGTGCTACTGGAGCTCACCTTGTGTGCATTACAGATTTTAGTGGAATTCATTTGTCGACTGCATCTAGAATAATTGTCAGAGTGGGAAGCTCACTTGCCCGGTTATACAGTAGATTTGTTAAAATGCCTTCAGTCAATAACATCAATGAATGCCAGTTAAAATTTTATGAAAAATCTCGCTTTCCTCGGGTAGTTGAAGTAATTGACTGTACGCATATAAAAATTGAGTCACCAAGTATGTTTATTCAATACTATTTCGTACACAATAAAAAACGTATTATAAGTAATGTAATAATATGAGACTTGTATTAGATTGTAAATAATTCATTCCAATGTATTCCTGGGTTTTCAGTCAATTTTATTGTCACAATTATGGTGTTATGTGATGAGCCCTGCGTTTCGTCCCAGGAATACATTGGAATGAATTAAAGTACAGTCAGGAAAAAGAATATACAATTGTAAATAATAAACAATAAAATTGACTGAAACCCAGGAGAAAATTTTTTTAAATAAAAAGGAGGATATAACATAAGGCCGTATTTATTAACTCCGTTACAACAGCCTGCAAATCGTGCAGAGCAATTATACAACGAGTCGCATATACGGACAAGAAATATAATTGAACGGATATTTGGTATCTGGAAAAGACTTCCACTTCCAGAGTTTCATAAGTTTACATATGGCCCTCTCCCAGTCTTCGTTTGTTCCCTCTTTTTCTCGGCAACTTCTTTCCTTACCATCTTTTTTATATTGTTGTAATATTTCTTTAGCTGCTCTTAGCTGGTTTGGGAATTAAATACAGCCGTAATTTTAGTCCACGCCAAATCTTTGTCTCGCCCTGTGGTAGCATTTGTTTCCTTATTTTCCACAACATGTTTGAAATTGTGGATAATATTAATTAGGAGAGATTTCTCCTTAAATGAAAAATTTGGAGCCCGTTTTTTATTTTGGAATGATGCCATATTTAATAATATTAATCAATAATAAAATATATTTGTGACCTACACTATGTGGGAGCAAACTCAAACTAACGACTGAATTCGTTCTAAAGATAAAGGTTAGTTTGGGAAGAAAAGGCGGGAGCAAAAGTCAATTTGTCACTTTTAGCAATGTTGCCGGGCGAAACTTCATCTTAGCAAAGTATCACCTAATTGACAGCCGTGCAAAGCTATCTATAGTTAGGGTTAACCCTAATCCAAAGTTATACCTAACTAAGAATGACTTTTAAGAATGACTGGTGCAAATGGCCGTGAGCAGTGGAACAATTTCATACTGTTTTTGTTGGTTTTTTGATCAGAGCTTCCCTTTGAAATTATTTCAGTCCAGGAAACAATCTGTCTCTAAACATGATAATCCGGAACTAAAGGAATGTAAACGTCAACTTGACATACTCCTAACACTTTCGAAGCGTAGACCTAATATTAAAATTGCATATATAAGGAAAAAGAAAGAATATAATAAATTATTAAGACTATTACGAGCTAAAACTTATGTAATTATATGCTTACTTATGTATAATATTACTTATGTATTATGCATTATTGTAATACAATAAAGGCAAATGTCAGCACGATGTCCCTAAAACCGGTGACACCCAGGGAAATTTGTGATATAGCAAGACAAATTAAAAATAAATACAGTGCTGGCGTTGACCAAATACCGGCAAGCATTGTTAAACTTGTAGCACCTCAGCTAAAAACTGTATTGAGTTATATCATAACTCTTTTAGTTACGGCATCTTTCCGGACAGTTAAAAAATAGCGTTGATTAAGCCACTGTATAAGAACGGAGATCGTACGGAAATGAGAATTATAGGGCGATAAGTCTACTACCTAGGTTCTAAAAAATGTTTGAACTTGTAATGGATAAAAAACTGAAAGATTTTTTAAATCATTGTAATATTCTTAATGACTGTCAGCATGGCTTTATAAAAGGAAAATCTACCAAATCGGGCATATTTGAGTTTATTAGAGTCATACTAGACTCTTTGGAGAAGGGGGATCAAAAGCTTATGACTGCTTAAATAGGAATATACTTGGCCTTAAATTGGATAGATATGGTATTAGAGGAAAGTTATTGTGTATATTTTCCTGGCTGTATTTCAACTTAATTGAAAAAATTCCTGGGTTCCAGTCAATTTTATTGTTTATTAATGACGAAAACCGTATATCAATATCTCTACCCGTTTCAAAGATACAGGGTCTTTTCCAGAAAACTGTACCTTTGGAAAGGCTCTCTAACTCTTTTCCTGTAATTTTTTTTAACTTTCTACGGAAACATTTCCAAAGCACTTTTTCACGTAGTATCCAATAAGGTAAGATTCATTTGCTGGAAGCAAATACTCTCCGAGTTATTAACAAAAATTATACCTTTTTATATGGGACACTCTGTATATTGTATCATATTTAACTTGTGCTTCAAATTACCTTTCCAAAGTTATAGCACATTCTATGTTTTGCGCAACTATTGAATGAAATATAGAGGGTTATTATTAATATTTTCAAGTCTAGACTGCAAGTGCCCGCTTTAAACCAGTAGACTTTGGACGACGAGGCGAATGCCAGTGTCAATGGATATGTTGCCAGTGTCAACGGTTATATATGACGGTAATGGGGAAATAAAAACAAACTGGTACACAAAGGATGTATGGTCTGGTAGATACTTGAATTACCAATCATATGCACCTATACAATATAAAAAAGTGTTGTAACAGCTCTTACTAATAGAGCGATTAAATTGGCACATTATGGATATAGAACAAAAAATCTTGAAAAAATAAAAAAGATACTAATATTGAACAACTATCCCAAAGCTTTCTTCGAACCAATAATAAAACAAAGAATTAATAAAATCTACAATTCAAATAAATGGAACAACATAAATAATATAGATAAGAAAAAAGAAGGTGAAATCAAGTATGTATCATTACCGTACATACCAGAAATCAACACAAAAATAAAAAGTGTTTTGAAACCACATAATATTACTATAGCGGAAAAAACTAAAAACAACTTGGTAAAAGAATGTTTTACAAAATTTAAACCTAAAAGCGATAAGTTGGACACACCTAACGTAATATACAAGATTGACTGTTTGAACTGTGACAACACATACATAGGTCAAACAGGACAATATTTAAAAAAAATAATATACGAACATAAATATAGCTTAAGAAAGGTTAACGAAAATGGAACAGCATTAGCACAACATGCACAACAAAAGTTAGATAGTTTTGATTTCGATAACACAAAAATATTAATCAATGAAAACAACTATAATAAGAGAAGAATCCATGAAAATGATACAGATTAAAAAACCTCAGAATGCAATGAATTTTAGATCAGACACAGACAATCTTAGTTCTGTGTATCACACACTAATTAAATGATCGCATGCATGAACTGATTGGACCAGGTAAGTGAAATATAAACACCTGATATTGAGGAATTGTAGAGCAATTCCTAGAATGCAAAGAAAAGGCGAAGTATAAACAGTTTTTTTTGTTCTCTCGCTCGATGTCGAATAAAATAGGGAATTCAATAACCAGTCAAATGTGAAGGTAGAAACAACTAGACACGTAAGTTAAATTTAAATCTCTAAACAATAGATTCTAGTCTTTTCCCTGACATGTTTGTCCTGACTCATCACCTGAAAACCCATGTTCTTAGTGTACTTTTTAATATGTGTGTGATTTGTATTTTAATATGTGAATTTTGGTGAGAGTTTTTTTATTTAAATTGATGATAACTGTAAATATATATTTTAGACAAACTGATGAGGGTGGACAGAATGTCCAACCAAATGTAAAGGTAGAAACATCTAGACATACAAACTGATGATGGTGGAGAAAGACACCGAAACGTATTTGTAACATTTTAATTAATAAACAATAAAATTGACTGAAACCCAGGAAATTTTGAAATAAATTTTAAATAATAAACAATAAAATTGACTGAAACCCAGGAATATTTTGAAATGAGTGTCAATAATGACACTTGTCAAAGTTTTTCTTAAAGCTGTCTAAAGATAATGCTTATTTATGAGTTTTAATGGAATTATCGAAATTAATCTGAAATGAAATATGCAAATTATGAAAAGTGGGATATAATACTTTGCTTCACACAAATCGGGGAGAATGCAGAGGCGCAGGCAACTTGTACCAGGAACGGGATCCAGAGAGAAGACAACCGTTCAGGAACATTTTCGCACGATTGCAATATAATCTAAAAAATTATGGTCAATTTGAGATGAAAAGACCAAAAAGCTATGAATCAAGTAGGGATAGAGAGTTAGAAAAAATAACATTCCAATATATTCCTGGGTTTCAGTCAATTTTACTGTTTATTATTTAAAATGTTACAAAAAGTTATTTGTAACATTTTAAATAATAAACAGTAAAATTGACTGAAACCCAGGAATATATTGGAATGAATTAAAGTACAGTCAGGAAAATATACGAAAAGAAAAAATAACATTTTTATAAGAACCGTTGAAAATACTCCCAAAACATCAACGCGAAATTGAACGGTATCAACAGGTCTGCCAAGAACCACTGTTAGGCGAACTTTGAAAAAATATTATTTCTAGCCGTATAGGACGAGACAAGTTCATCATTTCGGACCTGGAGATTTTGAATGAATTGACCCGAATGAATTTTTGCCACTGGTTCCTGGAAAACTGCAGCCCAGTGCCCGATTGTCCGTTGAATTGTATTGGGACAGGCGAAGCATATGGAAGTAGTGCTGCTATTTTCAACCGCTACAACTCCTACACGTGGGCACAACATAATTCTCATTCAGTTGTGGAGCATAGAAATCAAGAGAGATCTGGATTTAATGTGTGGGCAGGTGTTTTCAG
This sequence comes from Dendroctonus valens, assembly GCA_024550625.1. Lineage (NCBI taxonomy): Eukaryota > Metazoa > Arthropoda > Insecta > Coleoptera > Curculionidae > Dendroctonus > Dendroctonus valens. The sequence continues at coordinate 309,516 of JAJTJO010000243.1, forward strand.
AGGTAGAATTATGGGTCCATTGGTTTTTGATGGCACTCTAACATCACAAACGTATTGAGAAATTTTAAGACAACAAGTTGAACCCTTTGTTGTTGAACTGTCGCTTACGAATCGGGAGAACATATTTTCCAGCAAAACGGGGCACCTCCCCAAATTCCAAATGGATGGGAAACTAAGGTGCTATCAGAGATTAGTAGATCTAATCTAAAAAAGTTGTCATCTAAACTTGAAAATACTCTAAATCTCTATATTTCGTCTAAAAACTTCCAAATACAAATATTTATGGTCATAGTAAAGCTGACTAAGAATCTACTACTACAGTTTGGCACTCTGTATCTCGAAAACTATTAACTTTCAGATAAGACAAATTTGCCTGAAACGCACCTTTGCCTAATCAATATGCCAGTGAATTTTGGCACATTAGTTGATAATCACCCTGTAGATTTTACGTGTCGGTAGCTTGTTCTTCTAGTGTAATTCATTCCAATATATTCCTGGGTTTTTCAGTCAATTTTATTGTCACTAATTATGGTGTTATGTGATGAGCCCTGCGTTTCGTCCCGGGTCTACCTATTGGACTCGTCAGTAAGGCTTAGGTAGACCCTGCCTTATACGCCAGACATCGGTTCTACGTGTTCGGACGTAAATGAACCGAGCCGGTATAGATCTTCTGCGGTGAGATATTGGCAACCCGTGTTGCCGATTAGCATTAGATTGAAAGCCACTCGTTCCATTCTGCTTTTTTTCTCCCAAGCATCTATATCTTTTTCGTATATTTCTATATATAAGATATAGATGCTTGGGAGAAAAAAAGCAGAATGGAACGAGTGGTTTTCAATCTAATGCTAATCGGCAACACGGGTTGCCAATATCTCACCGCAGAAGATCTATACCGGCTCGGTTCATTTACGTCCGAACACGTAGAACCGATGTCTGGCGTATAAGGCAGGGTCTACCTAAGCCTTACTGACGAGTCCAATAGGTAGACCCGGGACGAAACGCAGGGCTCATCACATAACACCATAATTAGTGACAATAAAATTGACTGAAAAACCCAGGAATATATTGGAATGAATTAAAAGTACAGTCAGGAAAAAGAAATATACTTCTAGTGTAATGTTATATAATTTTTTGATAAAAAACAACAATTTTGCAAACAGTTTTAAGGAAACACTGAATGGAATAAGCATTAGGTAAATGTGAATCGACCGCATCCTCATATGACGTCACAAATCCTTGTTTACGGCCTGCCTTCCGGTAGCCTCGCTTGCAGTTACCTACATTTAGTTAGATTTTACTTTTTGTTACATTTTGGTTTTGGTGGAGGCTTGGCAACACTGGTGTAAACTATGATTTCTGCCCGTTGCGCTACCTGCTGGTAGTAGAACAGCAGTTATAACCGATCGCCAAAAGTGCCAGATTCCAACAATTACCGTTATTATTTTATGAAAATTTCTTGTTCTATTTATAAAATTATTCTTACAAAAAAGGAATCTAGGAATCTAGGGATTTATATTTCACCCATCTGGCAACGCTAGCAGCACCCCTGCTTGTCATGAAAGTCATTGTCATTAAGATCTCATTTACTTAGCGCGTGGTGGTCTGGTCGCCATTTTATTTATCGCTCCCGTTAAGATAGTTTTTGCTGGCGTTTGGTCGAGTTAAAGTAAATGTATTCGAGTGTAAGTGAGAATGGTTTCTTCTAGACATCGTTCTCGGGACCGCGATAGAGATAGGGATCGCGATCGAGATCGGGACAGAAGGCATCGTTCTAGGGACAGGGATCGGGATAGAGATCGGGAAAGGGACAGGGGAGACCGAGACAGAGGAGAACGAGATAGAGGTGACCGCGATAGGGGTGACCGGGAAAGGGGCGATCGGCATAGGGATCGGGATCGAGATAGAGGCAGGTTGGTAAATATATGCATTTTTCATTGGTCCTTAGCAAACGATCTAAAATAGATCATACTTGGGCTTTAATTTACAATTTTGTATGTCCTCATGTCTGTGACGAATCTTTTCGACTACGTCAGAAACACGATGAGAGGGGAAACCACATGGAAAATATTTGACGGATGAGATAATGCTTTCTCTCTCGTCGAGTGTGAATGTGTAGGCAGAGGGAGCCACCCGACATTTCAGCGATTTCCCGCAAAATTTCAAAATATGTTAAATACTGGCGTAGTCAATGTTTCAATGTGTGCAAAACGTATTTAATGGAGCCAAATTAGCCTGTTGTATTTATGTAGGTAAAATAGTGGGTAATTGTAAAGAACACGGGCTTCTTTTCGCTGCCTTCGTGCAGTCGTGGCCTACGCGCTGCCGATAAATCGAGGCTGCTCAGCCGCGTTGCCAAACTGCCACTAAAGTACAAAATCTCAACCAAAAATGTAATAAATTAAAAATTAACAACTTACCAGAAGTACGTCCTTAGAGGGAAAAGAAGCGCAGTGTCAGTGAAGGAAAGCAATATCCCAAAACACGGAAGAAACTATTACATTATTATAGGAACGTGTTTTCTAAAATTTATGGGTATATTTCGGTTGAGCTTAACTATTTTTCCAACGTTCGATTTATCTAGCAACATAAATTACTTCAGCGTGAAATTTGTTAACCCGATGAAGAGAACTTAAATATGGTGCTAATGGACAACACCCGCTGTGCTCCAAAAAAACTTTCGAATCGGTGTTAATAATATGAGCAACAGGTTTCTCCTTTTTTTTAACAAAAAGGAATGACAAGATTTATGTGGTATTTCCAATAGAAACAAAAATCCAAAAAAAAAATTATTTGGAAAGACACGGCGCAAATAAGATATAAAATAAAAGGAAATGCAACATCAACCTTGAAATGAGTGAACTTAAAGAAATATAGGTAAAACATAGGTAAAATTGGATGAAGAAAAAGAAATTGGTACTGCAGAAGGAAAAATGCTTATGAATGGTTAACTGGAGGATACATCCGAACGACAGTGTCCCAAAAAGCATGAAATCGTTGAGTATGATTGGCGTAACGCATCATAAACAATGCTTCACATAAATAGCCGTAAAAATGTTCTTTTTTCCTGCCAAACCTAGGAATCAAATTCCGCACTTCCCTCCACCGTCGCTCAATATTCTGAGTATGAGCACCAGTCTCTGGATCCACGAAATTCAGGGAATGGTTTACGCTCAGATGGATATAGCCCTCCTCACCAAGGCAGTCATAGGCTCTCCAACAATCACTCACAATTGTTGTTCCCGGCCTAATTTTTTCGCGAATATTCTTTAAGAGAGTTTGCGTATTTCGATTTTCAACGGGAACATCAAAAAAGTTCCCATTGCCTCGTTGGATGCCCCCAAAAATCCACTGTCCTGGGATAACACGGCCTCTGTTATATTTTCTTTTTCCCACTTTGGCCTCGTCTATTTCGACGATTTCACCTTCTCCGCCAATCTGAGAATTTTCATCTGCCCAATAAATAAAAACTTCCCTGATAAAGGAAAACCAATCGGCAATGGTCACCTTACTTAATTTCATTTCGTTAGAAACAAAAGCATATCGCGGAAAAGGCCGACACAAATAAAACATTACAAGCCGAGCCACTTGGCCCAAGGGCAGCTTTGAATTTGAAAAAAAAGTTCCCTTAAGAACTGAAAATTTTGTCGTGCAAGACGTGCCATCTCTGGGGTTCCGCTTTTGGCAACGAAAGTTAAACAATCGCGGAGTTTTTTTCGAACACAACACAGTCCCGCAGGAGGAGCGAAAATGGCAAGTCAAAACTCCGTGCCTATAAAAAAAAGTCTAACAAACCACAATTTGTTGGAATTCAGTTTTAGTTAATTGGCAGTCACTACACCGCACAACGCTACACACTATTTCTTGCAATTCCGGCCATCGTCCAAAAAATGTTTTTTTTTCTATTATAAACTAGTAGTAATAACAGTAGTAACTTCAAACAAAACTCGAAACTTAAATGCGATTGATTGTCTCTGGAAAACAGAACGCGTGGGTGACGACCCCGTGTTTAAGGTAGTGGTAGTGATAGTACTGGCAACTGCGCCAAAAATTTCGACTAGTACGCCGTCGCAAAGAGCGAATCATCATGGCGACCTTTGTTTTGTTTTGGAAATTGGTGAATTTCAGAGGGTGAAAAGTGGTGGAAAACGGCATGTTCTCGAAAACTCTATAGGACAAATGTTGTTTGTTATTAGATTTTATATAAGGTGAGCATATTTTTAATCGGCAAAGCTGCAGTCTTAAAAGAAGCCCGTGTTCTTTACAATTACCAAATAGTGACCAATTTCATTGGACTCCACCAATACGTATTGTACATAATTTTCAAGCTAGGAGAAAAAGCACGGAATGCAATTCAAATAAATTCAATTGTTTATTGTGTAACAGGAACAATCCCAATAAAAAGGCAATCAATCAATGTACATTCAAGCAAAACTTTTACCTGCCAACCAAAAAAAATCTAAAATTTTTTTTTTCTTTTGTTTGCCGGGCAGCTGGAGGATAACAATCTTATCGAAGTCACCCAGCGGTCCGAGACCTTGGGTAGTGTTGAATCTTACCAACTAAAAAATGTGGCAGCTCCGGCATCCTTATGCCATTGCATCACATTCTCTCCATACTAGCTGCTTGCTAGCATGGGCATCTTTCTCATTTAAAAGTTATGAAGCATGCCACTACGTCACTATACTGTACAAATTTCCCATCACTATTCGAAAGAAAATCCCAACACCCAAAGATTCAAACAATAAAGATAATGATCAAAAGTAAAGCCATCATAATAACCCATGCAACATTAACCATGAAGCCACGCAACATGAAAATTATTCTATAAGGGATCAAGAAGATACAGTTCGACCTCGGTAAAACGAATTATTATATATTAGCAATACATTAAGTATTGCGAAATTTCTAAGCTTTCGGTTGTTCTTTCTTTTCTCTTTTTTCGTTTTCATAATTTCCTAATTTCCTGATTTCTCCGCTTGCACCACCAGGATCATCCAAAGCTTTAATATCATTTCCTCTCTTCTTACACAAACGTTTCACTTTTCTCAATTGATTTTCTTTTCTGTAGCTTATACCAACTAATTTTAATTTCCTCGGGGAGGTTTCTATATTGCTCAGTCCTTCAATACTTCGAAACAACGTTCTAGTAGGAGTTACTGAAGGTTCTTTCGATGTGCCTGGCTGGCATTTTTCAGTCACATCACCTAAAAATATAACACAAGATAATGTTAGTTTACATATACTTACTAATAGTTAATGGAACATTTTGAACCAAACTATCAGGATTAACTTGTACTACATTTTCCATAGTGCTTTTCCCCAGAGGTACACTCATTTCCACACGTTGAAACATATAGAACCCACCACCAACTAAGAACACGTTACAAGCTAAGAACTTAAACCACAATCAAAGCATTCGATATCAAACCACAGATCGCAAAACTTTTTTAAATATAAAAGCGTAAATCTATAAAATCAAATTTATCTTGAGATGACTCAACAATCGTCAGTGAGGTTAACGATTGCAGTAAGCAGCATTGCCATTAATTGTTAACTCCTAATTATTAGAAGGATTAGATAAGGAAACAAAATTTTTATTTTGGTTTTAAATATATAAATATAACATGGCAACAGAAGCTTTGGAACAGCGGCGCCCCGTGCCTATTCTGATCGCATGTTAGATGAAAAGAGGGCTTATTTAAGGAACGTAACAAAGAAACAGACCGATTTTTGGGACATTTTTTCAAGCCTAGTTTCTCGTGTCTACTTATCCCTGGACTACAGACAAATAATTTTTTCGTATCATGCACACATGTGTTGAAAATAAAAACGTCATCAGCGCCCTTTTCTGCGATTTAGGATGTAAACAAAGTTAAATGTGAAAAATCACGTGTTGTAAAAAAACTATTTTGATCCGATTCGAAGTATTTGGAACTATTAGTGGGGAACTTGTCGTTTGAGTACCACCGATTTTTTTGTTTTTTGTTATTTTGACTTAAAGAACACTTTATATTAAAAATTCTATATTCTAGGTTTTATGTTGTAAACTTCTTATAATTCCTAAATGTATGGTTTCTAAAAATGTAGTTATCCCGATCCTCTTTTCTAGGTCTAGAGACCGCTACCGCGATCGTACTCGCAGCAGAACTCCTTCAAGGAAACGGGAGCCAACTCCTCCAGAAATCGATGGAGAAAAGCTTATTCAAGATACTTTGGCGACATTAGCTGCATCAAGAAACTATGCCAACTTTCTGCAAGCCCAAGGAGAGAACTCTAATCATTCAACCGGTAAGTAGTTCTTTTTTTTAACACATTTACAGAACACGTGGCGCACCTGATTTTTTGGTAAAGTTCAAAGTTTTGTAGCTTTTATACTTCTAGTCGATTAAAATATATTTTTTTGTAATTTGTAGCTTAATTCTTTTTTTGTTATCTCAACGGCAAAAAATACTGATTTTTTCTTTTTTTAACAGGCTGTGCGGTTTCGTTTTATGTGAAACCAAAATGTAGTAAATCCTTTCGAAACAGAATCATTTCATTCTAAGAAGAGATAGAATGTTTGTTTTAAATTAAATCTGTAAAGACTTAATAACTTCTGTAATTTTTCGCTTATTTTAAATGGGACTGGAGTATCAACGTCATTAGCAAAAAAAATAATAAGTTTTTAAACACGATTTAGCCATCAATTTCTAAAAATAATCGTTATCCAGATAATGGCTACACAAAAGTTGTAATGGAAAGTGATATGAAAATACAAATAGGCTTGTATTATAGCTGTCTTTTACTTCAAACTCCAGAAAAAGGTCTCATTGGTAATGCTAGATGGAAACAAAAACAATAATAATTAAATAAATCGATTTATGGATAAACTAGACTAATTCAGTGTTCAAATCGATCCTTCCTGATCCATCAATTAAAAAAATTCTTAATGATTTTTTACTCCACGTAAGATCGGTACGAATGTGTTTCAAAATACACTTAAGATTTTATTTTAATTTATCTGAGGGTGGTAGGAGTGTTCAGAAAAAAATTGTAGATCGGATCTCATATCACGACTCGATGTTGAAGGAAATTTTGTGGTGAAAGTCTGCGCGAAACCCTCAAATTAGTTTCCATGCTAGGTGTGAGGGCTTGTTTCTAACAAACTCAAATAGAATTTAATTGTTGCTTATAACCAGAGATTTCAGTATGACTTCAATTGCGTCTACTTTCACTTTGTAAAAATAATCAATCTGCTTATTGTTCACCGTGAATTCCGTACAGCCTACTATGCATAACTTTAAGTATCTTCGACATTGTTATACATTTAAAGTCTTCAAGAGCAGCAGAATTTAAAAATAACCACAAAAAATGTGGTGTAACGCGGAAATGTTAGTCAGCAACTATCTGCATTAATGTCTGGTAGTCGTTGGAATTTTTCATTAAAAATTTTTAGACATGTTAATTTTCGCAATGTTTTGTCCTGTATATATTTATTTCTGTTACCACCAACGAAAAGTTTAACTTAACTGTGGATGTTGTGTTATGTAGGTAGTCAGGAATCCGAGAGTGCCGCGGAGAGAAGAAGAAAGAGACCGTCGAGATGGGGTGGTAGTGAACATGAAAAGATTTTCATTCCGGGAATGCCTACAATTTTACCTCCTAATTTGAACAAGGACCAAGAATATGCATATCTGTGTAAGTATTTTTTTAATAGTTTTATTTTCTATTTGGTAAGTATTGTATTGTGCTGTGGACTGAGCCATTTGTTTATATGCGCCGAAATTAAACGATAATTGCAGGTGTGGTGAGCTGTATTGACAATTGTGTAAAACAGAATGAGATTGAGATAATGAATGTATATTTTTAAAAGAATTCATGTAGGTTATCTTTTCTGTTAGTCGTCTGAAGTCATCAAGTCAAAAGTTTGAGATTATTATAGTTTATTAAAGGACGTTTGTTTAAGTTGGAATGTCAGGTAAGAAAAAACAATTATTAGTAGGCAGATCGAGATTGCTAATTTGAACCTATTTGGCGGATTATTTTTTAAGTACTAAAAAAATTAGAAAAAGTAAAGCAGTAAAACATAGTCCCCGTTTTGTAATGTTTACACTTTCTTAAAGTAAGCAGTTTTTATTGCATATTCTTATATCTTCATTTTTGGGAGCTATAATGATACTGGGTTGTTTTTGAAGATATGTGCAGTGAAATTCTTGGTTTGTGGCAACGTAAATAGTACACATCTATTTTTTTTTTAAGATTTTCGCATATTTGCCGTTCACTTATCACTTGTTTGTGGTCACATTTGGTTGGACGTCAATGTACAAGGTGCCATGTTAGAAGGAACAAAAGTTTTTTCCGGCTGCTATTTGACTCATTTTGTGAAGTGCTTTTTTAAATTTTAATCCTTTTTCCTAGCTGTCTTAGGCCGGATTCTACAATGCGAGTAAAAAGAACGGCATAATAATTCGTGGTGTAACTTATACCCCCAGATATCTGCAGTATATCTCTAAGTGAGTTCTACAATCTCTTGTTCGTCTGGGTATAACTATAGCCGGAATTAGTTCAAAGGTGTGTAAATAGTTCATTTGGCCGCGTCTATATTATAGACAGTCTGACGTATATGTCAATATTCTTTGACATAATTTAGGTTATTTGCATGCGGTGTATTTCAGAATTAAAAAAAAAGAGAATTACACGAACTGAAAAGGAAGCTTATGTATAAGAGCATGCTCTTAAAATGAAAGTTTTAGAATCGCAGGCTCCAAATAAATCAATATAATAGATCACGTTCGTTCTTTGTTATCGAAATTACCTAGTAAATGTGCAAAATTATTGTTTTTAATATTTGACCTCATTCTATTATTTGCATAAATGGGTGTATCATTTGGTGGCGGTAATACATTTACCATATTTTCCAAATCCAATTCAGTTGGTGGGTTTCCATATTCTTCTTCAATGCAAATGTCATGCTTAACTGCTGTCGCAACAATTATGATTTTGGAAAACTCACACAATTAACTCATTCCTAAAGACAATATGGGGAATCTTCTTTTCCACACTCCGTAGGATTTTTCGATCCAATTTCAGATTCTAATGTGTGCTTCACTATACAGATTTTCAGCAGCTGTGTTCCTAACACAGCTTGGCAGTGGTGTAAGTAAATAGTTAGTGTTCTGTGTAGTTTGTATATTCTGCAAAGTCATTGGGACTAAAACAAAATAACTTTGCCAATATTATTCACTAAAAATATAGTTTAGTAGTTACTCACCACCGATTTTTCAAAAGTTTAGCTCTGCGCGGTAGTACTGCCACTATGTTATCCAATATATCGTCTTCATTCATCCGAAATAAAACCATGTTTCTTCCAGCCATAAAATTTCTTAAAATTGCGTGACAAAGTTGTTTATATTTGAAGAAAATGTAAGTTACGTTTCATAACGCTGTCACTGGTATAAGTTATACCGCCATTTATACTGAGTTGACCCTTATTCGACTCTTGTAGAACCCAATTTTACAAAGATACACTTAGAAGAGCTTATTCCTGGTATATACGGCAATTGTAGATTTGGGCCTTAGTTTAAGAAATAATGGACCGTTTCCATACACAAACGGAGAATTTTTAAAGGACGAACTGTTCACTTGACACACCGCTTATAACTATATGGAATAAAGTCAACCTACCACCTGAATTTAAAGACATTCCCAAAGCTGTGGGCATTTAATTGATTATTTATTTATATCTTTGTGTAATATTTTCTAACAAAGGGGCACTTGCCCTCGCTAACCCGTTTCATTTCAGTGCAACTACAAATTGAGGAAGTGAGCAGAAAACTACGTTCCGGCGACCTGGGAATCCCTGCTAACCCGGAAGAAAGGTTTGTCATTGAAACTTCTACACCGTTTTCCACTGACCATTTAGCTTAGACGGTGGTCCTTATGGAGTTCTTTGAAGATGGCTTTGCATCAAAATAGTCCAAAAGTGGTTTGACATCAACACTTACTTTTTATAATACTCATTTTTTCCCCAATAATTAGCGATGGAAAAGAATTACTTTGTTGCATGTGACAGAATTGATCGTTGGTTTAGTTCGTTTAATGAAATGGAATAAGTAATTTCTGTATTTACAGCAACTAAACAATTTGCTAAAGTAAAGTAAATCGCATTCAAACATCATAATTGATTAGTTACTGTTTGTATAATACATACTTTTTTGTCTGACAATCTACAAAGTAAAATGTGAAACAGATTTAGAATCGATAATTATAACAATCAAATAAAAATTTATTTAAGATGCTTATCCATCACTAATTAGTAAGGTAAACTTTAATAATGTCAATAATCAAAATATTCTGTTCCAGAAAAAGTAATACTAACTGTTCTAGCAAAAAACATAAGTCCTTTCGACAATAAACTTAATTAAATGATTGTTTTCAGCCTAACTAATGAAAAATTAATTTTCAGGCAGTATACGAACGTTTACTTTCAGCGCCTAATAATAATCCCTTTTAGATTTTCAGCGAATAATTAACCTTTTTCTCTAGGAAACAGATACTCTTCAGTATTGCAAATGACAGTATTGGCCATGTTTACTCACTAAACATTTAAAAAGCAATATGTAGTGTTACAGTTAAATTGCAATTTTATAATTACTTGTATAACACGGCTAATATTAAATACATTTTAAGTTACTTTTAATGAAATTTGTGGAAAAACTGCTTCTTGCCGTGTAATCTCTCAGTTAATTAATTAATTTTTTTGGTCAAAATTCGGGCAAGGTGCGTTGTCGCTATTTGATGGTCTTCTATATCCCAAAAAGTTGTCAGAATCAATTTTCCAATACATTTTGACTTTTGAATTTTCGTTCCTAACAAAAGTTACACTTCACTTTTTGATGTACAAGTTGGTAATACCTAAACAAAATTATAAAACACATTTTCTTCTTATTTTTAGAACTCTGGCTTAGACTTATTGTTTTAAGTCAGTTAATCATTGTTTTCCAAATCCGACGATATGATTATTATGCGGGTTGTTCGGACAGTGGTGGTTAAAAACGGTAACATACAGTGTGTGAAATTAATTACTAATCAAAAAAGGAAGGAGTTTTTTTATCTCTTTATCATCTCAATTGCATAATTTGCAAAGTATTGACAGAAGCTACATTTCTATCGTTTTACTTACGATCAATAAATCCATAACGAAGCCAGATGTGAGGTGAACAACAATTTCGATTTGTTCTGTATGATGTCCACTAGATTTCCGACACTCTATATATCTATTCCGTAAATAGTTCTGAAAATTGTTTTTGCTTTTGATTTTAGTCAACACAATTAGTGCTCGAAGCTTATCCGTTAAATTCAAAAGTGTCGTAGCTGTATTTTCGGGCTGTAAGAGATCTTCCAATATCGTAATTGCCATGCTGTTCGCGTTTTTACGGCTTACACGGCAACAAGCACAAAGGAATGAAAATTACATATAGCCTTTTGTCGCAACAGATCACCGTCGCCCGAGCCTATCTATAGCAGTGATGGTAAAAGGTTGAATACGAGAGAATTTAGGACGAGAAAACGCTTGGAGGAAGATCGACATAATCTCGTTTTGAAGATGCAATCCATAAATCCGGAGTTCAAACCACCTGCTGATTACAAGTGAGTTCATAAATACATTCAGCTTCTATTTTATAATTGCCATTTTAAATTTTTACTTATGTTGTTGGTACACAAACATGTTAGATTTTCTGAATGTATTATGTTTATAGGTATTGAGATACCTCGCGGCGATTAATGCTTGAAAAACCTAATGTTTTAAATCTCAATAACCAAGTTCTGCATTCAACATGGCACACTTTTAAATTGCAGGCCTCCAGTGATACGAGTTAGCGATAAAGTCATGATTCCACAAGAAGAGCATCCGGAGATAAATTTCGTCGGACTTCTGATAGGGCCTAGGGGCAATACGTTAAAGAGTAAGCAAAAACATATGACAATATAAACTGATTTTTACTAAACATCTTTCAAGTCTGATATTAAGAAATATTGACTATTTGCTGTTACTGATTTACAATGATCGTGTTTGCTGTAGCTGTTTTTCCTCCATATTTGGATATAAATAATAATTGCTTGCAGCTATGGAAAAGGAGACGGGAGCTAAAATTATAATTCGTGGTAAAGGCAGTGTTAAGGAAGGGAAAGTTGGTAGAAAAGATGGCCAGCCTTTGCCAGGAGAAGACGAGCCACTACACGCTTATATCACGGCCACTAATCCAGAATGCGTCAAAAAGGCAGTCGAGAGGGTAAGTTTGTAGATTAAAAAAGTAACAAGTTGATGAAACGGAACATTATTCGCAGATCAAAGAAGTTATCAGACAAGGTGTAGAAGTACCTGAGAATCAGAATGATTTAAGACGAATGCAGTTAAGAGAGTTGGCGCAACTGAACGGTACTCTAAGGGAAAATGATGGTATGCGATGCAGTAATTGTGGGGCAACTGATCATAAGTCATGGCTGGTAAGTATCAAGTAATTTGACTGAAAAAAAAACTAATAGCAAAAAAGTATTTATTTACATGATGTTTAACCATCTTTCGGGGCTGAAAATTTTTGAGTGAGAAATACCTATCACTGAGTAACCTGAAAGTAACATATGATTGAAACTGCCAATTATTGTATTTTTAAATAACCGCATTTCTAGTGCCCAGATAAACCAAATGTGACCAACAATATCGTATGTTCGAGTTGTGGAGCAGCAGGTCATATAGCAAAAGATTGTAGGCAAAAGAGACCAGGGCAAGGAGGCCCTCCGATGGGAGGCGATAGAGCTAAAATTGATGAAGGTAATTAATATCCAATTTTCAACGTGTTCATTATATATTAAAAATTTCCAATTTACATGATGCTTTATACCATCTTTCGGGTCTGATTATAAATGATTGACACCATATCCATAACTGATATATTCTAGTTGTATTCGATAGCTAAAACAATATTTTATTTAAGTTTATATATTTTCTTTTTCTTCTTCAGAATACATGTCTTTGATGGCTGAACTCGGAGAAGCACCACCTCCTGCTCCACCCTATGGTAAGAAGCAACATATTTTTACCAAGTTAACTGTTTGCGAAAATATAAACAACTGATTGGTTTATTTTTCAGGTGATAATATGCAAAAGCGTAGTTCTACATCTTTCAATCTATTTTCGCCACAATCGGCCCCAAGACCTTTAATGCCCCCTCCTGGTGTTCCTCCAATGGCCCCACCATGGGCTAATCCATGGGGACCGACACCATCGATGAGTTCTGTAGTTCCGCCGCCACCTCCTCCTCCAGGTACATATCTAAAAAATATATCCAAATCATGTTTTTTAATTGCCAATAATCGGCATGAGTATAAAAGATTCAAAGAATAAATGGTTTTAGAGGAAAATATATGTTGAAAGGATTCTAAAAAGTGGCTCATTATTAATATACATATTGGGATCAATAATATTTTTATTATATTAAAAAATTAAACTACAGCAATCTGCCATGTCGATTGAAACACCAATCAGATCGCATCACGTCACGCTCTCTGAAGTAATCACCGCGTCTGTGCCGTCTCCCTTCAATTGTGACTAAGATCCGGATCATTAGAACCCGGTCCTCGGAAAGATTCGGAACCCGTAACGACTAAATCAAATTGAAGAGAAACCGAACAGATTTTTGCAATATAACTAAGAAATTAAATAATACCGATTTGATACAATAATTCTTTCGACAGCATACCGCTAAAATTTAACAGTCAAAAATATTCAATGAACTGCATTATTTTTCCCAGACTGAATTCATATTTGAAATCCGCGTTTTATATAAAAAAAATTAATAGATTAAAGACTTCACATTTTAAAATTATTAGCACTAGGTGCGAATATCCTGAATGAACTTCTTGTCTTGGAGGGTTTTGAAATGGAACACCTCATCGTTGATAATAGTTTCGAATTACTTTTGAAATAAAATTCCCTAAAGAGTAATTATTGGCTTCCAAAAGCATCTCTGAAATAATTCGATTTTGAACTTATGGAAACATATGGAAAACTTCCATCAATTTTATTTTCGTTTCTCCGTTACGATGAAACAAATTCAATTTTTTTGCAATTACTTATCACCATTTAAACGTCCTAATATGAAGGGGCCAAACAAATTCTTAATACCATCTCGAGTGAACAGTACCCTTCATCAGAAAGTGAGTACATTTGTCCACTCTAGGGTTTTGAATTATCAATATCAAGTCCTTGCGTTCATTCAGATCTAATCTTCACACTTGGTAGTGTTTTGTGGAAAGTGTGGAAAATTTTAATTTCGGAAACGGTATACAACGTTTGACTATAAGTAATAGGCATCTTAATTTAAGAAATAGACTTTGAAATAAAGACATTTGTTGAGTTAACTGTCAACTGATTTGAAAACGGTTTGTTGATTGATTGCTCAATCGGGGTGGTATTAATTGCTCAATCGGGGTTCCTGTCTCGGATTTAAGTGCAGGATTTTGAAAGTGTCACTAACAAGCTAAACCCAGATGATGAGGGCTAATAGGTCCGAAACCGGTCCTGGGAGTGCTTGTTTTTGACACAGCCAAAAACCTGTTTCTTTTTTGTCAATTGGTTATCAATAGTACAATAAAACAATTTTAGGTATTACAAAGCCAACTTGAAAAACGAAATACTATAAAGTCGTGAAAAGTTTACGTCTCTACGTTTTTGCAACCCCATATTTCGAAAACGAGGCTTATCGGGACGCATGTTTCTATGAACTCTGATTTATTACGACCCATAGAATTATGGGCTTTAAAACATTCCGCTTGAAAAATCTTTTGCAGATCTAAATTACCCAAATCACTTATATTTTTCAAATCATGTCGTTTTTGCTAGTTGGGACCCCAATAATAAAACTGTTTTGCGGAATAATCCGGCTCGAAGGACCAAAATCTTGTGCGTAATCACCTTTTTTGATCCAGAAAAACGCTGTCTGGAGTGAAAATACGATTTGAAGAAATGGGTCCACCTCTTAAATTCGTAAAAAATAAAGAAACACTGTGATTTGCTTCGTGTATATGTATATTTGAGAAGCTTGTCTAAAAGCACTGCTCCAGTATGGAGGCAAAGAAACAACGTGTAATCTGCTTGAAGGATACACAAACTCTCTTTAGAAAAATGAGCCACGAGGGTTCATTGCATGTGAAGAAGGTGCAAGGCTGGTTGCATGAATACAAATTTTATGGCGCTAACAAAAACTATAAACTTAGTTTATGATAAAAATAGCCCATACATATTTATCGTCTAGGCGAAAGAATGTATACAATATCTATTAATTAGAGCAAGCAATTATTGAAAGAAAACGAAATATCTCTGAAACAATAATTACTTCAATAATTCTTTGTCGGTCACATTTAAATGTTTACAGTATATGTGTGGTGTTCTATTAAGTAGCTGAAAGTCAGTGGGAAGTGCTGAAGAACGCCCCGCAGACAGATATCTGTGTAAAACTGGAAATAATTGTATAACAACTGTTTTGAAAAAAAATCGTTTATTTCAGTCGCAATGAGGTCTATTTTAAAGTACAGGTTTAGAAATTAATTATTTGCAAGCAAAACCCGAAATCAATTTGCAGAGTACCGCGGTTTACTAATAATTATGTATTTAAGTATTGTAATAATAATAAACGTATTGTTATTTAGGAGCTGTTAGCACTACCCCTCCACCACTTATGTCTCATTGGTCAGGACAACCTCCTCCACCAGGGGCTTCGATTTCAGCATGGCCTCCGGCAGGTAATTTGACAGAATTGAAAATGATTTTCTAACATACACCATTTCAAATGATGTTCTTTTACCATCTTTCGGGTCTGATCCTAATGATCGATACCATAACTGTTACTGATATAAACAATGATGAACAAAGAGCACATGTTTTATAAAAGCTGATTAAAGTTAAAGAAATACATTTTCTAGGGCCCCCTCCCTTTTGGCCTACTGGAGCTAATGCGATACCACCTCCACCACCAGGTATAGATGTTAGCAGTCTTTTATCTGCTCCTCCACCACCGCCCCCTTCGAGCTAGAAAATACATAGTGAATAAACTATTTAATTGATTGTAGCCGTTGCAATTTAAAGCTTACATAAGAGAAAGCAGCAGTTAGGTTTGGCTAAAATTGGTTTTTATTTACAAGTTCTGCTGGTAAATATACACACATGCAGTGCCAACAAAATTGTCGGCAAGATTCAGGGTGACCTCGATGAGTAAAGGGTTTGAATAATTATTTAAACGGATAAAATTGGGATATAAATTATTTAAAAAAACTATTTGGAATTAAGTTGGAAAATATTAACGCATTGAATTGCTTCAATTGTTTTTTGATAACTGGATGTAAACTTTTAATTTTATTAAAACAAATAATGTTAGTAAACGAAATCTTCAGAACAAATAAAGTAAAACTTCTAATAATGTTTTGGTCTAATCGTTTCACAATTAAAGTTGAGTTATCTGGTTGAGATGATTGACTGAACTGCAAGTTTACTTTACGTTACTGCAACGCAAGAGTATGCCGATATCCAAAACGATGCACTTTAGAGGAAAACTTTAATTTTTACTCTATTTAATCGTGAAGATTACGTATACTAAGTATTGACTACGTGATGGAACCCCTGTAAAATGAATGATTGAAAAAACTGCTTTTCAAAGTCGACGCGTTAAGACTTAAAGCTTAAATGTTGTGTTGTTTAAAATTAAAACTTAATCTTTTTAAGTTTATTAGTAAAATAAAACATTGCGAAACTTGCTTAAACTTAGGAAAAATTTATATTTAGAACAATTGCGATTTCATAAAAGTTTTGTAAAAAAATCATAGTGGCAACATGTATTCAGGCAGATATTTGTTAATAAACATGTCAGCTGGGCAACGTATTAATGATTAATTTTTGTTATGCCCTTCAGAGCTAAAAAAATGTCGGTCGAACATACATAGTTTACCTTCCTTGTCGATACTCCATAAATGGCTCCAATCGTCGCACGAAATCTGCCGTGTATTGCTTATTACAAGGAAATTAATTCGTGAAAGTGAAGTCGAATTTTACAGAAACAAAAACTATACAGGGGGAGTTTTTTTCGATGACCAGGACAGGGATCTTCGGAACTAGAGCAGTTACGAAGAAGGTCAAATGGACAAAGAATTGTAGTTTTGCATACTCTACTCGAAACCAAATTTATTTTTCTAAAATTTGACAGCTGTCAAGAGATATTTGGGACAAACTTATTTATGGTAAATTTTTAAGTTACTCCTAGTTCCGTTCACATTAATTTGACAGGAAAACATTAAATAGAAAACTTGTAGGAAACTGTATTCGAAAGAAAATGGGATAAAACATTTCTCCAAAATAACTTTTTCAAGATTTTTTGTTCTATACCCGTAATGTGCCAATTTAATCGCTCTATCAGTAAGAGCTGTTACAACACTTTTTTTATATTGTAGAGGTGCATATGATTGGTAATTCAAGTATCTACCAGACCATACATCCTTTGTGTATAATGTGCCTGCCAAACCAAAAAGTTCAATACACACTAGATAAATTTAATGCATTCCATGAGACCATTAAATTCACCATTGAGGAAGACAAAAACAGGTCATTAAACTTTTTGGATATGACGGTTATGTATGACAATAATGGGGAAATAAAAACAAACTGGTACACAAAGGATGTATGGTCTGGTAGATACTTGAATTACCAATCATATGCACCTATACAATATAAAAAAAGTGTTGTAACAGCTCTTACTGATAGAGCAATTAAATTGGCACATTATGGGTATAGAACAAAAAATCTTGAAAAAATAAAAAAGATACTAATAATGAACAACTATCCCAAAGCTTTCTTCGAACCAATTATACAACAAAGAATTAATAAAATCTAAAATTCAAATAAATGGAACATAAATAATATAAATAAGAAAAAAGGTGAAATCAAGTATGTATCATTACCGTACATACCAGAAATCAATAAAAAAATGTTTTAAAACCACATAATATTACTATAGCGGAAAAAACTAAAAACAACTTGGCAAAAGAATGTTTTACAAAATTTAAACCTAAAAGCGATAAGTTGGACACACCTAACGTAATATACAAGATTGACTGTTTGAACTGTGACAACGCATACATAGGTCAAACAGGACAATATTTAAAGAAAAGAATATAAGAACATAAATATAGCTTAAGAAAGGTTGACGAAAATGGAACAACATGCACAACAAAAGTTACATAGTTTTGATTTCGATAACACAAAAATATTAATCAATGAAAACAACTATAATAAGAGAAGAATCCATGAAATGATACAGATTAAAAACATCAGAATGCAATGAATTTTAGATCAGACACAGACAATATTAGCTCTGTGTATCACACACTAATTAAATGATCGCATGCATGAATTGATTGGACCAAGTAAATGAAATATAAACACCTGATATTGAGGAATTGCAGAGCAATTCCTAGAATGATATCGCTCGATATCGAATAGAATATGGAATTCAATAACCAGTCAAATGTGAAGGTAGAAGCAACTATACACGTAAGTTAAATTTAAATCTCTAAACAATAGATTCTAGTCTTTTCCCAGACATGTTTGTCCTGACGCATCACCTGAAAACCAATGTTTTTAATGTACTTTTTAATATGTGTGTGATTTGTTTTTTAATATGTGAATTTTGGAGAAAGTTTTCTATTTAAATTGATGATAACTGTAAATATATATTTTAGACAAACTGATGATGGTGGAGAAAGACACCGAAACGTTTTTATAATTGAATAGTAATAAACAATAAAATTGACTGAAACCCAGGAATTTTTTGAAACATATAGACAATGTCTATTAATATTATTATAGTGTAAGCGATAAATACAGATCTCATGTTATTCTCCACCGAATTTATATTGCGCTCTCTTTCGATTTTAAATTACTCTCTCGCAAAGTGTAGGTCAAAGTGCAAACGGCAACATTGGATTTTTCAAGCGGCCTACAACGCGGCGGAAACTACACTTAACGAGTAGCATTTGACATTTATTTAGTCTTTTCAAACTCAGTTTTGAAATGTTCTTTTATTATTATTATATTTAATTTCAATAGGTACATAATTTCCTTACTTTTACTTACTTACGTACATAGAAAATTGCTTAAAATAAAAAGCAAAAGCACATTTTACAGACATTAACTAATCAACCGTTTCATCTTTAAATCCTCCGCTTGTCCTGGCTACAGATGACAGAGATCTGGCCACAGAGACAGATAACGTCTGTGATCTGTGGTCCGGGCATCACTGCATGACAGTGCTGACGTCATCATGAGCTCAGAACAAAATATCAACAAACCGGATTTCACTTTAATTATTAGTAATCGGTACGTTTGTTCTCCTAATTGAAATTCACACATGTTTTTACTGCCTGGAGAAACAGAAATTTAATAATATATTTAAGTGGCTTGTGCGTACAGTATTATTACAAATAATAATAATACAATGGCACATCTCTTGGAAGTTAATGAAGAGGCATTAAACACTTTGCATCAAGTTACTTTCACTGAAAGCAAAGTTTCTAGTGGTGATTTGGACCAAGATAGCTCGAAGCATTTCAATAGTGCAAAAGACAAAAATGATAACTTCCAACTGAACGTTTTACCCAGAGATTTTACTGAAAAAATATGTCGAACTTGTTTTAACGAAGTAACTGCTGACGACCGTATACCACTCAACATGCCAGATGATCCAGGTTATTTGGAAAACCTCATACAATTGTGCCTTCCTAAAGTAGATTTGCTTCTCACTAAAGATCCCATGATTTGTCGGCAGTGCTACACAAATTTAGAAGAGTTCTACAGCTTCTCAATGAATTGCATGAAAACAGAAGTAGAGTTACAGGCTTATTGCAGTATGCATCAGTCCAATAATGCTATAAATATTTCTGATTTTTTACGACACTCCATGAAACACGGCTCAGACTTTATTGCTGTTAAAGAAGAAAATCAAAACTTGATTACCGATATTTTATGTAATAACAGTGATAATTTTGATTCAGAATCTAATGATCTCGATGTGAAAAGTGAGAACGAATACAATGCAGACATTTCCGTAATTGATTCTAAGAGAAAATATGGACAAGTAAGGTCACGGGTAACAAAAACAAGGAAATTAAGGGAGCTCAGCAAAAAATAGAAAATTCAGTTCTAAGGATCTACTAGAAACTCAAGTGAAATGTGAGACCTGTGGACATAAATTCACAACCAAATGGGCTTTGGACCGACACATCCCTGTACATAATACTCAAAACTCACATTACTCTTGTGAATTTTGCAACCTTAAGTTCAAATATAAAAATAGTTATGAGAAACATTTAAATGCCCACGTAACTGGGGCTCCAATTTCCAAACCGTTTGCTTGTGAATGTGGAAAGTTTTTCAATAGAAAGTCGAAATTGAAAAAACATCAAGAAATTCATTCCAAGAAGGAGAAGCCGTTCGCATGTACCAGCTGTGGGAAACGATTTCTTGATCAAAAGGTATTTATGGCATTTATCAATGACAAATGTTCGATTAATTAAACTTCCTTCTAAATAGAATAAGATAATATTATGAATAAAATCGGTTTTGCTAAAATCCGTTACACAAAATTTGTGTGCAAAATGCAAAACCATCTATATTTAATATAGATGGTTTTGTATTTTGCTCGCATTTTTGATCTCAGTAACGCAAAACACACATCTTGCAAAAGTTTAAAATTCGGTACCTTAGCAGACAGCAAATCAGTTAGCTTTCCTCGAAGAGAAAATCATCGATCACGCGAATTTTAATTTAAGAAAGTATTCTCTGTGGCTCTGTGTGGCTTATACAAAATATGACGTTATCGATAATTCTTTTAATTTTTTTTCTTTTTTTTTATTAGTTTGTTATAGCAATCTAGTTTACAGCAATAAGCTACTTTTCTTTAACCTAAACTACTAGATGTACATATGCAAAGTGTTATCCTATAATATTAACTTCGGCTTTGTCATTGGAGAGTCACTATTTTAATGTGTACATATATAGGCATATTTCTTCTCTTTTGTTAAGAATCAACGATTAATTCCATGCACTAGTTCATAGGGTTTCACTCGATTTAGTCTTCCTGCTAACCCATCGTTGTTCAAGAGCTGGATTGCCTCAACGTTGATGTGATTTTGTAGTCTTTGTTCATGACTTTTTGTACAATTTTTGATTACATTGTCCACTGTTTGCACATTTAGGTCTTTATGGAGGTTGTCATTCCGGATGGACCATGGCGCACCTACGATGCCGCGTAGAACTTTATTTTGATAACGTTGTATAACATTTCTGTTGTGACTACCATAAGTCCACACCGGCTTGAGGACTTGTTGATACAGCATGAGCTTATTATACACTGACAGGGCAGAATTGCGACCCAATAGCCAGTACTTTTTACGGTATTTTAAATTGAATTCTTCTTGTTTTTTCTTGACGTGGGCCTTCCACCTAAGTTTAGCATCCAGAGTCATGCCTAGATATTTAGCTGTATTTTGGTATGGAACAATTTGATTGTTAATATTAACTGGTTTGTATTCAACTTTCTTATTGGTGACTCAATGTGTATAGATTTCGATTCATCCATTTTTTAGTCCAGCGCTGTATGTCATCAATGGCGGTTTGTAGTTTTTCTGTGGACTCGGTATTGTTGTCTCCAGCTGCCATGATAGCAGTATCATCTGCAAATGTGGCAACCATATTTTGTTCGGAAGTAGGAAGGTCACTGGTGTACAGGAGATAAAGCAAAGGTCCCAATACACTACCCTGCGGCACACCTGCTTGTATTTTCTTTAATTCCGAGTATTCATCCCCTTGCTTTATCCGGAAATACCTTTCAGTTATGTATGACAGTAGCAGCGTTGAATATTGGATAGGTAGGAACAGTTTTTTGGAAACTTTTAGGAAGTTTGTGTCCCAAGCCTTCATGCCAGACCCTGTCGAAGGCC
This sequence comes from Dendroctonus valens, assembly GCA_024550625.1. Lineage (NCBI taxonomy): Eukaryota > Metazoa > Arthropoda > Insecta > Coleoptera > Curculionidae > Dendroctonus > Dendroctonus valens. The sequence continues at coordinate 331,539 of JAJTJO010000243.1, forward strand.
TGGGCAACTTCCAAGAATATTGTAGAACACACTTTTTTTTCCTCTAGTGTTTTCTCGATAACACTCGTTATTCGATGAACCTGGTCAATTGTGGAGTGCTGACTCCGGAATCCAAATTGGTGTGGCGGGATGAGGTTTTTTTCTTTCTATAATTGGTGTTATTCTCTTTAAAAGGAGTTTTTCATAAAGTTTTGACATAATCGGTAAAAGTGATATGGGCCTATACGATGATGCTTCGTGGGGTGACTTGCTACACTTAGGTACCATGATAACTTCAGCAACCTTCCACAATTGGGGAACATATTTTAGTCGAAGTGATGCGTTGATCAGGTTAGTAAGTTTCACCAGACCTTTCCTCGGTAGTTCCTTGAGGATCTGACCAGTGATTAAGTCAAATCCCGGAGCCTTCTTTGGATTTATGTTTTCTTTGATTTCTCTTTCTACCTCCGCTACTGTGGTTAATGGAATCTCTTCACTTTCCTGGTTATTTATAGTGGGTAGAGCCGCAGTACTGTCTGTTGGATTTGATTGAAAGATTTTATCAAGGTGTTCGTCAAATCTAAATGTTTTCTGCTCATTATTTCTAGCCCACCTGCTGTCCATGTTTCTGATGGGGGGTACTGGCATGATGTGATTTTTAATTTTTTTTGTTGTTTTCCATAGTGAATAATCAGTATTGGCATCATTTGATAGTTTCTTCAAATATTCGCTAATGGTGTCATTCTTAAGCTGCTTAATTTCTTCTTTTAATTGAGTGGTGAGATTATTTAAAATAGTTTTATCTTGCGAAAATCTGGTGTGTTGCCATTTTTTCTTGCCTTTCACTTTTGTGCAATCAATTCTAAAATTTCTCTAGGATAGTTATTACCATTCAATTTCCTTCTAATTTCAGGGGTGTTTTTCCATGAAGATTTTTGGATGTCATTGACGAACTTAACTTCTCCACTTCAGTATCCAATTGTTCCTAAGTTTGTAGTGGGGTTACTAATTTTATTTTTTCTTCTAAGGTTAACCTTAAGCCCTCCCAATCTGTTTTTTTATTGAGTAGCTTGGGATTGCAGGACTTTTCGTCGATACTTTCTCTTAAGGTTAAAACTATTGGGGTAAGGTCTGAAATTAGCTCCAAGTTGTCTTCTATTAGTATATTGCAAGATATGTTTTTGGTGATGTAGAAATCTATCAAATCAGGAATTTTGTCAGGATCTGTGGGCCAATAGGTTGGTCTTCCCGTTGATATTGCCTCACACTTGCATTTTTGAATTGCCTTCAGTAGTTCCCTTTCTTTCGTTGTTATCAGTTTTGATCCCCATTGGGTGTGTTTTGCATTATAGTCTCCTCCTATGATGAATCTACTTCCAATCGCCTTAAAAAATTCGATGTATTTTTCTGTCTTAATGTTCTGTTTCGGTGGACTATAAAGGCTTGCTATTGTTATGTCATAGTTTTTAGTTTTTACATTCACTGCAGTAGCTTGAATATATTCAGATTCATATTTTGTCTGTTCATAATGGTGGATGCTTTCCTTTACTATTACCGCACTTCCTCCCTTTGCTTCATTGTCGGGGTGAATGGTGTGGTATACTTTGTAACCCTTTATTTTGATAAAGGATAGCTTGGTGAAATGCGTTTCTGAGATCAGACACACGTCAATTTTATTTATGTCCAGGATTACTTGAAGTTCTTCTTGACACTTGAGCAATCCATTTGCATTCCAACCCATGATTTTTATTACATTTTGAGTTTAGGAGAAGGTTTATTGGAACTGCTCTCTAGTTTGCAAATTCGTTCTTTCATGCCAGCAAGCGTACCCTCTAGGTTAGTTATTTTGTTAAGAATCAATTGTAGGGTTTGGTTGATATCTTTATTTCCAGGCTAATGATTTTCTTGACGGTCCTCTACCTGCCGAGTGATCGAGGCATATGTTTGTCCATTATTACTATTACCATCTTTGTTCACTTTTTCTTGTTTTTTTTATTGTGATTTTTAACTGGTTTAGTTTCGGTGAGTTTTTTATTTTAAATTTTTTGTTGTTTCTTTGCTACAACACATCCCCTGTAATTGGCTGGATGGCCTTCCCCACAGTTCACACATTTCGGGACTTGACTTTTCAACTTATCACTTTCAGGTGTTAGGTACCTGCCAGCACATTTAACACATCTCGGTTCCTTTGAGCAGAATTTCTGGGTGTGTCCATATGCCTGGCATTTTTTGCATTGGGGGATCAGTTTTGATGCCTTCGTTGCCTCAATCTCTACTTTACATCCAAGTATGTGTGTAATTTTATGAATTTTTTCAATGCTCTCGCTGTTTTGAGAAGTTAATATAAACATGTTTAAAGGCCTTTTCTCTTTCCATGTCAGCTTGTTGTTTGCCATGATGATTTTGAAACCTTTTTTAACTAGGAAATTTATAATGTTTTCTGGTTTACATGTATGATGTAGGTTTTTTGCCATAACACGAATTGGTCGCGTTTGCTTGTTTTCATATGTATGAAATTTAAGATCACTAGCTGTTAACATGTTAATTATTTTTCTATAGATTTCTGCATTGGTACAATCAATTTTAGCTGTTGTGTCGTTAGTGAATTTCACTTGAAAGTCGGTTTACGTAACTTGTTTTACTCGTTCCCCGTGTAAAACTTCATAGGACCCTACATTTTCCACCAGGATAAGGGGTGGCTTAGGTTCATTTCTAGTTTCTTGCTCTGCTTGATTGGCAATGTCTTTCTCGATAATTAAGGGAGATTTTGGCGGAGATGTTGCATTCAATTTTCGTTTTTTGGTTCTGTGCTTTGCTCTAATCCACTCGGTCTCTTTTGCCAGTTCTTCATCATCCGTATGGTATTCGGTTTCCTTGCTTGTCGATGATGGATTGGCTGCAGGACTTGTAAACGTCAACTTCGGATCGACATTCGAGTTGTTTGCTTCTTTGAGAAGTTGGATCTCCTTTTGAAGCATATTTATGCTTAGTTGCATATTGGTTATTATAGCATTGTAGTTCGCTTTACCTGCATCAGCTTGCCATGCATTCCATAAATTTAATTCACCCTGCGTTTGCGGGATAAAATTTGTCGTCACTGCTGGCGATTCTTTAAGTTTGCGCACTAGCAGTTCACTTTTACTAGTCATTATCTCACATTCTTCGAATTCAGTAAAGTTTCCACTGCTCATTGATGTTTTAAGCAATATATTTTGTAGCCAGAAGCACTTGTTCGGTTAAATATTTCACTGACCGATGGAATCTCGAAAGTTTTTATTCAAAACTGCCACCAAATAACTCGCAATCGCTGGTCTGAAAACACGTCTGTACGCGACGGTGTACACGACGAAACTATTCTTTTAAATGAAAAAACTTTTTTTGCGCAATGTGAGAGGTAGGTACTCTCATCTCTAACTATGGCTATTCAAAATTATTAAAATGTTATACAGGGTGTCCTTGAAATGACTGCTACAACGCTTAACCCCAAATTCCTTAACCGAAAATAAGTCGATCTAAGCAAACTTACCTATATCCAATGTAGCTTCATTTCGCTTCTACAGGGTGCCAAAGTTCTCAAATTAATATCGTTTTTTCCAAATCATTTCTAAACGCCTATATCGATTTTCATTACTTTTGGAATCAACACTTGCCATATAAATTGACGTGTATTTACTGTAAACGTGATTTTTTTTAATGCGTGAAAATATTAAAATGCTGCTTAGTTCGACAATAAATGTTTGTATTTTTGTTACCCCCGTACAAATAATTTGAGCTTTTTTCTGCTACTAGCTGATTTTCTTTACAAACTTTTTTGCATCTCGTAAAATTTTCGTGAGATATACATAGTTTTTACTGTTTTTCTTGTTAAGCGAAGTTGCACCTGAGTTTACCGAAAACTTAGTATTTTCGTCAAGGACCCGGACCGAAACGAAATAACTGTTCCGTTTCGGTCTTTCCCCTGTTCATTTCGGTTCCAAAATCTATATATAACAACGAACGAGGACATAGATAAAGGCTACTCTAATTAGGAATCTCACTATCTTTTTCCTTCCTTGTTGTATTATGCAAGATAAAAGATGCGCAAGAGATCCACTGCTTCATACGGTACTTCGGCTGGTTGTATAGTAGGGGGTAGGAGGACTAGCAACCCCACACAAGGATTGAAATTTAGGTAACATTAAATGGAACAACATTTAAATCGTTTCGTATATTTTCCTGACTGTACTTCAATTCACTCCAATACATTCCTGGGTTTCAGTCAATTTTATTGTTTATTATTTAAAATGTTACAAATACGTTTCGGTGTCTTTCTCCACCATCATCAGTTTGTGCGTATAGTTGTTTCTACATTAACATTCAACTGGTCACTTAGTGACACAAGATGACTTCTTACTCTTCTTGCAAACACTTTACCTGGTTTATTGGAAGATCTTTCTTTACAACTTCGTGCCGAAATGTGGCTTATGCACGACGGGGCGCCACCTCACTTTAGTATCAACGTTCGGAATTTTTTTAACGAATCATATCCTAATAGATGGATCGGAAGAGGCAACGATGCACCCATAAATTGGCCACCAAGATCACCGGATTTAATGCCACTAAATTTTTTCTGTGGAGCTCTTTTGAATTAAAACTGTTTGCTTTGCCAGTCGCTACAGAAGCCGAGTTACTGGAAATAAATTTCAATGCTGGAGATTATTTTAAAAACAAGCCTGACACGATGTCTAAAGTACAGTTTAAGTTTTTGAAAAGAATTAATTTATTATTCGAATCGAGAATTAATATATTAGTTATTCAGAATTAATACTGTTTTATGTTTTGTTTTGGTCCCAATCATTAAAAATCTGAATTGCAAGGTATAGTAAATAATTTTTTCTACCGAAACTGTAAGTCTGACGAAAATTTTACAAGAGGCAAAAAAGTTTCAAAAATAAATCAGCTCGTAGCAGAGAAAATTTAAAATTAATTGTACCGGGGGTAACAAAAATACGAACATTTATTAACGAACCAACCGCCATTTTTAGTATTTCCACGCATTAAAAAAATCGCGCTTACGTCAAAACACGTCAATTTCCCAGTTACCATTCCCTTCGCGTTTGAAGTTAAGGGCATTTTACAGTCGGCAATTTTATTGCCCCCAACTACAGCTATAATTTTGGTACTGCGCTTTACAGTGTGCAACGTTTAACCTCACATTTAGACAATTCGATCAAGCGTACCAACTATTCACTATACGTAAAAAATCCTAACGTTTGTTTGTTCGTTTTCTTTTCGTTTGAGGTTACAATCATATTGCCAAGGGAATTATTGTGATTAACGTAAATTTTAAAAAAATACTTATTGCTAATGCAATTCCATTAATTGTCAGTACCTTGCAGCCTAAAAGATCCTGTACAGAACAATGGCAATGGTGGGTTAAACCATGCCTAAATAAGCAAAAAGGGAACATAAAATAACAAGGGATTTATATTACTGTGCGTGAACAGTTGGCAGCATAAAATTAGCCAGAAAAGTCACTAAAATTGCGGCTAGCTGCAAGACATTTTAGGTTTGGAACTATAGCCGGCAAGTGCAATAAAAGTTGCCGGCAACTCGAGAACCGATGAAATGAACAAGCATAAAACGAAAAATTGCATGCAAGAAAGTTGCGGCCAATAAAATTGCCGACTGTTAAACGCCTTTTAGAAATATGCTCACCTTATAGATAATCCTTTTACAAACAACTTTTCCGCCACTTTTCGCTCGTTGCAATTCACTACTTTCTTTAAGAAAACAAAGGATTTCCATGAGTATCACGCCGACGCAGTATGAACAATTTTACAACCTGCCAAATTTATATTTTGCTTTTCGGGTAAAAAATGCCTAAGCAATATTGTGACGTCGAACAACGGTTCATTTAGCTCATATTTTCACTACCGTCCCTTAGGTGTTGTGTTCGCGAATTCAACTACCGATCGTATGTAAATCAAATTTTTCAAATGTAAAAAAATAAATGTCAAGTGTTACTCGTTAAGTGTAGTTTATAATTTAGTCGTCAGTGAGCGTTCAGACTTTTGAATTCGCAATTGAGTTCCACATTTTTCCTTCTATTTTCTTCATAATTTGACTGCAGGTTTACCATCAATAAAGTAACACACTTTAATCCTCACAGTTAACGCCAAGTTCTGTACAATTGAGGTAGGCAAAGGTAACACTGAGTTGAATCTGCTTCAATGGCGCTTTCTCAGCGCATTCCCCTTAGAACTACAACTGAATACGGGTAAACTGAAATGCTTTTCTACGTTTTATCAGGCTGATAACTGTTTGTGAAACTTGCAGTTTTCGGCCTGATAAAACTTGGTGAATGCAATCATCAGAAAACAATTATTAGATAAAATGTTTCGTTTCAAGTTTCGCGCTTCGAACATAGGTGGCGCAAAAACTTTGTTTTGAAATCTAGCTTGCCAATTACGGTTTGTGTGCCGATGTGTACAGGTGCGCTGTGAAACTGCCATTTAACTCAGTGTTACCCATGTCTAACCAAAATACCTCGCGATGGTACCAAATTGCGACCGATCTCACCGTGAATATGGCATTATTGTCAAATGTCATACGTATATCAATGGCAAATTGTCAGAAATGATTTTTTTCCTATTGGAACCCTATAATTTTTTCCGATTTTCGAATTTCGCTTGGAATTCTGAATCCTTCCTATTAGAACAGTTCCACCAGTAGTAGTAGTAAACATCTTTATTTCTAAAAAAAGGCTATCGACCTATCGGTCTTTCTGCCCTTGTTTAATACATGCAGTCTTAATCTAGATAAAAAACCAATATGAAAATTCTCCTATTCTAGGTTAACAATAGTAGTGGTAAACATCCTTATTTCTAAAAAAGGCTATCGACCTATCGGTATTTCTGCCCTTGTTTAATACATGCAGTCCCAATCTAAATAAAAAACAAATATGAAAATTCTCCCATTCTAGGTTAACAATGTTATTAAATAAATAAGATTTCAGTGGCAAGAAGAAATTATTTTATTGTCCACTAGTCCGTTGCGTTTGTAAGTGTTCGAGTAGCGTTAATGTAGGGAAACGGAAGCGGGATTGTCTGGTTGGTCTTGTAAGACAAAGGGGATTCAGTATGGTCCAGTTGTAGGGGTTGTTTGTCCATTTTGTCTGTAGCTGTATGAGTCTTTCCGAGATCTTTGTCATGTTTGTGCGTTCGTATAGTAGTTGGGTGGGGGGGTTGTGTAGTGGGTTTTGGGGGTGTCTTATTCGTGTTATTAGTCTTAGTACAATTTGCTCTGTTGTTTGTGTATAACGTTTTGTCCTTTCTGTTCCGTTGGTCATGAGTACATGTCCAAAGTCTAGCAAGGGTCTACAAATAGCTTTATATATTTTGGTGGCGGTGTTTGTGCTAATTCCTCTGTCTTTGTAGGTTAGTGATCGGAAGTGTTTTGTTCTCTTTATTGTTTCTGCCCTGATGTTTCGTATGTGTTTAGTGAATTTAAGTTTGTGGTCGATTGTGATTCCAAGGTATTTTACGTCGTTTTTTGGTTGTGTCGTTTGGCCGTCTGCTGTTATTGTAGGGGAATCAGCGTTGAGTCTGTGGTTTGTGAGCAGAAGTTGGTTTTTTGACGCGTTTGGTGTTAGTCTCCATTTATAAAACCATGTCATTGTGTTGTTTGTTAGTGTTTGGAGTCTTTGCGCTGCTCTCTCAGTAGTTTTGTCATGTACAATAAGTGCCGTGTCGTCTGCGTATTGTAATATGTATGCCGATCTGTCGATTTGATTTTTGTCTGGTAAGTTGTAATTGTATATGTCATGGCAGTATATATTGTAGAGAAACGGTGAGAGCGGGGATCCTTGAGGGAGCCCTTGTTCAGGGGAAAAAGAAAATGACAGTGTTTTGTCAATTCGTACTTGTAGTTGTCTGTTTTCTAGTAAGTTCTTTATGGTGTGTTCCACCATTTATTGTTAAATCCTTAGTCTCAATTGTAACTTTTAAAGTTATTGAAGAAATTGAGGCAAAAAATCATTATTTTAATAAATGTTACCTTAAATTATCTATAGGGGAAAGCTTACCACATCTCTGATACATTATCAGTTTGATTTATTTCCTAAAAATGCTTCAAAATTGAAAATGCAAGTAGACAATATGTCAGGTAAGCTTTTACCTATGGGTAATTTAAAAAAATTATTAAAATTAATTTTACTTCAATTTGTTCAATAACTTTAAATGCTAGAAAAAAATGCTTTCAATAAAAAGTATTCAGAATTCCTAGCGGAATTGGAAAATCGTATAAAATATACTTACCCAACCTACTAGACGATGAAAAGACATAACATAATGAATAAGAGAGTTTTTTTTTGTTTATTTATTGTAAAGGGTGTCTCAACAAGAGCGCCGGATTTAATATTTAAAAAAACATATTTTTTTCGAATTAAGCTAAAATTTATATTTTAACGTTAAGAGGAATAGTTGCGATTAAACATGAAATACGACAGCCGGCAAATAACCACCAGGAAACCCCTGGCACACGGCCATTCTTTTCATAAAATTCTGGATCACGTTTTCGCTTATTTGTGGCTCTATTTCAGCAATAACGCGCCCTATCTCTTCTTTAAGGCGTTCAACTGTTTGTGGCTGTTCACATACACTTTTTCCTTCACGTAACCCCAAAGAATGTAGTCCATCTGCGTTAAATCGCAGGATCTTGGTGGCCAATTTTCATCGCCAAACCGAGAGATGACACGGTCTGGAAACTTGGTACGCAGTAACACTATTGTTTCGCGAGCTGTGTGGCAAGTCGCACCGTCTTGTTGAAAAAACATATCCTGCACATCAATATGATCCAATTCGGGCCACAACAACTCGGTTAACATTTTGCGATACCGCTCACCATTAACATTTAGCTCATTTCCAGCCGCATTTTCGAAGAAAAATGGTCCCATGATGCCTCCAGCCCAAAATGCGCACCAAACAGTTACTCGCGGCGGATGCATTGGTTTTTCCAGTATAATCAGGGATTTTCAGCACCCCACATTCGGCAGTTCTGCTTATTTGCATACCCGTTTCGCTGAAAATGTGCCTCATCGGAGAAAATTATTTTCCTCGAGAAATCAGCATCAATTTGGTGGTGCTTCAGCACCCAATCAACGAATCCACGGTGCTGCGCATGATCCCTTGGCTTGAGTTCTTGCGTCAGTTGAATTTTGTACGCGTGCAAATGCAGATCTTTTGTCAAATTTTGTCGTTATAGGGTGGGTCTGGTAATGTTCAATTCTGGACCACGGTGGCAAATGGAAGTGCCTGGATTCTCGGCCACACTTTCCCTCACTGCGGCAATGTTTTCAAGGGATCGGCAAGGACCGGGACGAACAGTGCTCTTTTCATCCATCAACTTGAATTTGGTCTCGAATTTTTTAATTAAATAACGAACTGTCGACTCATTTGGGGCACTGTTCCGACCGAAAATTCCGACTGAAAATGTTTCCGCGAAACATTCCCCATTTTTGTAGTAAGTTTTCACGATAATTAAACGTTGCTCGTTCGAATACTGCTCCATAACTTTAAATCGCGCGATCTGTACATGACAGTTGTCAAAAAATAAATGTCAAACTAGTCGCACAAAAAAAATGGCGGCAAATTCAAATCCGGCGCTCTTGTTGAAACACCCTTTATTATGTTTACGCTGTTTCATTAAAAGACACAAATGAACATATATTACAAGGACAAAAAGACCGATTGGGTCGATAGCCTATTTCTAAAGAAATAAAGATTGTTTACATATACAGGGTGATTCACGGTCGACGGCCTATTAGACGTTTAAGGAGAACGCGATGCCCGATCTACCTGCAAATTTCTACAACGAAGTCATCGGATATGCACTATCGGCCTAAAATATTTTCAGCAATAACAGTTTGCCGCTTATATCGAAAAGTACATACAAATTTGATATATTAAATGAGATGTGATTATTTTTACGTCACCATTCCTATACCTATCTAAAGCGGTTTCCGAAATATCAATTAAAATTCATTATTTTTATTCAAAACATAGCCCTAACGCATCTTGTATTACAACGCGATTTCGATACCTGGAAATAAAAAATCGCGTTCTCCTTAAAAGTCTAATACGCCATCGACCGTGAATCACCTTGTATATCGTATAAAATGTATATGATTCCAGTTGGAAAAAATAAATTCCTGTCAATTTCAGGAAAACGAAACTCTAGGCAAGAATGCTATTTTAACAGTGGGATCAAACGTAATTTGGTAACTAATTACACAACATTGCGAGATGTTTTGAGTATTCCATACTTTTGTACCACGCTGTATATGGAACCTCGAAATACCTAGTTGTATTAAATTATTTTTTATTGTTTGTAGAAAAACTGTTGCTTGCATTATGTGCAAAATTTTTTGCTCTCGAGTGATTGCCGCAATAGTTTCTCTCAGTGCTAAAAAGGCGAGCTTTTCGCTTTTAATACAAAAGTAACTACTATTATAGAACTCAATACAGAATTGACAATTAATAATAATTAAAATGATTGATTATTTTCGTATAGTTATCATCATTTCGTATAGTTGTCATCAGTTTTCGTATAGTTTTTACTTATAAATGTATCATTGACTGAATTGTGAATATAATACTATGTTCCTGTCTTTAAAATAACTAGCACATATTAGGTTCAATTGGGATGAAATGGCGAAGTATTTTCTCAAGAAGTTTTTATCACTATTCAGAACATTTTCAACTCAACAGAATTTACATTATTTTGTAATTTTAAAATTTGCATGGGGTGAAACTAAAGACTAATTAGTCTAGAAAACTAGTAGGAAATTCGTCTTTGGTAAAACTATAGTATACATGTAGTATGAAGTACTCACAAACATTCCAAACAAGAGAATAATATTTTAGAAAAAATTTACGTTACGCCTATTTTCAGTTACTTGATGGTCATGTGGAACGGGTGCACATCAACGAAAAGGCATTCAGTTGTGAGTTGTGTGGAAACAAGTATACCAACAAACCTGGTCTAGATGTGCATATTAAATCTCATTTTCCCAATGAAAATCCTAGACCAGAACCAGATCTAATGTGTGATATATGTGGAAAATTATTTTATAGAAAATATAGTCTGGAAAAACATCACATGAGCCACACTGGTGATAAACCCCATGAGTGTGATCAGTGTGATATGAAATTTAAAGAAAGGTACGCTTTGAGTCGAGTGCGAGCTGCATTAAGTGGATAAAGAAATGTATTTTAGATATCAATTGACTATTCACATGCGAAGACACACAGGGGAAAAGCCGTTCAACTGTGAAGTATGCGACTTTAAGTTTTCCTGTAAAAACCGGTTAGGTGTTCACATGAGGAAACATACTGGCGTCCGACCATTTCCTTGTCAACTTTGTGATATGGCGTTTACGAGGAATGACCATTTAATAAAACATGTTCGAGCCATTCATACTGGCGAACGGCCTTTTGAATGTGATATTTGCAACAAAACTTTTAATAGAAAGGATTATCTTTTGAAGCATAAAAAAGTGCACAAAAAGTCCTGATAGTATATGTAAATAGCGATTTTATTAAGTTAAGATTTTGGTTAGAATAGAGAGTTATTGGAAATTATAAATAATGTCATGCAGTAGTAAGGTTAATCCTTATTTTAATATTGCATTAGCTTTATTTCTTTAACGAAATGATAGTTATTGGGATGTCTAGTTCACTGCTTTCAATATTAACAGAATTAAAGTAACTTTACTTTGTTGTCTTTGTATTGCTTTCATTTTCATTGGATTTTGGACGCTGTTTGAGCATTTCCGCTTAACTGTTACAATGGAAAAAGGTTTAGAAATAGAAACTAGGTTATGTATACAGGGTGAGTTTTTTTCGATGACCAGTACAGGGATCTTCGGAACTAGAGCAATTACGAAGAAAATCAAATGGACAAAGAATTGTAGTTTTGCATGCTCTACTTGAAACCAATTTTATTTTTCTAAAATTTGACAGCTGTCAAGAGATATTTGGGAAAAACTTATTTATGGTAAATTTTTAAATTACTCCTAGTTTCGTTGATATTAATTTGACAGCAAAACATTAAATAGAAAACTTGTAGGAAATTGAATAAAATGAAATTGAATGAAATAGAACAGTGTCCTTATTAAGGGATCCCGTATTTTTAGACTCAATTGTGCCGGCGTATGCGTCAAAATACCACTAACTTTATTACTGCTTGACCTTATGGACCGTCCAATAACTCTCTATTGGCTCACTTTGAAAAACACATTATTTATTAAGTTTTTACGTACTTCAGTGTAAGTTAACTTTTTGAGGATAGGCAATCAACGTAAGAAACCCTTTTACGTTATTACTAGAATAGGCGTGATAGTGGGGTATTTTTTCAATGTCTAATTCTCTTGCAGGAAATGAATTAGTGGCATAAATGCATTTTTATATTTTATCACTTTCACGAAGGAGCAGGATTGAAGTGTCTTCAAATGTACAGGCTGTCCCAACTATAGAGTAAATTAAGTTTACGCTTTGCCGGCATTATTTCTTTCGAAATGGGATTCGCCATAGGATAGAGTTAGTAAATTCGCATATAATAAAATATTGACTGGTATACATGATGTGTCTAAAAAGTTGCAACACAGATAAAAGCGTTCTAAGGGAATACGCTTTATTTTTATATAATTTTTATAAAAAGTTGCAGGTAAACAGGTAAAAGCGTTTTTCCTAATGGAGTACGCTTTATTTAATTTAATTTTTGAATTTTTATGAAATTTTTAACTACTGGTTACATAAAATATAAGCGAAAAGTTGATAATTTTTTAGTAATTCGGCGTTAACGACTAAAATTATCAATTTTATCGTGCTGATAAAATAATATAATAAATATATTCTCCGACATCTCTATTTACAAAATTTGAAATGTGGCCATAGAAAGGAGTCAAGGAGTCTTACTATATTAACATATGGGATACAAAATATTTGTATTCAATATTACAGGGAGATAATAATCGTAATCCAAATTAGCATATATTCAAACTCGAAAATCTCATGGGTTTTAAATGGCATGCTTTGTATATTGTCAGTTTATTTATTATTCTGTTTTGCTAAATGGTTCCTATTAGTGGTAGGGAAAAAGTAACTAAGCGTTACTCGAGTACTCGTTACTCATCCGTATCCGAAATAACGAATACCGAACCAAGCTATCAAACGATCGAACCAAGCTAACCTTCGAGTCCGAATCCGTTACTACTCATACTCGCTCAGACTAACAAGTAACGAGGAGTAACTGGTAACTGGTCAGTAATCAGTACCTAATACCGATATGGATGGATACCGATTACCGACAGCCGGGTTTGATTTTCAACTTTGATTTTCGGTCGTTCCTAATCAATGGCTAAGCAATTGCTTTTGAAGACTACCGCGATATAATGTTGTAGTAACGTGTCAAATATAACGGAACCATTTAAATACGTCGAATTTTCTCTGAAAATATTACAAATTGCTATAATCTTGAATAAGAGTCTGTGTAATATACAAGGTGTGTCATTAGAAAAAAAATGTATATCCGTATTGCGACTTTTTATGACCCTGAACAACTACAATTTTTTTTAATTGCTCATTTACTTACTTTACACCGCGGACTGGATTAAAGTAAATAAATCTCTACCGATGATCGATAATAGACACGTTTTAAATAATAACAAAACAGACATATTTACACTGCGCACGATAATATCTTCCGGTTTGCTTTGTATTAAACTACTCAAATTTTATTGTTTTAGATAGTGTTTGGATAAGATATTAAAATTATCTGTTAAAGATGCACAATACTAATTTATCTTGCTAATGGAAAGATTTCAAAAGAATAAAGTGTAATATGTATAAACAGAATTGTCATGTTTTTAATTCAATGTTTATTATACACTCCGTACCATTTCTGCTACATTCTTAAAATTGCGCTTTAAAAAACTACGATCATACAAAAAATTTACCAAAAATTAAAATTAAAAGTTATCGAATAATATTATTTCAGAACGGTACTGTTTAACATGCAAATTGAATTGTCACCCATATACAGGGTGGGCCAACGAAAACGTCGCACCCCTATTTATGACTCTCCTGATAGATTTAGAAAAAAACGCTCGAACACGTCAACTTTGATTTTTAAGGGGACATCATGCTGACTATCATTGCATTATACAGGGTGTTTCATAAACAAGATACTACGTCACAGTTTTGATTTTCAAATGGAAACCTACTAGTTTTATGTAATTTTTCGATCCTGTCAGAAGTTTGGAGTAAATTTGGCATGGCATGTCTTATACCCATCTTTAAGCATTTCAATTTTATTTGCGTTTGTTGTTGAATGATTGAGATATTGAGACGGTCGAAAGTATCGCAGATGGCCGTTTCTATGGATACCTCTGACAGATTAGCAAAAACAACGAGTCGCCGTCAAGTGTCAGTGTGGGCTTAAACTTGTTTTCAACTTAACTTGCACATCTTTCATTATAATGAAAGTTTCCATTAGCGAAAGAGTAGAAATAATAAAAATTTATTTTGAAAATGGAAGTTCTGCCAGATCTACCGCCCGTTTATTTAACCAGTTAGATCCAGACAACTATTAACGATAAGTATGTGGGAAGATTAATCAAGAAGTTTGAAGAATCTGGATCTGTGACTAATATTCTGCACCATCCAATTCGAACGGCCAGAAACATGGCCATTGAAACAGCGGTTTTGGGACCCGTAGCACTTGACAATATCCAAAGTACTGAACAACTGGCTACATCTTCCGGAGTTTCCCGCACGTCAATCAGAAGAATATTAAAGTCATAAATTTCATCCTTACAAAATAAAACTTGTACATGAACTCAATGAAGATGATTATGAGAGAAGATTGGAGTTCTGCGAACAAATGAGTCAACGGTTGCTCAGAATAGACATTTGCTGTTTAATATTTGCTTCTCAGATGAATGCACATTCTATTTACACGGCATTAATAGGAAGAAATGTCGTTATTGGAATGACTCAAACCCTTGTTTATTTAGAGAAGTCCATTCCCAACATCCTCAGAAGTTAAACGTTTGGGCTGGTATATTAGGAAATAATATTGTAGAAAAACTGGAAACTAGACGGGCGAGTTATACTTGGAGATGCTTGAAAATACATTAGATCCATTAATTACGGAAATGTAAGACCATATCCACTTTCATCAAGATGGCGCACCACCCCATTATGTAGCTCCTGTAAGGCAATTTTTGCATCACAACTTTCCTGGTCGGTGGATTGGTAGCCGAGGTGCAATTGAGTGGCCACCGAGGTCCCCGGACTTAAATCCTTTAGACTTTTTTCTTTGGGGGTATTTGAAAATATATGACTCGGAATCCACCGGAATCAGAAAAGCATCCGGAATCAGAAAAAATCAGGAAGCAGAAAAATATCTTCAGATAACTTGTTAAATGTCCGCAAAAGACACACTGCCACTTGACAGCGACTCGTTGTTTTGACTAAACTGTCAGAGGTATCCATAGAAACGGCAAAGTGCGATACTTTCGACCGTCTCAATATCTCTATCATTCAACAAGCGCAAATAAAATTTAAACGCTTGCAGATGGGTGTAAGACATGCTATACCAAATTTACTACTACCTTCTGCAGGATCGAAAAATGACATAAAACTAGTAGGTTTTCATCTGAAA
Source organism: Dendroctonus valens (assembly GCA_024550625.1). Classification (NCBI taxonomy): domain Eukaryota; kingdom Metazoa; phylum Arthropoda; class Insecta; order Coleoptera; family Curculionidae; genus Dendroctonus; species Dendroctonus valens. The sequence goes on from JAJTJO010000243.1 coordinate 347,223, forward strand.
ATCAAAACTGTGACGTAGTATCTTGTTTATGAAACACCCAGTATAATGCAATGATAGTCAGCAAGATGTCCCCCTAAAAATCACAGTTGACGTGTTTGAGCGTTTTTTTCTAAATCTACCAGGAGAGTCCCAAATAGGGGTGCGACCTTTTCGTTGGCCCACCCTGTATAAATTTATGAAAATTTTACAAATTTGATTTTTGGAATGTGTTTCCAAAGCGAGCTGCTTAGACTCAATAATAGTTTATCTGGGGCGCATTTAAATTGAAATGTCATTCTAAAATATCATGAAATACGGAGTTTTTATTTTAGGAACCAACGTTAGGTATAGCCCATGAAATTGACACTCTGTGTATAATGGATATTAATGTCAGAGTATGAAGAATTTGATTGTTCAACTTTTCATTGAAACGTTTCCTTCAAAAGTCTATATTATCAAATTGAATGAGGACCTTGTCCCTTAGTCTTGCTTAAAATTTAAAGATACTTTGCACTACTTTTGGTAGCACTGCTGAGGAAAAAACAGTTATGACCGGACATTTAATTATAGCCCGTAATTTCTATTGCGCATAATCACGTGTCACATGGTAATTAAGTGACTTGCTTGTGGAAAACCCCTTTCAAATCTACTCTAGTAATCTGATTCTGAGCCACTATGAATATCGTTTTTCAATAGACAAAAAAGTCTATTATATTTTGTGGCTAGAAAATGAGGACACAAAACGCGAAAGTGTTGAAAGTATTTTTGTTTATTAACTGACAAATTATCAGAAAAAAAAATTATTCCAATGAGAATCCGAGCAAACAAAAATTATCTAGAAATGTTCATATCTTTGCTTGATATCTGTTGTAGGAATACAAATCTAATAGTGGCTCTCATCACTTCCGTCCTTGTTTATTAGTGTAATACTTTGATTGTAATGTTTTCATTGTACTTTTTATTATTTGTTATTTATTGTAATAATTTTAAGCATTCTATTGCGCACGTTAAATGTTATATATTTAAAGTTTACATGCATATATTTTTTATACTTGTTTCTAAATAAATATTTTAATTTTGAATACGTTTTGAGTATCATTGTTATCACAAACCTCATGAGAAATTACATCAAAAATGGTAAACCCTAGAAATCAATTAAATGTGAAAAAATATTTCTCAGTAACATTCTAATTAAATACAGGGTGAGTTTTTTTCGATGGCCAGTACAGGGATCTTCGGAACTAAATCAGTTACGAAGAAGGTAAATGGACAAAGAATTGTAGTTTCCAATGCTCTACTCGAAACCAAATTTATTTTTCTTAAATTTGACAGCTGTCAAGAGATATTTGGGAAAAACTTATTTATGGTAAATTTTTAAATTACTCCTAGTTCCGTTGATATTAATTGAAATAAAACTTGTAGGAGATTGAATTCCAAAGAAAATCGCATAAGACATTTCTCCAAAATAACTCATTTTTGACATTTGACACAAATTTGAGTTTTTTAAAATGGCAACCATACTTGATTATTACTTTACCGAATAGCGCATTTTATTGCGATTTCTGTGATATATCACATCGTTAGGTTTTTGACGAAAATAAAGTGTCTGCGAACAATTTATACTTTTTCAATTTAGTTGATCGAAGTTAGCCATGGAAAATAGTATATGCTCACATTTTCTTATCATTTTAGCCTGGTTTGTGCCTGCAATGTTTGGCATATTGGTAAGACAATTAGGACGGTGGGGACTTGAGTTAAGGAGTGGATTTATTTATGATACCCTGATAAATAAGACTTCGTTCATCACATTCCCTGGTCATGGGTCATGGTTTTTGATCTAACAAACTAACTATGTAATATACTGCAGTGTGTTTTTGGTTTTGCTTTTAGGTCAAAATTGCTGAAGTATCTGGAGATGCACAAGAAGACCACGAGCCTGGATTCAAAGTGCGATAATACACAACTTTACTTGAACTGTGATTTTTTAAAATTTTTAATGACATATGAATCTGAATATGTAACTATCCCAAGAGTAATCACGTAATTTTATTTTATTTTTAACTCGTTTATTTTCATTTAATTTTTTAATTCCAGGTTCCAATGTCTGTTTGCCAGTCGGACTTTTTTATTAATTCTTTCTCAAATTATTATTAGACTTATTTTTGACTATACTTTCATGCATTTCTGGCGGTTTCGACAAATATTACAATTCATTTTTTTATTTTATGATTTTCATTCCAAGGTCATTAATTTAAACTAATTATTGCTACCTTATTTTAAAGTTACTGGCGCCGAATTATTTCATTGTCCTTTCAATATTTTTAAGTACACGGGCATGTTATCCGGAGAATTGCACAAGTGCTTCAAAATTATCTGTTTATTTTGATGCACGAGTGTAATTTTGATGAATATTTCCTGAGTAAACAGTAAAGTAAAAGTAAATGCTATTACTATTTTTAGGTTTAATGCTATTACTATTTTTATTTTATTACTTATACTTATTAAATATGATTTAGATAACTTAGGAATGGCTGGATGCCATTTGATGTCTAATTCAACAGGAAAAAAATAATTATATAAATTACAAATTTATATTATTACAAAAAATTAAAAAAACAGGTCACGGATAACACAAACCAAGCAAATCCTTGAGTCTGAAATAGTGCAGATTTAAGCAAAAGACTTAACACAAATGTGTTATTTTTAAATCCACGACCTCAAGCTCTTAATCGCCAAGTATACATTAGGGCGATTGTTCCTTTATTCCTAACTGATTGATGAGTTTGCAATTTAAATTCATTTGTGGCCAAATTCTACTACTTTTACCGGAAATCGGAGGAAATAAGAGAAAAGACCGAACATCTGGTTATCCTTTTCACCCACTTTACACTCAGAAGACACTTACAATGCCCGAAACAGCAAAAATTAGCCTGAGGAATTCCCATTTCGCCCTACTGCGTTCGATCATTTTCACACTTCCTCAATGCCAATGCATCAACTTCAAAATACTAGTTCGGGTCTTTGAAAGTTGAAAGTTCCGCTGTGCACTATTTACGGCGGATATTATTCACCTCTTTCTAAAATTGGGTGAACTGAAAGTATTGAATAAACCGGACATAGCCGCTGGTGTTAACCTAATTCAGGTTACAACCATTTAAGCTATCGCATATTAAGCTATCTAAATCGGATGTTAGAAAGTAAATTTTGCTAGAAAGCAGCCCTAAAGTTAACAGCAAAAGCGTAAATGTTGCTTTCGTTATATAAAATCGAAAACTGTCCTTTCATCAATTCGGTTGATTTCAGTATTTCAAGGCTTGAATTCGAAGGACTTTGCTGTTTTCCCCGGGTCGATTTGCCCTTTACATGATAATCGTGATGAGCAATGATCTTGAAAAAAAACGTATATTTTTTTATTAACTTCTACAACGATTTCAAGGCCTTCTTCGTCGCAGACATAGGCAACTTTGCCTGTTCATCTTCAGTGCGTCTCGAGTAGCTTGTCGATCTGATGACCGTGTTCCTCGCCATTCTAGAGATAAAGACGATAACAGGAACACAGTGGATGAGAACAGCAAACGACAGAGAAGCATGGAAGAAACTGAAAGAGGCCTATATCCAACAATGGAAGTATGAAGGCTAATAATAAGAAGAAGAAGAGTCTAGAGATGTGATCTTTCCGTTCCAATTTCAAGGTAAAAGTAAAAAATAGTAGAACAATCTACTTCTAGATTGTTGTTTTTCCCTCTCTTCAGAAGGAAAAACATCTGGAACCAATTACATCCGAAATATGTTAAGCCCTGTTTTATTTATGTCCCACTTGCTCAAAGCTTTGGATCCGAATTTTATGTTTTCCCAATTAAAGTGAATCGTTGGCATGTTAAGCGTGTAAAACGGTTCAAGGGCTAGGAAGACAGATTTAATGCGGTTCAATATCGAACTAACTTTTGTCTATGAAAGTATTGCGAGACTCTTGCAAGAGTCTTGGTCTGGTACATCCAGTCCTGTCATTGGGGTTTCCGGTTAAGCATTTTGAATTAATTCAACTGAGTGCTCTCCTGACCAAACAAAGCGTAGCGATGCCGCCCAAGGGAATGTGACGGCTTGCGTGCGGCGTTATTCATACCGACGCTTATCACCCACTACATCAAACCAAATCGGCGACTCATTTTCATACATTTTCGCTTTCGTTTTGTGCGTTCAGAAGAGCAGGTTTTTCAACGCTCAGTATACCGGTCAGTTTCCTGACTTAGCGCACCTAATTCCCGGTGACGAGATAAGTGGCAAGATAAGCCCATAAGAAAGCCGGACGGGAGCTTTCTTATATTCCGGCTGGAAATTAGTAAAACCCCCAGAGATTCTGCAGGAAGCGAGTCGCTACACGATTATGATTGGCTTCTATTATGTGGGGTGAGAGAGCAATTTCTAATTTAAGGGGCTTCACGGGGAAGTCAAAGATTATATTCCAAGACGATGGGTGGATTGAAAACTTAGATTAATAATTAATTCATATGGAAACTAAAGTTACATATTCCAAGACGATGGATGGATTGAAAACTTAAATTAATAGTTAATTCATATGGAAACTAAAGTTACATATTCCAAGACGATGGATGGATTGAAAACTTAAATTAATAATTAATTCATATGGGAACTAAACTTACAATTTCCACGGCTGGAATGCTGGATGCAGCCCGTTGCTGTTCTTGGACAGGTCAGGAATGGTTTTTTTGTAAAAATTTCCGCACATAGTTGAGAGGATCATTGTCAATAGTTAAACTTTCTTGTCGGTCGTAGATCTCGGATAAGTAAAACAGGTATTCATTCATCTGAAAATATCAAACACTAGATTCATTAATGAAACAAATAGATCCAAAAGAGACTGAGAGATTCTGGGAATCTACTGAAATTGAATTTTGTTCTTCAGTGGCGAATCCAGGGTAGGGGCTATGGAGCTGTAGCCCCTCCAGACACAGTAGTGTAGACACAGAATCTGAATTTTTTAATAATAAATTAATAATATTTTATAATTTTGTAAATTTATTTAAGAATTTATTTTATTAAGAACTTGGAAGCTTTAATACGTCGATACAACGATGTAACTTTTTTATGACTCAGCCCCCCCAGATCAAAATCCTGGATTCCCCACTGATCGATTTTGTGTAATACTGGAAAGAAATGAAGCGGAGCCCTTTCATGGAAATAAATCATCTTTTTACGAGAAATTCTAAATCAAGTTCAATTTTTAGCCGTCATGGCAGCACAAATCGGAACTAGAAAAAATTCGCGAAGGACTTTTATTGACTTAAAAAGAACTCCTCCCTTTTCTTCCGCCCACAAGGTAAAAGTCGAAAGTTCGCAAAATAATCCGGATTCTTCAGGTCAGGTGATCGAGGTGGCCCAGCTGCCTTATGTTCAGTTCTTTTTTATTTATAAGAAGACGAATGACAATACTGTATTCTTAGGAAATTGTCGTTTGAAAAAAATATCTAACGCTTTTATACCTTTTTTATCCAATCATGCATGCCGAACTTCGCAAAATTTTGCATTTTTTCATTTGTCACCCTATAGAAAATGTGTCTGATTTGCTTAATTTTTATCAAAACATTGGCTAATAGAAACAAAATGGGGCTCAATAACGTTTCAAACTAAAACCAAATAGCTTTCAGCAATCAGAATTTATCCAGTTCCAGTTCAGTATCCAGAATTAGGACAAATTTGACTGTGTAACGTTCATTTTCTTGAGCAGTTTATATCATCCCTATTGAAAAATTCTTTAGTTTGTGAACCAGTATTGTGTAAACATCCACCCATAAGCACACTGATGAACGCTCAGAATAAATCAGCACACAATTGCTTACTTTATCCTTTGAAATCCCCACAGAGCTTTGAAAAAACATAGCCATCAAACCTTCTTGGGGCAAATATCCACAAAAATTGGTTCTCGATCGATACGTCATTTTGATCCAAAACAGTAGGAACTTCAAACTTTCCGCTGTGCACATTTTCCTGTTAGTGAGCCCGCACCTGGTAGTCAATCAGTCAATGTTAGCTCGTACTTTCAGATGTCAGTCTCTACTCACTGTTCCTCCACCAACATCCCCAACATGGGTGAGTGAATCAGCTCGGGGTACCTCCTCAACAGACCAATCAGACAACCGTAGACTTTGTCAGAAAAATGGGGCGATTCAGTTAAATGGCACAGTTTGTCAAAAACGTCTTTAACAATGTCATCCTTAATGGCGAAAGCAGTTTGTACTTTCAAAGATTGGTAGAGGAAAGCGACCACTTTTGCCGATACTTCTGGAGAAATTGAGAATAGTTGAGCAAAGTTGATGAAGATTCGCTCGCTGGAGTCAACAGGCATTTCCTGGAACATTACAAAGGAATTGTATGTATCTACAAAAGCCGCACATTCGATATATACCTGATAGCTAATGAGGTTAGTGAGTAGGCCCAGAATGGCTTTCAGCAGCTTCTCGTTCAAGCCATTCAATCTACTTATGAGATATCTGAACCAAAATTGCTCAGCACAAATGGCCTGGATGAAGTTCTTGTCCGTTTTCAAGACGTTGAGCGCGTTTGAGGCCAGACAACAGACATTGGCAAGCAAATTATCGTCTGGCTGCTTTGTCAGTATTAAGAAGAGAAATTCGAACAGTTTTTTAGCTGCTGCGTTGTCTTCGGGCGTCTCACCGCAGGCTATTTCTAACAGAGCGCTCACTATTCCCATATGATCGCTGATTCGCGGGAGTAATATGAGAATCTCCTTGAATGACACTCGACCCCGCAGGTTTTCAACCACTTCGGTTAGTCTGAAACAACGTTCATTGAATTTAACTTTACTTCTCTACTAGTAAGTATAAAAGCGATGTTTCCGATGGCGTTTCAAAGTGTTTTGATTGCTCACCGATTCGCAACGGCTGAAAGTGGATCCTTAAGCGATAGCCACACATCGATCAGCACCTTTTGCGATTTACTAGCTACCAGCACTTCCTCCATCATCTTCAGTTGATCCGTCGCTGCGTTTTCCAGCCAAAACTCCAGGGTCGCAGTCTTGATTGCCCACGGAGCCTTATAAAGAATCCAGAGCAGTTGTCCGATGGAAATAGTCAGGATCTTATGCAAGAAGGGCATGAACTTGGGCAACACCACCTTCAACAGATCGCCGCCTATGATGCGCTTTTTCCTGATCTCGCTGTTGGCTAAAAATAATAAAAGTGTTAAACAAACACACAAAAGAGTTATTTTTGTGCTTACTTTGCGAGATGATGGGATAAACGAAATAAACTGACTTCAACACAGATGGAATATTGAGGTGCTCTTTCGAATAAAGCAAGCGGCCTATGGCGTCGCAAATGACTCCGGTGGACCAAACGCTTCTGCAAATACAGAAAACGTTGAAAAAAACAAAACTAAACCTCGGAATAATGTCGGTGCTTTTAACAATATTTAGACCTGTGAGGACACCAGTAAAATCTAACAAACTTCCATATTTCACTGTCAAATCCTCCCAAAGCAATTTGCTTCGCCTAAACATGGCCCCAAAAAGGCCAATAGGGCTGAGCCCTGAAAAGAAAATAGCGCGTCAAAACCGTGCACGGCGTCGATTTAAGGCTTTCGTCAGACCGGTGATGGCCAATCTCTTCTGGCTGGGCGACCTGGACGACACTCTCGGAGAAAACGTGATGCTCAACATCCAGAAGCTAACCAGAAAGAAAATTAAGAAAAGCACCTTATCAAGAAGGAGAAAATCATTCTGAGCAAGCCGAAGAAGGAGCGCAGTGAAGAGGAGAAGAAGTGAATTGAGAGGATTGAGGCCTTCTTCTAGTAGACTAGTTCGTATCTACTGAAGGTTTAAAGTGCTTCAGAAGATGCCCCCCAATGTTAAAAGCCAATTAGCTGCAGTCAGCTACTTTGTATACATCGGTCCGGACAGAGTCCTTGGGAAACAAGATCACGCTCCCTCAGCCATGTACTTTTTGCTCGCCGGGGAAGGATTGGTGACAGTGTAAACCTACGACAAAGTGCAGAACGAGAGGATCGGAGAGGAGCATGGTTAAAGGATAAAAGTTGCCATTTGTTGGGCTCAAAAGTAGCTTGCAGGTACGGTGGGGTTGAACTGTTGATGGTCAAAAAGGAGGACTTTGACATCGTCTTAAAGGAGACGGTGTGGAAAACTTGGGAGGAAATCACCAAAATTATGAATAGGTAAACGGACAAGTAGTTGAACGAATACTCTTTCGCCGCTTTCAGAACTAGCTGACAAGGATTTAAAATTAAAAGAAACACCCCTAACAATGGAGTTGAAACATAATACGTTTCAATTTAGCGTTATTTCCATACAAATATTCCTACTTTAAAAACTGGGATGCGGTAACTAAACGCGAATGCAGCATCATTGCCCGAACAAAAACCTACAAAGCGGACGAAGGGGTTTTGGGGACGGAGTAGGTCTGCCAACCTATTCGTATTTGATCACCAAAGGAAGTTGCAGCATTTTAGAACACTTGCAAGTACTGAAAGGTTGAAAAGGTTAATATGAAAGCACCCAAATAACTGACTTTTAGGCGCTAGTTCATTACGTGCATGGGCTCAAAAGGTACCGGCTAGTGACCTGCGATTCGAGTACTGGAATCTGCAGCAAATCCCAACGCAGCACTTTGACCAAAGCCAAACAACCCACCATAGTACCAAAACGCTCTACTCATAATTCTACTGGTTCCAGCACCAGCAGTATATCAAGAGGCCCTACATGAAGGAGTCTCAAATGGGGACCCATTTCATCAAGGTGTGTGAACTCACCGAAGGGGCCATTTTCAATGTGGGGGAATTATTTGAGCGACGACGAGTGATGGCTGATACCAACACTCGTTGCTTGATGATCCCCCGCTACGGGCTGATGAAGATGAACAAAGACAACATTTGGAGTAAGGTGTAGCAATTTCTGAACAAAAACATCCCCTCGACAAGAAAAAATTTTGACGAATGGATCAAAGAGGAGAAATTCATGGCGTTTCGGAAAAAAGTAGTCCGAGATATTTTGGCAGCCAAATCGGTCTCGAACCCCAATTGCATTCACAATGTGCCCTACAGCGTCAGGTTGAAGGAAAACCCTGATGCCTACTTAAATTATTAAACCAACTCTGTCCAACATCGTACTTTTGATGATGGTAAACCAGATGGCAAAGCCAGAAAAATGTGCCGCAACACTGTTTCGGCCAGTCTTCCACCTTTGCCGGGAAGTTTCCGATGTCTTCCTTGATGCTGTTTGCCGCTTTGTCGAAGTACATGTCCTGTTCCTCCAAGAAGACCAATAATACGTGACCTGAAAGAAATATGTGCATATTTCAGTTATATAACTGGGTAAGTGAACGCGCAAATGCCCTTACCTAAGAGCGTCTTTGCACTCAACGCACAGGCTTCCCGGCCGCAAAGTTGAATCAGCGTTGGGGTGAGACTTTTTAATTCAGCGACAAATACGAACAGTGTCTGTTGGCACTTTTCCACCATCGAATTGCTTTGTGCGAAGGCGACTTTCAATAACAACATGTTAATGTTGTTCATAATGCTGGCAAACTTTGCATCGTTTTCTGGGAGCTGAAAAACACTAAGCTATTTTGAAAATTTACATGCTAAAAGGCACACATTACCCCCACAGTTAGCTGAGTGAAAATTGTGTTAGAGTTTTCCATTAGCCAGCAAACGCATAGTTTGGAGGTGGAGCTTTCAAGAGGAAATCTTCAAAATGAACAGACAAATTATAATCAAATACTAGCCGGATTGTGTTCCGATTAAATTACCTGCGCAGTACAGTGTCTGATAGCCTAGACATTTCCGTCAGGGCTCCGGTTTTTTGAAACTTATCCAAAGTCTCACTCAAAAGTTTATCCATCAGCATGCAATCGTCGACTTTATTGAGCAATTGCTCTAAAATTGGCTCGCAAATGTTTGCGCTTTTTGCGCAAAACATATCCAGGTCAGACACGTAGAGCACTAAATGGAAAACACGAGAAATGTCCGGGAAAATATCGCAAAACTTGTTGTTTTTCATAGATCTGAAACATAATCGCCGAATTATTTGAGCAAATTTTCGCGTGGGAAAATCTTACCCGAGCAACAGTTCCCGAAGTAGAATCAGTACTTCGTCGAACGTTTGCTTACTCTGGAGAGCTTTGAAAGAAGCAGCATTCTTCAGCACATCAATAGTGAACTCCAACGTGAGTTTTAGCGCCTTGAGATTTGTGTAGAATATGCTGGTTTGGCTGATTTTCAACAAGTATGGTAAACATTCCCTTAAAAAAAATTAAGCGCCGTTAAATTAAGTGTTAAGTGTTATTTTAAGTCTAAGTAAGGTTTATTTAGCGTCTTTGGACAACCTAGACATTCGATTTAGACTTTTTATTCCAAAGTGAGAGAAGAAAATTTGTCTTTTAATATTTCACTCTAATGTTATCACCGCATTACAAATTTTAATTCAGGTAATCAAAATCGCCATCAATTTTGCGAGAAATTTTTAAAAATTCAAAAACGAAATGATAAAATTAAGGCCGTGCACTTACTAAATGTTAACAAGGGGAAGCGAAAAACATTGAACTTTACAGGCCCCTGCGGGTGAACGATGAGCGCGAGTGGAAAGTTTTACCAATCAAATTGTCTATTATTTTCCAGTCTTTGCCGTTTTGACCAGTTGTTTTCGGCAGGAATAGGTTTACATTTAAATGTTTTTTTAAGAAGCGACATTGAAAATTTGGAAGCCTACGTGCATATGTGCACTTATTGAGGAAGCGTCACTGATTCGAAATATACAACATGCATGTAGTTTGCCGTTTCGCATTCGGGATTGAATAAAATACGGTTTTTAAATGGGTCTGTTTGAATATAAACATATAAACTGAGTATTAAGCTTGTCTCTCACCTGACATATTCCAAATTTGCCAGAGGCACGTCCCGAAGATTCGCATATGGAAAAGTGCGCACCAGCTTTTCATCATTTACTTCTTCTTCGCGTTTCGAATGAGAAAAATCCATTACGCGCCTGTTTTTTACGAGAAAATCGAAATTGAATCGAATAACTTGGAGAAAGCAAGTTTCAAAGTGTCACATTCGAATTATATGTGACAATGTCATTCAACGCATAGGGATTTTTCATTCGGATTTACTTTTTCAATAATTGTTTTGAATTATCTGCAAACGATCAATCGAATATTAAAAAAATGAAAACGTATATAAAGAAACAAAAAATCTTGGTAATCTTCAATTTAAATACGCGCGTTACATGTAGCGGCAAACTGAGGTAGATCTGGCAACGCCGCAAAGAGGCCTTGCCTACAATTTTTCTAATTAATTTTACAGAAAACTATTGCCAGTTCCGTTTTGCCATGCTTTTCATCCATTAAATCAGAATAAATTGATTAACATTTGTATGTAGTAAAATGAAGATTTTAATATGAAAGAAATACAGGAAAATATAGGATTTATTTGTTTATATTTTAATGGTAGCCACGCGCACGATTCGCAAATAACGTCATTATAATCTTGTTAGCTGTCACGAAGGTGTCCGTAACATAGGGCACTTAACAGTAAAATTTCCTTGTAAAACTAAGCAGCAAAGTTCCGTTGCAACTGGTATTATGCACATTGTCTAGTCAATGTGAATAAAAACATATCACTCAGATTGACTAACGCGTACGGCATTCTCCAGATTGCCTAAAATACTGTAGTCAATGTGCAATCTGCACCCTAGGCACTTCGCTACTGCTTCGGCAATCTGCCAAAGCAGTACCGAAGTGCTGAAAACGGTAGATCTACCAAAAAAGGGTAGACATGGCAAGCCTGGTGCCGTCTCCCTTCAATTGTTGTGAAACTTTCCTTCAATCTCAAACTCTTTTCAAAATTACTAACAATAAAATTTATCGAAATGACCGCCCAAACACCAGCGGGGGGTACTGCCATAATAATCAAAAACAACCTCTCCCATTCCCCAAACCCCCCTTTTACTAATACCTCAATCGAACACTCCTCAATAACACTCAATATGGAAAACTCCCAAATCCTAATAATATCTGCCTACAAACCTCCCACAATACAACTTCGATAACAAACATATATACACAATATAATACATAATATAAATATAATTATTATATACTTTTATATTTGTAATATAATAAATTGTATTGTATATAAATAATTGTATTAAAATAAAAACTTTAATGTAAATTATTAAAAATGGTTTACAAATGTCAAATATATAACACTTTACAACAGACGAAAACCTACCTATATCAACAAAAGATATATCCATATCACATATACCAATTTCCTATTTATAGCAACCAGGAAAAAAGTCGGGCACGCGCTGGAAAGACTCAAAAGAAAGACTCAAAAGTTTAGTTTGTAATACGTAAGTGTTTTTGTTTGTTTTGAAGTATAGGCTATTGGTTCAGTATTTAGTTTCTTTTAAATTGCTTCCACCCTAAATTTTCCAATTATTTGATGGTTGACTATTAACCTAAGAACGTTTCACAGATGTTCTCTAAACAACCCGTCTATGATCCCAGTGATGTCCCAAACGACCTTTACAGGATCATCGCATACATAGCCCGAACAGTCCCAAAAGTATGTCCCATGGACGTCCCACGTAAGTATCGGGACGTAGCAGGACGTCCGAGGGACCAGGCTTATATCCCGTAATGACTTCCGTGGGACGTTTCAGGGACCGAGGTGTGTTAGCTGGGACGGCACTTAAACATCTTTCAAAATTGGGCCGACACTTGGAAAATTAAAATAAACGCCGAAAAAACCACAGCCATGATAATTTCAAGAAAACTAACACCTAAAAACACCCCGAAACTCACTTACAATAACACAGAAATTAAACTTTCCAAATCTCTAAAATATCTTGGCATCACAATCGACTCTAAACTAAATTTCACAGAACACATAAACAAAATTATCCAAAAAGTAACTAAAACAGCCGGCTTTCTTTACCATTTATTAAATAACAAAAGCAAACTCTCTCTCAAAAATAAAGTTCTAATATACAAACAAGTCATCAGATCGGAAATATGCTATGGCGGTCCAGTAATCAGCCAAACTGCCAAAACAAACATCCACAGCCGCCAAACATTCCAAAACAAAATCCTCCGCAGATTTACAAGGCCTCCTTGGTACGTCCGAAATTCCCAAATTCACGAAAACATCGAAATAGATTCCATTAAAGAACACCTAACCAAAATCCACACCAAATTCAAAGACCGAATCGTAAACCACTCAAGCCCGCTAACTCAAGAAACCTTCTCCCAAACTATCCCCAAACATAACTTCCAAACCCCCACAAGTCTTATGGCAGACCCCCCTGGAACCACCCGCCCTAAAAACACGGCGTCCTATTAGTTTTACTTTTACTTTCACTTTTACTTTTCGGCAAAGCAAAATCTTAAAGTTTAAAATTAAGTCTTAAAATTTAAAACTCCCCAGCCTTCTAGCTACAGCCTGAACTAACCAAAACCACCCCCCGCTAACTAGATAAAACACTCACCCACCCCCTTTTTTTTTCCAAACAAACCATTATCACCCCAAACCCCCACCCTTACGACAACCAGTCTCTTTCATTGCCAGCACGAGAGACTAAAGGCCTTAACTGGCCAAGTCTATTAAATTCCACACACACGCGGTTAGAAAACCAGTGATCGTCGAGAGACACGGGAGACAACTTCTACCGCTACTTCATCGCCTTTGAGAATGTTCACCGCAGATGTGAACGAATCGTCAGGAAGTAATTCCAATCAACCACAGCTTATAAACCCGGAAAACTTTTCAGCTATCAATTTAACCGGAGGCGTGAAAGCCTACACAGTCCGATCACTAAAGTTGCCGATTTATCATAAACTTGATATTTCTGTAGCGGATTGTTAAAATCCTGGTGCCGCATATTCCGAAATGTTTCTATAAATTCACTAACACTTCTTGTTCTTGTCCCATAATTAACGATATTCCTACGTATGTTTTATTTAAAAATGAACTCGGTAACGTAAAATAAATTAACATATTCACAAGCGATCAGAAAAGGATAAAAAGGGGACCTTTTTTCGACCCTCAGTCACCAGAGTCGCATACAAGCAACAACTCCTACAATAAGGACCAAGCGCTGAAATGTGACGTCACCGGCCGAAGGCGGTTGAGCACGTCTGTGATCAATGAGAAACAAAACACTTATTATGGGCCCTAATGATTTTATTTGCTTTAAAAGGCGATTATTGAAATAGGGCTATTTTATATAGACATCTGTGTAAACTAATATTCTAGTAATATCATATCAGCATATGACTTAATTAGTAAAGTTGTGACTTGTATGAGTTACTATATGTATATTCTAACAAGAGACAGTCCCCTACAAATTTATACTCGACAAAGTACTTTAATAATTTTCTTTTAGAAATTTTAAGTTTCAGTTTCCTCAGTTTTATAGCATACAGATTAACTCAATTTAGAATTAAGTAATGCTTCACTCAAATCATCATTGGATTTTAAAAAAAATTCTCAAAGCCTATTAATTTATTTCATTGATACTAATACATATGAAATATTAGACTAAAATTAAGTCTCAAGGTTCCGGCTAAAATAGTTAAGTAGGTATTTCGCTATGAATAAGTATTAAGTTTTCTTTTACGTCCTTTTCCATAACGGTCATTTCTTTTGCCACACTAATTTTTGATTAACGGATTGGAGATACTGCCGAGTAAAATATCAGTAATTACCTTTGGAGAGTGTATATAACAGCCGTCAATAAGATGTTCTTGTTTCACCAGATATTTATAAATTAAACTACATAGAAATGATTTTTGTGAAAAAATGTTAAAAAATCTCTCTTCGTGAATATTAAGTAACTTTTGAAATATGATATAAGAGGTGAGAACTACTTGAACACAGATTCTTTAGGATTGTTCCGGAGTTGCTATTTCGAACCTTTGGATTGCAGCACCGGAATAAATGGGGAGAAATTTGCTTTATTCGAAGGACCAAAGGGTTTTTGAGATTACAGTGTTTGGTGGGTATAGGTAGGGCAGTCGCAGAAATAATAAGCGCTCTGGCCTTTTGCCAAGTGCGAAACCAGCACTGGTAACAACCGTTTATTACTTCACTGTACCACAGCAAACATTGAACATGGAATCTTCTCTTTAAATAGCCATAAAAAAAACGAAATAAGAAGTAAGTGTTGTAACATATTAACAAATTTCAAGAATAGAATATCGAACAAAGGTGTGCCCAATTATATCAATGGGCTTATACGTGAAACCAAAACTTTCTTAAATGAACACACAAATATCTGCGTGTTAACGGCTGACAAATGTAGCAAGACAGTTGTTATGATGAAAAGTGAATATAGAACAAAAATGCTATCATTAATAAATGATGTAAAAACATATAAACTGGAAAAAAAGATCTTACTACAAATATTCAAACAAAACTAAATAAAATAATAAATTCATGGCATAAAAATAAATTCATAACAGATAATTTAAAGCGAACACTGTCTTGCAACAACGGCCGAGCACCATTTATATATGGCCTGCCAAAGCTTCACAAAGCAGGCCACCCATTAAGACCGATAGTTAGCAATATAAATGCCCCAACTTACCAATTATCTAAATACCTGTCAGCTGTGTTGAGTAATATATTGGGAAATTCACAATATCACATTAGGGACTCATGGAGCTTCTGCGAATTCATAAAAAAACAGAGGATACCTGAGAACCATCGCCTGATATCGCTTGATGTGGTATCGCTATACACAAACATCCCGGTAGATTACTCAATACAGTGCATAAGAAATAAGTGGGCTGAAATTAGGGAACATACATCATTACCCGAAAATGAATTTATTGGGGCGGTAGAGCTGTGCCTTAAGTCCACTTACTTCCGATACGAAGACAATTTCTATTCACAAATATATGGAGTAGCTATGGGATCTCCCATAGCTGCAACAATTGCAAACCTTGTAATGGAAAGTCTGGAAGAAAAACTAATACCTGATTTAAACTTTGAGTGTGGATTTTTTAAAAGATACGTTGATGACTGCATAATGTGCCTGCCAAACCAAAAAGTTCAATACACACTAGATAAGTTTAATGCATTCCATGAAACCATAAAATTCACCATTGAGGAAGACAAAAACAGATCATTAAACTTTTTGGATATGACGATTATGTATGACAATAATGGGGAAATAAAAACAAACTGGTACACAAAGGATGTGTGGTCTGGTAGATACTTGAATTACCAATCATATGCACCTATACAATATAAAAAAAGTGTGGTAACAGCTCTTACTGATAGAGCGATAAAATTAGCACATTGTAGATACAGACAAAAAAATCTTGAAAAAATAAAAAAGGTACTAATAATGAACAACTATCCCAAAGAATTCTTCGAACCAATTATAAAACAAAGAATTAATAAAATATACAATGCAAATAAATAGAACAACATAAATAATATAAAAAAGAAAAAAGAAGGTGAAATCAGGTATGTATCATTACCGCACATACCAGAAATCAACACAAAAATAAAAAATGTTTTAAAACCACATAATATTGCTATAGCGGAGAAAACTAAAAACAACTTGGCAAAAGAGTGTTTTACAAAATTTAAGCCTAGAAGCGATAAATTGGACACACCAAACGTAATATACAAGATTGACTGTTTGAACTGTGACAGCACATACTTAGGACAAACAGGGCAATATTTGAAGAAAAGAATATACGAACATAAGTATAGCTTAAGAAAGGTTAACGAAAATGCAACAGCATTAGCACAACATGCACAACAAAAGTTGCATGATTTTGATTTCGATAACACACAAATATTAATCAATGAGGACAACTATAATAAGAGAAGAATCCATGAAATGATACAAATTAAGAAACATCAAAATGCAATAAATTTCAGATCAGATACAGACAATCTGAGCTCTGTATATCATACGCTAATTAGATAATCGCATAAATGAACTGATTGGACCAGGTAAATGAAATGTAAACATCTGATATTGAAGAATTGCCAAGCATTCCTGAAAAGCAAAGAAAAACCGTAAGATAAACAGTTTTTTTGTTTCGCTCGCTTGATATCGAATAAAATTTGGAAAATTCAGTGACCAGTTGAATGTTGGGATGTTAGGAACTATACACGTAAGTTGAAGTTGAAGTTTGAATCTCGAGACAATAGATTCTAGTCTTTTCCCGGATATGTTTGTCCTGACTCATCACCTGAAAACCAATGTTCTTAATGTACTTTTTAATATGTATGTAATTGTATTTTAATGTGTGAAATTTAGTGAGAGTTTTTTATTTGAATTGATGATGACTGTAAATATATATTTTAGACAAACTGATGATGGTGGAGAAAGACACCGAAACGTATTTGTAACATTTTAAATAATAAACGGTAAAATTGACTGAAACCCAGGAATATATTGGAATTATAACTAAAATGATTATAATTTATTTCATGCACCCATTGTGTTCGAAAATAGTATAATTGATGAAAAGCTGCTTCTAGCATTTTCGACAATAAAATATCCTTATCGTTAAACTTGTATCTAAAGAGGCTCTACAGAAATAAGACGGAAAACTTTCCATTGACCATTTAGCAAAATCTCAGATTTATCAGTCATAAATAAAGACAAGGGATAACAGCAGAGCGTAAACTTGACATTTACCCTCACCTTCAACCCCTCAATGCTAAAATGAAATAATGCATGTTATTTTTAAACTCCATTGATATAATTTATATTTAAATTATTAAATGTAATTTTTTTGTGTAAAGTTCATACATTTCAATTCATTATCATTAAAAATTGTATTCATTTGTGTTCATTATTGTATCAATAACATCGAAATTTTTTAAAAATTCTACAGAAATCACCCACGTGTCACATTATTTTAAACAATTTTTTAAACTTGGTGTATTTATTTCTTACCATATACGAAACGTGTTCTCAATATCTGTAATATGTATCTTTCCTTTGAAATAATCGAATAAAATAATTGTATACAAGTGTGTCCAGTATAAAATGATGTACATGGGGATATTGGAAACCGTTAAAGATACAGAGTGGACCAAATGGGGAAAAAGTTGCGCAATCAAGTGCCTATAAAAAATCTGTCATCAACTTCTTTGAACTCGGAATAGCAACGGATATACAGGGAAAAAAGAATAAAGTGCGTTTTATAAAATCCTTTATATCGTGTTTATTATAAAAGATACATTAACGAAATTTTCAGGGGGGGGGGTAAGAAATGAGCGTGAATTTGAAAATAAAGTTAAAAATAATCTAGGCCCACTATGTTCAATAAGGCCGAAGTCAACTTTTGTTTTTCTTATGGGCGCCATATTGAATTTCTACATTTTTAAATTCCCCTTTAAATATGCTCATCAACCATGTATAACATGTTTATGTTCGGTCAAGATAAATAATTAAAATTAACAAAATTAAGATTTTATGGTAGTAGGCATTGATATTTCTCTTCAATTTCCCCATAGTGACGTTCGTTGTCTGTTTTAATTACCTAGGTAACTGTCAAAGTAGAATTTATTGTCAGTGTCAAGTGTTTGTAATTAATTGTGTGTTTCAAACTGAATCACTTTTCAAATTATGAAGAATACGATATGTTGGAGTGTTTTATTCTTTGTCGTCGAAATGAAGCGAAAGCTGAAGAAATGTATTTAAATAAATATCCAGAAAGGCGGCAACCTGGTAGAACTATGTTTAGGCGTCTGAAAGACAACCTTGTAGCTTACGGGAGTTTTGCTAAGGTAAAGAAAAACAAACTTCCAGACGAAAATAAAGAAAATTTGGTACGTCTTTGCGTCAAATTGAAGCCACAACAGGTGATGCGCGGTCAATGGCGAATAGTATTTTAAAGCGTCATAAATATTACCCCTATCGTGAACGGCCCTGCCAGGGACGCCAGAATGGCGATGCGATTAGAAGAATGGCATTTTGTCAGTGGTTTATTCAAAGAAATAACGAGATACCAAACTTTTACTTAAAAGTCCTTTCTTCAGATGAGAGCCAATTTGTGGCCAATTTGGTCCTAAATGTGGACTATTTAATCGTAAAAATACCGTTTTTTGGTCAGGTGAAAATCCACGGCTAGTTCGTTAAGTTAGGCACCAAGAGGTTTGGATTTAACGTCTGGTTAGGTCTTGTGGGTACCCAAGTAATTGGACTATTTTTTTTAATGAGAACTTAAATTCCGAGAGACATTTGAACCTGTTACAAACTAACGTAGCGGAAGCACTTATGGATGTTCCAGTAGCTACCCTGCAAAACTTGTATTTCCAACAAGACGCCGCGGCGCGCCGCCACATAATGGACGTATTATCACAGAATTTTTAAATCACGAATTTCCCAACAAGTGGATAGGCAAAATGGGACCAGTAAGATGGCCTGCGAGATCCCCTGACATAGCACCGCTTGATTTTTTTTCATGGGGTTTCCTCAAAAATTTTGTATACTGTAGGTCGTACGAAACCGAAGAGGAGCTGAGACACGCTGTTATAGAAGCTGTTAACAGAATTACCCCAGAAATGATCAGAAAATCCTATGAAGCAGTAATGAGACGATGTATGTTGTGCGTGCGAGAAAACGGTGGCTTATTTGAACACCTACTTTAATCCTAAAATGTTACTTGTTCTTTTGCAGTGTTCGATGTATGATCAATAATAATTTAAAGTAATAATTAATAGAAATATCAATCCCTACTACCATTAAATCTTAATTTTGTTAATTTTAATTATTTATCTTTTCCGAACATAAACATGTTATACATGGTTGAAGAGCATATTTAAAGGGGAATTTAAAAATGCAGAAATTCAATATGGAGCCCATAAGAAAAACAAAAGTTGACTTCGGCCTCATTGAACATAGTGGGCCTAGATTATTTTTAACTTTATTTTCAAATTCACGCTCATTTCTTATACTTTCTCCGGTACATGCATTGTCGGATTATTTACGATTATCTCAAACAAACGTTAGACGAATGCTTATCTAAAATGTTAGCGCCTTAATTTCCAGAAACAGAAAGTTCGATCATAAAAAGTTTCCTTTTATGTGAATGCAGTTATTGATAAGCAACATATTTTTTTGATGCTGATCATTAAATATTCTCGCGGAATTCAAATTATCAAGCTTTGGATTAGTTTCAGTTATATCAACGATTGGAAGCGATCTATGCAATGCAAATAAAAGCGCTGTTCAGCTCAGCAATATCAAAGTGTATTCATTGCAGATGTTTCAGAACATTAGCTTAAAAAGTCGGATTTAACGTCGAAGTTTCAAGTCGCAACATAAAATGTTATCAATAATTAAACGCTATACTATCTTTTGATGGTTATATATTATCCTTTGAAAAATGCATTATTCAGCGAATATTAAATAGGGGCTGGAATAATACAGCAAGCAAACAAGAAATGCAGTCGACTAGATAGATGGATCCAGTCGCCGAATCTCATAAATCAAATCGGGATTGACATGAGCTGTATTTCTGTGGCAATATTGGCTTTTAATATGGACAGGGAAACAACAAATAACGGCCAGAGGAGCAGAAAGCTTTTGAAGGTCCCCAGTATAAATCAAAGAATGGATTAAATGCTAATGCTGCATTTTTGTTAATGTGGACAAATGTTAATATCTTCTAGAAATTTTGAGGAAAAAAATTTTTCAATATTTTTCTCGTACTCTCCAGGTAAGCCTCTATAACCCCTTAAAAGGAATCACGCCAATTTTGAATTGTTTATTTTTCACAGTGGTAGAACAAAACATGCTCATACCAGTTAAATAAATGAATTAACTAATTAAATTACGTTTTTAAATAGTAGTTTTCGATACACCCGACTTCGTCTCGGGTGTCAAATGCCGTCGTCGTTCGAAAAACGACACTTTTCGCCGTATCGAGCAATATTTTTTGTTCGAATGAAAGACAACACGAATAATAAGTTATAATAAATAAGAAAAGCCAAAAACAAAAGGTATCGGGTTCAAATTTCAAATTTGATGTCAATGCCATTTCTCAAATGTCACGTTTTGACGCTTGTAAATCTTCAAAGCGTATTTTTGTAAGCATATACAAGTGAAACAATGAATGCCGAAAATTTAATGCCCTGTTCACCACCAGAAGTTCGAGATGCCGCAAATGTTGGTTCAACTTCCAACCTTGAAACAGCTGCTTTTACTGTATGGTGTACACTTTAAATGACATTTAAAAAGACCGTGTTTTGCGTGTGGCAACATCGGAGTACGCAGAAAAATAGGCCATTAAAACGACTTTGAGACTCAACTTGTAACAAAGTTATAATTTACAAATTGCAAGTAAACTTTAAATTAGGATTAATAGTTGTCGATAAACATACGTAATTCATTAAAAAATCAGCATTTCCATTACTTTTTAATAAAAATACTTTTAAAAATATGACAGTGACACGTTCAATTTGTCACATTTACTCTTGCGCACACTGTGCGTAAAGGTCCGTGCGTAAAAGTGAAGCAAATGAATACTAATTAATTAATATAATTATAAACATCTACATTGTAATTTTCCCAGAGGAGGAGGCGCAAGTAAAATTAGTAGATTAAACGAACTTACCTAAGTGAAGTTCTATCTTAATTTTACAAAGCGCCTCCTCCTCTAGGGTCCCACCCTATCCCTTACATAAAAGGAACCCTTTTTTCAACTGTTACCTGGTTGCAGTAGAACAGTTTATCCCCTTGTTAAGTTGCAACAACTAGCTTTCAATATAATGAAGGGCGGTCAATGGGACCAGCCTACGGAGGGGCAATGACAGGTGTCTTTCACCTTTGAAGATTGTGGCCATCTCGTACAAAAATGGTGTACTGCATTGTAATTTTCTTAGAGGAGTTTTCCTAATTTCAATTTGTCATTTGCTTTTACGAATTACTAATGAATACGAATGAAAAGTACTTCTTTATGGCCATCGCTTCTGATCGGTAAATGGCAGTTTTTAATTCGAAAAACAAATATATTTCGCACGACCACATGATTCACAAAGACCCAGATTTAGTTTTTGTTGGTTTGGCTATGAGACTTCGTAAGTTTAAACCCGAAACATGAATTTCTTTAATTGCTTTATCCGGGACAGCGCGTACGGAGTCCCGACTACCAAAAATTTTAAGCGCGACTCATTCGCATTAGGAATAAGCGCAGGGTTCAGCCCGACCGCAGTGCAATGGAAGGGCCTCACCCCGAGGAAATCGCCTTTTTGATCACGGTGAAGCCACACGTCAGGTAAGCATGATTTCTTCCACTTAAAGCCCACATTTTGTACACGTTGTTTAGAAACTGAGCGGCAAAATTTCGCAAATCGTGCCATCTATGAGAAGCTCGTGAACTAGGACATTAACTCATGACTCCTGTCATACTGAACCGAAATTAAAGAGACGGTATGGGACAGAGATGAGAGTTGTACATACATTGGTCAGTGACCAGTCAAATGTGAAGTTGAAAGCAACTATATACACAAACTGATGATGGTGGATAAAGACACCGAAACGTATTTGTAACATTTTAAATAATAAACAATAAAATTGACTGAAACCCAGCAATACATTGGAATGAATTAAAGTACAGTCAGGAAAATATACGAAATTATGAAATCTATGGAAGAGCGGCTAAAAGCAACAGCTAACGATCTTCGGGGAAGACGCCGTATCCGTAGAGGACCAGGACTAGCTGTAAGTTAGTTTAGGTAGTAACGGCCATTTGCACCAGTGAAACTAAGGTACACCTTAGCATAAGAGTGACAGTTAAGTGACAGAATTCGTTTGCACCACTCTCACCTAGCGTTAAGGTGAACCGTAACAGGCAAATAATTTAAGGGGAAGATGTGGTGCAGCTTAGGTGGAACCTAAAGTCAGATTCGAAGAATAACCTCAAACAGAACTATTATGTATCATTTCGTAGTCGCAGTATTTTCATGCAAACAAGCCGATTTGTCGTTATTTTACATTACATTTCATTATGAATATTTTAACTAATGATCTGTTATTTGATCATGATGATGATGAGTTCGACCAAGTGCGAGTTCCTAGACTAGTTTACGAGAGAACACATTACTTTAATAGTTTTGATGATGTTCTCTTTTTTCAACGGTTCCCCGTCACAAAGTCCACCGCTCTTTTCATATTGAACCTGATAGAAGAGGAAATAGAGTATCCGTGAGATATGTAAGTAAAAACGATTTTGTATGATATGTAGGTGAGATGTAAATATTTTATTTAATATTAACTTTACATTGTGAAATTCTGTAACCAAGAATAACTATGTTCACGTACATTCAACATAGTCTTTAAATCAAAATAGGTTTAACGTCGGAAAAAATTCACTTCCAGTACATTTTTTAGGAACAATAGTGTGGCGCCTATAAACCAATTGCTGGTTTTCCTGCGATTTTGTGCTACTGGAGCTCACCTTGTGTGCATTACAGATTTTAGTGGAATTCATTTGTCGACTGCATCTAGAATAATTGTCAGAGTGGGAAGCTCACTTGCTCGGTTATACAGTAGATTTGTTAAAATGCCTTCAGTCAATAACATCAATGAATGCCAGTTAAAATTTTATGAAAAATCTCGCTTTCCTCGGGTAGTTGAAGTAATTGACTGTATGCATATAAAAATTGAGTCACCAAGTATGTTTATTCAATACTATTTCGTACACAATAAAAAACGTATTATAAGTAATGTAATAATATGAGACTTTAAATCATGTACTTAGGTGGATCGGATGATGAAGTGTTTGGCGATGGAGGATATAACAGAGGATAAAGGAGAAAGACACCGAAACGTATTTGTGACATTGTAAATAATTCATTCCAATGTATTCCTGGGTTTTCAGTCAATTTTATTGTCACAATTATGGTGTTATGTGATGAGCCCTGCGTTACGTCCCAGGAATACATTGGAATGAATTAAAGTAGAGTCAGGAAAAAGAATATACAATTGTAAATAATAAACAATAAAATTGACTGAAACCCAGGAGAAAATTTTTTTAAATAAAAAGGAGGATATAACATAAGGCCGTATTTATTAACTCCGTTACAACAGCCTGCAAATCGTGCAGAGCAATTATACAACGAGTCGCATATACGGACAAGAAATATAATTGAACGGATATTTGGTATCTGGAAAAGACTTCCACTTCCAGAGTTTCATAAGTTAACATATTGCCCTCCCCCAGTCTTCGTTTGTTCCCTCTTTTTCTCGGCAACTTCTTTCCTTACCATCTTTTTTATATTCCACAACATGTTTGAAATTTTCAAAACATGTTTGAAATTGTGGATAATATTAATTAGGAGAGATTTCTCCTTAAATGAAAAATTTGGAGCCCGTTTTTTATTTTGGAATGATGCCATATTTAATAATATTAATCAATAATAAAATATATTTGTGACCTACACTATGTGGGAGCAAACTTAAACTAACGACTGAATTCGTTCTAAAGATAAAGGTTAGTTTGGGAAGAAAAGGCGGGAGCAAAAGTCAATTTGTCACTTTTAGCAATGTTGCCGGGCTAAACTTCATCTTAGCAAAGTATCACCTAATTGACAGCCGTGCAAAGCTATCTATAGTTAGGGTTAACCCTAATCCAAAGTTATACCTAACTAAGAATGACTTTTAAGAATGACTGGTGCAAATGGCGGTTCGTATTTATATAAAAATTAATTCATCAGATAACTTTATACTTGCCATTAATTTTATTTAAACATCGCATGTAAGTACTTTCTTTACCTATAGTAAAACTAATTGAAAATGAATACATAATGACATTTCATTGATAAATCTTTGAAATTAGAATAAAAATGTATTTTTATAATTTCTAAAATATTACAACTCAAAAATAGAATGGATATATCTACAATATACAAATACATACACTGAAAACCTTCGCTCGGGATTTTCAGGCTCATAATATAGGATTATAGGCGCATCAAACGCGACTTATGCCGACACATTTCAAAAAATCGAGAATAGTTTGTAGTTTGGTTTAGCCAAAACTTTTGCTTATTTTTTTGTTGTAATTTGTATTTCAAAATATATTTTTGATTGTTTAGAACATATCAACTCATTATTTTTTTTCAAATGCTAATAAGTCGGAGTTTTAAATCCTTTAAATTGATTTACGAGCTGAGCAATTTAAAACATGAGACAAGGGGATGAAACATAAAATACAAAGCACGCTGGTTTTAAACGTCTCCTGAGATGTCTAAATTGACGTGTTTTTCGGTTAAACCGAATTAGCTGCAAAAAATATTGGGGTGGGAATTGTTGAATTGAACGCGCACTGTAAAACCGAAATATTATATTTAAAACAAGAATTTCCACAAGTCCAAAATTGCCGCATTTGTGCTTGGCTGGTTTAAAAATTACTTATTTATTTTAAGAGTTAAAATTAAAAGATCAAATTATGAGGTAAATAAGTGCATATACCAAATATTGATATTTTAGACTTGATTCAAAAGAAATTCCTGGGTTCCAGTCAATATTATTGTTTAAACAAGTGGGTTTTTCGGGTTTTTAGGCCGTCGTTCGGTAGAATTTCTTCTTGACGTTTCGCAAGCACGTGCGGCTTGCATTTTCAGAAGTGGTTTGCTTGAACGCTTACACTGTTCTGATGAGCGTTCAAGCGTAGTGGTAGTAATAATGAACAACTATCCCAAAGCTTTCTTTGAACCAATAATAAAACAAAGAATTAATAAAATCTACAATTCAAATAAATGGAACAGCATGAATGGTGTAAATAAAATAAAAGAAGGTGAAGTCAGGTATGTATCATTACCGTACATGCCGGAGATAAACACAAAATAAAGAGTATTCTGAAGCCACATAATATTACTGTGGCGGAAAGAAGTAAAAACAACTTGGTAAGGGAATGTTTCACAAAATTTAAGCCTAGAAGCGATAAGTTGGACACACCTAACGTAATATACAAGATTGACTGTTTGGACTGTGACAACACATATATAGGACAAACAGGGCAATATTTAAAGAAAAGAATATACGAACATAAGTATAGCTTAAGAAAGGTTAGCGAAAATGCAACAGCATTAGCACAACATGCACAACAAAAGCTGCATGATTTTGATTTCGATAACACACAAATATTGATCAATGAGGACAACTATAATAAGAGAAGAATCCATGAAATGATACAAATTAAGAAACATCAGATTGCAATAAATTTCAGATCAGATACAGACAATCTTAGCTCTGTGTATCATACGCTAATTAGATGATCGCTTGCATGAACTGATTGGACCAGGCAAATGAAATGTAAACATCTGATATTGAAGAATTGCCAAGCAATTCTTAGAATGCAAAGAAAAGACGAAAGATAAACAGTTTTTTTGTTTCGCTCGCTTGATATCTAATAAAATATGGAAAATTCAGTGACCAGTCAAATGTGAGTGTTGGTAGCAACAATATACGTAAGTTGAATTTAGATCTCTAAACAATAGATTCTAGTCTTTTCCCAGGCATGTTTGTCCTGACTCATCACCTGAAAACCAATGTTCTGGATGTACTTTTTAATATGTGTGTGATTTGTATTTTAATATGTGAATTTTGGTGAAAGTTTTCTATTTAAATTAATGATAACTGTAAATATATATTTTAGACAAACTGATGATGGTGGATAAAGACACCGAAACGTATTTGTAACATTTTAAATAATAAACAGTAAAATTGACTGAAACCCAGGAATACATTGGAATGAATTAATCTTAATGTAACTTGTCACCTTGGTTTCCTGGAGTGCTACCACTTCACGATTCCTATTGTTCAGGAACTCGTCCAGCTCTGGACGGCGAGTCCTTAGCTCATTGACGTTCCAAGACGCTACTGTAAAACTGTCAGGCCCTTTAGGCATGGAGTTGGGACATTACCGCCTGGACAATGGCTTCCAAGGACTCCCTGTCCATTGCTGCTATTTGTTCCTGCGTACTGCGAGGGGTGGTCCTTTTTGGGGTTGTTTTCCTGTCCTCCTTGCGGACGACCGAAATCTTCCTCTTGGTGTACATGGGGCATCCCCTCCACATAGCGCCCACTTGCAGTTGCGGCCCTCCCCTTCGCCTGGTCGAGGTAGCTGGCAATTTGCGCTTCTGTGGCCTTCACCACATTTGACGCATTTCGCCGGCTGGGTTCAGTGGCGCTGAGAGTGTCCACACCTCTGGCACCTAAAACATTGTCCAGGATCTTGGGTATTACGCTTTTCTTCCATCTTGACGGTCAGGTTGAACAGTCTGGATAATGTTGACGGTGGAAATGAACTTCTCTTAAGGCGGCCTTAAAATTTAAGCGTTCCATAGATATTCTTTACTTAGGATAAAAACGGTGCAAACGGCCTTAACTGGCCAAGTCTAGTAATTCCACACACACAAGATCCGGATGATTAGAACCCGGTCCTCGGAAAGATTTGGAACCCGTACTCGAGCCTCGGGTCAACGGATCAGTGTACCAGAATTAGAGAACCAGAGCATCGGCACACTGCAAATTGTTAGAGGTTGTGACGTCACAAATACCAACGAACGTTTTCGCGCTTAAGACAAAATAGAAAAATAAAAATGCGATAATTTGAGCCAACATTAAATTTATTGCGGAAATATTTTTTTTTTCGGAAATAGCAGGCGTGTACATTATACAACGGTATTTCAAAATCTGTCATCATGCCTATTGCACACTGTGGAATTACCGCTGTAATTTTGGGATAATTGCACACTTTAAATGGACAGATTTTCTCATACGAAGGAAATATTCAGTATTTGTTACTAATAAGGGAAAGTAAAAAACTCCTTTTGCCCCCCAATATAAGTAAAATATGATAATTTCCGTCCTGGTTTCAGTATTTTTGCTTATTCCGATTGGATCCCTTTCTTGTAGAAATGTTTATATAATATGACCTTTATTGTAATTTTTTACTTTGATTTTTGAACATGATGTGTTTGATATTCTTGAGTATGGTACTTGTGTTAAGTTCTTATCCCCTTTAAGTCTCCTTCCTACGGAGATATAGTATTTTAAAGAAAGATCTGAGACATTCTTTTTTTGACATTGTATGGGTATCATCAATGATAATGATGATGAATTTATCATCGCACCAAACATGTGTATTTCTGCAATTGTTAATTCTGTTTCGGGTAAACATTGTTTCGTCTGTTTCGAGAATTTTTTTTGAAAATTGTTCATGAAATTCGTGTATTTGTAAAAACCTTGCACATGAGTGGGAATCTACTTGGGAATTCGTCAGATTATAGTGATTGGACACGTTCAACATGAAAAGGGAACATCTGATTTTTTTGTGAATACTTTTTTACTTTCTCCGATCAAATTTGCAATCCATCGAGTAGAAACTTTGTTATAGAATTTTTTTCTACAAAATTTCAGTTATGTTTTTTCTTTTGTACATTTTCGGGTCTTGCCGGTCTTCCTACTCGCTTGCCACAATGTTCCCGCAAATCATGCCCTATTCAAGCCACTTGAACAACATTTACAACACTTCTAGGCATTGGATGAGTTTGTAATGGAAAACGTTCTGCGTAAATATTAAAAGCTGCTGCCGGAGTTTGATAATACTCCCCGAAAAATGAATGAACATGGTTTTAAAATGTATATTTCACCAACGTCAGAAAGAACGTTACCTTTTTCTTTGAATATACGCCCACCATGAAATTCTGTTTACAAAATGCCCCATTGCTTTCCTGCATCTTGCTATGCTATTTAGCAAACGCGTTAGAAAAAATGTACATTTTCAATGTTTCGCAAAAGAAAAAGGCCTCCTTTACACCGTTTTGAGCTGTGTATTGGAACAAATATAATCAAAGGGTGCAATAAATACAGTTTAAAAGAACACAGAGTTAATAGAACTAGCTGTAAAAAATGTACAGTAACGCAAAATACTATTCTTTTAAAACCAGATCCCAAAGCGTCTCAGTAATTTGTTCTTGGGTAAAATTTTCGCGACTTAGATTAAATGCCACTGGTGCCTCCTTCTCAACGACTGAAATATTGTTAAGGGTGATACAAAATCAAATATCAGCATTGCTGCAGTTTTTTCGCTATAAACAGAATTTTAAAAAAGGATACTTCCACATATTTTTTTGGTTGAATAGACAAACCCAATATTGCTTATCAGTTTATAGGCTAATATTTCGTCCCTGAAATATGAATGTTATTTGTTTGTAGTTTGATGAAACAACCCAGGTATACTATATAAACCTGTTGGTCTTCAGAGTCTCTTTTAGCTTCGAAAATGCCCCAATTTGCTTCCTTAGGTCATCAAATTTTTTCTGAAGAGTCAGACATTCAGACTTCTTTAAAGCCTCAGTATCTCTCATTTGATTAACTGCTCTTTCTGCCAGTTCCAGGTCCGCTACAGATGCATGTATCCGCTGAATAATAGCTTCCTGTTCCTTTTCTTCTGTCCTTAGTGTTTTCTCGGCCTCGTTCTGACTTTCATCTAATAAACAACTTTGGTTTAACAACATCCTAGTAATAAAAAGTCCAAAAAGTGTCACCTAGCTGTTTCTTCCAAGCTGCTAGTTCGGAATAAGTGTCCCTCTGATTGATCAAAAACTGAAAAAAATCGTTGCAGGCTTGAGTACCTGCCAGCAGAAGTGCTGAAGACGATTCTAAAACGCAATCTATTGAAATGGATGTTTCCATGGTGAACGTGTCGTTTCTCCGAATTTTTGTTGCTTTACCTAAAAGAACACTTTAAACTAAGCAGTTTCCGCGAAAAAAAATTCTGGATGGTATATAAATTAAGCCAAAAAAAACCTACAAACGTTTGAAATTCGCTTTCCCAAAACCACTTATTTATGCACGAAAATGAGATTGTCCGATGATATTTGCTGCTAATCAATCACCAATCGATTTTCGGTATCAACAATTCATAACTCCACTTGCACAATTGTCGCTGAAATGTGTTTCTCACAAAAGTATTTAAAGTTTGAGTATCTTTTTTAACGTCGCCCATTGATTGAGGTTATTCAAGAATTCAACAAAATGCGGTGTTGCCACGTATTTTTGAGTTGTTTTCCTTTCGGTTAATTTTGAGTTAGTTTGTGTTATCATAATTGAAGTTATTTATTTAACGAAACTAAAAAAAATTACAAAAAATAAAAATTAATAACCTGAAAAGACCTACATAATCTAAACCGACCCAAATTGAATGAACTTACATGCTAGGAATCCAAGGAAACAATTTTCATTAACTTAAAACGTTTTGTGCAGTTTGGCAACACGGCGCACATTTTAGCCTTAAAACCGTTATTTTAATAAAACTTTGTAAGTATTTTTTGGCTTAAGTTATGGACCATCCAGGATTTTTTTTTCCTGGAACTGCTTAATTTAGTGCTGCTTATTAAAAGCGTTTTTTAAGGTAAAACAAGAAAAAACTAAAAATTCGAAGGGACTCAAACGCAGATATTTTTTCCTTAACCGTCCGCCCCAGTCCTGGAGGTTTGCGCCTGCGCGTTTCATTGCCATGTTGCCGCTATGCAGATATTTGTTACCTAACCATCCGCCCCAGTCCTGGGTGTTCGCCTTGCTCGGATAGTGACTCCTATTTCTATTCTCCTATTCTAACGATGAACGACTAATGATAAAATTAGCATGAATTTCAGCAACAGCAACCGAAATTATAACCTCAGAAAAGCACAGTTTCTTGTGGTTCAAGCACGTTTTTAGTTCGGCTATCAGAGCAAGGCGAACACCCAGGACTGGGGCGGATGGTTAAGGAAAAAATATCTGCATAGCGGCAACATGGCAACTAAACGCGCAAGCGTGAACCTCCAGGACTGGACCGGACGGTTAAAGAAAAAATATCTGCGACTCAAACAGGGACTCAAAAAGGGAGAAAATATAAGCCCTATTCTTTCCGGCTAATTGTCCTAAATGATAAGATCTTGTATAAATCATAAAATAACAATTTTTTGGTATAAGGTAGTTTTAGACGACAATCAAGTAGAAAGAGCAAAAGCACATATAAAGTCGTTATGGACTAGACTGATGATTTCAATTATTAAGCACGAGACATTAGTAGTCCTTGAAACAAGTGGGTTTTTCGGGTTTTTAGGCCGTCGTTGGGTAGAATTTCTTCTTGACGTTTCGAAAGCACGTGCGGCTTGCATCTTCAGAAGTGGTTCGCTTGAACGCTTACACTGTTCTGATCAAAAAGTCTAAAAAAAAAAATCTCTTTTGATATTAGTAGTCCTGTTTTTTCTACACACTAAATGCCGGTTGGTCGTTGCCGCTCATCCCTGTCCGATCTTCTTCATTGATGAAAGCTTAGACAAGGAAAGAGAGTATCAAACCTTTCCTGTTCACAGTTGCAACTTGTAATAGGAAGACATGTTCGCGGTGCCGTAGACAGCCTGCCATGAGTGTGTGTCATGACTGTCATGTCATCTTAAAGTGTTTTGTTTTGAAGTTTCAAATGGAAAACGGAGAGTTATTAACGACATGTTTTTAGAAAAGTGTTTCTAATTTTATTCGGCGTCCAGTAAATTAGTAGTTACTGTGTATCAATTGTGTGTTAGTTTACAGCCCTTGCTTTGTCTTAGAGTTCAGCATAATAAGTAATAAGGCTATGGACTTGTATGAAACAAATCAATCAAAACCTCTAACGTACTTGAAATTAACCTCAAGGAAAAGTGATTTTCTATGTTGAATAGCCGATGAATAATGGTTA
Organism: Dendroctonus valens; assembly: GCA_024550625.1. Classification (NCBI taxonomy): domain Eukaryota; kingdom Metazoa; phylum Arthropoda; class Insecta; order Coleoptera; family Curculionidae; genus Dendroctonus; species Dendroctonus valens. The sequence continues at coordinate 378,965 of JAJTJO010000243.1, forward strand.
GCTCCGATAAATACAAAAATGATGAACATTTTGTTGAACTCTTTAAAAAGAAACACAACGAACAGTTTCATGTATTGGTTAGAATGCATTTATCGTTTCTTTTGGATATGACTACCGAGGAGTAAGTACTCCACACGTTTTTTAATATTCAAGGCTTATAGAAGGAAAAAGTAGGTCTAAGAATAACATGGGCCATATAGTTATCATACTAATAATATTTTATTATTAAACCACGAATGCAAATCATTAGAGTGATGAGTGAAGCACCTACCAGTGGTTTATACAATTATTTATCATACAAAAACACAAATGTACACATACATATTTAAAAACATAAACTTTAAACCCAAATATACTAAATACCGAGCTGAACACTACAATAAGGTCATAGAAGAACTTAGCTAAATCGTTGAAATCAGTAAAATGTATTTTTGAGTCATGGGAATTTTTCTACATCAATTTAATGAGCTATGAGCTGATTTAGTGCCAACTCAGAACACTAGATTTTTTATAGGCGTTCAGTTTAAAAATTGTTGTTTAAATTCAACATTTTATTAGTTATATTTGAACTGTCTTTCTATCTCTTTGCGAATGAAAACGTTATTACCCACATGCTAATGGAAAAGTCTACCATCTATTATTATATGAAGATTGGAGATGCATGATGGCACATTTTCGTTTTTGGTTAGTGGCTAGTTCTGAACTGGCCGCGGTCAAACTTTTGCAAAAAGCTCAATTATTGAACTCTACATCTAAGTATATGTTAATTTTTAATAGCTTTTATATGTATACTGGGTGCCCCGTAAGCACACATGATGAAAAGGGTACTGCGATATTCTTTGGATCAAAGAAAACGATCTGACCTAACTTTGACTAAGAAAAAATGTCTGGCTCCTTTGCTATTGATAGTCAAAGTTCTTCAAAAAAATTGTATTTTTTGAAATATTTTTTAATGGATTTTAATGAAACGCGCCGTGAATGTGTTCCTATGTAACACTCGTTTTGAAATCAACCGCTTTAGGCAAGTGAGGAATTTTTAAGTGTCTTGGTACACAAACTACAAGAATTTTTTATTTGGTAGCTGGAATCAACTGGTTTTCTTGTGAGTTGATGCACTAATCCTCTTATATAACTTACGATAAACTTGAAGGGGGTACGCATGACCTGGTCTGGTAGAACTTCATCTCCTCCTAGGAGTCTTCGTCTACCTGTTGCATATGACGTGCAGTGACACATAATATGTAGAGTAGTTTCGTTCTCTACCTCGCACCCCCTGCAGTCCCGCTCGACGGTTGATCGCTCAGTCCCATCCTGAAGAGGTGTTTTTTGCAAGGGCGTGTCCTGTTAAAATGGCCACTATCCTGCTTATTTTTTGCCTGCTGAGATCTAGCAGTTCGTTTTTACGCACTGGTTGTGGAGGTCCCACCAACTGCCTTGCGGTAAGGAGTCGCAGTGTCTGCTCCCAGTACTTTTTCCGTTCTTCCAAGATCCATTGCCCAACTTCCGCCCTAACTTGGGCATGAGATATACCACGAGCAGGTTCTTGGTTGGTCAGTGGTTGCTCGGCCCCTGCCTTAGCAAGTTCCGCAACAATCTCGTTCCTTTTGCTCCTGTTTGTCCCAGCTGCCCAAGTGAGTTGTACTCTGTTTGAGTTCCCAGCCAGGGTCGTAAGTTCTTTTGCACAATCTAGCACACATTGTGACCTGATTGTGTACGATTCAAGTGCCTTTATTGTGGCTTCATCTCCGGTTACGATGGTAATATGCTTACGTGTGTAGGTTCTTTCCCTCATTTTCCGGGCGCAATTTGTTATTGCTAGTTACTTGCTTGAAAAACGGTCGTGTTTGTGCCCAGGTTTAAGGTAATCCTTTCCCCGGTTCTTCCGGTAAGTTCTGAAAGTTACCGAAATGCGTAGAGTTTTAATTCGATCAGCTTTCAATCCCGTGGGTTCGACTGTCTTCAGCTTTCTGAAGATCGCGCTGTGTCCCAATTCCATCGCTTTCCTGAGGGTACCGTCACCCATACGGTAAGCGCTTCTTATGGCCTCAGCTTTGATGGATAAATGCAAAGGCTCCAACCCCAGGAGTGTCTCCATAGCGGCCGTCGGCGTTGTTGACATTGCCCCAGTTATGTCCAGCCACGCCAGCCTCTGAACGTTGTTCAGAGACTGTCGATAGGTACTGATTTTGGTTCTATGCCACCATATTACGGCGGCATATGGGATTATAGGTTTTACAATGGTGCCGCACGTTCAGTACGAAATTCCCTATGTTTTTCCAAAAGTGCGTTTGCAGGTCCATCAAGCCGTGATTGCCGTGTTTGTTTTCTGTTCCACATGTTCTTTGAACAGTTTCTTATCCAGGGTTACCCCAAGATATTTAACAGTGTCGGACATATGTATTGTGTTGTGGTGTAGAGGACCAGGAGGGTGTGTATGTAGAGCCCATATATAGACATTAGTCTAAGGGCTATAAGATCTCTTTTCTTTGTGAAAGCGATAATAGATGTTTTGGATGGGCTGATTTTCAGCCCTTCCGTGTTACACCATTGTTCGGTGATGTTTAGCGCCTGCTGCATCCGTGATGTCACAGTGTCTCCAAACTTTCCCTGCACAATAATGGAGATCTCATCCGCATATCTCAGCGCATTGAAACTCCTCCCGCCGCCTCCGCCTCCCGCGCTTCCTCGCTGACGTCATTGAGTGAGACGGTAACTGTTCTACAGCTCAGCATGTTTTGGATCCATTCACATATTGAAGGATCCACTCCACGATTCTTTACCGCTTTGACTATTGACTGAAAATGGGTATTGTCAAAGGCTCCCTCTATGTCCAGAAAAGCCGCCAGAGCAATTTATTTGCGCCCTAGTGAGGTTTCTGCCCTCGGCACCAGTTCATGGAAAGCAGATTCGCAGGATTTTCCCGTTTGGTAGACATATTGGTTGTGGTGTAGAGGATTTCTGTTAAGAACATCTTCCCTGATATGCCTGTCGATCAGTTTCTCTAGTGTTTTAAGTAAGAACGATGGTAGGCTGATCGGGCGAAAGGATTTGGCCTGGGCGTACGTCGCACGCCGGGGTTTTGGAATAAATACTACTTTCGTCATTCTCCATTCCATTGGTATGTATGGCAGGGCCAGGCTGGCCCGGAGCATCTTGCACAAGAGGGGCACCAGTAAATCGGTTCCCTGCTGTAGCAGAACTGGCATTACGCCATCTGTACCCGATGATTTAAATGGTCTGAAAGAACTTATGGCCCATTTAACTTAGGACTGGTTTACAATGCTTGAGGCAAGAGTCCAGTGTTCTTTCGGTGTGCACTGTCGGGCCCCGAAAACCATCGGTATCTCCTGTTCTCTGACTGTTATTCTGTTGTTGTCTGACCCAGTATTGATCCAGGAAAGTGAGTCTTGAGCATAAGCTCCAGAGTTTCCTCTTGTTTTGTTGTATATCCCTGATTATAATAGAACATTATCAGTAACTATGACGTTTGCAGTTAATGTCTGAAATTGTTAAATATCAAGGAAACAGAAATACATTTTTTGCGCAAAAGTTATGAAAGCTACAAGATTTTACAAAGAGCCCAAAAATGTATAACAATGATTGGTGCCTTAACTCAGAAAAAATCAGTTGATTCCAGATACCAAATTAAAAGTTCTGGTAGTTTTGCTTGCTCAAAGCGGATTAACTCAGTCATCAAAACATGAGTCTTACATAGGAACAAATCACAGCGAGTTTTATTAAAATCCATCGTTCCATTCTCCCGATATTTCAAAAAAGATATTTTTTTAAAAAAGCTTTGACCATCAATAGCAGAGAAGCGGAACATTTTTTCTCAATAGCTTCATTTGAGCCAAAGAATGTCTCAGTGCCCTTTTGATCATGTGCTTACGGGACACCCTGTATATTAGGTTGTCCAAAATTCTCTTCTTCCTCATAGTTGTTCCATCCCTTTCATTTATCTCATCTGGTAAATCACTTCGGTAATTGTTAATAATTAAATTACAGTCGTTTTTTGTTCAATTTTATCATTAGAATTATTTTTGGCGCTGCTATAGTTGTAATGTTTTAATTCATGGTTTAAAGCAATATTTTTACATTATTTTTGTAAATTATCTATTGCAACGGATAGTTCAGTTTTCAGGCAGTTCTTGGGAATGCGAATTATTGGGTTGACTTTGCATAAGTACGTTGTTTAACATTTTAAATGTTCTTGAAATTCGATGTATTCTAAAAAACTTCTACTTTCTCGGTTTTATTAAGTATTAAACTAACGTTGATCATGAAATTAAATTGTTGAGCTTATTTTCTTATGATCGTAGTTGTGTGTTACATTGATTTATTGACATCAAATTAAATATGTGCATATCTGGCAACGTGTTTTATTACTTATTTTATAAAAATTATACCGCTTTAAGAAAAAATTATCAAAAAATTCAACAATTCAATAATAGGCTTTAATAATCATTTAATGCTCGTATTTAGGCAATATTCATACTAACGTAGAGACAGTTGGACTTGCGCTCTATTCATTTCCGAATTTTGCAGACCGATCTATCAGCATAGGCTCATTTCTTAACACGAAAACGTAGGTATTAAAGCGCGTGAGAGGATGGTACCTAAATCTCAATTTCTGAAAAAAGTGGACTTACGTACTTTTCATATGACGGTGACGATATGACACTTTCGTAATATTTTTGGGTGTACAATATGTCCTTAAAGTCTCGTAGATTAAAACTGAAGGAACATGTTACTCTAATGTCTAACCGTTTTTTACGATATTTTAAGTTTTGTGTAAACAAATATTGCTTGCACCGTTGCAGGAATCAGAATAATAAATATTTTTTGTAAAACAAGCATTTACTGTTCAATTTGGGTTTGATTCCTTTCTGAAAAGGACGGAAGTTTCGCAATGTTTAACTATACTCATAGTTGGCCAAATGATTATTGAACTATTTTTAAATATTGTATAATAATAAAGATGAAAGTTCATGTTCAGGAGCTAATGTCTTTATAATATTTATTTTTGCAGAAGTGAATGTTTTTATGAAAAGAGTAAGTTGCGGAAATGGAATCTAGTACCTTTTGGCAAAAAGTCCAAACATAAGCATCATGAGGGATCCATTTTATCTAAAGAAGTTCTTGATCAGGTGCATCAATTAATATGTTTTCTGAAGATTGAAAAAAGTATGTAAGACTTTATCGTTGTTTTTTGTGCGAAATCGTAGTTAATACCGCCAATTGTATTACAGATTTAACTGTAGAAGGTATATTTAGGCGGACTGGTTCACTCGAAAGGCAAAATGAATTAAAAACAAGTCTAATGCAATGTATTGCCATAAATTTAGAGGACAGTGTGTTTACGGTCCATGATTGTGCCTCTGTGTTAAAAGGATTTCTGGCTGACTTACCAGAACCAGTTATAACTGATATTCAATTTCCTTTATACTGTCAAATAGCAGAATCATTTAGGTAAGTTATTGCCAAATAAACATTTTATTTTATTGCATAGTTTTCACTTTATCGCAAGTTATATCTGGTTAATTTTTTACAGGCTGCATGAACCAAGTCATGAATTGAAAATACTTCAAACTATACAGCTGCTTTTTGTATTATTACCTAAAGAAAACAAATGTCTCCTTCAAGATCTCTTCGAGCTGTTGCACCTTGTAACTCTACAAGAAGAAACAAACCGAATGTCGTCGGAAAATCTAGCTAAACTTTTTACTCCTCACTTATTGTGCCCGAGAAAATTGGCACCTGAAGTGTTGCTCAGAGATTCACAAATGCTGTTTGGCATCGTGGCTTTTATGATTACAAAATTTCCAAAATTATTCAACATTCCATCAAAGCTTTTATTGGATTTCAAGAGTCATTATGAACGGGAAAGCCTGCTTAATGAGTCTGTTAAAGGTAGGACGTAATGACAGTTATTAAGTTAGAATGTTACGTTTTTTTTTCAGGTGCTGCACATACAGTGTTTACATTCGTTGATAACGAATTAACTGCCAAAGAAAATGAGGAGAATGTTACTGACTCTGCTCTAGCTCAGTTGTATGCCCACATTCAGGGATTGCCGGACAGTTCCAGAAAGCGGAAACTTGTCAAGCAGTTTAATAAACAAAATGGCCATGTAAAAAGCGATCAATGATCGAAATAAGTATTAGGAACTGACAGTTTTTTTTAGGGCACTCCACTGCAAGTTATCCGAAGTTCGGTACCAAAGAATAAAAGTTTTAGCGATTCCATCAAGAAGCACATGTTTCATAAAAAGCTTTTGAAAAATGCCCGAAGTACGGGTTTATCGATGTTGACGAACGCCAGTAGTGAAGAAATACTAAATGTGAGTGAATTATGTCTGCATATTTTCTATTGCTTCTCATGCTTGTCACTCATTGTTTTAATCTGTGATTTCTTTGCTTAATCTTTTGCTGATCAGCAAATTATTAACTGTTCTTGTCCATAATTATCAAATGGAATTAATACGTTAATAATTTGCAAGTTAATGTTGTAACGTCGCTTTTTCCATGCATGCATCATGCTTCTCTATGTCATTTTAGAGTCCCACCATTCGACACAAAACGCCCACTAGGGCGCGACTTTTTTGTCATAATTTTGACAGTTGTTCAGATGACGAAACTACACCCAAAAAACTGAAAGGATCGCAAGGTACACCTGTAAAACGCTCTAGAAGTAAAAGTGACTCAGATTTAGGTAGGTTTGGGTTCTTTCGGATACCCGCTGCGATTTTCGTTTGTTCTAGTCAGTTAGAGGAGGGCAGTACTAAGAGTTAAAAGTGAAAAACTATTTGAATTTATTTTAGTTTTTTTCTTACTTGGATTGAGAATTTTTTGATCTGTTTTTTATTATTATGATGAAACTAATCATAATATTCTGTTTGGCAAAGAAGACACGGTCTTCTCGATAAGCAACTTATAACAAAGCTGCCTAAAATGTTAGCTTGTTGCTCCAACATGTTGGGTCGAAACACATTTAACATGACTTCCTATCATAAATGTCTTTTTATAGGTTTTCTGTTTTAAGATTATTATTGTGTATACTTTCCTGACTGTATTTCAATTTAATTCAAAAGAAATTCCTGGGTTCCAGTCAATATTATTGTTTATTAGTCAAAACATTTTACAAATACGTTTCGGTGTCTTTCTCCACCATCATCAGTTTGTAGGTCTAGATGTTTCCACCTTCACATTTGATTGGACATTAATTAATATATAATAATAATTTCTTTAGCATGATTGGAGTGGCCTTACAATTGCGAGTTTCGGCAACCCTAGTTTTGTTAACTTATCTCTAATAGTTTTTGATATATGTCAATTGTTTAAGAAAAAATGCCATGTTCAGATGTTTACGAAACAAGCTATATCTAAAGAACGGTTCTAAATTCAAAACCCAAATGATAGTTAGATGACATCCCAAGCGAACCGCAGATGACATTAGGGTACCCATTTTTACAAACATTGACATAGGAAAATGTCAAAAAATTAGTTTCGTTTCTTATTGTTTAATCATAGCAACATTTTCAAACAGGACCAAAAAAGTTTGTAGGTAGTAGTTTTTTACAGGGCGATTCCTCAGGTATTTTTAAGATAAAAAGTCCATATAGGCATGGGTTTGCTGGCAAGCTACAGGATGTTAAACAATTAATTGTTATTTTTATTTGCTCTCTATAATTTTTCAGTTAATTTGTGTATTTGAACGAAGCTACATGTTTTCCTCTCTTTCTCATAATCAATCAAAATATATAACATTTTTACGTAAATATGATAGAGCAATAGATTTATATATATATCCGATGTCATAGCGTCTTGCGCCTTCCGGTTCCTCGCTTCCATCCTCTTCTGTCTTCCAATTGCCCTGGTTGTAGGTTTCGTTCCGACATGGCCTTTTTTATTCCATCCATCCATGTCGTCTTGGGTCTTCCTCTTTTCCTTCTCTCTGTTGGTGTCCATCTGAGGATTTGTTTGGGAGTTCTTGTGTCATCCATCCGCTCAACATGCCCGTAACATCAACTGACTTCTTCGGATTTATTCTATTATGTCTGTCTTGACGTTCATGATAACTCTGATTTCCTTATTAGTTACCTTCTCCAACCTTGATTTCCCTGCTGCTCTACGCCAGAAGTCCATCTCCAGAGAACGCAACCGCCGCTCTAGATGGGTAGTAAGTTGCCAAGTTTCGCATCCATACAGTACTATACTTTTAAATATGGAGTTCTAAAGGAGGTGTTTCCTTTCTTGGGATATACATGTTGACCATAAGATGGAGTTTAGGCAGCCGATCACTTTCTTCCCTTTTGTGATTCGTTGTTCTATTTCTTTCTCTGTGCGGCCTCCAGTCTCAATTTTTGTTCCAAGATATACGTATTCGGTGCATGCTCTTATTGTTTCTTCTTCTTCTGGGTGTAGTAGGCCACCTCTGTCGTTTTCGATGCACAAATATTTTGTTTTCGATCGATTCACTGACAGTCCCCATTCTTCGAACTCTTTAAATAGTCTTCTTGTCATGAATTCCAGGTCCTCCTTGTCCTGCGCCATAAGAACCTGGTCAACTGCAAAATGTTAAGAATAAAGCGTTGAATCTTCATTAATGGTTATTCCCATTCCGCTGCATGCTCTTCTCCACTTCCTTAGTGCTTCATTGAGGTATAATATATCTTAAACAATGTGGGGGACAGACAGCAGCCGTGCCTCAAACCCTTTGTAACTGGAAAACTTTCTGATAATTCACCATTTAGTTTGACCTTTGATGTTGTTTGATCATAAAGTTGTTTTACAGCTGTTATCAATGTATAGCTAATCCTGGATCTCTCCATTACTTGCCACTGCTTTAGTACGGGAACGGTGTCATATGCCTTCGTAAGATCCACAAACAGAAGGTACACCTCTCCGTTTCTTGCTACTTTCTTCTCGGTTAGTTGGGCCAGACTGAAGATATGATCTATGCATGAGCGACCCGCTCGAAAACCTGCCTGTTCTTCAACTTCTTGGTGTTCGTATTCTTCTTCTATTAAACTTTGGATGACTTTTCCATAGAGACGGCTCATGGTGCTGGTAACGGAGATATACCTATAGTTGGAACATTCATCTCTCCTTCCCGTCTTGTGGATGGGAGTAATCCAGCTTTCTTTCCACATCAGAGGTACTCTCTCACCATTCATGTATCTAGTAAAGAGTTTTTGAATGTGTTTGATGAGTTTTTGCGTTCCCCAGTTAATCAGTTCTGCGGGTATTCCTTTTGGTCCGCTGGCTTTGTTATTCTTCATTGACTTAACTACTTTCCACATCCTTTCCTCCTTACTTTCTACTCGTGGGGCCTCTACTCGGTATGGTTTTGGAAATGCTGCCAGATATGGTGCTCTATCTTATTAAGTTCTTGTGAGTAGTGTTGGTGCCATTTATTCATCTTTATAGGCTGGAAGTTTATTCTATTTACTGTGTCAGTATTTAAGTACAGTCTGATTAGTTTTCAGGCTGCAGACGATCTAGTGCCCCCTATGAAGTTGTCGATCTCTTTACATTTCCTTTCCCATGTGTCGTTTTTATTCTGCTTTATCATGTTTTTAAACTTTGCCTGTTCTCGTTTGTAAGTGATTTTATCATCTGTATTTTGTGTATTAAGCCATTTATGATATGCCTGCTGTTTTGTGTCTCTCTGTTGCTGTAGCTCTTCATTCCAGGTCAGGTTGTTATATTGTTTTTATACCGGCGGGTGTTATCCATGCCTAGTGCTTCGTTGGCTGCTGATTTTAAGGCTTCCGTAACATGTGTATATAGGTCGTCGGTCTGACGTGTTAGATATTCATTATCCAGCTTTTGATCCAAGCGGCTTTGGTATAGGTGTCTAATATTATGTTCGTGGAGGCCTTTGATGTTGAATTTAATCTCAACCAGTTTATCCCGAATCACACTTTCCTGGTTTTGTGTGTTATTGGATATGTTAAACGGCACATGGAGTATGGAGGCCAAGAGATAATGATCCGTACCACATTCTATTCCTCTATACGCCCTTGTGTCTAGTACTTGCCATTTCGTATTTTGTTTCACTATTACATAATCAATAATAAATTTTAGTCCTTTGGTGTGTCGGTGCCAAGTGTATTTGTGGATATTCTTGTGTTCATAGAACCCATTTAGAATGTTTAAATTGTGTGGTTCGCATATTTCAATTAATCTTCGGCCATTGTTATTTAGGACTTCTTCACAAAACTTCCCAATGATGTTACTGTCTGTTCTGCTCCCGATTCGTGCGTTCAGATCTCCGAGCACAATATATTCGCGTTAGTCTTCTAGGTTAGAAAGTTTCTCGTCCAGCTGCTCATAGAACTCATCTTTGTCTGGTTGAAGCGCATCTCCATTGGGGCCATACGCCGCTATTATAGATACTCTGTGTTCATGGATATTCAGATTTGCAGTTATGATTCTTTCATTGAATGTGTTCCAGTTAGTCAGGTTCTTATAGTATTTCTTATTTTTCAGCAGTGACACGCCCTTACACGCTCTTTTGTCCCTTTGAACTCCGCTATATATGTGCATGTAATTCGCAATCTGTTCCACTCCGTTTCCCTTCCTTTTTGATTCTGTAAGTGCAGCTATGTCTATATTCATCTGTTGCATTCCCTTCACAACATCTTCTGATTTTCCTTTTAATCCCTGTACGTTCCAGGTTCCAATAATCATTTCCTTATTCCGTTGCCGTGGTTGTTTCTGATATGGTCCGTCCTTAATCCGAGGCTGCCTGCGAGGTTTTTTAGCATTGTATGTGTTGTAAATGTAATGAGGAGCTAGCCCATTGCCATAACCCCCCAACCTGGAGGGCCAGGAATTTGTCTTCTGGGTTTTCTTCCCCTAGCCTTTGATGGTCCAACATCCGTCCTACAAGGCAGTAGCCGCCGTACCCTGGCAGGGGCCCTGACAGGGTGCTAACATCCGAGCCAGATGAACCCTGTTTTTTTACGAGGTTGTTACTCCTCCCCTTCACTCTTTTTCATCCTGGCTTAGGACAGGCTTTGGCCGGTTAAGTGCCATTTAGAAAAAAACTTATTTTGCGATTCTTTTTATATAAATGTTTGTAGGCTGCATGCACCCATATGCTACAAAATGGGTACCTTAAAGTTATATGTGGAGTTAGCTTGGGCTTTCAGCTCTACCTACCAAATTTGGTTTTTGAATTTAAAACCGTTAATTTTTGGGCTCGACTAGTTATTACCGGAAACAAAATTTTTAGTCTCTTAAACAACTCATCCTGTATGGTGTCTTGTAATAATATTGGAAATCGTCCTTTTCGCTTCGTAGAAGTATTTAAATTAGTGGTTCCCAAACTTTTACGTCTTATTGGCAGGATTTTTTTTATTAAAGCGGTGAAATTAGGTATGTAGTGTCCAAAGTAGAACCTATTAATTTGGTAATTGATTTGCATTAGATTAATGCTGCAATTACATTTTATTTGATTTTTTTTTCAATTTGATGGAAATATTTTGTCGTATAATATTTTCCGAGTGCTCTTAAATTTCGTACGCATCTTTCGTGTTAAGATATATAATTTTTTTACATTATTTTATTACATTTTTATACATTTTAAATGATGTTCAGCGAGTGATCGTGATGGATCTTTTAAAAAAATTCGCCGGTTTGGTTCCCCCGATTTTAGTATAAACACAGACAAACGTGTGTTTATAAGCACACCATTGTTTAAAAGCCGTTTATAAAGACTATGAAAAGACAAATGTTTCTGTAGGGTTAATCAACTATTAAAATATTGCATTACTTTAGTTATAACAAAACGACTATTTGAGAACATCTAAGTAAACATTGATGCGTTTGAAAATAATGCACAAAATCAAATTACAAATTATGTCACTATTTGCAATTACATTATCAATGTGATTTAAAATGATATAATGATATCAAAGTGGTCAAGATTGGTCGTTTTTATTTCGAGTTATTTCGGAAACCGAAACAGTTACTTTTTCTTTGTATTATTATTTGCAATCTATCCAAGACATTCAGCAATTTCATATATGATTTACACAGGTATCAAAGGTACTTACATTAAAGCCCAAATGGGGTTTGTGGGTGTATGTGACAGAACAACGAACATTTAAATATAAAGAACACAAGTCATTTAGGTATGCACTCCACCGAAATCGTTCATGCAGGTACAGTGGGCGGGATCGTTTCAGCCGCATAGTGATATTGTCGCTCAACAGGTCTCTAACGAGTTGGTTAGGATGCACACTCAGACGATCTTGATATCTAAGCGAGAATCTATTTATTTCTTCCTTGATAGTTGAGATTTTTAGGTCGGCGTGTAGGACACCATTTATTTTTAACATGTCAGGGTGCTTGGGCAATTAGATGGAGGGTTTTCGACAAATCTCTGGAGGATCTCCAAGTTGGAATGGCTTGTAGACCGTATGTCCAAATCCAAAGCGATAACGGTGAACGATGTCCGATTAGCCAATACATTCTGTTCAGCCTCAGGTTGAGCTCGAGTCTCTTGGATTTAACATGTTTGTTCCAGACAAGTCGACGATCGAGGTGCAGTCCTAGGAACTTAACATGTTCCTTCTGAAGAATCCGATGGCGGAACATGCGTTCCATGCATGTTGGTTTTCTTAATGTAAATAGTCATTTTTCGTGGCTTGCATTGCAAGATGGCTTTATCAGCATATAAAATGATCATTACTCCCTCGCTGACTGTTAGATCATCAATATACAATCTTGTGGTATTTAGGATTGATATTGAAAAATTTGGATTGCGCTTCTACAACTTTAACTCGAAAAGTGCGGTTGTTTATTTTGTTAACTTTTAATCGAGACAAAAACTCGGGCAGGTTCTTCTTTATCTTGTAGAGCAATCCATTATGCCAAACCTTGTCAAATGCCCGGGGAAATATCCAAAAACATAGCAGAACAGAGCTTTTTCGTTTCTAACGTTCCATCCTAGAGCTTTGCCATTTCGCAGTTTATTATTATTATACAGTGCCCGAGTAAATAATGAGACCCCCCCTTTTATTTTTTGAACCTTTATAGCCATTGTCACAAAATTTGGGACACTTAAATGAGATCAAAATGTCCATCTTTTGACATCAAATTTACTGCTGAAAATGTCAAAGTGACAGTTTTACGCCATTTTCGTAATGGAATGGGTGGTCGAGTGACCCCATGTTTTGAAGGTCTGTTCATCCTCCAGTCAACCTTCAATTTGCAGATCATTTGTTTCAGTGGTTTTCGAATGACCGGTTGTCAATTGAATATCTGATGAGTTTGTTGTTGTTTTTTCGCTCTGTACTGACTCCACCCTAACTGTAATTATCACATACAGCAAAGGCCACCCAGATACTTTTAAACTTTATTTAAAACACAAGTTGAGTGCCACACACGATTATCCATTTATAAACTCAGAAAAACAGCTTAACTTTTAGGAATTCTATTTTATTAAATGTTCAAAATTTTCTCCCTTAGCGGCCTGGCTATGGTAAAGTCGATGCGTGAATTCATCTCTAACTTTTGCGAATGTGTCTCTTGGTATTCCAATGTGAACGTTCCTTATTATTTCTCTTAAGTCTTCAATTGAGCCAGGTTTTGTAATATAAACTTGGCTCTTGAGATATCCCCAGAGAAAAAAGTCTATTGAGGTTAGATCGGGCGACCGTTCCGGCCATTCGAAGTACTGGAAGAAAGTCCATTACTTTCTTCCAGTACTTTTTTCCGGTCTGCCAGTATTCACATTGTTTTAGAGCAATTTTCTGTAATAATTACGGCAAATGGGACTCTCAGGGAATTTTTCGTTGAACAATCGTACCTGTATCTCATAAACAAATTAACAAAAATCGAACTCATAACACCCATAACGATTTTATGGTATTTGCCACGGTTTACGAAATAACACATAAAAAAGATCAATTTTGGCCACCCCGTGTACTTAGTAGTCTGAAAATGCTCAAAAATATTATAAATGAAATCAAACATTTTCTCGAAAGATGTTATCTCTTTTTAGAAGGGGTTCGTTGGGGTGTCTAGGGTGCTTTTGATAGGGGGAAATGAGTTAATCATACTCTCAATTAGCTTTCCCCGTCATATTATAGTAGACGTGTTCTTGGATTTTTCGTTGCTGGCATACTTTTTGACAAATTGGTATTTATACTTTGAAAAATCCCACCTTGTCTAGCGTAAGGACGATTAGATTGACAGATAGAATCACTGACATAAACTAAACCAATTGAAAGCACTAGGACAGGGGCAGTTAAGCCATGACCTGGAATTGCAAATTATCATCTAAGCTTAGAGGGTGGTACATTGTCTAAGCGAAAGGTTCTTTCTTGGTAAACATGCTATGATTTATACAAACTGCCCGGACCGGGTGAAAAACCGCAATCAAAGCGCCCATAGAAAGTTTCGTCCTCGACTATACAGCATTTCAAAAACTTAAACTAATTTTCTATTGAACCTTAAACATTTGCATATTTCTTTTCTTTCCAAATTTCAGCATTTTTCTAGTGCACCTTTCGAAACTTCAAAGTTTAAATCTAAGCATTTATCGCGCCGGGCACTTTGTATATTTGATTACTGTTATGTAGGCATTTATTTTAACTTCTTTATCATTCATAGTAATGAATTGCAAATGGGATACAAGTATTAATCTACAGCTACAGGGTGGTGCTCTTTATTCAATGCTTTAACTCATATTTGACATTTTAAAATTAGCTTAACATATACAGGGTGCCGCCAAAAAAACTTACATATCAAATTCATACTTTTTTATGAAATATCCTATATACAATCGAATTATTAAATTTGATAGGAAATATGAAGGTGAATATAGAAATGGGAAGCCATTTTCCAAGCCTTTTGATAAAATGTGGAAAATATTATACTAAATGAGATAATATGGAAAATTTTAAGTAAGAAACAGCTAAATGGAATAGCAACTTCCATAACTGATTTGCACCACAAACCACCACAAATTCCGCTTCTTTTTTACAACAACGTTACTAAGACACTTATAAACACAATCAAAATAACTAGATCTTTTTTAAAGCAACTAAGCCCTATGGGATTCACTACTTATTCACGCTGCATAATTTATGACATTTTGGCATAGGTAACACAAAAGGCCATTTTGCTACTTAATACAAATTTAATTTCAATGTTAGGTTATACACAATGTCCAAAAATGTATGATTAAAAATATAAAAGCTTCTTACTTAAATTACTTTCTTATTTTAAACTAAACTATAAGTTTTACATCATGAGACGACTTTTCAAGTAGTTGCGATTTGCTGCACGAATTTTAATTTATAATAGAAACCGATATTTTAGTAGCACTAAATTCTTAAAAATGAAACCTAAATAAATTATTAATTTCGTATATTTTTTCCTGACTGTACTTTAATTCATTCCAATGTATTCCTGGGTTTCAGTCAATTTTATTGTTCACCATTTAACAATAAAATTAAATTTTTAACAATAAAATTGACTGAAACCCAGGAATACATTGGAATGAAATAAATTATTAAGTAAATCAAAAAAATTAAAAACAAGACTGACGAATTAAGTGTTAAAAATAAAAAGGAAAAACATTTGTTTCCCAAAATTACACATTTAAAAATTGTGTTTATGTGATCACTGGTGGTAGGATGAGCGTTATAAACCATAATGAGAATATCAATTTTTACAGTTGCAGGATAAACTTTTATTTTCACAAATTTTTCTTACTAATTGCCACAAAACCGTATTGAAATATCGAAATCGCTCTAAATTCAACGTTTTAGAAGACTACTTTTCATGAAATATGAGTATATATCGCAATTATCTGGAGAAGGATTGATCTTATAATATTTTCCGATAATGTAAAAATATATACGGTGTCTCATTTGAAATAAGACAGAAATTTGAGTCGAAAATGATTTCAATTCGAAACGTAAGTTTCCTCCTGACCTCCTGAATTGAATGATGACCTGTTATGAAATATACGTTGTTTATAACTACATATTGAATCTCCACTTTTCTGAATTTTCTCCTACAGTTTCACGTTTTCCTACATTACATTAGAAATGGTTCACATCTTTTATATTATGCTTTATTAAATATACACATATGGCGTATACACGTATTAAATAAAGCACACATTTGTGACTTTTTTGGGCAAACCCAGTATAGTTGAAACTAATTTGCGGCCTCGAGATATCTATTCGTTTTCCTGTTTCGAGATAGAAGTTTCAGACAGGAGGGCCACTCGGTACGTATACAGGGTGGTCTGGAATGAATACGAAGAAGAATTAGAACGTTTCTAATGAAACCAAGTCAAATTTATTCCATAAATTTTACAATCTAAATTAAAATTTCGATATAACTTTAAAAAATTGTGGGTTTTTGGTGGTTGGAAATTCGAATTTAATCTTAGTTTTATGGTATCTTCTAGAGGGTTTCTTCTTCTATGCTGTTTGGTTATTTTTAGCACACATTTGCTCGACTGATTGTGTTAAAGTAAAAAGGTTTTGTTGTTGATGAAACAGCCAGTTTTCACTTCTTCTCACTCAGCCAATTTTGACTGAGCAACTGAGCAAAATGTCTACAATTGACCTCAATATATATCCTTATTCTTTCAGTTAAATATTGCGTGACTCGAAATAAGAAACTTTTTTGGTTCTTTATAAAAGAGTTTATTATAAACTTTATAGATGGAAATCCCGCCATTATTTTTCTTTATTATAAGCCAAATGTTTTACGTTACCCTAGATGGAAAATCTAAGAGATCAAGAGCAGGCCGACGAACGGTCCAATAAAATTGACTGCAGCGACGAATCTACCTGTCTGGAAATCGTTCATTCAGGAATTTCGAACAAAAAATAACAGAAACAACATAATTTGCCTTATGTGTCTAATCCATACACAAGGTGTCCGGAAATGGTGCGCAGTTCTAGAGGAAAAATTAGTGGGACAAGCTCCTATAACACTTTCGAAAACTCAATAATAACTGAACTACAGGGCGTTAAAGTTTAATAAACTTATTGCCTAATTAAATATTTAATAAATAATAATTAATTCTAAGTACACTTGTTTCCATGGCACGCTCTGTTAAAAAGTTGGAAATAATTTAACGTGCGTTATCACTTACACCGTGCAAAACAATTTAAAAAGAAGATTTTCTCGAAAACGACCCAGTTTAGAGAGATGTAACAAGTAAATCTTTTTTACGCAAATTTGAGCGCTCTTTTATTTTTGGACCCTTTAACATTAACGGATAAATGTCAACTTTTGATAAGTAATAAGTGTGCCAAATTTGAAAACAATTATTTAACCTACAAAAAAGGTATTACAAAAAATACATTTCAAAAATCTAACTTTAAGGCCCTGTAGATCAGTTAATTTTGAGTTCGAGCTAAGTGTTGGTCGCACCATTTCCGGTCACCCTGTATATACAGGGTGGTCACTCTTACAATGTACACCATTGGGATCTCGTAAACGCAACGAGATACAGAGTTGATCAGATGACGAAAAAGTTGAGCATTTTAATGCTTATTTCAAAGCCATACTGAAATTAACCCTAGATGTCATGGTTTTCGAAATATCCTGGAAAAACTGAAAACATGTATATTCACATGTACAAAAATACTCACAGCAAAAAAACTATTAATCCGATTTGGATGAAACTCGGGCTACGTACATTTTTAATAAATGCCCTTTTCATGGTTGTGTCAGATTTATTTTATTGGTGTCTAGTATTGCATAATAACAGTCCACTTTGATTTTTCTCATGGACGCCATATTAACTTTTTATCGCACTAAATAGAGAAAAAAATCAGCTTTTTAATGGTGTGACACACTTGGGTGAAAAAGTAATATTACAGTTCAATGGAATCAAGACTCCATGGGAAATAATTAACCATTTCATACAAAACCGGCTTTATTACGCAACACATGTAATCTTACAAAAATTGTTCGAAGTGACCTCCTCTATGATCTATGCAAATTGTGTTCTTCTGTGCATATTTCATACTGCACTGCGAATGCTTTCTGCCTTAATCGACTGAAACGTTTCCAAAATTTATACTTTAAAAAATTGTATATTTTGAGCTGGTCCATCATAAGCTCTATCCTTCACGGCTCCCCATAAGAAATAGTCAAGAGGACCCAAGCAAGGAGATCGGTCTGGCCGTCGCACGGGTCCATTAGTTCCAATTCATTTATGGCGAAACCGTTCGTTTAAATATTCTCTAACAATTCGCGCATTATGTGGACCTGCACCATCCTGTTGATACCACTTTAACTTTCTTAATGTTGTCAGGGGCAAATTATTTAACATTTCCTCAAACTCATTTTGGAGGAAACGTAAATATGTCGGACCATTCAAACGATCAGGTATAATATGAGGTCCCAGGAGATTATTATCTAGTAGACCGCATCAAGCATTAACAGAAAAACGAATTTGTGGCCTCACTTCCTGCACTAAGTGTGGATTCCGAATAGAAATGTTTATTTTTTCTGTTCAACATTCCACTATTCGTAAATAAGGTTTCATCTGACCATAGTATTTTAGTAGCGAAATCAGCATCTTCCGTCAGTTGAACTTGAAACCACTGACAAAATTCGAGCCTTCTTTGATCGCCGGATGTAAGTTTTGTACGGGTTAAAACTTAAAGTCGTGATTTTATGTTTTTGGAGAATTTTCTGAACCCCAGATTGCAATCTCTAGCAATTTTCCGTTGACTTGTTTCAGGATTAATATGGACTTGTGCCAAAACATTAATTACATTTTGATTACCATTCACGACACGGGTTCTTCTTAAATTCTGCAAGGTTCCAAACTGTTCTAGATGAACAAACAAACGCTGGAAAATATTTCTATTTGGTTACGTCTTTCGGGATAGAGCTCCTCATAGTTTCGCGCTGCGTAGACAGAGTTTCGATTATTGCACAAGTAAACATTATACATCTCGTATCAAGTATGGGAAACCGTTCTCAAAAAATCCATCGGGTCTTATAGATACAATATATTTAGTGAAAACTAGGGCTCAAAATGTCTTTCTCTAATTGAATGATGGTTTTCTTGGTCCCAAATGTGATTGTTCTTCCAATTATAAACACCATATCGTATAAAAATGGCCTTATCTAATCTTATCTTTATGTTTATCTCTGACTATTTTTTCATTTAAAGTGTTGTAAAACAAAAGTTTAAAGCACCTAGTCACTTTCATAATAAACATTTTTTAGTATTGCTTCATTCCCCTGTGGCGAGTCTGCTCCCCTGTGGCGAGTCAGAAGCGTGTAGAGCTTATTTATGGATTTTCCGCACTAAATTAAAAAGTCCAAGTTTTAATTGATTGATTGAAAACTGGTGATAGATAACCAAACGGCATACCTTTACACTAAGTTTAAATTTGAACTACCCACCATCAAAATCCACCAAGTTTTGCGAAATTTCAATAAAAATTGTGGAAAGAATAAATTTCAAATTGAAATAACAACTTTAACGTCCTGTATTCCCATCACCGAGCAATATTTTACTAATCGTATCTAGAATATTCAGTTAGACTATGGCGTATTCATTAGGAATCACTCTGTATAGCATAACGCTCTATTGAAATCTTCACAAATAGGAATGCCGGGACTGCCCGGAAATTATTTGACTAGTACTCCAGCTTGTCTCCTAAGTCGAGCGAGTGATGTTTTCACTCCAGAAGAGCATAGTAGAAAGAGTATGTCGCCCATTACTAGGTCTGCACAACGAATGTCGAGAGCTATGCAGGTTAGTAAATAAAATATTCTGACATTTGTTTCATCGAGTTCTGATTTTCACTTTTAATTGCTCGCTGCTTAAACTGCATTTGTGTGTTAATTTTCCTATTTAAACTGCTTTGTCGTTCTATGTCGTAAAATGTTTTTCATGTCATGTTCTTGTTTCCTTTCATGCAAAATTGATTTTGACTTGTTAATCAGGAAACCATGATGACCCCTCGCAGTAGAAAACCCGTTCTTTTGGTATCTGGCACCAACATAAACAACCTCACCAAATCAAGCCCTAGATTACCGCATTTACAAGAAGAGACTCTTAGTCGACCCATCTATGAACCATTGGAAAGTAACATGTTAACAGAAAACACACTAAGTACTCCGCAATCGAAGAATGAAGAAATTAGATCAGGAGGCGGACGACTTTTCAAATCAAAAAGTGATGGTGTTTTGAAAAGTGACCACATTACTTCCGAGGAAAAATTCAAGCTAAATAAAACCGATAGCCCGAAATCGCTGAGTACAAACTTTAAACAGTATCTGAACAGTCGGGATATTGTCACTTTTGACAGTCCCACTGATTCCAGTTTTGCTAGCCGTTCAGATGATTTTCAATCGTATACTGAAGGGCCTAAAAATGAGTCAAATTATTTAAAAGATCATTGTGACACACACGTAGCATCTGATCAACAATTTTCAGATTCTATGCTGTATATATTAAATGGTAACAGTCCAAGTGATGAATGTCTGATGAACGATAGTGTCGGGGAAAAAGAACTAGTTCTTAAACCAAGACAGTTTGATGAGAATGGGAAACCAATTGTGTTCGAAACGTCGTTTTAAGTCTTCTGGGAAGATGGAACACATAACGAATATTTTATTGACTAATTTAAATCTGTTATTTGCAAGTTTTGTGAAACTTTGATAATAAGAAACAATAAAAATTGTCAGTAAAGAGTCAACATTGTTGGCCGAATTTCTAATAATTGCATAAAATGCACCAACAAAAAATAATGCTTAACAATTGTGTATATTTCATCTCTTATTGGAAGTTATTACAATATGTTTCTCTAGCCACATCCTTACTTCCAAGTCATGTTGGTGCACTACAAGCAAATATATTTTTTGTTATTGACTGTATTGATATTTTATCAAAATAAATGATGTCCAACTGTAATTATTAGTATTCATGTTTCATGAAAACCTTAAATAATATTTTTTTCGTCTGCACACGATTTCGAAAAATTTAAAGCTGCGTCCAGACCTAAAGCTACTCGAGCGGGATTAAATCGCGATGTAATAAAATTTCAGGTTTTTTTATTATATCACTTATGACTAAGGTTTTTAGGATTAACGTACTACGATTATCGTAAACATTTGTTCTACTTAGTGTCCAAAATTAATTGGTAATCTTATCACAATGTAAAGCTATTTTTACAATTATTTTAAATCGAACACCCTATAATTATCTTGTGCTCATCGGATGTAGAATTAAAATGGGAATTGAATTATCCATTGTTATCACGTCTTTTCATATGACCAACGGGAGTTATCTTAGATATTTGTCAAGGAATATTTAATTCATCATAATTTTAAATTTCCATCAACAATTTGCCATGGTTTAATTATACTGAGTGTCCCACCCGGAACCGCTGCGATCGATATCTGGCAAACTATAATCAGGAGAAATTTGAAAATTGGACAGAATACGCAAGTCGTTGGGGGCAAGCGATCTAAATTATTTTCAAGATCGCCACACTTCCGGTTGTACCGGGAGTAGGTATCAACTTGCTTATTTTAAATGGAACACCCTATATATTATTACATTTTTGAATTCAACTCCAAATTATTTAATAGTTAATTATCAAAAATGGGGGGCTCCCATTTGAAAAAATTGATTTTGGGCGATTTTCTCAACGTCATTTTGAAACTTATTTTTTTAACACTTTGTACTAACAGTTATTAAAATTTTGTCGAAAGTCCTTTTCAACAGGAAATGGGACTCAAATTAAGTAGCACATATTCCCTTATAGGAAAAATGAATAATTATTCGAGTGGCTGCAACTGTCATTTTTTACATAAAATTTCAAATATGTAAAAACCGGTTAGACTTAGGTATAGGAACATGAAATATATTTAGAATTTGGAATAGAATTCAAAATTGTAATAATTCATAGGGTGTACCATTTAAAATAAGCAAGTTGATACCTACTCCCGGTACAACCGGAAGTGTGGCCATCTTGAAAATAATTATTATTAGTATTCACCAATATATAATATACAGTGTGTCCAGTATAAAATGATGTACATGGGGATATTGGAAACCGTTAGAGTTACAGGGTGGACCAAATGGGGAAAAAGTTGCGCAATCAAGTGCCTATAAATAATCTATCATCAACTTCTTTGAACTCGGAATAGCAACGGATATACAGGGAAAAAAAGAAAAAAGTGCGTTTTATAAAATCCTTTATATCGTGTTTATTATAAAAGATACTATAACGAAATTTTCAGGGTGGGGGTAAGAAATGATCGTGAATTTGAAAATAAAGTAAAAAATAATCTAGGCCCACTATGTTCAATGAGGCCGAAGTCAACTTTTGTTTTTCTTATGGGCGCCATATTGAATTTCTGCATTTTTAGATTCCCCTTTAAATATGCTCTTCAACCATGTATAACATGTTTATGTTCGGTCAAGATAAATAATTAAAATTAACAAAATTAAGATTTTATGGTAGTAGGCATTGATATTTCTCTTCAATTTCTCCATAGTGACGTTTGTTGTGTGTTTTAATTACCTAGATAACTGTCAAAGTAGAATTTATTGTCAGTGTCAAGTGTTTGTAATTAATTGTGTGTTTCAAAATGAATCACTTTTCAAATTATGAATGAAGAAAAATGAATGAAAATGAAGCGAAAGCTGAAGAAATTTATTTAAATAAATATCCAGAAAGGCGATAACCTGGTAGAACTATGTTTAGGCGTCTGAAAGACAACCTTGTAGCTTACGAGAGTTTTGCTAAGGTAAAGAAAAACAAACTTCCAGACGAAAATAAAGAAAATTTGGTAATGCAAAGCGTGGTTGAGACACCTCGTACGTCTTTACAACAAATTGAAGCCCCAACAGGTGTTGCGCGGTCAACGGCGAATAGTATTTTAAAGCGTTATAAATATCACCCCTATCGTGAACGGTCCTGCCAGGGACTCCAGAATGGCGATGCGATTAGAAGAATGGCATTTTGTCAGTGGTTTATACAAAGAAATAACGAGATACCAAACTTTTCCTTAAAAGTCCTTTGGTCAGATGAGAGGCAATTTACTAAATGTGGACTCTTTAATCGTAAAAATACCGTTTTTTGGTCAGATGAAAATCCACGGCTAGTTCGTCAAGTTAGGTTTGGATTTAACGTCTGGTTAGGTATTGTGGGTACCCACGTGATTGGACCATTTTTTTTAATGAGAACTTAAATTCCGAGAGATATTTGAACCTCTTACAAACTAACGTAGCGGAAGCACTTATGGATGTTCCAGTAGCTACCCTGCAAAACTTGTATTTCCAACAAGACGGCGCGCCGCCACATAATGGACGTATTATCACAGAATTTTTAAATCACGAATTTCTCAACAAGTGGATAGGCAACCTGGGACCAGTAAGATGGCCTGTGAGATCCCCTGACATAACACCGCTTGATTTTTTTGCATGGGGCAATGCTGTTAACAGAATTACCCCAGAAATGATCAGAAATTCCTGTGAATCAGTAATGAGACGATGTACGTTGTGCGTGCGAGAAAACGGTGGCTTATTTGAACACTTACTTTAATCCTAAAATGTTTCTTGTTCTTTTGCAGTGTTCGATGTATGATCATTAATAATTTAAAGTAATAATTAATTTTCGTATATTTCTTTTTCCTGACTGTACTTTTAATTCATTCCAATATATTCCTGGGTTTTTCAGTCAATTTTACTGTCACTAATTATGGTGTTATGTGATGAGCCCTGCGTTTCGTCCCGGGTTCGTTTCGGCAACACGGGTTGCCAATATCTCACCGCAGAAGATCTATACCGGCTCGGTTCATTTACGTCCGAACACGTAGAACCGATGTCTGGCGTATAAGGCAGGGTCTACCTAAAGCCTTACTGACGAGTCCAATAGGTAGACCCGGGACGAAACGCAGGGCTCATCACATAACACCATAATTAGTGACAGTAAAATTGACTGAAAAACCCAGGAATATATTGGAATGTAATAATTAATAGAAATATCAATGCCTACTACCATTAAATCGTAATTTTGTTAATTTTAATTATTTATCTTGATCGAACATAAACATGTTATACATGGGTGAAGAGCATATTTAAAGGGGAATTTAAAAGTGCAGAAATTCAATATGGCGCCCATAAGAAAAACAAAAGTTGACTTCGGCCTCATTGAACATAGTGGGCCTAGATTATTTTTTACTTTATTTTCAAATTCACGCTCATTTCTTACCCCCACCCTGAAAATTTCGTTATTGTATCTATTATAATGAACACGATATAAAGGATTTTATAAAACGCACTTTTTTCTTTTTTTCCCTGTATATCCGTTACTATTCCGAGTTCAAAGAAGTTGATGACAGATTATTTATAGGCACTTGATTGCGCAACTTTTTCCCCATTTGGTCCACCCTGTAACTCTAACGGTTTCCAATATCCCCATGTCCATTATACTGGACACACTGTATATTGGTACATATAATATGTACCAATTTTCAAATTACTCCTGAATATAGTTTGCCAGATATCAATCGCAGCGGTTCCCGGTAGGACACCCTGTATACGTCTAAAGCATAAATTTTGAATTTACAGGGTTATTGATTCAACTTTGGTCACCCGATTTTTACATCTAATTTGAAATTTAGGAAAAAATCTTACATGCAAAAGTTGTAGATTCTAACGTCTAGTTTATTTTAAGATAATATCAATTGATACAGGGTGTCTTAAATTGACTTGGCGGACCAAATTTACATTTTTTTTTAAATAGAATGCCGTACTTTTTATTACATATTGGAACTACACGCAAAATTCTAAGCCTACTGGACGTAAATGTTCTATATCGATTTTCAATTGTATTTGAGTTTTCATTATTGATTGAACTTTGGCAACTCCGTGATAAGAGTGTAAATTTAGTCTGCCACTTGAATATTATTTTAAAATAAACTAAACGTTATAGAATCTACAACTTTTGTATATAATAGTAGTAGTAAACATCTTTATTTCTAAAAAAGGCTATCGACCTATCGGTCTTTCTGCCCTGTATATAATATTTTTCCTTAAATTTTAATTTAGATGTAAAAAAGCAGTGATCAAAGTTCAATCAATAATTGTTATTAACTTGAAAACAATTGAAACCCGACATAGAACATTCACATCCAATAGGCCTAGAATTTTGCGTATAATTCTAATATGCAATAAAAAATAGTTTAACATGTAAGTTTGGTATGCCACTTGAGGTTGAGACACCCTGTATCAAATAATATTATCTTCAAACAAACTAGACGTTAATATCTACAACTTTTGTGATTAATATTTTTCCTTAAACTGCAACTTAGATATAAAAATGTGGTGACCAAAGTTCAATCAATAACCCTGTACATTCTAAATTTAAGCCATTATCTCCAGATTTTCATCTGATGGTGCTCAAGGTGCCTATACAGGGTGGTCCTCAACTAATGTATCAAAATTCACTGGCATATTGTTTAGGCAAATTTCACTTATCTGAAAGTTAATAGTTTCCGAAATACAGGGTGTCAAAATGTAAATAAAATGTTTGTTTATTTTTAATAGATTCTTAATCAGTTTTACTATGACCATAAAAATTTGTATTTCGGATTTTTTTTGATCGACAAATCCAAATTTCCTATTGCCTAGCTTGTAGATCCTAGAGGGCGCTAGCTGCAATAGTCTCGAGTCATTTAAAACATTAGACATTTTTTTGATTTTAAAATATCGCTTTTTTGTTGGCCATATTTCTTTCTACGATATTTTCTAAACAAAAAATGTGTACTTATTCCAAGTCGATATCTCTCACCGTTTTCGAGATATTTCACATTGAGACCTCCTCTAGTGTCGTACCAGCAATGATTGATGTGTGAAATCAAATTGGACCCCTAATTTTGTGATTAATTGAGATTTTTATAGTGGGCCATGGACAAACTTTGTTTTACCATCAGTTTGGTGTCAGTTAAGGGTGAAGTTAACGAAATATGGCCAACAAAAAAGCGATATTTTATGTAAAGATGTTTTAAATGGTTCCAGACTATTGCAGATAGCGCCCTCTGGATCTACAAGCTAGGCAATAGGAAATTTGGGGTTGTCGATCTAAAAACTTCCAAACACAAATTTGTATGGTCATAGTAAAATTGGTTAAGAATCTATTAAAAATAAACGAAAAGTATATTTACACTTTGACACCCTGTATCTCAGAAACTATTTACTTTCAGATAAGATAAATTTGCATAAAATGCAATATTTTTGCCTAAACAATATACCAGTGAATTTTGTCACATTAGTTGAGGACCAACACCCGAGAAACTTAACCAACTTGAAGAAGACTTGACCCACGTAAAGTGGGACATACTGGGAATAAGTGAACATAAAAGGAAGGATAGCGAACAACTCACTCTGCCCTCAGGACATGTATTCCACTACACAGGAACAGAAAATGCGAACGAAGGAGAAGTGGCTTTTCTAATAAACAAAAAACAGGTCCAGAACAGCACAAGAGTGATGTACCTCATATACAGACTTAACACGAGATATGATTTAAAGATTATTCAAGTCTACGCACCGACAACTTCACATTCCGAAGAAGAAATTCAGAGCCTCTACGACGATATAAAGATCGCATTTCAACAAATGACTACCCTTACGTATTGTAATGCTGATTGAAGATTTAAATGCCAAGATAGGACACAAACAGGACAATGCAGAATCGGCGCTGGAAAATTACGGCTATGGAGATAGAAATGAAAGGTGTCAAATGCTGCTGGAATTTCTAATGCAACATAATACGTTCGCAATGAACACGTTTTTCAATAAAAGCCCCCAACGAAAATGGACCTGGGCTAGCCCTAATGGTTATACCAAAAATGAGATGGATTTCATAATAACGAACAAAAGAAATATTGTCCACCATGTAACAGTCCTGAACAGATTCAACAACGGGTAGTGACCATAGAATGTTGCGAGGACGAGTAGAAATAAACGTGAGAGGAGAGAGGTCCAAAATGATAAAAAGGGAAGGAAATAGGTGGAAACCCTTAAATAGAGACAAAAATTAATGAAGTGAAAAATA
Source organism: Dendroctonus valens (assembly GCA_024550625.1). Taxonomy (NCBI): domain Eukaryota; kingdom Metazoa; phylum Arthropoda; class Insecta; order Coleoptera; family Curculionidae; genus Dendroctonus; species Dendroctonus valens. The sequence continues at coordinate 406,050 of JAJTJO010000243.1, forward strand.
TAGAAGAACAGAGTGTGGAATTATTGAGCACTCAAATTACAGATATTGTAAAGACCCTTAAAGATTAACATCAGACAAGGGACTCAACAAAGAAGGACAAACTTAGCGAACGTACAAAGAGACTCATGAGAGAAAGGAGAGAACTACCAGATAAACACGATGTAAATGCGGACCGACTGAGGGAATTAAGCAGCAAATATCCAAAGCGGTAAGAAGGGATGTAAGAGCATATAACAAGAGTTATAGAGGAAAATATAGGGGCACAAAGGTACTAAAAAGGATATATTCGGAAAGACGGAAGAACATAACTAAGTTAAGGAACCAAAAGGGTCAAGTGTCATCAAACAAGGCTGAAATACTGGGCAGTGTTAGATCCTTTTATCAGACGCTTTACAGCGAACCATCAACACGCGGAAAATAATTCACTGTTCCAAAAATTGAAAACCAATGCAATAATAATAATTCTCCACAAAAAGGGAGATATAACAAATCTAAAGAACTATCGCCCAATCAGGCTGCTTTCACGTATATACAAACTGTTCATGCGAATTATCACAAAACGGATTACCAACAAACTACATTTATACCAGCCATGTGAATAGGCAGGCTTCCGAGCCAAATACGGTACAAATGATAACCTCCAGGTTGTAAAACTCTTATTGAAAAGTGCATCGAGTAGAACAAGCCACTGATTCTGGTCTTCGTCGACTACGAAAAGGCATTCGATATGATGAATCAGCAAAAAATGCTTCATGCCCTGGCGGATTGTCGTGTCGACTACAGATACACAAACATAATTAAAACCGTATATAGGAAATCCAAAGCATGTATTAAACTCCACGAACATACGGACGATTTTAATATCGAAGGTGACGTAAGACGGGGAGACGTCATATCCCCTAAACTTTTTACTACGCTGCTGAAGCATACGTTTAAGAAAATTGAGTTTGGAGACACGGGCATAAATATCAACGGAGAGAAGTTGAACCATCTACGATTCGCTGATGACATTGTCTTGATAACTGACCGTATCGATGAAGCTAAGGATTTATTGGAAAAACTGGATAATGCTTCAAGATCAGTTGGACTAAAAATCAATACCAACAAAACCCAATATATGACGAATTTGCTTGTCAGCGAGGATATAGCCGTGGCAGAAAACACCATAGAACAGTTAGTCTCGTATAAATATTCGAGTCATGAGATTCGCATAGGGAGAGACAACCAAACAAGTGAAATGGCTCGCAGAATAGGTCTGACATGGGCAGCGTTTGGCAAGCTCAGTAAAACACTAAAATCCGATATTCCAATGTGTTTGAAGAAAAAGGTCTTCAATCAGTTCATACTTCCTCTACTTACCTATGGAGCTAAAACCCTTACACTTGCACAGCGAGCTATGGAAAGATCAATGCTAGGTTTGTCACTTAGGGACAGAGTTCCAAATACCAGCCTGCGAGAAATGTCTTCAGTGACGGACGATGTCGAACGCATAATAACGCTTAAATAGAACTGGGCGGGACATGTGACAAGAACTACTGACGGAAGATGGACTAGAAAGATTTTGGAGTGGAGACCACGGCATGACGCATTCCGAAATAGGGGGCGCCCACCGACGAGATGGCAGGATGACATGAGAAGAATAGAATCGAATTGGATGAGCGCAGCACAGAATCGCGAGCGATGGATTAGACTACGGGAGGCCTATGTCCAGCAGTGGACGCAGGGGGACTGATTGATGATGATGATGATGAGTTGAGGACCACCCTGTATATCGAGAGGTTCAGTGCAAGTTGTGACTGAAATATAAAATGTTGTTATAATAAACGGTTTTTGGCGAATATCGGGGAACCGTTTCGGAATACAAAAAGGAGTGTTAATATTGGATATGTGCGTTTTTAAATTCTGAATTCGATGGACAGAAAAATATAGGCTGTGAAAAAAATGAGAAATATAGTTTTACATTTTGAGAAATATGCCATTTCATTTTGCACAATATATATTTGCGATATCAAATCAATCGAATAAGATTTAAGATATACATAGTGATGGATATATATTCTTTTTCCTGACTGTACTTTAATTCATTCCAATGTATTCCTGGGTTGTTCATTCCAATGTATTCCTGTATGTCCGGCGTATAAGGCAGGGTCTACCTAAGCCTTACTGACGAGTCCAATAGGTAGACCCGGGACGAAACGCAGGGCTCATCACATAACACCATAATTAGTGACAATAAAATTGACTGAAAACCCAGGAATACATTGGAATGAAATAGTGATGGATACAAACAAATTAAAATAAAATGCATTCAAAGGTATTTTATTTACGAGACTGTAGAGCGTGCGGTGAGAAGCCTTACCCAGACATTTTCAGGTATGAGTTATTATACTCAAACGCCTTCTTCTGTTGCACTGACCTTCTGTTGCAATGCTTAGAAGTATAACCTTGTATACAGGGTGTGAGCAGAGTCTTGACCAATGGTAAATAATTTTCTTCGGTCAAAACGGACATGCAGGACCCTGTATAGAAGGTTTGTAATACTCACGGTTGCTTTAGCTGTCCTAATATTTTAAATACCTGCATCACAGACCAGTCTCTATTACAGAAAAAAATTGAAAAGTCGATTTTAGAGAATGGGACTTGAACTTTTATGCATTCAATTCATCGGTTTGTTTGTGTTTAATCACAAAGAATTGCCAAATTCATTTACCCCAAATCACCTAGCAAAGCAAGTAAACCTTGATCCACTTTTGTCGTTCGTGCTGTTTATGGCCCTAAATGTAAATTCGTGTAAATACCTACGCAGCCGAGAACTGGTCATTCCTTAATTAAGAGATATAAAGGATACATTCGTGGAAGCATGCGACGAAAGAACTACTTAAATGGAAGTATTGACGCGATTCTTCTGCTGTTTTTAATTTGACGATGAAGTCGGTGCTTAAAAACTAAATTGATTAGAGTGTCTGAACAGGCGAAATGACTGCGATCAGTGTTCGGAAACTTTATTTAAACATCTACACAACGTTAGGTCTGCTATTGCGGTTTTCGTTGTAATCAATAAATGTGTGTAAGTTGTCGACCTTAGAATGGTGAAAAATAAAGTGCGACCTGGAGAAAAAGTACACATTTTCAAAGAAAGACATCGTCATAATATGGAATATTTTTACATTAAACAAACATTAAAGTTGTTGGAAAGGAAACATGTGGTGTATCCAATGACAGTAGTCCTGTTAGGTGAGATAATTTCTTCAGTTGTTGCTTGCTTAAATCTAGTAAAATTTTCTTATATGTTCAGTTCTAGTTATTCTTGGTCACATCTACTCATTAATAGGAAAGCCAACACCTTTTCCAAACCAACATGTAGCAGTAAAAACGGCCGAGCACGTGGCAGATTTTTGCTTAACGGCTAGTATTATCATAATTATTTTATATTTGCCTAAAAATGCAGAAAACTTTTATCAATTATTCAGTAGTTTGTACCCTGAAGGAAACAAACTTTTCGGGCCATTACTGGCGATGAAAAAGCACCATTTTTGGCGAAATTTTTTGATTTGCAACGTGTGCATAGGAAGTTTAATAACTCTAGACGCATCCTTCTTCTTAGTGAATTTCGGTTGGAGTACATACAAATATCTAGTTTTTGGAGATGTTCAGTTTTACTTGTATAACCTGGTACTGCTGCTTCTGTTAACTCTAGCAAGAAAACTGGAACTAAGATTCGCAGAATTAAATGAATTACTCGAGTACAAAACTGATCATTTTTTAAAAACCACCACCAGCAATAAAACAAGCGAAAACGAAATAGAAACTCATTTAAGTTATATTTTGAGTTCCGAACATTTCTACAGTGTGAGAACTTTCAAAATTATGCATTACGAGCTGTGTAAACTGGTAAAAAGGTTTAATGAGATGTTTGGAAGGATAATCTTATTCACCATACTGTTTAGTATAGCTAATATTCTTGCAAAGGTCACTTTTATCATTGACTTTTACGTGACCCCGAGGAACGACGCAGACAAGCACAAGTGGGCTGTTTTTATGGGGATCATCTGCTTTTGGATTTTGGCTAACATGGTAAAACCTATGTTCTATGTGCATTTCTTCCAAAAATTTTCCATTCCCTTTTATTTACAGGCTCAATCATTTCTATTTGCTTTTTATGGTGAGCAGATCACCAAGGAAGGAGAGAAAACCACCCGGACATGTTTTTACTTGCTAAACAAAGTTCCATTTCAGCCAAAAAACGACGACGAAGCTTTCCTACAAGAAGAGTTGAAATGCTTCGCTTTCCAAAGCTATTCTCATATTCCCTGCCTATCAGCAGGTGGCTTTTTTGATGTTAACTTTAGGGTTTTAGGTTTAATGATCTCGAGTGTCACTTCTTATTTAATGGTAATAATACAGTTCTTATTAAGGCAGCAAACAAGCTAGAAGTTTTCTCTGAAATAATAATACCTCAATAATGTATGTAATAATATATACAATTTTTTAAATATATATATTTTGAAAAACTTAATAATTTATTTCAAACCAACATGGAAAGTTGCTTTTATTGCATATTCTAGGGCTCTTTAATAGAAAACCAACATTTGGAATTAAAAAATAAACGTTTTTTTACGTAGGTTAGTCACCAATAATGGACATGGCTCCTATGTTGGACACTCAATTTTCAAACTAAAACAAGTTAATCATAGCATTCCATGACAAATAAATCAGTTTAGTACCACTGCGCAACTTCCTGGATGACTTGCTTACAGCGCCCTTAGACACAACCTCATTACGATCCGGTGATCGACGTGGCCATAAAACAGGGCAGATTCCGCACTTGGGAAAAATTATGCGGAGTAGCGCCATCATGTTGGAACCATTGCACATTACGCCATGTTTCTAAATCTAAGTCGTCCAACATAAAATCCAGGTTATTCCGAAGGAATTGAAGATACCGACTACCATTTAACGTGCCTTCAAAAATAAATGGTCCAAGAATTTTTGAACCTACCATTACGCTCCAAACGTTAAACCGAAATTTAATTTGTGGTCTCCTTTGCTCAACGTGGTGGGGATTTGTTTGATTCCAAAGATGTTCATTGTGTCGATTAAACATACCACAATTTGTAAATCGAGTTTCATCGGTCCACAATATTTTATAAGGGAATTGGAAGTCTTGTTGGCATTTGTTTTGGAGCCATGTACAAAAATTCACACGCAGCTCCTCATCCCATGGATGGAAGGTTTGGGATACTGATAATTTATACGGATGGAATTTGTGTATTTTTAAAACTCTCATCACGGTACTTTGGGAAGTCACGGATTCTGCTGCGATCTCTCTGGTTGAAGTCTGTGGATTCTGGCTTACAATGGCCAAGACATTACCCTCCACAGCTTCATTTATTACTTTATCTTCATTTCTTGGCTGCGTAAAACTTCCATAAGTGCCCAAATTGTCGTATAATCGCTTGAATGTTTTCACGGACCAATTTTATCACATCTAATGTAGGTTTCAATCATGTCGCGCTTTTCTTGATTGGACTAATTCATTTTTACAATAAAACTAACTTAGATTTCTAAGTTGAATTTAAACGTGGATGTCAAAAATTGAAAGGTGATGTTATTATCTGTTGTTATGGAAACAATGCTGTCTTATACTATTTTCCATGGCTAACTTCGATCAACTAAATTGAAAAAGTATAAATTGTTCGCAGACACTTTATTTTCGAAAAAAACCTAACGATGTGATATCACAGAAATCGCAATAAAATGCTCTATTCGGTAAAGTAATAATCAAGTATGGTTGCCATTTAAAAAAATTCAAAATTTGTGTCATATGTCACAAATGACTATTATTTTGGAGAAATGTCTTATGCCATTTTCTTTGGATTTCGATTTCCTACAAGTTTTCTATTTAATCTTTTCCTGTCAAATTAATGTCAACGGAACTAAGAGTAATTTAAAAATTTACCATAAATAAGTTTTTCCCAAATATCTCTTGACAGCTATCAAATTTTATAAAAATAAAATTGGTTTCGAGTAGAGCATGCAAAACTACAATTCTTTGTCCATTTGACCTTCTTCGTAATTGCTCTAGTTCCGAAGATCCCTGTACTGGTCATCGAAAAAAACTCACCCTGTATATAAGATTGGTGTCTCCCCGTTAACTAGAGTCACAACATGTATGGATTTGAGTGTTCTTTTTGATCAGAACTTGAATTTTGCTTCGCATATTGCTCAAGTAATGTTAATTTATATTGCTAACAGGCTCAGCGATGAAGATTGTTAGAGACTTCACTTCCACTCGTACGCTGAAAGTCCTGTTTAATAACTTGGTTAGATCCAAGCTTGAATCTAACCATCAACGCATGGTCCCCATTCTCGGCTAAGCACAATAATGTCATTGAAGCCGTACAGAGACGATTTCTAAAATACTTAAGTTACCATACACATGGGATTTACCCACCTATTGGATACTCTCATACTGAACTTCTTCAGAATCATTTGTTCGCATCTCTACAGGATCGACATATGTATTATATATGTTATACACTTGCGTGCATAGAAATCGGCCCACTATAAACTTTTGACTTTAACTATATTTTTTTAAAAAACTATTCATCAGATCAAAAAAAGAAATGTGTTGTTTGAAAGACAATTTAATATGCTTTAATGTGAGTATAAATTTATCAAGATGGCTTGTCGTTTATATGCGTAGCAACGGGTAAACCAATGGAACTTGTTTATGTGGTGATTGTAACGAAAATAAAAAAATTGTCAAATATTAAAATTATTACGTTTGCAACTGAAATTAGCATATTAATTCGTTTTTCATAATCTCAATAGTGCTTAAGTGTGTTAGTGTAATGCATACTACACCACAAAAAGCCGGCCAAGTTATTGCTTTAATCGAAAATGGACTTAGTCAGCAAGCTGTTGCTAGACAACTGAATATGACACGGGCAGCGGTTCGAAGAGTGTGCAAATGAGGAGACTGGATCCTTTCATAAGCGACCTGGAACAGGCAGAAGGCGATTTACAGCCGCTCGTGAGGACCGCTTTATTGTGTCAACAACATTAAGAAATCGTCACCTTAATGCCGTTCAAGTGCATGGACAGCTCCGTGAGGTGCGAGGAGTGGCTATTAGTCAGTGGACAGTAAGACGAAGACTGCAGGAAAATAACCTGACCCCTAAAACATCTGTGATCGGTCCAAAACTTACTCCAGCTCATCGGCAAGCATGCCTGCGTTTTGCATGGGACCATCTGAATTGGACGTTGGAACAATGGGGATCTGTTCCGTTCTCAGATGAGACCAGAATATGCCTCCATGGTAGCGACCGAAGAAGGAAAGTGTACCGAAGACCAAGAGAGCGATTTGCAGATTGCTGCTTTAAAGAGCGGAGTGCTTATGGAGGTGGTTCCTGTATGATCTGGGGGGGGGGGGGGGGGGAATAAGTCAGTCCACCTCCACGTGGTATTCCCTGGGAGATCGTGCATAAGACTTACGAGCAGCATGGTCGGCTAAGCGGCTGACCAGTCCGGCGGGATTGCGGTAGTGGAATAAGCCAGGAAGGCTGTCGGCCACAGCCGCAGAAACGTGGGGAGAGAGAGAGTTGTGGGGATAGAGGGGATGAGTAAGGTACCGCTCATCTCCGACGGACGTTAAGGGGTTTTGCATAACGGGACAGTGAATTAAGGGAATGATTGGAAATGGTGTAGAGGGATAAGATGGAAAGGTGTAGCATTAAGGGGAGTAAAGTAAATGGACCGCTTTCTGGGTCAAGAGTTTGTTTGGAATTTCGGGAAGTAGTGAGAGCAAGGACTTGTCTGACCTCGAGCACGCCCGCTGCCGCCCCCCCATAGATACAGGAATTGACGGAGATGTAAAAGCCAGGAGGTAGAAAGCTCGTGGATGGGAAAACTCAGGGCTAACTGGTGCTCCCCATCCTCCCCGCTAATTAGTTGGGTGGATGGTCCAAGGAACGGAGATGGGCTTCCGTGATAGTGTTTTGTCAAGGTAGTGGTGTCCCAACGGATGGAGATATATGGACCTAATGGCGAAAGCTGGGCAGGTCGCCGCAAGGCAGAATGTATGATCTGGGGTACAATTTCTATAGGAGCACGAATCGACCCTGAGTTCATTCGTAGAGGCGACCGTGTTCACGGAAGAAGATATTTAACGGCTGTTAGATATATCGAGGAGATTTTAGTAATTCATGTGGTAACTTACGTCGACTACATTGGAGACAAATTTACCTTTATGCATGACAATGCCAGGCCGCACACCGCAAGAATAGTGCAAGATTACATTGCAGAAGTCGGTTTTCGGGTTATGGAGTGACCAGCATACAGTCCTGACCTAAATCTGATCGAAGGCTTATGGGATGAGCTAAAACGAAGAAATTGAGCTAGACTTGATACCCCAAACTCAATCCCAGAGCTTATTGTTGCAGTAGAAGAAGAGTGGTTTAACATCCCTCAAGAAACAATAGCAAACTTGCTTAGATCTATGCCTAATCGTATGAGAGAAGTTATTAGGGAAGAGGAGGTCATACCCATTATTAAAAAATTAAGTGTTAAGTTTTAAATTGTCAATAAACCTATTAATATTAATAATAAAAAAGCTTAATTTGCTTAATGCATTAATTTCACAATATGTGGCAACAAACAAATGTTAAACATAGGATACTCAGAATAATTTATATTCACATTAAAGCATATTAAATTGTCTTTCAAACACCATATTTCTTTTTCTGATTTGATAAATAGTTTTGAAAAAAAAATAGTTAAAGTCAAAAGTTTACTGTGGGTCGATTTCTATGCACGCAAGTGTATATATTATAAACTGGTTGAACTTCGTTTCTTGCGGGGTTAGAATGGTGGCTCAATTATACTTAGTGAACTCTCGATCACCTCAAGACGCTTTGATACCTTATTCTTCCAAAGTCTAGAATCGACGTGTCGAAGTTTTCACCCCTTCTAAGAATCATGAGATCTTGTAATGGTTTTCGGTTACACTCAGGAAATCTTTTGTTCTCCTACGCGCGCTTAGCGCTATCTGAGGAGACTGGACTGTGGCAAACCATATGTGTATGGTTTGCACATTTTTAAATATAATAATGTGTTCAAATATTCAATGTAGGTATTATATGTCGAGTTGTTATATGGTCTCAGTCTGTAAGTGGCTTACCACTGTTGAGAAGACCCAAATAAATAAATACTATTAAAAACTACTGATCTGAGCGTAGTTATCACAATAGTTACTCCAAAGACACGAAAGAGACTTCCCCTTATCTCTGATTACTTGCCTCTGTTGAGAACTTTCTGTACTGTTGTTAATTGTCGGATTATAAAACAATAAGAAAAATCCCCTGATATGGAAAAATTGAATTTATCTAACTATAGAATCATACAATTGATTCTTCAGCTCATTTCAAAATCTGAACCTATCGAGTTAGAACACGTGACGCGTGACTAAGTTAATACTCAGTTAACCTATCTTTTAGGAGTAACAGCAGACCACAGGTTTGATTTACCAATTTTCAAGTTTTTACTAGTTTGCTGATTGTTAAAACCATGTCTGTGTCCCATATTGTTGAAAAAACATGCTGTACTCCTGAGACAATTGCAGAAAAGCTTAAGGTTTTATGTTTACATGGGTACAGACAGAATGGCGATGTCTTCAGAGCAAAAACCGGTTCATTCCGTAAAATAGCACATAAGTGGGCCCAATTCACCTACATTACAGCACCTCATAAAGTAATATTAGTAGATAATATGGATGCCCTAAGCGACCCAGACATTGGACAGTCGAAGGATGAAGGTGAATAATGTTGCTCGTAATGGATAACAGTGGGTATTGATTAATATTTTCACAGAACAGTATGGTTGGTTTTTCAATCGAGATGATAAAACATATAGAGGAATTCGTGAAGGAGGTCCAGCAATTGGCTTTGAGGAGTCTGTAGATCTCATTGAAGACATTTTCGAGAAGGAGGGGCCATTTGATGGGGTTTTGGGGTTTTCCCAAGGAGCCTGCTTCTTGGGACTGTTATGCGACTTGCAACACAGAGGATGTATGTATGTAATTTACCTATTATAATGTCCGGTTTGTGGAGATAAAGTAAAATGTCATACCAAAAACAGAAAGGAATGCAGAAGTGCAGTCTAAAACGCGTTTTTTACCTCCAAAAACATTACAAAAATTTCATAATACCTTTCATAACGTCTCATTTGTGAGTGTCTTCATCACCATCATTTATAAGTCGTCTATTGCTGGACATAAGCGCGCTGCATTCATCCAATTTGTGTGGATGCGCGTCAGATCGTATGTCCATCTCGTGGGGGTCTACCTGCCAGGTTATGTGCCTGATTTCTAGGTCTTCATGCGGTCAATTTTCTTGTCCATCTGCCATTATTTATTGTAGCCAGGGGGCCAGCCCAACTCGATTTGAGATCTCATATTTTTGCGATCGTATCGGTCACTACACTCTTCCTCTCACCTCAACATTTGGAACTCCATCCCTCCAAGTAGGACCCAACATTTTTCTTATCATGTTTCTCTGTGCCATTCATATTTTGCTTGCCTTTCTTTTGGTTAGTGGCGGTATTTCTGGATAAGGTATAGCTCAGTCTTCCAAAGGCCGCCCAGACTAGGCTTATTCTTCTGATGATTTCACAAGTCTGATTGTTTGGTTTGTGAAGATAAAGTTTATTCAATAAACTTTGAAAACTGAATCATATAAGAAATCGGTCTATTTTGGTCCTCGGGAAAAAGATCTGCCCTTTTACCAAGCTTTCAGAAAATTGACTTGTTTTCTAATATAGCAGTGGTAACTGTTCACCTACTAAACAGTCATCATAAAGGTTGCAGCAATAAGCATGTTAAAATGAGATAAAAAGATAAAGAGGAAATATTCAGATGTGACATGGTTTTTGATTCTTAGAACGGCATTTTCTTTATTGAGAAGACACGAAGAAATACAAGTATTGATTTAGTGGAAATCTATCAGAATTTCTTTAAATAATACTACAGTACTTCTCTCAGCACAAACTAATAAAAAAAGCGAAAACCCACTTTTTTCTAAATATCTGAAAAATTAAAAGAAATACTTCTTTTTTGAAAACACCATGTATATGGCCCGCTGTTTGCGCAACTTTTTCCTGATTTAACCGACTTCGTACTGTCACAGTTTCGGAGATCCCTATGCAACGCATCCTTATCTTGTACACCCTGTATAAAAACTTAGAAAACCAAAACAACTTATTTATACCCCCAAAAACGTATTTATCTTCCCTTAAAACTCTGTTTTATATTTCAGTAACTAAAAATATTAAATTTAATTTTGCAATCATGGCGAGTGGATTTAAATCTCAATGTTGGCCCCATCTGAAATACTATTCTGACAGGATAAGCTTACCAACCCTACATATATTTGGGGAAACGGATAAGGTTATTCCAACAGGTATTCTGGAAAATATCCTTATAAATTCTTGTCGTACAGTAAAAAACTTTTTCAGATATGAGTGAGGCTCTTTCTCTGTGTTTTGAGGAGCCTAAAGTAGCGAGACATTCCGGAGGACACTATCTGCCTGCTTCTGCTCCACAGAAACATGAATACCAGTCATTTTTTAAAGTGCAGCTCTTACAGAAAGGACATAGAGAGCCAAATAGAAAAGAGTAAAGGCGACTTGCTTACAATCGAGTTTTATTTCTAGCGAACCTTCAATTCCCATTGCTTCCAGGGTGGCTTCTTAAAATACTGTTTGAGATATTGAGGAGCACGATGCGGGACTACAAGCATCAAAAACGTATTAGTTTGCCGATTTGAGATGTTTTCGAGCATTTGCAGCTCTTAGGCTCCTCTATACGTACTTTATTACGGTTCAGTCGGTTGGCTTCATATCTTGATTATTTTTTGTTAGTTTGAAATATTACTGTAGTACTGTTAGGCAAGAAAGTATTGGTAGTTTTCGTGCCGAGACACTCAAGAATTCAAATTAAAGCAAATACAAGAACATGTGTTATACAAATGCTGTTTAATGGCTAGGGGTAACTTTTTTATAGATGGCGCTGTTAACGTCAGGTGGCGTTTGAGTTCCTCCGAAATTTTAGTTTTTTCTTGTTTTAACTTAAAGAACGCTTTAAATTAAACAGTTTCAACGAAAAAATCTCCTGGATGATCCTAAAATCATGGACCTGGATCAGGATGATCATAAATTAAGCCAAAAACACACAAAGCTTGCGGAAAATCACAATTTTCAGGCTAAGTTGATGAAAATTGTTTCTTTGGATACCTAGCATGTATAATTATGAATATTACAAATATTAAGTCACGATCTAAAGAGAGCGAATTTAATTAAAATACCGGCAAGTAAAATATAATAGAATTTATGCAACAAGAGGTAAGTAGTAAACGACCGCCTGGTATATTTTTGTTGACTGTGTTGGCATCGCTGACTTAACCTAACCTTCAGTGACAGTCGTAGACGCATGCTATTGAGCGAGTAAACTTTATTCCCATTCCTAAACGTACTTAACTTTAATTTAGAGATCGTTTTCTGCGTTTCCTAAATTATGGAATATTCGAGTGATTCTGAACTAAGTGACAGTGACCGAGAGGTAAGTTTTAAGTGTAAGAGAACCTCCATGTTCGTGTCTTAGATTTTTGAAATGAGCTTAGGCCCCCATTGTTCTAGTAACTAAGTAACTTTTTTGGTCTAACATGGAAGAGAAACGGAAATAAACCCTTTTCAGTTATATATGAAACGTCCTGCTAGAACTTCTCTTCTAAAAAACCTTAAATTTTTCATGTTATGTGACTTTCAGCTTCAAGAAGCTTTCGCCGAAGGGAAGCTAAAGCCCGGACTAAACACTGTACAGGAATTGCCAAAGAAACGCGTCAATAATGTTGTAAGTTCAAGCCCACATTCTGCAGTGCCTACGGTTGGCATAAATATGTTGTTTTTCTTAGGAAGGTCTAAAGCATAAACTGGTAGAAATCTCGTTGGATCTGCCTTGGATTGAGAAACTAGACAGCGTTAATGAGCAAGCCCCGTTGGCTCCTGAATTGGCTGCACAATTATTAGTGCATGAAGAAAAGCGAGAAAATCAGTTTAAAAACAACAAGAAACTGGTGCAGTTGAAGCCCCACGAGGACCCCGTTCTTAACGACTTCAAGAGGGAAATGCTTTTTCAACGACAAGCCCAAGCAGCCATTCTAGAAGCAATTCCAAAATTGAAGGCACTTGCTTTACCAACCAAAAGGCAAGCCATTAGAAGTCTAATTGTTATTATTACTTAACTCACATCTTATTTTTCAGGCCCGATGATTATTTCGCGGAAATGGCGAAAACCGATGAGCACATGCAGAAAATTAGGGAACACTTGATGAAAAAACAGCAGCAGCAGCAACGGAGTGAGAGAGTCAAACAGTTGAGGCAGCAAAAGAAGGAAGGAAAAATGATGCAAATTCAAACGAAACTTCAACGAGAACAGGAGAAGAAAGAAATGCTGGACCAAGTCAAGAAATACCGGAAAGGCGCTTCCAAAGATCTGGACTTTTTGGATTCGAAAAAAAGCAAAGCCATTTCAAGGAAAGCTCTTGAGAAGCGAAAAATGAAAAATAAGAAGTTCGGTTTCGGAGGCAAGAAGAAGGGTTTGAAACGGAATACTAACGACAGTGCTGCAGATATCAGCGAGTACAAAAGGCCCAAGCCAACGAAGAAAACCAAGGATGCGAAAGGAAGTGGTAAATCGAACAGTCGACCGGGAAAAAATAGGAGATCTAAAATTAGAAATAAGAAATAACTCTTAGGTTAAATTCAATCTGTACATATTATACCGTTTATTAAATTCTTCCAATTTTTTTATGTCTCATTCGTAAATGTAGAAATCAAAGAAAAAGTGGTATGTTTTAGTATCGTTTTCTGTTATGTCTGTTGGGTTAGGAAGTATGAGAGAATCAACCACTTCTAGATCGTACTCTAAAATATTTTCTGGTTTACTTCTTGTGCGATTTGATTTTGGTGCATTCACCAACCTGTCCCATATTCAGGAACAATGGCGTAACTTTAATTCCACGAGAAAATCGCAGGAATTGGCCTCTTCCAATCGAATGATGAGACAATTAGAGTGAATAATTCTTACTTACTAGAGGATAAGGACTTTAGGATTGGTTCTTTACAAAACACTTGATTACAGTGCGTAGTGGAAAAAAAGTAACTAATCGTTACTCGAGTACTCGTTACTAATCCGTATCCGAAGTAACGATTACCACAGATCACATAGGTTACTTTCTGACAATCCAAGCTATAATATAGTGCTTTGGCGCGAATATAGTTTTGGAGTTCCCACATGTAACATACGTTTATAACGCCATTTCTTAGAAAACCTTTAAAACTAATTCTAACTCCTGCATAAGATCGTTTCAAGTTCTAATCGTTGAAATCCAATAGGTTTGCCAGCGCCATCTGACTATCGACGCGCTAGATAACCTCAATCAATGGGTGACGTTAGAAAAGATGCACAAACTTTTGCGAAAAACACAATTAACATGCATCTCAGCTACAATTCACAAAATTTCGACAATATTTCAAAAGTTTTTAAGTATTTTTTTGCCATAATTTATGGATCTTCTAGGAATTTTTTTCGCTGAAACTGCTTAATTTAATGTGTTCTTTAAGGTAAAACAAGAAAAAACTAAAACTTCAGAGGGACTCAAACGACACGTTCACCCAGCGTTTAATTATAAATGAAATTCTGTACCAAAAACTGTGAGTGAAACTGTGGATTTTCCGTAACATGACGCGGATGAAACACTTGGCAACGTCGGTACGGTTAAGCGAACTTCTCTTCCGTTAGATCATCCCTCATTAGCGTCATTAGTGTCATTTAATGTCGTTTCACTCGTTATGCTCTGTCCTCTAAAATGGCGTCGTTTTTCCGATTTCCATTTTTACCCAAAGTCTAATTGCGAACTATTAGAATAAACATTGGATACGTGAACGTGCAGTGTATTAGTGGAACAGAAGAGAAGCAAAAAGTACAGACCATGGAGGCTGTGAAAGCCTTCAATGTGGAGGTAAATTTCTTTTTGACACTGAACGCAAAGCATTTCGACCATTGATTATTTTCCGGAGAAATGAAAATTAAATCCATGTTTCACCAGCTTTACTCCTATTAGGAGTTGCTGCAAACTTCTAAAGGGTTTTTTAACAGTTTAAAGCGGCACAAAGGGATTGAGTACTTTAGGAATTTGTAACCTAACATTTTAGAAATGGCACCAGCCATCATGTAATATTAAAAAAAAAACGTGCCCGAACTGAGTACATTATATTAAATGGCAAATTTTAATCACATGTATCAATGTGATGTAAATAGTTTTTTACAGGAGTGCAAATACTTTAACATTAAATTGTATATTTTTATGGCCTATGTTTACAAGATCTTTTGGGAATATCAGCATTTCTAGATTTATTGAGGTTTTACGTACCTATATGAAAAGATTTAAGGTGTCTATTTAGTTAAATGGGGAGAACATTGGGAAGGTAGATAGATGTAGAAGCTATTTTGAAAATACAGCATTCACGAACTTGCTCTTACTCTGATCTGTTTAGTCTGGAACATCAAATGAAATTGAATCTTTAGTTACATATATCTTCTCAGATATCTGTTTATTCGTCGTATTCGAAAAATGTTCAAAGATATGCTACACATTTTAATGAATTGCAACTATTATTAGCAATATTATACCAATATCTTAGTTTATGAGTTATTATGTCTTACGAAAACCTTTGAAGCATTTTAATGCAGAACCTGCTAGAATATTGTATAACAGAATTGCTTTACACAGGGCTCCGCTTTAGAAGGCATGTAAAATATCAATGATAAACATAAAATCGATTTTTTTCACCTATCATATGAAAGTGAAGTGTTCTGTTTGGGTTTCTATAAGGCGCGGTCTCGAAAAGCTAAAATTTAATTTTTTGGTACTAGACTATTTTGAATAAAGCATGTATGAAAGTACGTATTAAAAATATAGAGGGTGGTCCAATTTTATACGATACTCTAAGGGTATAATATACAACCCAAAAACAAAAATGTAATATACAATATGGTCCAAAAGTGTCAACTAGAGAAAGGTGCGGCTATTAAAGGGCACTCCGTTAATAAATAATCGTTATTTTATTTATTAAAAACACGTAAAAGACGAAACTCGTTATACATGTTAGGACTCACAGGCCTAATAAAAAGAATTCTAGAAAGAACCCATTTACAAAAACTTGCTGGAATATATGCCAGGGACGTTTATAAAAGTCTTACAAATTAGACATACATACAGTTACATAAGGTAACTGAGGAAACTTTGGAAAGTTTTCCTGAAACTACATAGTATTCAAGTAAAGAAGTACGTCCTCAGACTTTTCGAAAACTGAACCAAATCAACCTGCTTTTTTAATGAGTCCTATTACGTTTAAATTTTGAGGGAATGACCATTGGACTTCGCTCCAATGCGCTAATTTTCGTTAGATATACAATTTCTATTTTGATTGTTCTGTTATTTGAGCGAAGTTCAATCGTAGTTCCCTAAAAATTTAGCGTAAAGTAATAAAAATCATTAAAAAATTGGCTGATTTGATCAAGCACATGTAATTTTTAAAAAATTTGGAATGACTCGAAAACTATTATTGCCTCTCGATAAGTCTGTACTTTCTTACCCTCCCATCAATATTTTCTAAATGCTCCCGAGGTTTAATAAGCTTGTGATACTTAGGCCCGGTTGTACAATTAGAGCTCAACACGAGTTCAACGCTGAACTCCTGGCGAACCTGACAGGCGGGTGATGATCGCGTTGTACAATGCCGGTTCAGTAGTTCAGCACGAGTTTAAGCTCGGGTTCAGTTGAGCGGCCCGAGTTGGCTGCTAAGTTCAACTGGAGTTCACGTTCAGACTGAGTTCAGTTGAGCCCAAGCCTAAGCTTCCATTGTACAAACCAGGCCTTAGCATGCATGCTGAGTTTTATTCTCTTAACTTTTGTGGTTAGCAAGAAAAATACATATTGAGGGAGTGTACTTTTAAAAGTCGCTACTTCCTCTTGGCGACTCAATTTTTTCGGGTGTAGAATATGCCCTTAAAGTCTGCCAGATAAAAATTGGACTACCCTGTATAAGAATAGTTTAGACTGAATAGACTATGTGCAATATTCATACATATATAAGTGTAAATGTTCAATCAAAATGTCGCGTTTAATTTCTCAACATTTTATGATGTTTTTTTATTACTGGGACGATAGCAAATCCTGTGATTAAAATTTTTAAAGAAGCTGCAATCCTGACCCATGGCCCATATCGTTTTCATAAACCAAAAATGAACATCCGGAGAAATATTCTCAAGCTTTAGTATTGAAAAAACAGAAAAATATCCACACTGCCTAAAACAAAAAATAAGAAATCAAAATGACAAAAAAGTATCCAATTACTGTACTTCACCCTGCCAATTTTTCACAGAAAATCACTACATGATATATATATTTTTGTTTTTTCTTATTAATTCTTTAACATATCCAATCCATTTATCGCGCTTGAATACTTCACTTACAAAAAATTAATTTTTTAATGTTCTAACTTATATATTTTTAGTAGTATTTATGTACCTCCATCTGCTATTTATCTGTAAAACTTTCAGTTTTATGAAATAGTTAACGAGGATTCAACTGTGCGAATAATTACTTCAATAGAGATGCGGTGAACTTTAACTTCAAATATCTCAAGAAGGAATGCCTGTAGATTTCTTTCAAGAGACTTTTTTCATAAAATATGCGCACAAACACCGGCCAAGTCGGGCCATAAATGTTATAATGGGCGATAAAAAAGATGCCATTTTAAATAGGATTCGGATATCTCTGACAGCGCCCTCTTCAACGTGCATAGAAAATTTTACGGATTCCAATTTCTCGCCCCTTAAAACTACGAGATTTAATATATTTTTTTCCGAATTTAAAATCTTGACTTTGACGATCTGTATTTCGAAAATCTTTAAAAAAATATTTTACAGACACCCTGTAGATATATTTTAACATTTTATTTTCGATATGGTAAAATGTGACTATAAGCAGAATTCAATTGTATTTAATTCACAGTTCAATGTTAGTTTATAAAAATATTTTAGAAACAATTGTTCCTGGCTTTCTGGTCTTTCCTTTTCTGGTCTTGTAATTGCGTAACTTTTGCTTCATGTATCCACATTTCGAATGTACAAATCTTAAGACATGTAGAAAATTTAAAATTTATTTGCAGCGTTTATATTAATAAAAGTGCAACAGAGGCGTCTAGGTAAAAACCTCTTTTCCAAAACCCTCGAATGGAAATTTCCAAATAAAAACAGCCGCCCTGCCTTAACATCTACCACTGCAAAACATTTAGATATTGTTAAAAAGCCGCATTAAAAAAATAAAATAAATGACGATATTTTTGCAAAAATTTTGCAGTAAATCAAAAGAACGAAAGCAAAAATGAGTTAAAAACATTGCGTACGAAAATGTGATATACAGTAAAGTCCGCTTATAATGAACCCGATTATAGTGAACTTTCGGTTAAAACGAACGTTTTTCCTTTAATTTTTTTTGTGTTCTTGTGTTATTACTCGGTTATAGCGAATTCCGGATATAACGAACCAGTTTTAGCTCATTTTTCAAGTTCGTTATATCCAGACACGACTGTATATGTAATACGTTAAGCTATCAAATAAAAATCAAAATGAGGACTGTCTGACTTATATTTATTGATTTTCCAGAAAATGCAAATACTAAATTGTTCATGAAAGATTTCATGTTAACAACAAAATGCAAATTTGGAAGTACATAAATTTAGGATTTTTAAATATATATATGTTACGGTTAACGCTCGAAATGATATTAATCTCGACATTAACCGGTTAATCTCGAGAATAACTTGTTCCGTTGGTTAATATACGAATATTACGTTAGTTAAATGGTATTCGCGTAAGAAGTACTCCCGGTAGGCAGTGATTTCCATCCAGAAAGTATTTTACATAATACATTCAATATGAACAAGCCAAAATGGCTGAACTCCGATTTATCAGATAATGTTAATTATAAGAATTTCTTTCGACATTAACATTACGTTTGTGTTAAACTCGACCTTAACCGGTTAATGTCGAGATTAGCCAATTCCGGAGTTTAACCGTTACTACTCTATATGGTAATGACAGTTGACCTCAGCACTTCACTATTTTCTTAATTTAGTCATCCATCTTCTGCTTTGTATCTTTCATCTTCTTTCATCTTCTATCATCTGATCAAATTTTTGCTTTTATATTTACAATGTTTTGCGACTATGTTAGTGGCTTTAAATAATCTACTTCCAAGCTTTAACATAAAGAAATCAAGTTTTTTTGTTTCTTATTTTGAATTCAATCAATGATTTTATGAAGCTAAATGGAAATATACATTTTATAAAGTAGAAAAATTGTTTTGCCCTTAGTGTTTGTAAATACTATCATTAATAACTACTAGTTTAAGAAATCCTCTATGAATGTTTATTTGGTTGTTTTACTGTCAGAGGTTTGAAAAAAAGATATAATTGATAACAGTTTATTATCAATTACGAAAATAAACATGTTATCAATCTATTTCACAAGGCGATTTAAAATCCGCGTCATGCCTCTGTGAGATTTTAAAAAAATTTGTAGAGAGAACGGGAGAATTAGTGATGAAATTGCTGGATAAAAACGGTTGTTATTTAAAACACGAGATATTGAAAATTAATGCATTTAGAAACTAAATTTAACTACTGTCAGTAGGACATATTAATATAATATTGAAAATCAAATGTGATTTCGTTTGGTTTTGAAAAATGTCAAAAATTAAATAGGATTCTTAGATGGTTGAGGCGGTACAGCTTTCGGTCCAAGGAACGACTCTGGTCGTCGTGTCGATATAAAGTATATTTTATAAATACGATTTCAAATTACCCTTTTAACCGTTATATATATTGACATGGGTCTGACTTAATTCTTCACCTAATTTTCTAAGTAAGTAAGAAGTAATGTCTAAATTCATTTACAATTCAGCGGACGGTTTTTTGAAAAAAGCTCGAGCTCAACATGGCCCGCGGAATTTACGAGGAAAAAAATAGTTTCGTGCAAGAAGAGTTTATTGATCGCTTTGGACATTGGCGCGCCGTAAATGGCACACATTTTGAAATAAATCGATCCTTTTCAGGGCTGCAGAAATTTGAATGAAATATTTGCTATTAATTATTGATAAGTCCAATCGTATATTTCTCGGTAACTGTTGATTTTACGTATAGCACATGTTACGTGAATCATACTTAGATTCAAAGTTGAAAGAAAAAGCAGATGCTTCCATTTGAAAAAATAGATTTGATGGTCGTAAGTTATTTTTGGACCACCCTGTATAAGTACATTTTCGCACAAAAATGGGATTTACAAATAAAAAATTTACGGGTCCGAGCTTTTTTCCAAAAAACAATGTGTTAATTAAGTAAGTACAACCACGTTGAAAACTCTGTTAGGGAGTTATTCAGTGCTGAAGTTCTAAATGCAGTTCTGAATTACCCAATATACGAAGAGACCTTTTATCCTAACAGCGGCTTAATGACATCAATTGAACAGTGCATGGTACTCGTGAAAATAATGTAAAAGCTATAAGCTGTGTTCCGGACACTTTATTTTCAAATAGCTTTAAGTACAGAATAGTTGAAAAGCTTTTACGATGAAAAATTAAATCTCAAATGTCGTTTTAGTTAGGGTGGTTCATAAGGTTGCTGCATTTTACAAGTTATGTAAATGTACTTTTACTTTAAATGTTCATTAAAATAAATAAAATAGTCTCTATTTTTCTATTTCTATCTTATTGGTGATTTTGGAACCACTGTGAAAGTGTTTGCTTGTATTGTTTTGTTTGTTTTATGGTATTGAACAGCTGTAAAGTTATTTAAAATAATTTCTTGCTTACGCTAACTAGATATTTAAAAAGTATTAAAAAATCGACAAAAGGGTCGAAATTACGAACCATTTTTTACATATCGTTTTAATGAAAGAGTATAAGGTTTCAGACTAAGTGAAAAATCTATTCGATATCTCTAAATATTTTACAAATATTCTGTAAAATAAATCAAAATTAAATTTCGGAAGCAAAAGTTGCTATTTTGCTTATAATAAAATAGTTGCACTCTTGCACTATTAAAACTGGACTACCGTGTATACAGGTTGAGCCATTCTTAACTTTCTATTCATATTGTTTAAATTAAAGATCTCTAAAACACAAAAATAATTTAAAAATGTTTTAGTTTAACGCAATTGAATGTATACTCAGCAAACAAATTGTAGTTTTTTTTCCATATTTCTTGGAATGTTTTTTTAAATTCACAAATCTAGCATTATTGTGTAATACAATAAAATTACTAAAATCCCTGTACTAAAATTTGTAAAAATATTTTGACCGAGTCTAGGAATGATTCAATTTAAAAATATTCGCACTTAAGGCTTTTCAATAAAACTGAGAATAAAAGTTTATATAGAAACCTCAATTATTATAAAATTTTCTGTCACATGGTCCCAGTTTTTTTTGTAGTTTGTGCAAACTAAATGTGGTTATCAAATACTATATTCTCTGCGATTTTACACCAAAAGGTTCATAATACATACGAACATTCAGCAGAATACTACAAAGTGCTCATATCTCTTTAGGTAGTAATTAAATTTAGTTTAAAAAATGTACAAACACGGATTAGTTTTTGAGGTACCGGGTGATTTCTTATTATTTCTTTAATAATTCATTACTGAAATACTAAACTGATAACGCTGTTATTATTTTAAACATTTATTTCGAATAGCAAGTATTTTTTATTTTATTATTCATTTTAACCCTAAAGCAAGGTTCTCACTTACGCAATTCGTTAAATGCAATGAATTTCACGCAATCGTACGCGTTCTATTTTCATGCATTTCTTCAGATGCAACTTTAGTTTTTTGTGTGTTTTAATGACATTGTTTAAGTTCTACTATTGACGTAAGGCCGATATTGGGAAAACCGAAATAAGTATTAAAATAATTTAAAGAAATAATTTTTAGAGGTGACGTCGACAAATGGATTTGCCATCGCCTCGTAATTCGTACGAATTGCGTAGGTGAGAACCAAGCTTAAGCCAGACTATATCAAACTAAAGTTGAAAAGTAAACAAAAAAAAGTTAATAAAATACGGTTTTTAATATTAATATATTATGGATTTATTAATTGTTTGACTCAATGTCAAGTTATATGTATTATACCAGGGTCGGCATAAGTCAGGCAACGCTCTCGAAAAAGATTAAAACGAAGCATGTTCGTGCTTCAGACAGTTGTGTCGGTGTCATGATAAGACGTGCTCGTCGAGTAGACCATGAAGCAACCTTCAAGCTGAACGGTACGGTCAATCGGTATAACTGCGTGTACTGGAACGACCAGAATCCTCTCGTCTTCATTGAAGAAGAATTAAAGCTGCGTGGGGGGTGTGTGTGGGCAGCTATCCCAGCGAGAGGTCTCGTGGGTCCGTACTTTTTTGATCCATGGAATTGACAACTCCATGTTAACACCCGTGATCGCTTATGCGCGCCCTCTGCCAGTTGTTTGCAATACTAAATTAAAAAGAAGCGTGAATTTTGACACCCTATAAATGATCATCAACATATTACACAGAAACAGGACAAACACACGTATAAATGATAAACATGTAAAAATTAAAATTTCAAAGTTTTTTTGAACATTTTTAAACATTTTTTCTGTTAAAAAAAGTTACATACTTACTGTCTGCGGATCATTAGCCAGTGGCATGCAAATGTTACAAGGAGCTATAAAACTTTTGGGAATAGCTTTTTTCAACAGCTTCTTCCTTTCGGGAGTTTGAAATTGAGATACTATGAAATGCGTATTGCATACCGAATAACACATTCTAACAGTAGCATGAGCTTTTAGACCAT
Source organism: Dendroctonus valens (assembly GCA_024550625.1). Classification (NCBI taxonomy): domain Eukaryota; kingdom Metazoa; phylum Arthropoda; class Insecta; order Coleoptera; family Curculionidae; genus Dendroctonus; species Dendroctonus valens. The sequence continues at coordinate 429,043 of JAJTJO010000243.1, forward strand.
GCTGGATTATTCACAACGTCCATCCATTGTCCACCACAGAAACATAATCGCACCGTGGAACCTCACATCGGGATTCCCGTGAGGATTTTCGCATGATCAAAAAATCCTAGGCCTGATCTCAAACAATAGATAAATAAGTCATTTAGTCGTTTTCTCCGCGGCACCAACGCGCCTCTAGCATTTGTCTCCCGAACTAATTTTGTGGTCACGGCTCGTCCCATTTAGTTGTCAGGGGGGTGTTTCTGCCTGTGGGGCCTTCTCAAGTACCGCGTTTTTGCTAGTGGAGCACGGACCAAATTTGTTGCCTGCCTTATGCGGACCCCTGTATATTTTAAACACTTAACTTTTTTATAATTTGATAGTGAGATAATTTAAAATGAAGTTATAAGAGGAAATAAACAATATATCTGTTTAGTAATTCTTTTTGGAAGATACTCCAATTAATCAATATACGTAGCTTTATTGTCATATACCTAATGGTAGTTGCTGATAAAGGTTTAATAATAGATATAAAATAAAATAGACACATTTTACATTGACCGGAAATTTACGATTGTTTTTAGCTAAGCAAAATTCGTCCAAGTTTTGTTGAATTAATTCAGCTGCTGCAAGTTTGCCATGCAATGCTGTAAAAGTAGCAGTTCGCGCTAAAAGCTGCTTCCGAGCATGTCCAGTATACGCGTAGCAATTAGTAGCATTATAGAAAACCCGATCTTTTTAATAAATATACTGGGTGTTCCACCGAGATCCACCGCGATCCATGTATGGCAAATTGGACAGTATACGGGAGTCATTGGGGCAAGGTTATAACAACAGTAGGTATCAACGTGCTGTGCTAATTTTAAATGGGACATCCTGTATATTATTACATTTTTGGATTCTACTCAAAATTTTAAAAACATTTCATTTTTATTCTATACCTAAGTCTAACCGTTTTGGATATATTTGAAATTTTATGTCAAAAATTACAGCTGCAGGAACTAGCATAATTATTCATTTTTACTATAAGAAATTATGTGTTATTTAATTCGAGTTGCATATCTTAACGAAAAGGACTTACTAGTTTTTTTGTTAGCAATTGAAATTTAGGAAACCGCTTAAAATAAATTTTTGCTAATGAAAACTTTTCACCAACTTACCCTTATTTTTAATACTAAAAAGACAAATTCATGAAAATTGGGAGTTTCTATTTGAAAAAATTGATTTTGGGCGACTCTCAATTTCATTTTGAAACTTATTTTTATCACACTTTGTATCAATAGTCCATTTCCATGAAAGTAAGTTCTTTTCAACAAGGGATGCAGCTCAAATTAAATAACACAGATTTCCTAATAAGAAAAATTATTAATTATTCTAGTGTATGCACCTGTCATCTTTGACATAAAGTTTCAAATATATCAAAAACGGTTAGACTTAAAGCTCGTTCACACGGTGATTATTGTCGCGACTTCTAATGCCGCGTCAGCGGCCAGTGTCAAGGTGTCGTATATCAAACAATTTTCATATACTACACTAACGTCACGACACTGACATTCAACTGTTCAGACAATGACATTTTTGTGTACGACATGATGTCACGACATTAATGTCACCGTGTGAACGAACTTTTAGGTATAGGATGTTATACATGAAATATGTTTGCAATCTGGAGTAGAATTCAAAAATACAATAATATACAGGGTGCTCCATTTAAAATAAGCAATTTGTGACCAACTTCCGGTATAACCGGAAATATATCCATCTTGAAAATATTTAATTAAAGTCTAATTAAGTTTGCCGAATATAGATCGCAGTGGTTCCCGGTGGGACACTCGGTATATATACAATTTACGAATCAATTTTCATATTTTTTTTACAATTTAGATGATGCAATCACAATTCGATTAATTTTAGTTGTACATTTTTATCATCAATTTCGATAATGATAGATAGAGGTGATGGCAATGGCAAGATTGGCTTTCTCGGCTTTGGAAACCACACAAACTTTGAATTGTGATTCTAATAATTTCATTTGGTTATTCTCACCAAAATCTGTCAAATTTGAATAAAAAATAGCCAAAGTAAATAAGCTTTATCCATCTTTTAATTCCGAATAGTATTCCTAATTTTTATTTCCGAGAAAGTCTTCCTGTCCTCAAACAATTTGAATAACTCCAGCAATTTGAGTACTTTGTGATTCAATCTTCAGAATAGTATCGTACTTCGGTGTCTATATCATAAATGAATAAGATTTACGATGATTAAGTTTAGATTCTCAAATATAATTTCAGAATATTTTTGACTGGTTTTGAAAATGATCGATGTTTAAAACATTATAGTACAGTACTTGCTGGTAATACAATCAACATTTTCACCATTATTATTACCTTATTGCAGTTATACAGTACTTTTTTATTTTAATATTGCAACAATAGTAACACTAGTCATGCTAAATGCACCATCAGTTTGGAGGACAAATATATTTTCAACTGGTAACATTTAATAATTCTTCAAAATTTCTATCAATGCATCAAAAATCATCCACCTTCAGCCGTTGTATTATGCCAAAGAATGATTTTCAAAAGTTCTTCACTTATTTTTACGTTGTAGTGTGATTCATTAAACATCAATTGCGATTAATAAAAAAGCTATTTAATTTTTTAAATTTATTAGTTTAAGAAGAGTCTCAAATAGCTTTCTCCAGACATTTTATAAATTATTTGATTATTTTTGGATACGATATATTATTATAAATACAATAATGAAAACAGAACAATAGCCCTCTAACAATCTGTATTTCAAAACAAAATATGTTTATTTAGCATGTCTGTTGCAAAATAAATTTTTATTTTGCATGCTGTAATTAAAAAAACTGCAATAGTAAAATCAAGATTCACAAAAGAGATCAATTGTCTAAATCAAGAACCAAATATTTTGTACATTTAACTTAATTACTTAATTAATTATTTGCAGACATTTTGCAAATACATTTATTAATTATTAATACTAATTTTCATATCTTCAATTATATGGATCAATATCTCATTGTTTTCAGTTCTGCATTTTTTATTCTAACATTCTAAAATCTAAGGTATTAAGGCTCAGGTAATCAAAACCGGAAAGTAAACCCATGTAATAAACACCATTTCTTAAATTCAATATTATATATTTTTTTGAACTTTACAAATAATACTTTATAATAATAATAATAATAATACTTTTGAGCTCAAAATTTTTCGGGGGATTTCATTTTAATAAACTTCAATTCGTTCTGAAAAATTATAATTATAGTATTTTATGCTTTCGAGCATAAAGAGAGCACCTACCATATCTGAAAAAGTTGAATTACGGGTTCAGTCAACAATATATATGAAAGTATTAAACACGAAATAAACAAGGTCATAGAGGATAATAAAGGAACGAAGTCTCTTCGAAAAACCCTCCCAGAAGGCAGAAAAAACATAAATAAACTAGAAGACAAAAATGGCCACATAACAAATAAAATGGAAATCCTAGATATCACCAAGATCTTTTATGCTGAATTGTACAGAGAACCAAGTGAGCAAACAGCAAATACTAACATACCCAAAATTCAAAACCAAGGGTCTGAAGAACTGCCAGAAAGTACACTGGCCGATCTAAGTGATGCTCTTTGGGAAATGAAAAATAACAAAACCGCAGGTGAGGACGAAATTGAAATTGAAGCTATAAAGCACGGAGGTATAGCTCTACATCGAACTATTTTTAAGCCTTTTAACGCCTGCCTAATAAATGGTACAACTCCCTCTCAGTGGAATCGAGCCACTATAATTATTATTTATATTATAAGAAAGGAGACATAGCGAAACTACAAAATTACAGACCAATAAGTCTCCTCTCGCATGTGTATAAATAATTTATGAGGATAATCACGAAAAGAATCTCCAATAAGCTAGATCTACATCAACCTTGCGAACAAGCGGGTTTCCGAGCAGGATACGACACAAACGACCACCTGCAGACTCAGAATACAACAAACCACTCTTCCTGGTATTTGTCGACTACGAAAAGGCTTTTGAGTATAATAACTCGGTAGAAAATGATACAAGCCCTCACAGCGTGCCGAGTTGATCACAGATATAGAACTATAATTCAGAACATATATGAAAAGGCAACAGCACGTGTAAAAATACACGCAAGACTTCCGCATTGAGCGGGGGAGTACGCCAGGGGATGTCCTATCGCCAAAGTTATTTACGGCACTCTTGGAATATATGTTTAAAAGAATTGACTTCGGAGATATGGGTATAAACATAAATGGTGAAAAACTGAACGTTCTGTATCGATGAAGCTAGGGAGATGCTACGAAGACTGTAGAGTGCGTCAGGAACAGTGGGGCTTAACATAAACGTCAACAAAACGGAATTTATGACCAACCTCGTGATAAGCGAAGGCATACCGCTGAACGGTGGCTTTTTGGATGTGTGGATTTTTATCTAGAGCGAGTTTCTTCGAACTTTTGCTCCGTCCGGGTGCCTTTTAGGCTTGGTGGATAGTTCCGGGTTCTTGAGAGTTTTATTTAATTTTGGTTGGTGCAAATGCATCCCCTAGCCCTTGTACCTCTGCAGTTTTATTTTTATACAAAAAAAAAGTTTTAGTTTGGGGGATTTGTTTATGTTAGGTCCTATTCAATGGGGGCCATGATGGAGTTTTGGCCCCGATTGATTTGAGTTTCGCTGGAATTCCTGGTAAAAGTGGATTTTATAACAGGGTTGGTATGGTTTTGGACTTTGTTTAAATTTTGCGTGTTTTTTGGCCAAAAATTGTCGAATAGTGTCGGTTTTCAGGTCATCGTGAATGACTTTGTTTCGAATGTACCAGGGGGCTTTTGCGATGGATCTGAGGAATTTGTTCTGGAAAGTTTGAATTATGGTTACGTTGGATTTGCAAGTTTGGATGAAGGCTGAGGTGCCATAAAGGATTTGAGGCCGAAATATTTGTTTATAAAGTAGGAGTTTGTTTTTTAGGGAAAGTTTGCTGGTTCGTTTAAGAAGTGGGTAAAGGGCCGTTTTTCCGGCTCTTGCTTTGGCAATTTTGTTTCTAATGTGGGGGAAAAAGTTAGTTTTTTGTCTAGTGTAATTCCTAAATAGAGCATTTGTTTGAGTTTGTTGGTCTGTTTGGTTGTAATCATTAGGGCTTGCGTTTTTTCCGTGTTGATTTCAATTTTCCAAGTGTTTGTCCAGTTTGACAGTTTGTTTAGTGGTTTTTGTAGTTTTGCGTGGATGTATGCAGGGTGTTTGTTAGTGTAGTAAAAGCAAGTATCGTCGGCGTACTGGGCGATTTTTGCGTCAGGATCTTTCGGGCTGTAAAAATGTTGTAGAGCATTGGGGAAAGGGGCGATCCTTGCGGGACTCTGGCTTCCGCCGGTCTTAGCGAGGAAAACTTACTGTTAATTTGGACGTGGAATTTTCGGACTGATAGAAAGCTTGCCACAAACTGTACAAAGGAGATTGGCAGTTTGCAGAAGTTCTCCATTTTCCAAATTAGCCCTTGCGTGGCCTAGTGGGCTTAGCGCAGCTTCAAGGCAATGGTGGCTTTCTAAGTCAGGTCAGCTTATAAATACCTGGGCCACGAAATCCGCATTGGAAGGGACAATCAGACCTGTGAGTTAAGACGCAAAATCGAGCTAACATGGGGCGCCTTTGGCAAGTTGAGGCACATCTTTAAATTAAATATCCCTATATGCCTGAAGAGAAAGGTTTTTAATCAATGCGTATTGCCAGTACTCACTTACGGAGCAGAAACTCTCACCCTCACAAAACAGACTGTAAATAAAATACGCATTGCACAGAGAAGAATGGAAAGATCGATGCTGGGCCTTTCTCTCAGAGACAGAATCTCTAATAATCAACTACGGCAAAAGACAGGTGTTACTGATGCGAAGATAAGAAACTTGAAATGGAACTGGGCGGGCCACGTAGCTAGGTTTGCGGATGGACGATGGACAAAAAAGATTTTGGAATGGAGGCCTCGTCAGGATGCACATCGCAACAGGGGTGCCCACCAACGAGATGGGTCGACGACATCAAGAGAATCCGGACAAACTGGATGAACGTCGCACAGGACCGACAAAGATGGATTGGACAAATGGGCTGAGTGATGAGATGATCATTAAACTCTTATATAAATGCTTTCTAGTTTCATATGTTGCCTTTGTGAATTTACGCATCAAACCACGGGTGTTAAATGAGGAAGTATTTTCTGATCAGATTCCATAGTGATACTGTTGTCCAAATTATGATTTAGTTATTCGTAAATACTAAAATCTTAGTGTTAAGCTATAGTTATTGTTGTTTTCCAAAGATCTTTCTGAAACCCCTGAGAAAAATAACGCGACAACCTTGCAAGAATATTTTTCTGTGATTAAACTTTATTATACTGTTCCTACAACCAACGTTTTTTGTTACAGCTTTCAGCTTTATATGAAGTCAAGCCTCCAATATCAAAAGCCAAAATGACTGCACTAACTAGAGGAGCTATAAAAGCGATTAAGTTCTACAAACATGTAGTCCAGAGTGTGGAAAAATTCATTCTCAAATGTAAGCCAGATTATAAAGTACCTGGTCTTTATGTGATCGATTCGATAGTGAGACAATCTCGACACCAGTTTGGTGCTGAAAAAGACGTTTTTGCACCCAGATTTTCAAAAAGTTTGCAGCAGACCTTCGTCAACTTATTTAAATGTCCCCCTGAAGATAAGGTGAGAATCTAATTTTGGCATCTAACACCAAAATATTTATATAGCTTTACAAGAACTAATATAGTATATCTAACACATTTGAATTTTACAGAGCAAAATTATCAGAGTGTTAAATTTGTGGCAAAAGAATCAAGTATTTGCTCCTGAAGTAATTCAACCATTGTTTGACTTGGCTGATCCAAACAATCCGATATATCAGCAGATACAACAACAAAGCACACCAATTCAGCAAACGAATGGAGCGCAGTCCCAAGTCGCAAAAGGTTGGTACAGTAGATGTTATGCAATTTGAAGGTTTCTAAGCAATGTGCCAATTATATTTATCAGAATTGATCAGGATTTCGAAAAACTTTATTTTAAATGGAACAAAGAGGACATATCGGGTTTGGATTTTTATAAAAATGATGGGGGCTTAATATACAAAAGAGCTGATTTAGAAAAAGAAATAGCGCTTTTATTTATTTGATACACTTTTTCCGTTGATCTCGGATAAAAGCGAACAATATCGTCTTTGTCCAAGAATTGGATACAGTAACAATCACCTAATATGCAAATGTATGTCAAAAGTTGCTTTATTGTGTTTAAACGGTAAAAATTATATTCAATTTAATGCAGTAACTTGGGGCATTCATGTCAAAGTAAATTTTTGATGCCAATATATATCGGAAAATATTTAGAAAATTGTAATTGTTTCAGTATTTTTTTATTTTAATTACTATTTATATTGTAATTTAATGTTTGCATAAATTCGAAACTTTCAATACAGGCAATAATCATTTTATGATCATATTTATTGATTATTGATGTTTGGCCCAATTTGCCTCATGCATACAATTGCATTCAATATAATCAAATATATCAATATATTCAAAATATTTCGAAGCTATAAAGTCATAGAATTCAAAAAGTGTTCAAAGTACAACATAAGATTTACAACTTGAATATTGCGGACCTTTACCTTACGGTTTGGGACTAGATTTATGTGAAAAGCTACGCACAAAATTGTTCAAAATTTTAAATGAGAATTTCGGAGTTATTTAGTAAAAGTTGAATATTTTATAATGTTCTCACCGATTCACTTGTCATACCCTAATCAAAAAGGTAAGTTTAAATTTGGATCTGCTTATAATGGAATTGCTTGACATGGGGCTCTACTAAAGGTAAGTCCCTAGTTTACAAAATATGGACAACATGCATGTTCACAGACAATTAGTGATTAGCAATCATTATTCAAATATTTTATTTTCGATCTTGATATGGAGTTTAATTGCCAATAATATCAGGCAATTAGATACAAATAATTATTGCTAAATTACTGTTTAATCTCATGTTGTCTGTATTCGATTATGAAACTTAACCTCAAGTTTAAATATCTACTTGTTCATAAAAAATATACATTTAATGGCAATTTTTTAAATTTTATTTGAGGGTAGGTTTTGTACTCGTCTTGGTTTAAGCAGTTTTGGTTTCGTCAATGAGAATCGAGAATTCTGAGAAAATAATGAGCATTTTTGGCACATTGCGATGCGCATGCCACTGTCTAAATAAGTTGTTCATGATAGGTTCTCCTGCTCTACAAAGAACACCCACCAAAGTCAACCAGCCTACATCATCGGAGACACCTGCAGCTAATTTGGTTAGTTTTTGGTATAACTGTAGAGATCAGTACGCAACCGAGGGATAAAACTCTACCGAAGAAGACATTGGATATTTAAATGGAAAATGCTTAACGGGTTGAATTTCGATCAAAAAGTCATTTAAATTTGGTCCAAGTTATATAAAAAGATATGATGGAGTCACTTATATTTTTGCAAGTAATGGTTTTGTGATTTTCCTTTTAAATTCCACATGGCTTTTGTATAACTTTATTCCTAGTGTTATAATGTATTAAATTCGGATTAGTTAAGTCAATGTTTTCCACATTATCTTACAATTCAGCCTTGCTGATGCTACTGATGGCTGTAATGCGAATTATAGTTAAAAGCTGGATAGAGGCGAGGATGTCAAACAATTATGCAATTGGGGCAACACTTTGGGGCTAATATTAATTCGTTTTCTAAAATGCCTAGTCAAAAATCGAAATAGTATCTCAAAGACGTAATGTTAGAATAATTTAAAATTATTTTGTAATGGACTAACCAAACCACGGCGAGCGTTTTCAGTCATTTTTAACCTTTATCAAGACGGTGAAAATCCGTTCAATTGTTTGTAACAGTCTGTTTAAATAGTTATGTGAACATATTTTAAGATTTTACTTATGTTCAAAGTATTCGAAAGCTTCACTTCCTATTTTGTCCCAAAATTGATTTGACGAATTTTTCTAATATTGCACACTTCCCAGCTTCAATAATAATTTTAATTAAAAAAAAAAGTCAACTAGCCAGCAGAGTAAAGACAATAATCATTATCTTAATTTCGATTGTACAGAGTTCAAATGGGTGTTTTGAATTGTGAATTCAACAGAAGTGATCGAAAAAATATGAGGAAAATGAATGAACGTATGAATATTTGTGCCTCGTACATGCATTGAAATTTTTTTTTCAATCTTCTAAATCTTTGAAAAACCCATGGGATAAAAAAACTGTCAGGGGGCCGAAACTTTGCTAAAATATTTGTCCCGTTAAGTGACGTACAGGTATTTGTTTTTAAAAAAAGGAGTAAAATTAAAAATGCACAGTTTAATAAAAAAGTGATAATTTATGAGGTTTTAAGCTGCTTTAAGATTTTCAATTGTTGGGAGAAAACTGGAAAAAGAATAGAGATCTCAACGCCCAAATTATTTTCGGAATCAAGCGATTAAGTGCATATAAGCCAATATGAACTTTACTTGTTATGTAACGTCCAAATATTATATTTTTGAATATGTTTAACGTACCACGTCCTATAATCTGGAATTTTCGAAAACTGTGATATTACAATAGAAGAGTTGACAAGAAAATGCATAATTACTTTTAAAATTATATACAGGGTGAGTCAGTGTCGATAATCATTTGACATCCTAACGACTCGGTTTAACAAAATTTATCTGTTGTAAAATTTTCATTATAATTATCTAAAATTGAAGGTTGAACTAAGTATTCTTGTTTGGGGTCTCCAAAAGTTATTGTTTTGAATTATTTTCTAAAATCTTTTTAACGTCAAATTGATTGTAAAACTAAAGCGAATTTAAATGAATAATTCAAATTGAATAGTCCACAACGGATAACATTTTTCAAAATAAAACATTTCTTGCTACTGACTCATTCTGGATATAGGGAGAAAGGACATTTTATTCTTATACATGATAATGGCTTTTTAACATATTTTGAATTAAGTCGAAAAGCAAATTACTATATAATAAATTGAACATTTTAAAATAATAAAATAACAAAAAAGTTAGTCGCGATTTACTAAATGTTTATCTTGCGTTAAATTTTGCATTATAATGATCCGTATGTTTATCTCGCGTTACCGGTATTTTACTTTTTGGGTATTAAATGTCGAATATTTGAAACATCTCATAATTATGACTTACATTCAACAAATACTAAAACGTGAATACAATGCCAAACCAAACCCGCTTTATAATATTCTGTAAAATGCAAAAAAAATCCGACGAGACGAGAAGGAAAGTATATTTAAATGTTGGTCTTACTTTTCTATATCTCATTGGATAAGTGGGCAATTATGTTGACTCGATTTACTGTTACTTATTTTGTTGTAAATAATTGTTCGTGTTTAATCGTTTTTCTGCACTATTCTCATTCTTCAAGCTCTTCGGTTTTTTTGATGATTCATCATTACTAAAATTGTGCTGAATTTAGTGTGCGTAATGTGCTTATACTGACTTATTGCCATTACATTGAACTTTATAAATTTGGTTCTATGTAGGATTGAAAATTTCTAAAACACATTTGTAATAGTAAAATCTTTTTTGTAATAAAAAAAAATTGCAATAAAAAATTTGTAAAATAAAAATTACCCTTTAAACTAAAAACTTTAACTAAACTAAACATTTTTATTAAATTAAGAATAATTTTCAATTGTGCTATTACGTTATCAAATATATTTTGTTAAATTAACTCTTAAAAGTAATAGCATGAGTACATGAAATATTATATTTAGTTTACATTTTTGGAATATGAAGTGCATCCTAAAACGTAGTACTGGAAATAACACAAGCATATTATGCACATCAACATATACTTAATTTAGATGTTCATCGCTCACATCGTCATTCTTCACCACTAAGTGCTTCTCTTGGTTCTTGATAATATTTATTAAATTCAAAATACCATCGGTATTAAATCATTTCCGGATTCTAGAAGATATTTGAGTAGAAACAGACATCCGTCTAAAACAGAAAATAATTTGAATTGTTATTTATTGCCATTGCATAAGAAGCTAAAGATGTGTATTACTCAGAAGTCGGCACCCAGTGCAATTAAGAACATAAAAATGTGTGATAAATTTTCAAGTTTAAGTGATAATTAGATTCACATAGTTCAAAATTCGATGGTGATTTATAAGAATTATTGCCAATTAATTGGGGAAAATTATTTGGACAGCGGTAAAATAAACATGAGGGGAACAACTCGACGGGAAGTGATTTCTAAATGAACTTGAAAAGCTTTTCTATAAGATACAATTGTCTGTTGTCACAGTTTCTTCTATTATGTTATTAATTGGATTACTGTGTATATTTTGCTGGCTGTATTTCAATTTAACCCAAAAGAAATTCCTGGGTTCCAGTCAATTTTATTGTTTATTATTTAAAATGTCACAAATACGTGACATTGCTATTCTGAATAGTCATAGCCTGTCAAATGTGAAGGTGGAAACAGCCATACACACAAACTGATGATGGTGGAGAAAGACACCGAAACGTATTTGTAACATTTTAAATAATAAACAATAAAATTGACTGGAACCCAGGAATTTCTTTTGGATTAAAATAACTTTACTTATCATGTTATATTGTATAAATTCGTTGTCACTGTACAAGGTATTTACGATATGAATGAGCTGTTGCGAAATTGACTCTGTATTGAGTTTCTAGATCTTTTCATTTATCCGTTGAGCTAAACGACTCGAACAGATACCCAACCAAATATTTTTTTTATTACATATGAATAATGGATATGAGAATTTGCGGAATACACCTGTAAACTGAATGTAAGAAGTTGTACCTGATCTGCAGCAAAACTTAGTTGCGCTAATTATTTCGGTTATTTTAAAAACGCGACCTTTGAAATGCAAAAAAGTTATCATGACGTTAAAATATTAAATGTTTCATGTCGACTATGCAACACACAAACTAAATCCTTAAACTACTGGTGTTTCCATGTGTAAAACTTGAATCTGAGGCAGCCATTTTCAAAATCGAAACTTGAGTAGGAATATCAGGGGACCGAAATCCATTTTCCCACATTGCAAAAACTGTTAATTATCTATTTTTAACTTTCCACGTTTACATTCGTTTTACCAACCTAAAATAAATTGGTGCTGACCCTCCGGGCGTTTACGTTTATTCATTTTATAGAATTTTTATCGAGTTTTTTATTGGCATTTATCGATAATTTTTAACTTGGTACTTAATCATTTTACTATTTTGGGAAACTCATCACTCAATCATATTTTATTTACTAAAGTTCTTTTAACGAACTTACTTGATAATTAAAATTAACAAGTTGGTCTTGCTTCTGTTTATGTTTTGCATAAATTCACGCAATTTTCCGATTGAAAATTCCTGCTGCAAATTAAGTTTTAGATACTTAATAATTTAAATTCTGATTTATATAATTCCAGTGGAAAAAACTACCAGTTCATTATTATACCAAATGAAATTGCAAGATGCTCACTTTTAGAACCGATGATATTCAGCAGAGTCGAAAATGTGTGTCTAGTTATTAGAATTGCGAGCTATTGTTCTTATTACCGCGTTGTGAACTATTATTTGGATTGTTATACTATTTTATTCAGTCCTATAATACCAATTTTTTTTATACATTTTCAACTGTCCCTATATACAATGGTCTTCACTAAATGAAATAAATTTGCGCAACCTGCTACTTCTTCAAAATATCACTACGAAGTAGATTTTCAATTTTAGAATTTGTAGAATTCTTTTAGCTCATCAATTGCACAGTTTGGAATAAAATCAGAGTTGGAATAAAATTGGGGAACAGAAAGGAAAATTGGTCAAAGAAGCTGGAAGCATTCTTTTAATATTTAGTATTTTCATGTTCATTGCATTTTATACTGTAATTTTTAAATTACCTATTTTTTTTATCAAAAGCGAATATTTTGTAAGCAGTGCATTAAATACTTAGACAGAACACACATTAAAGACTTGCTGATACGTTTCTAAGAAAATGCGACATCCTCATTCACAAAAAAATATTTTATGTTAAATTACTTAGCATTAAGCAATTGCAGCTTCTGTTGTAGCTGCAATCAAAGTGATAGAACGTTTTAATTATTATACTCAGGGTACATTTTCTGCTATCGAGAAAAAATGCAAGCAAATTTACATTAAAATCTTATCTAAATATAAAAAAATACAAACAACGAATTTACATGATTGTAAAATATTCATGTCCTACTTGTTACGTAAATAACCATTCCAATATAACGTGCATTTTACTTATTATGTATTTTTCAGTGTTTATTAACAAAAAAAAACATTTACAATTTTTTCGTAAAAAATCTCATTAATTCAATTTACATATCCGTTTTTAAATTCGACAAAAATATTTCTACCTTTTTTGAAAATAAATTTTAAATTATACTAATCACAAATTCATTCCAATGTATTCCTGGGTTTCAGTCAATTTTATTGTTTATTATTTAAAATGTTACAAATACGTTTCGGTGTCTTTATCCACCATCATAAGTTTGTCTAAAATATATATTTACAGTTATCATCAATTTAGATAGAAAACTTTCACCAAAATTCACATATTAAAATACAAATCACACACATATTAAAAAGTACATCCAGAAACATTGGTTTTCAGGTGATGAGTCAGGACAAACTGATTACCATAAAAATTGACTGAAACCCAGGAATACATTGGAATGAATTAAAGTACAGTCAGGAAAATATACGAAACTAATCACAAAATCATTCTTCGTCTAAATGCAACTTTCTCCTGAAAAATTACTGAACTATTAAATATTTTAATATTAGTTACTTAACACGGTTTATATAATTGTTAAGACGAGTAATGTTACCTGGAAGCTATTTCGTTGTTGATGTAAAGTAGTGTTTGTTGTATTTTCTGTGTTTTAGTATAAGATAATTGAACAACTTATTTAGACATGGCATTGAAACCTATTTATTTTATTGCATGCATATATTATACATAAACGTTAACAAATGTCTGCATAACATATAATTATTTGCAGAACTTAACCGATCCCGTGTTGCAACAACTGCAGCATCTTCAACGTTTGCTCTCCAAAGGAGCCGATGCGGCTTCGGTCAGAGCTGAGCAGGTGCACTTCGACAAAAAACTTCTCGATTTTGATTATGGCGATGACGAAGAAGAAGTAAATCCAAGTCCCAGACCGACCCACTCTGGTTCATCATCTGCCGACCCAGTAGCTAGGTTAGTCGAAGATACTGATTATGTGCTGAATATTTTTGTTCATTTGAAACTATTTTTAGCCTTTTAACTAATCCAGAAGTGCTGAGGCAGCTTCAGACACTGCAAAGCACATTGGCAGGGGCTGTAAATCCACCGTCTCTGGACTCGGAGAATGACCGGATGAAGAAATTACATGAAATGAAGCTGCAGGAAGATGAATTTGATAAACGTTTAGCTCAAACTGTGCCTGTAAGAATCGATATTTACTTGCGATTTTTACATATTTACAAAATCCGCAAACGATTCATTAATTTTTGCAGAATCTACCTTTCGCAGCAGAGTGTGACTTCAAGTTAACTTCAACGACTAGTATGATAGGGGGGCTTCATTTCATTGCACCTCAACCAGAGATCCAAATAGGACAAGGATTCGATATGCAGCATGATTCTAATGCATTTTATGGTAGTCAGACGATCACGAATGAAGTTGAAGTAACTTTTCTATTTGAGGTGTAAAAATGGTATGTTTTACATTTAATTTTTAATATTACAGGTGATCAACTTGGATCATGATGATTCACATTCGGAAGATGATAGGTACAAACGAAAAAGAAGCCGTTCACGATCACGCGATAGAGGCAGGGAAAAAGACAGGCGACGAAGAACGAGAAGTAGATCCAGATCAAGGTAAATTAAAAGATTTTCATAATACTTAGAATGCCAGAAATATATTGTATCAGAAGTGTCTTTGAAATTATCTCTTTATATTATGCATATATATTGTTTTGTTACAGGGGTAGGAGGCATAGGTCTAAATCTAAAGATAGAAAAGAAAAGGATAAGCGCGAAAAGCAAAAGGAAACAGAAAAAGACAAGGAGCGGAAAAAAAGGGGTTTACCTGCTATGAAAAGCAACAATTTGAGCGGCAAGTTAAATCAAATGTAGTTGTAATTGGTTA
This sequence comes from Dendroctonus valens, assembly GCA_024550625.1. NCBI lineage: Eukaryota > Metazoa > Arthropoda > Insecta > Coleoptera > Curculionidae > Dendroctonus > Dendroctonus valens. The sequence continues at coordinate 444,289 of JAJTJO010000243.1, forward strand.
TAAAGTTGAGCCTGGGTTTTCAGTGTGCAGCACTACTTTGTGGGTCGGACATCTTTCCAAATTAGTTCACCAAGATGATCTGTCAAATACGTTTGGCGAATTTGGTGATATAGTAAGTATCGACCTAATATCACCACGAGGATGTGCCTTTATTGTTATGCATCGGAGGCAAGACGCAGCAAGATGTCTTGCAAAATTGAAAAACTATAATCTACATGGAAAAGCCATAACGGTAAGTAGCCGATATTTTAGAGCAATTAATTGTTACTTAATTTTTGGGTGCAAAGTAGAGTACAAAATATGTATTTTATTTTCCACCCTTAATATATTTCTTGTAGTTATGAAAAACCCGAAAGACCCCTCAATTTTATTTGTAAGGGGGACATTTTAAATTCCGATTTCTTTCATTGAAAACCAATGCCGTCTTTCGTGCGCAATTTCTAACCTCTCCGTAAATGAAAATAATTTCAGTTCTTTCTTGAAGAAAATAAATCATTCTTATACTTTATGCACTTTCAAAGCTCTCGTGGTATTACCTCCGATAAGACACCAACTGAGCGCAAATTAACGAGGTACTCGCAGTACCATCGAAATGTTCTTCTTCTTCTTGCATCGAAATGTAATTTACAAATAAAGTTTGAAACGCTGCCACCCAAGGGCGTAATGAGGAAGAGACAAGGTCATGCCACTGAAAAGAGAATTGAAGGCCCTTTAAAATGATGTGTCAAACCCCCATTCCCATTTAAGATTCTAAGGATGACATCTAGCCCTCCTAGGAAGTTGAAACAAGAAGGCTAAAAAGATGAATTTAAAGGTCCCCCTTACAAATAAAATTGACGCGTCTTTCCGATTTTTCATATTTTTAACTGTAAAAGCGATATTAAGGGTGGGAAGTTTTCAAATTGACAACCCGCATATAAACTGCTCAACAAAATGAACGTTGCACGGCCAAATTTGCCCTAACATTGGAACTGGATAAATTTTAATTGCTTCAACCGAGTTGGCTTCTGTTTGAAGCGTTATCACCATTTGTGATCTGTTAGTCCATATTGTAAAAATTAACCATTTCAGATAAATTTTCTACAGGGTGTCAAATCAAAAATTTTCCAAGTTCGACATGCTCCTGGTTGCACGAGAATGAAGTTTTTTTGAATCTCATCACCAAAAATTTGAAGATAAACGAAATAGCTCGAAACGCTTTTTACATTTTTCGGTCATCTTTTCTATTTACAACTTGGTCTCAAAATATCAACTTTCAAAGCAAAGTTCAATTTCAAATATTTTGTTCATTCATGCAACCTGGAATATTGTTGTTTTTTTTTCATTAGTCGACTGCGAAGTATTAGCTCTTCGTTTTATTTCTACCTTAAACTGGCAGTTGACATTTCTAACCTCTGTGTCTAACGTCCGCGAAACATAACCCGGTTTCAGATACACGTGTTTTTCAATTGAGAATTTTTTTGAATGAGAAATGCTCAAACAGCATCAAAAATCAAATAAAAAAGGTAAATAATACAAAGTCAACAACGTTAAATTCTGTAAGGTTAGGCACAGAGGTTAGGTTAAAGGTTAGTCTTTTAATACTGAAAGCAGTCAACTAGACATTCCAATAAATATCATTTCGTTAACGAAATAAAGCTAATGCAGTATTAAAATAAGGATTAACCTTATTACTGCATTACAGTATTTATTCCAATAACTCTCTAATACTAAAAATGTAATTTTTTAAGTACAAATAACTCACGTAATGAAAAATGCATTGAAATACAGGTATTGATGGCTTTGGAAACTCAATTGATAAAACGGTGAATTGTTATTAGCTGTGTGTCTATTCTTGACGGCTACGGAGTAGAAGCCGAGAAAAGTGGGCGGGGTTTTATGACAGTCGGCCCAAACGGTATTCTTGAAAAAAGTTGATGGAGGGATAGCGTGAATGGTCGACTGGTACGACAGTAGAAAGGGCTTCTCCCCGGGTTTTCCAACCTCAAATTCGATTCATTTTTGCTTTGTTGGTGGTTTTGCATCATCATCATGGTACGTTTTTGCTCATATATAAGGCATATTGGATACATAGACGTCCTGAAAAATATTCACAGTTTTTACACAAAAAGCGAAATATTGACATAGTTTTTAGCTATACGATGCTTTTGCAAACTCGTGCCATGGTTTCAAACATAACGCCACCTTTTTGCTCATATTTCAGAAGCAAATTGAGCTAACACGGTTATTTCTGCACCACTGGAATGAGAATTAAATAACAGAGTTCCGAAGGCAAACAGTACTACATACTTGGAAAATATTGGTTTTCATTTTTTACTCCAAAAGCCAAATTTCAACAATTTAAGTTTTATGCAGTTTACGCTTTTAAATCAATTAATTTTTTTTTGTAAACCTGAGCTCTTTGTAGATATTGCTAACGGTCATCCAAATTTTTGTCATCTACCTACTGTTTTTTAAAAATTTTTCAGCAAGTTATTACAAGTTTAAGAACAACTAGTGAAAACATTTTTTGCTATTTACTCTCGGTTTCCCACCTGACATAAACCACATGTGATATGTGAATCCAGTTCGCAGCCCTTTTTCAATATCGCCTTAAGCATGGGTTTGGAAATTAAACATAAGGAATTGCCGCACGTGCGACCGGGGAACGAGGTAATAAACGACATAGATAAAGACAAGTACAGTGAAAAACGAGAGATTTTTGGGTGTCTGTCTCTTTTATAGCCAAAGGTTGGTACAAAGTTCGCAACAATAGTAAAGGAATGAGGTTTGCGAGCCTGTGAGGCTGTCAAAATTTTCTCAATTTTGATTGGTCACACAATCTGGCAAAAGTGTTTGCATGGACTGCGTGCTCATTGACATTCCCTATCACTCAAGAATACTACTTTTTTCTGTTTTCCTGGAGGAGAGACTCCCTGAGAGGCTCCCCCGGATAGTCCCTTTTCTTAATGTCCAGAATAGACACACACAAATTTCTGATAAATTTGTAACCTAAGTGGCTCATTAGGCTAGTGCCGATACGAATTTTCATATAGTAAAAAAATTAATAACAGGCAAGAACCAGGTGAAAAATGTTGTTGAGGTTCCAATTTAAAAAAAAAATAAAATGGGATACAGTTTAGGGCTTGAAAACTGTTTTTTTGCGATTTGCGACGAAACGTGACCTTCTAGCGGAAAACGTTCAATGGCAGAGTTGTATATAATAACAAAATTTTACTTTTGTATTTAAAACTTTTTGACATAACCTCAAATTAACCGACAAAATGGCGAAAAACCGATTTTTAGTATTTAATTTTTTTCTCTCGCATAAATGATTTAATTTACATCAACATTTGTAAGAGCATGTCTTTTTTGGTGTTGATTAAGCATTATTTTTTCGCAGTTCAGGAGACGACTAGTGACAAGACAATTGTTCGTGGAACATAACGGTAGTTTTTTCGAAAAATGTACGTAACTCGAAAACTAATCGCCCCCTGAACTACGAAAAAATCATGCTTATTGAGCACTAAAAAAGACATACTTTTACAAATTTTCATGTAAATTAAATACTTTATGCGCGAGATAAAAAGTAAATATTGAAAAATCGGGTTTTCGCCATTTTGACGGTTAATTTGAAGTTATTCCAAAAAGTGTTACCAAAAATACAAAACTTTAATATTCTTTTTCATATCTACAACTTTTGTAGTGAACGATCACGTTTCGCCTTAAATCGCATAAGAAACGTGTTCAATCCCCTAAACTGTTGAGTTATCGTATTTAAATTTTATTTATTTTTAAGGTTGGAACCTCAACATTTTCCACCTAATACTTGCCTGTTATTAAGTTTTATTTCAAAAAAATTATTTGCATTATTCTATAGGGATTAATCTGATATCCTGTTATTGCACGGGTACGGACAAAATTTTCTTTTGAAATAGGATAAAGCTGTTAAATAGACCCATTTTTTTAAAAAGTTTAATGCATTGTTAATTAATTGTAACTTTTACCTTTCTATTAGATTGCTTGGGCTCCTGGAAAGGGAGTGAAAGGAAAAGATCTGAAGGATTATTGGGAAGGAGATTTAGGCGTTTCCTATATTCCATATAACAAACTTAGGCCAGACATGGATTTGGAAGCTTTGGAAGACGGTGGTATGGAGTTAATTTATATCCTGAATATTTTCCTTTTATTTGCTTATCTATTTTCTTTTGTTTAACTTATGATCACCCTTTTCAGGTATGATTGATGAAGATACAATGCCTGACTGGATGAAGTTGAAAGTTGAGGAAAGTTCAAAGAAGCAAGTTACAGATTTGACACCATTTTTAATGGGAGGTAATGGTTATAAAATTGAAAGTTTTGTAATCTGGTTTAACCGTGCCTTATCTTGTTTTAGCTGGTGACGCATCTAATCATTCAACAATCGATACCAGTCAACCTCCCCCGCTCCCACCTTCTAGTCTCATGCAACCCCCAATGCTCTCAATGGTAAATCCGTTTCAAATGAATAACCGATTTTTGAGCATGATTCCAAACATGGCAAATTTGGCTAATTTGCCATTGGGAGTGCCACCACCCAGTATGGCACCTCCCTCTATAATGTCTAATTTGGGATTAGGTGTCGGGTCTCCGTTTCAAGGTTAGTCAGAATACTAAAAAATCTTTAAATTGATGTTTCAAATCACTTAAATTGTTTTATATATGTTGGTCTGTCATTTTAGGTCCTGCTGGGTTTATTCCACCTGGAATGCCTCCTCCACAGCAGCAAGAGCAAAAGCCCAATGTACAACCTTCCTCGGATGTAAAACTGCGCAATCTGAGCGAGTCTTTAATGAACTTGACAGGGCAACCATTGGGTTTACCACCTCAACTTCCAACGCATCTTCCGCCTCCGCCTTTGCATTCGCTTATGGACGATAGTATGGACGTTGAAATGGAAGATGCAGGTAGGTTAGGTTTATTCATATGCTAAGACCGCCATTATAATTTAGGTGTAAAGTATGCAATTATGACCATCGCCGACTATTCTTATCAACGTAAAATCAAGTCTTAATAAAGAAAGAATATTATATAGCTCAATTCGATATATTTTTGCCGAAAGTTATTTGAATATGGATTTTTATGGTGGGGAACATTATTACCATTTGTTATTTTATCAAACTTGACACTATACTACAAAAAACACTTGAAGTTGCTTTGTAGTATTCTGAGCTCTTTTGTTAAAAGTATATTCCGACATGAACCGCATATAATAGTTTCTATAAATAAATAAATAAAGCACAAAACTTTAATCACCCACGCACTGATTAGTCATGTTCCAAAGTTCAAATACAAGTAATTTAAAAGAAAGAAGTAGAAAATAACAAAGAATTTGTTGATGTATGTTTTCCACATGGAATAATTTTTAGTATTGACAAAATGGTTAAAATATTTTACCAATACTGTTTGTAACTAAAGCGGCTTCCATTATGCTTATGTTCTTTTCATAAACAGTTTACATTCATTGAGCTATTTAATACATTGAATAAGTGGCTACTGCATCTTTGATTCCAGTATTTTTTAGAATCGGATGCTTTCTTTTTGCTTTTTTCAATATTTTTGTATTTCTTACGCAATCCTGCATGTTTTATTAAAGTCAAAAATTTGGACGTTATTTGAAAACACTGGTATGTATGTTAAGTAATCTGTAATAAATCTCTTGAAAGTAATTTTTTCAAAAAGAACATTTTATAAACAAACTTTATTTCTTGAAAGCAGGCCATCGACCTAATATGCCTTTCTGACCTAGAATGTACACAAATTAAAAACTAAATTCAGTGATTTCCCGCGCAATTCATCACTACTCCCGTCAACTGTCGTCGGCTTCGTGAATTTCAACGAAAATGAAAAAAAGTGAATTTCGCGCGCTGATCAAGCATTATTTTTTACGTAAGAAACCATTACCGGAACGAAGGAAAAGCTTGATAAATACTAGGAGGGCCTGCACCATCAATTTCAATGGTTAATAAGTGGTTTACTGAGTTTCGTTGTTGTCGTACCAGCACAAATGACGCGGAACGTTCAGGTCGCCCAAAAGAAGTTGATTACGCCAGAAACGGTCGATAAAATCCATGGAACGATACTGAACTATCGAAGAATAAAAGTGCGTAAGGTGGCTGAGGCTGTAGGCATGTCAACTGAGAGGATTCGTCACATTTTACATGAATATTTGGATATGAAAAAGCTATTGTTGCTCACACTCGACCATAACGTGGATTCACGATACGTGGATGCATCACAACACACCAGAGACCAAAGGACAATCAAAACAGTGGGTTTCTACAGGTGAACTTGCACCAAAGAAGGCCAAAATGGGTCTGCCAGCCAACAAGGTGATGGCCACAGCACGCAGTGTCATTTACGTCGATTACCTTGAAAAGGGTAAAACGATCACTGGTGGATATTATTCAGATCCTTTGGACAGATTCGATGTTGACTTGAAGCTAAAACGGACGCATTTGGTGAAAACTGTTGTTTCATCAGGACAATGCACGAGTGCACAGGTGTGTAGTCGCCATGGCAAAATCCATGAATTAGGGTACGAACTACTACTCCCCTCCCGCAGCATATTCTCCAGATTTAGCCCCCTGTGACTATTTCCTGTTTCCAACGTGAAGAAATGGCTGGGCGGTAAGGGATTTGGGTCATGATTGAAACAAATGCCTATTTTGAGGACCTTGAGAAAACCTGTTATTTGGAAGGGATAAAAAATTGGAAAGGCTCTGAACTAAGTGTATCGAGCTAAAAGGAGACTATATACCTATAAGGTTTTTTGGCCGAAAAAAATATCTCATTCAAAAAGTCACGGACTTATCAAACGGCCCTTGTATTTAGTTGGTTAGTGCGGTTGGTAGTTTAGTAGTAGTTAGTAAGTGTAATAGTCGTTGTTGGGAAAAGGGGGCGGGATGGTCTGCTATGTCTCGTACGACAAAGGGGTTTTCTATTTGGTCTGTGATTGTCTCAGTCTTTCTGCGGGTCTTATTATATTTGTACGCTCGTATCGTGCCGTGGGTTTTTAGAATATCCTATTCTCGTTATTGATCTTACTGCAATCCATTTTGTTGTTTGTATGTGTTTGTTAGTTTTACTGGATGCTCTCAGTATGAGTCCGTAGTCTAGCAGAGGTTCACTTATTGGCTTGTATAATGTTTGGAAGTTTTTGTACTTTTTCCAGTGGTTCTATTCCCGTCTGTTCTTATGTTATTGGTCTCTTATATGTCTTTAATTTGGTGATTTGGTAAGAGCAATGTTTCGTTGCGTTTGGCCTTATTTTTGTCGAGTTCACCGTGGTTGTAAATGTCTTGGCAGTATAAATTGTATGGAAGGTTTGAGGGCGGAAACTTTACGTTAGGCCTTGTTCGGGGGACCAAAAACTAGAGTGTGTTGTATGTATAACGTACTTGTAGTTGTCTGGTTGTCAGGAAGTTTCTAATTATGAAGAGTATATATTTTGAGGTGTTAATTAGGGGTAGGTCAAGCAATTCTTTGTACCAGACACTATTAAAAGCCGTATTGATGCTCATAAGAAGACATGCTGTTTTATTGTTTTCGATGTGTTTTCTTTGTATGTTGTTAGTACCAAAAATTAGTGCTTAGGTGTAAAAATGCTTGAAATTCTTTATAAGTTGTTTAACAGCACAGAGTTTCTGTTTTTGCGGATAGCGAATGGCAAATGGCAAATTTGCCACATCTTCATACACTTCCTTCTTCCACATACAACTTTGTCACATTGTATATATAATAAATTAGTTTAAATAATCTTAGTTTGTATAATTTAAGCACCCCGTCATGATAATTAAAGATTTTCAAACAGTAAACATTCCTTTAGCACTTTATGTATTAAAATTTGCCACTTTCGTCACGGCAAGTACAAGTGACTGCATTTAAAATCATCATCATCATCATCAACAATCAGCCCCCCTGCGTCCACTGCTGGCCGTAGTCTAATCCATCGCTCGCGATTCTGTGCTGCGCTCATCCAATTCGATTCTATTCTTCTGATGTCATCATGCCATCTCGTCGGTGGGCGTCCCCTACTTCGGAATGCGTCTTGCCGTGGTCTCCACTCCAAAATCCTTCTAGTCCATCTTCCGTCAGTAGTTCTTGCCACATGTCCCGCCCAGTTCCATTTAAGCGTTGTTATGCGTTCGACAGCGTCCGTCAATGCAGACATTTCTCGCAGCATGGTATTTGGAACTTGTCCCTAAGTGAGAAACCTAACATTGATCTTTCCATAGCTCTCTGTGCAACGCGTATCCTTTTGACGGTTTTCCTAGTAAGTGTAAGGGTTTCAGCTTCATAGGTAAGTACAGGAAGTATGCACTGATTCAAGACTTTTTTCTTCAAACACATTGCCCATGTCAGACCTATTCTGCGAGCCATTTCACTTGTTTGGTTGTCTCTCCCTAATGCGAATCTCATGACCCAAATATTTATACGAGACTACCCGTTCTATGGTGTTTTCTGCCACGGCTGTATCCTCGCTGACAACCAAATTCGTCATATATTGGGTTTTGTTGGTATTGATTTTTAGTCCAACTGATCTTGAAGCATTGTCCAGTTTTTCCAATAAATCCTTAGCTTCATCGATACGGTCAGTGATCAAGACAATGTCATCAGCGAATCGTAGATGGTTCAATTTCTCTCCGTTGATATTTATGCCCGTGTCTCCAAACTCAATTTTCTTAAACGTATGTTTCAGCAGCGTAGTAAAAAGTTTAGGGGATATGACGTCTCCCCGTCTTACACCACCTTCGATATTAAAATCGCCCGTATGTTCGTGGAGTTTAACACATGCTTTGGCTTTCCTATATACGGTTTTAATTATGTTTGTGTATCTGTAGTCGACACGACAATCCGCCAGGGCATGAAGCATTTTGTGCTGATTGATCATATCCAATGCCTTTTCGTAGTCAACGAAGACCAGAATCAGTGGCTTGTTGTACTCGATGAACTTTTCAATAAGAGTTTTTACAACCTGGAGGTGGTCATTTGTACCGTATTTGGCTCGGAAGCCTGCCTGTTCACATGGCTGGTATAAATCTAGTTTGTTGGTTATTCGTTTTGTGATAATTCGCATGAACAGTTTGTATATACAGGGTGAGTTTTTTTCGATGACTAGTACAGGGATCTTCGGAACTAGATCAGTTACGAAGAAGGTCAACTGGACAAAGAATTGTAGTTTCGAATACTCTACTCGAAACCAATTTTATTTTTCTAAAATTTGACACCTGTCAAGAGATATGTGGGAAAAACTTATTTATGGTAAATTTTTTAATTACTCCTAGTTCCGTTGATATTAATTTGACAGGAAAACATTAAATAGAAAACTTGTAGGAAATTGAATTCCAAAGAAAATGGCATAATACATTTCTCCAAAATAACAGTAATTTTTGACATATGACACAAATTTGAGTTTTTTTAAATGGCAACCATACTTGATTATTACTTTACCGAATAGAGCATTTTATTACGATTTCTGTGAGATATCACATCGTTAGGTTTTTTTTCGAAAATAAAGTGTCTGCTAACAATTTATACTTTTTCAATTTAATTCATCGAAGTTAGCCATGGAAAATAGTATAAGGCTTGTTTATGTTGTTGCATTGTTTCCATAGGAACAGATAATAACATCACCTTTCCATTTTTGACATCCAAGTTTAAATTCAACTTAGAAATCTAAGTTAGTTTTATTGTGAAAATGAATTATTCCAATAAAGAAAAGCGCGACATGATTGAAACCTACATTAGATGTGATAAAAATGCTGGACGAGCCTCTGATTTTGCCTACTATTTTGAGAGGTATTTTGACCATCGTCAACCGTCCTTGAAAACATTCAAGCGATTATACAACAATTTGGACACTTATGGAAGTTTTACGCAGGCAAGAAATGAAGATAAAGTAATAACTGAAGCTGTGGATGTTAATATCTTGGCCATTGTAAGCCAGAATCCACAGACTTCAACCACAGATATCGCAGCAGAATCCGGGACTTTCCAAAGCACCGTGATGAGAGTTTAAAAAACACAAATTCCATCCGTATAAATTATCAGTATCCCAAGCCTTACATCCAGGGGATGAGGAGCTGCGTGTGAATTTTTGTACATGGTTCCGAAACAAATGCCAACAAGACATCCAATTCCCGTATAAAATATTGTGGACCGATGAAACTCGATTTACAAATTGTTGTATGTTTAATCGACACAATGAACATCTTTGGAATCAAACAAATCCCCACCACTTTGAGCAAAGGAGACCACAACGTTGGGCAACGTTTGGAGCGGAATGGTAGATTCAAAAATTCTTGGACCATTTATTTTTGAAGGCACGTTAAATGGGAGTCCGTATCTTCAATTCCTTCGGAATAACCTGGATTTTATGTTGGACGACTTAGATTTAGAAACATGGCGTAATGTGCAATGGTTTCAACATGATGGCGCTCCTCCGCATAATTTTTCCCAAGTGCGGAATCACCTGGACGTAAAGTTTCCTGGGGCTTGGATTAGACGAAACGGCCCTGTTTTATGGCCACCTCGATCAGCGGATCTTTCACCTTTGGATTTATTTTTGTGGGGAGCCGTAAAAAACACAGTTTACAAAAACAAATATTCCAATTTAAATGCACTAAAGAAGCTGTTGTTGGAGCATTTGAAAATATTGATGATCGCTCCGCAAGAAAACAACTTACTCAGTTTTAAAGCGTTGCAATGTTTGCATTGATAATAATGCTGGACTTTTTGAAAATGTTTGACAATAAAAATTTAAGTTTCTAGAGTTAAATTTTAATTATTATTTTAACACTTTAATGAGCAGCCGTCTTAATTATAATAAAGTTATTGCCAACTTTAACGTAGTTGTCAAAATAAATACTGAAGCATAATGTTATTATTTATTACTAATGGAGACAATGTGTCTTATACTATTTTCCATGGCTAACTTCGATCAACTAAATTGAAAAAGTATATATTGTTCGCAGACACTTTATTTTCGGAAAAAACCTAACGATGTGATATCACAGAAATCGTACGAAAATTCTCTATTCGGTAAAGTAATAATCAAGTATGGTTGCCATTTAAAAAAACTCAAATTTGTGTCATATGTAAAAAATTACAGTTATTTTGGAGAAATGTCTTATGCCATTTTCTTTGGAATTCAATTTCCTACAAGTTTTCAATTTAATGTTTTCCTGTCAAATTAATATCAACGGAACTAGGAGTAATTTAAAAATTTAACATAAATAAGTTTTTCCCAAATATCTCTTGACAGCTGTCAAATTTTAGAAAAATAAAATTGGTTGGTCGAGTAGAGCATGCAAAACTACAATTCTTTGTCCATTTGACCTTCTTCGTAACTGCTCTAGTTCCGAAGATCCCTGTACTGGTCATCGAAAAAAACTCACCCTGTATGTGAAAGCAGGCTGGTTTGGCGATAGTTCTTTAGATTTGTTATATCTCCGTTTTTGTGGAGAATTATTATTATTATTGCATTGGTTTTAAATTTTTGGAACAGTAAATTCTTTTCCGCGTATTGTTGGACCGCTGTAGGCTGAAAACAGACTAGGCGGTTTTCGCCGAGTCGGCAGCCGCTTCGTGTGGTGGATTTCTCATCGAGCTAGCTAGCTCTTTCTCTGTCCTGGTTGCAATTCTTGCTTGGTTGTTTTATCTGGTTGCTGCGATTTGCCCGTTAGCCCTGGGCGGAAGGATTTGGAAAGCTTGAGGAATTTATTGGATCATTTTTAAGATAGGGTTTTGTGAAACTAAAGCCTCAATCGATTTGATTTTGGCTTCAATCTCTGATAAGGGGAGAAGCAGAAGTTGGAGCAACTGCGGGCTGAGTTGTTCTGGGATAGTGAGTTGTGTTTGGGACGGTTTTTCTCGGTTTGGTTGGGTTTTTTCCAGAGTTGGTGAGTTTTCGGCTTTTTTGGCATAAGACATGCCGGGAGTGACGAGGTTATTGAACGAAGCTTGCTTTCGCTTTGCTTGGTTTGTGGATTTAGAATTTGGGTTTTTGGTGCAGTTGGAATAACTGGCTGGGTGTGGCCCTCCGCAATTACAGCATTTTGATGGAATTGTGGTGGGTTTTTTACAAGTTTTGTAAAAATGATTTTGGCCACATCTGTGGCAATTGGGGTTTGCGCCGCAATTGGACGGGTATGGCCGAATTTTTGGCAGTTTTTACACTGCGGGATGTATTTGATGTTATGGGAATTTGAATTTCTTTGGGGTTCAATTTGGACTTGGAGATTTTGGAGGCGGGTAATTTCGAAGATATTCGTTTGGTTTTTGGGAAGGAGCACTTTTACCATGTTGGACACCTTTTTGGAGTGTCCGAGACGGTAAAAGTGTGTTTGTTCTGGGGCGAAGCCCAGAGCGGTGATTTCTTTGTTTATTTCCTCGATGTCCATGCGGGCATCGAGGCCTTTAATAATGCAAGACAGTTTCCTGTCTTCCTCGGTTGTGTGGGTGAAATAGGGTATTTTGTTTGTTTTCAGGATATTTATAATAGATTTGTGGTTGTTCGGGTCGCAGGGAAAGATGGAGATCCATGCGGCGGATTTTTTGTGGTCGGTGAAGCCTAATTTATTTTGGGAAAGGACTTCCTGGGTTTTACGCCAGTCAGCCGGATTTGTGATCGTGATTGGGGCTTTGCCTGGTTTGGGTCTGTTTGGGATTTTTGCGGGCGCTTTTGGGGAGTTTTGTGGCGGGATAGGATCGGTATTTTGTTGGGGTGCTTTTTGGGTTGTTTCTTTCGATTCAACCTGGGAGTTTTGGAAATTTTTGGCCTTAAGGGCGTTGAGTTCTTCTTGAAGTTCTCGTACTTTGCATTTGAGTGATTCGATATCTGCTCTTTGAGTGAGGTTTTCTGTATTGAGGCGAGAATCTCCGTGTCTCGGAGTTGTATTTCTTCGAGTAGGAATTTGGGCTCTAGGTCGAAGTCCTCAATGCCACTGAGTGTTGAGGACACTGTCCTGAAGGACATGTCTAGCTCTGGAGGGATAGATTCGGGTTCGGGAGAGCTTGGGGTTGAGGGATTTTGGGATTTACGCTTACTTGTTTGCTCGTCCGTTGTGTTTTCTGGAGTTATCTTCCTCTTTTTCCTATTTTTTGTCATTTTAGGACTTTTTGGCACTTTCCCTTCACTGTTTTCTTCTTTTCTCTTCTTCTGGAACGTCGGGCTGCGTCTCGGAAGATACACTAGCTGAATTTCTTTTGTTTGGCAAAGCACGTGTTTCTAGCACGGCTTTGTTGCTGGGTTTATCTCACGCCGCAAATGAAGGGCGACGCTGGACAAAATATTTAGGCTCTGGTTGATTGGATCGATTCGATACAAAATTGAAGGAGTCACGGCCCCATTTGGCAAAGAAAAAAGTGCTGGTTCACCACGATAACGCACCAGCACATCCACAATTGTCGCGGCCAAATTGCATGAACTGCACTACGAATTGCTGCCTCACCCACCGTACTCGCCCGACTTGGCTCCCTGCAACTTCTTTCTGTTCCCCAACATGAAAACGTGGCTCGGGGAAAAAAATTCAATTGAGCTCAAACGAGGAGGCTATTGTCGAGACAGAAGCGTATTTTGAAGAGTTTGACTAATCGTATTTTTTGGAGGGGTTAAAGAAATGGTAGAAACGTTGAGAAAAGTGTATTGTACAAAAAGAAGATTACGTTGAAAAATTGTGAAAAACTTGCCTCTTCATTCTTAACACTGGTACTTATTGATCCACCCTCGTACTTGCCTGACTGTATTTTAATTTTATTTCAAAATTAAATTCCTGGGTTTCAGTCAATTATTTGTTTATTATTTTATTTCAAAGACGTTTCGACGTCTTTCTCCACCATCATCAGTTTGTATGTGTAGTTGTTACTACCTTCAATTTCTTACCAATTTCATGCCAAAACTGAAGGTAGCAACAACTACACATACAAACTGGTGATGGTGGAGAAAGACACCGAAACGTCTTTGAAATTAAATAATAATAGTATTGGCAAAGACTAATTACTATTTAGTATTGGTGCCTTTACCTGTTTAAAAAAAATGCATAATCATTGTGCTGCCCCTTGTCATCGTATATTTCGCTATCCAAAACTGGTTTGTTTGTTATATTTACAACGATTTTGTGATAGGAGAGTGGAAGTAACAAAAGGGGCAAGTGCCAAAGTGCGTTTCAAGATAATTAGAAAAATGTGCAAGGAAACAAGCGGTGTTACATCTTTGATTTCAAATAGAAAGCGTAGCATGACGATTAGCACAAAGCGCTTTCGTAAAGGCATAAAAACAACCACTTGCCCCCCGTGTTACGTCCACTCTCCGATTATAAAAAGTTCATCAATTTTTCATGCCATTGCATCGTGTGGATCTTGATAATAGTCGTCAAATATCTAGATGCGAATTTTCACTTGTAAAATGTGGTTAAAAGCCTGGAGTTACCAAAAAACATGTTCACATATATTATGACTCTGCCTAGAGTCATTTTTCAATATGCAAATATGTTTATTGTTATAGGAAATTGCCAAAAGATAACATACAGCAATAAATAAAAATGCTTGGATAGCAACGTTCCGACCCTTTGTTCGGGTCGATCTCAAGGCTTGAAAGACAAATGAAACAGAAATAAATACAAAATACCAGAGCTCTATGCAGACAGTTGTGCAGTTAACCAACTATTTGTTGATATAATTGAAATATTTCAAAGTACGGTTATAAGCGTTATTATTATTGCGCGCTTGAAGTCGCAAGGACAGCCAATCACAGGAGCCTATTTCCGGTCTATTCTGTAATGCTGAGGGTGGTTCAGAATGAGTTCAACGGAAAGCAGTGGTTAAAAAGCCGGGAAAAATCTTATTTCAACGCCTCTCTGCGATACTGACTTCGTCAGTATTAAATCTAACATTGTGTCAGAGAAATAGTGACAATGTATGATTCGGTAAAAGCCCATTCCACTAGCCTCAATTTTTTCTTTTTGTAATTTTAGTACATCCGGACATGAACAAACCTCCGCCAAATATTGCATTGAGCGATCAGCTACAAGCGGCACTGAATGTCCCTTTTAATAGAGACAACAGGCGAGATGATTCTCGCTTCTCACCTTCCAGGAGAGATGGACGCGATAACAAGAGAGATCGCAGCAATGAAAGAGGTCGAAGGAGGAGTAGGAGCAGGGAACGAGATCAGAACAGGTAATGATAAATATTTTACTAATAATCTGCCTACTAATATATTTCCGGCATCCTAAGATCTTAAATGAATATTTGAAATATTACAAATATTTTTTTATTGGATTTTTTTTATTAGAGACCGGGATAGAAATGGAGCCCGTGATCGCGATCGTCGAGACAGAGACAGGGATTTCAGCAGAGGTGGCCGAGATAGAGATCGCCGTGGGGGCGACAGAGATCGTGTTAACAGGTAAATATCCTTTGAGAAATTTGTATGTATTTAGTGTTGCGATGTTAATTTTGCGATTTTCCTTAATTTATTTCAGGTGGAGTACAGGAGATCGCAGAGATGAGCGTGGTCCGTCGGATCGTCGAGATAGTGGTTATGATCGCCGCGGAGGTCCTCCTGGCCGGCGTGATGATAGACGAGATGATTCTTTTGAGAGGAGAGATGCGGCTCGAGCTACTGAACGGAGAGATTCGGTTGATACGCGAGAGAGAAATGACAGAGCGAAAACGGTCAATGACCGACTTAAAGAAATGGCTGGTAAGCTTTCCTTATTTTTCAGATTTATTATTATTAGGTATTTAGAATATAATTCATTTATAATATTACTGGTAAAGAATGCAACTAAACTATTAATTTAGGTATTAACTTTGACAACGCGGTGGATCAAAGCGAACGGAAAGCTTCTCCCCGAAATCTAGGAGCTTTAGAGGCAAAAGATGATTCTCCCAAGGAAGGAGGATTACGTTTTGAACCACCTGTTAGTGGTAAGGAAATATTTAATACACGCTTTGCACCTAATGAAACTAAATATTTTGCTGAAAACAAAGATTTTTGGTACTATTAACCTGAGAAACCACTGTTATTTACTCCATTCCTCCAATGAGAAGCAATATTTCTCTCCCTAGGTAAATAATAATGATTTTAAAAAATGTCTAGGTAAATAATGAAAATAGACATGACAGTATAAAAGAATCAAGGAATAAATGACTTTAGAGGAAAATATATGTTGAAAGGATTATAAAAAGTGACCCATTATTAATATAAATATTGAGATCAATAAGATTTTTAATATAATAAAAGTATAAAATATATGTTGATTGAAACACAAATCTGAACGCATGACGTCACGACCTCTGAAGTAATCAACGCGCCTGTGCCGTGTCCCTTCAATTGTTGTGACTAGTGGTGGGCTAGTCGGTACATTTTAAAGATTCGGCTCGTTTTAAAGATCTGGAGCATTAGAACCCCGTCCTCGGAAAGATTCAGAACTCGTAGTCGGGTTTCTACAGGGTGTCCCACCGGGAACCATAGCGATCGATATTTGGCAAACTATAAATAGGAGAGATCTGAAAATTAGACAGTAAGCCGAATCCATGGGGGGCAATCTAAAATATTTTCTAAAAAATTTGTCAAATTTTAATAAAAATTATATAACTTCATAACGAATACAGTTTTAATTAAAAAAGTTATTATAAAATAATATAATTTAAAAAAATTACAAATCATTTTTTAACTGTAATAGGTATTTAAATTTATTAATTTTTTTTATTACTTGTGTCATCAAGAATATCAAGCTGGAATTTCTCTTTATAAGTATTTGTATTATTAACTAGTAATTAATCCGTTAATCTGCTAAATATTTTCTTTATGTGCCGTCAAATTTTCAAAATCATTTAAAGTGTGCCGCTTCAAAAAAGGTTGAGAACCACTGCACTAAACCAAACTAACCAACTTAATACACACGTACAACACAAATTTTATTACAAAATTAGATGTTAGATACACGATAAGCCGCCACTTGGCTGCATTTAAAACTAACAAGTTTTCACTTGCAGAGGCGGGTAATGATGATGATAAAATATGTCTGAAATTGTGTATGTGAAAACTGCACTGAAGAACCTATTAAAAGAAAACGAAAATTTTATTTACACTTTAACACCCTGTATCTCGGAAACTATTAACGTTCAGATAAGACAAATTTTCCGGAAGCGCAATATTTTTGCCTAAACAATTTGTCAGTGAATTTTGGCCCATTAGTTGATGACCACCCTGTACAGAAAACAAAGTAAAGCATAAGATTTTACGAAAAATTGAAAGAATTACTACAAATATACCACATATTTAAGTTTATAATTATATAATTAATGTAATTGAGTCTCTTTTCCCAATGACTGTGCTGATCGCTTTTAATGTGGCATGAAATATTTTTAAGAGTAAGCCGAAATGCAACATTGTGTATGATTTTGTTTCTGAACTGAACTCAGGAACGATAGAAATTCAACCGATACTTGTCAGACAGCATATTGCTGTCTATATATTCTATTTTCGTTGCATTGGGGTAATAAGGCTTTTCTTAGTTTCAGAAGACATTTTTTCAAGTTTACCACCTGAGACCGGACGAGAAGATCGATCTTCCACGGATCTAGTACGAAATCCTAGTCCGCCAGATAATAAATCAGGTGATTTAAATAGCGAAGGAGTGCTTCAAAGCAATAATGAACCATTAGCAACTCCACACAATGAAAATGAAGATAGTCTACCGTTATTGACACCTTCAAGAGGAATTGAGTTGGGTTCTGATTTGCAAGATTCCAAGCAATTTGGTCGAGAAAGATATGAATCTGGTGGTTCTAAAGAATTTGGCTTTAGCGGACCGCGATCGTTTGATGGGGATGGATTAGGTTTCGGCGCTTTTGGACCTGAAGGACCGGACTCTTTTAGACCTGACGGTCCATGTCATTTTGCACCTGATAAACCTCCATTCAGAGGTGAGACTGCAAACAATTAATTTAAATCGTTTTTTTTTTAATTTTAAGTGGTCTAATTTAAAAATTGTATAATTATTAGTTCAAGGTCCTTCGTTTGGAGATGAAGGGTTTGGAATTCCTCCTGATCGAATTGACGGGTTCAGTTCTAATTTTCCTCCCCCCGGATATGAGGGATCTCCAGAAAGGTTTATCAGAGGGGGTAGAAGGGGCCGAGGACGAGGTATTTTAACTAAATTACAATGTTCTAAATAGTTTTTTTTATTATATATAGATTATACTTGATTTATTGATTTTTTTCCATATCGATAAATCTTTTATCTAATAAATTATTAATTATAATTAAAATACATAAAAAACTTAATTAAAGTGTTGATTTGTTCAGGTCGTGGAAGAGGAAGAGATGGTCCAGAATTTTTTCCCCGCGACGATTTTGGTCCCCCTGTAATGGATGAAGGTTATGGCCCACCAATGCGTGAAGAATTCGGACCTCCCATGAGAAGCGATTATGGCCCGCCGATGAGAGATGATTTCGGTCCGCCAATTCGAGACGATTTTGGTCCACCGATGAGAGACGATTTTGGGCCACCAATGAGAGACGATTTTGGGGCGAGAGGTATGCGAATGCGTGGAAGAGGATTTTTTGGTCGCGGTAATGGCCCTAGAGGCAGAGGAGGTGAGCGCCTGATTGATTGCTTTAAACAATCTTACAAACTGCAAAAAAATATTAAAAACTATTCTGATATTTACATCATAGCATTTATCAATCCTTTAGTATAGACATGAATAATAATCCTAATTTAATTTGATCTGATTTTCAAATAGAGTTGGTACCTTTTCTTACGAACATTAATGACACTCATACTCTCTTATACTTTTCGAGTCGTAATGGGTTTTAAAGCGCCTTGTGTAAACCTTTACTTGTAACGGTTAATACGTAAATAAAAATCCATAACTAACAAGTAAGATGAACGGATTCTGCACGCGGTAAGTTTATTTCTGATTCTCAGTCAAACAATTAGGAGAATTTAGATGCAAATGATGTCCTAAAACCTTTTGTTTTGCCTCAAATTTGGCTTCTAAGAAAATACCACCGAATTTCATCAGGTCTTATTACGAATTGATAATGTGATATAATGAACAAATTCGGTATCAAAACTTACCACAGAACGTAATTCAAAGTTGCTGATACCTTTTTACTAATATTCACAAAAAAAACCAGATATAAGGAATTTTTTTGACATAGCAAAAATATTTTGTAATAAGTTTAATTTCAAGAATAACAAAAATAAACAAGTGTTAGTTTTGTGTTGCTTTTGAGGAACACAAAATACCTGCCTGTAAGACGAGATGTTAGTCGAAATTGAAAAAACTTGCGGCTATAAAAATCATACACATATTTAACATGTCTTTAGTAATAGTCACAGAATAGGCATGACTACAGATTTCTAAACTCAAATTATGGCATTTTTATCTTTCTATTTTGTATTTAGCGCGAAAACTTTTGATGGATTTGTGACGTAATGGCCTCGAACAATGTGCAGTGTGCCTATGCTCTATTGTTCTGGTTCTCTAATTCTGGTAACGTTGACCCGACGGACGGGTTCCGAATCTTTCCGAACACCGGGTTCTAATAATCCGGATCTTTAAAACGAGCCGAATCTGACCCGACTTGCCCACCCACCACTAGTCACAACAATTGAAGGGTCACGGCACAGACGTGGTGATTACTTCAGAGCGCTTGACGTCATGTGATCTGATTGGTGTTTCAAATAACATGACGGATTGCTGTATTTTATACTTTAATTATATTAAAAATCTTATTGATCCCAATATTTAAATTAATAAATGGTCACTTAGAATCCTACCATAACATATATTTTTATATTTTAGTCAGCTCTAAAACCATTTGTTCTTTAATTCTTTAATAAACATAGACAATGTTAGCAAAGAACTTGTTACATGTTATTAATTTTAACAATGTTAGCAAAGTGTCATTTCTAAATTAATGTCATTTACTAATGGAGGATTCTTTTACAGTTTGAGCTTAAGTGGGTTGTAGGATACCTACTAGGTGACGTTTTGATCTTGAATTCTGATAACTAATTTGCGCTTTATATAAAAAGAGCATTCTTTATTAATTCGTGGTGAAAGACGCAAGTAAATTCGGTCGTTTCAAAGATTTTTTTCATTTGATTCAAAATAGCCAAATACATTTTTGTAAGTTTAAGTACCTATGTACCCGCCTCAACCATATGAACGTATCAAATGATGCCTTACTTTAATAATATAAAAAAATAAAAATATATATATTAAATTGTCAAATTTATCCCATCCACCGGAAAATTTAAATTATTTTCACATATAGAAATGTTTTTCGGGCTTAGAAGCCGTGGTCCATGGGAATTTCTTCCTGACGTTTCGTCCACAACTGCGGTGGACATTATTAACTAACTTAATGCTAGTCCATGGTCCTCGTGGTGGTGCTGGAACTGGTCATCGCGTGTAGTCCTCGTCTTCTCCTTGAACTGGCTTAGCCTAACTTAACCTAATCTTACATCATCTCTTGCTTCCTAACTAACTTAATGCTAGTCCATGGTCCTCGTTGTGGTGCTGGAACTGGTCATCGCGTGTGGTCCTCGTCTTCTTCTTAAACTGTGTCCGCAGGGAGCAGTCTGCGGTCACACTGGAACTTCTTTGTGCAAGAATCCCTGACCGTGGGATTCTTGCTTTGCCGGGCCTTGTCCAGGAACTTTGATGTTAAGCCCTGGATATGGTCCAGCAGGTCTTCTGTCTTCAGGTCCCTTTGGAGGGTTGTGTTCCTCACAAAGTACGGGGCCTTGGCTGCTGTCCTCAGTATCCTGTTCTGGATCCTTGCCAGCTTGAGTTTCTGGCTGGTGCTGGCCGTGGACCACGCTGGTGATCCATAGGTCAGTACAGGTCTGATTAACTGCTTGTAAGCTAGGACCTTTGTTCTTAGGAAGAGCTTACCTGTCAGCAGCGGGTAGTAGGCCTGGAGCAGGTATCTTGCCTTCGTTATAGTTGCTGTCATCTGTTCGTGCCAGACCAGCCGCTGGTTCAACTACTGGATTCTTTGTCGTATTTATGCAGTCCGGCCGTGTGAGCTCATGCGTGAGGAGTGGGAGGCGCTTCAATGGTTTTGGCGTACACGCTGTTTGTCGCAAAACGCGTTTCCAATCTGGATTAAGGACCGTGACTTCTTCTTTCCTGTTAAAATTGTTGTCATGTTTGAAGATCTCAATGGCCTCTCTGGTTAGTCTCGGATAATACCGTTGAGATTGGTGCAAAATGTCCACTTCATCGAAACGTATTTGGTGGCCGTCTAGAAGTGCGTGTTCCGCTACTGCTGATTTTTCTGTTTGTCCTAATCTGCAACTTCTTTTATACTCAGTGATCCTCGTGTTTACACTACGTTTTGTGGTGCCGATATATGCTCAGCCACAACTGCATGGGACCCTGTAGACTTCTGGTGCCGATAAAAGATCCCGTTTGTCCTTGGCCGATCTCAAAGTCTGTTGGATTGTTCGAGTGAGTTGGTTTAAAGACTGTTTTCACTCTGTGTTTCTCTAGTATCCTGCCGATCCTGTCCGTGACTCCATTAGTCGGAAAGCACGGGAGATAACTTCGCCCACTGCCTCATCGCCTTTGATAATGTCCACCGCAGTTGTGGACGAAAAACATTTCTATATGTGATTTGACCGGCCGTGAAAGCCTTCATACTCTTAAATTATTTTGTAAAAATGTATTTAAATTATTTCTCAAATATATTATATGTATTAAATTATCATCGAAAATATACGGACCAACTTTTGCGGAGTCCATAACTCCGCACTAAATACTAAAAACAATTAAAATGTGCCTTTTTGTTTTAACAATGTAAAGTTTATATTTCGACCATAGATGTTATGAATTTAACTTCTGACTATATAAATATATTATCTCGGGCGTGAGTTAGAGCAAGAGCTAGTACTTTGCGGTTAGTAAGCAATATTTGGAACGCTCAATGGACAATACAAAATCACGCACACTCAAATTCAACTGCACAACTGATTTATTTAAAACAAATTAACAATTTTATAAGATAAGAATTGATTTTGAAAGTTAACAATGTTCAATAAATATAATTAAGTTGATATGATTAATGACTTTATAAAAGAAAATAAATTAAATTAGCAATAGTTTATGGAAGTTAGCCTTCAAAGAATGAAAATTCAGCGAGAGTGTATCGCTCGGATATTTTTGATAACATCCTTATCCTATGGATACCTTAACTTCAATCAAGCCTAGATGGTGAAGGAGAAGGATCCTGAAGGGGACTAGCTGGAGTGATCTCTTCAGTCAGTGGCCTCGCAGGTCTTCCAATGAGGATCGGTCGTGATCATAAATCGAAAAAAAAAATCCACAGTAAAGGGGTACCAAAATATCAAAGGAAATCACTTCTTCGGGTTCGACTGTGAATCGCAATTAAAGTAAAAAACAAAACAAACTGAGTCAGAATGCAGTCGAACTTGAGTGTTTCAGCATAAGCAGTTAACTACTAAATATCACTAAAAGTACAGGATGATGTTATAAAAAAACAAAATGAACTGATAAAAAATTTAAATGTCTTCACCAAAAGTTGAGCGCCAGCATGCTTCCAAGTAGCATACAACTTGTACCAAAAAGAAAAACCAGAATCAGCATCAACGTCAAAAATCCAATAGTCACGTTCAGGTTCCCAAAAAAGCTGGTTTTGAAATGCTCCAGGAATCTCGGATCAATAACCCGTGGTCATGGTAGCCATCATGGATTCGTCTATCCGGTCCTTGTGTACCAAAATTTCGACTCAGCCGATTACTCTCCTTTCTCAGTGAAAAACAATGTTTTTTGCAATCTATGCAATCATCAAGGATATCTTGATGCTAAAACTAACTCAAAACCGACCATGCGGTAGCGCTGACCACAATGAGAAACTCAAAGCCCGACCATGCGGAAGAAACTCAAAAATCGACCTGTCGATCTGATCGTCACGGCCTAATTAATTCTTCAACCCACAAAAAGCTACCGCTACACCAGTAGAGGTTTTTCCTCCCCATAACCTTCCGTTGGCGCAGGAATGAAAAATCGCCAAATTCATTGCCCTTAGCGAACACGTGATGCCGCAATCTGCTAAACATTCCAGTCACCGCGATAAGAATGGCCAAATTTGCTCGATTCGGATTTTACAGCCTAAATTTAACTCTATGATGAAAAAACCAAAACAGATATGCTTGACAAATAACTTGAAAATGCATACCGAGGTCGAAAACAAATTAAGAGGTTTACGGGAAAATATTTGCACGTAACAATGTTCAGCCGATTGAACGGACTAGCCTTAGTAACTTCCTATATCAGCCCAAAGAGGTTGAAATAGAAAACTGTGGATTATTTTTACGCTTTTTGAGCAATTGAGCTTCATTTCATTACTAGTATGAAGTGTTTGTAAAACAGCTGTTTTATAAAGGTGGAATTTACACTTGCGTGAATAGAAATCGGCCCACATTAAACTTTTGACTAACTATATTTTTTTAAAAAACTATTCATCAGATCAAAAAAAGAAATATGCTGTTTGAAAGACAATTTAACATGCTTTAATGTAAGTATAAATTATTCTGAGTATCCTATGTTTAACATAGTGAAATTAATGCATTAAGCAAATTAAGCTTTTTTATTATTAACATAAATAGGGTTATTGACAATTTAAAACTTAACACTTAATTTTTTAATAATGGGTATGACCTCCTCTTTCCCTAATAACTTCTCTCATACGATTAGGCATAGATCTAATCAAGTTTGCTATTGTTTCTTGAGGGATGTTAAACCACTCTTCTTCTACTGCAACAATAAGCTCTGGGATCGAGTTTCGGGTATGAAGTCTAGCTCGAATTCTTCGTTTTAGCTCATCCCATAAGTGTTCGATAGGATTTAGGTCAGGACTGTATGCTGGCCACTCCTTAACCCGAAAACCGACTTCTGCAATGTAATCTTGCACGATTCTTGCGGTGTGCGGCCTGGCATTGTCATGCATAAAGGTTTATTCGTCTCCAATGTAGTCGACGTAAGGTACCACATGAATTGCTAAAATCTCCTCGATATATCTAACAGCCGTTAAACCTCTTCTTCCGTGAACACGGTCGCCCCTATGAATGAACTCAGGGCCGGTTCGTGCTCCTATTGAAATTGCACCCCAGATCACACAGGAACCACCTCCATAAGCACTCCGCTCTTCAGAGCAGCAATCTGCAAATCGCTCTCTTGGTATTCGGTACACTTTCCTTCTTCGGTCGCTACCATGGAGTCATATTCTGGTCTCATCTGAGAACAGAACAGATCCCCATTGTTCCAACGTCCAATTCAGATGATCCCGTGCGTTTTAGGGGTCAGGTTATTTTCCTGCAGTCTTCGTCTTACTGTCCACTGACTAACAGCCACTCCTCGCACCTCACGGAGCTGTCGTTGCACTTGAACGGCATTAAGGTGGCGATTTCTTAATGTTGTTGACACAATAAAGCGGTCATCACGAGCGGTTGTATATCGCCTTCTTCCTGTTCCAGGTCGCCTATGAAAGGATCCAGTCTCCTCATAACGTTTGCACACTCTTCAAACTGCTGCGCGTGTCATATCCAATTGTCTAGCAACAGCTCGCTGACTAAGTTCATTTTCGATTAAAGCAATAACTTGGCCGGCTTTTGTGGTGTAGTATGCATTAAACTAACACAGTTAAACACTATTGAGATTATGAAAAACGAATTAATATGCAAATTTCAGTTGCAAACGCAATAATTTTAATATTTGACATTTTTTTTAATTTTCGTTACAATCACCACATAAACACGTTTCCTTGGTCTACCGGTCGCTACGCATATAAACGACAAGCCTTCTTGATAAACTTATGCTCACATTAAAGCATATTAAATTGTCTTTCAAACAGCATATTTCATTTTTTGGCCTGATGAATAGTTTTTAAAAAATATATAGTTAAATTCAAAAGTTTACAGTGGGCCGATTTCTATGCACGTAAGTTTATGTTTGCACTGCAACATACAAACAACTGCAAGCATATTTGTCATGTGTTTGCAAATTCGAAAATCTCCACAATAGACGTAGTTTTATAAAAGGATTTTTTATTTATGATTTTTAATATTTTCGATAATTTGATATTGAAGTTTTTTAAATGACATGGAAACTATATCTCAAGACCGTTAATATTGCAGCAGCATCGTTTCGAGATGGTCCATCAGGATTCAACGCGGATTTTGATGGAGGTCCACCTGAGTTCTTCAGAGGAGGCCCTAGAGGACGCCCATTTGTTGATCCTTTCCACCATCGTGGAAGAGGCCGTGGATTTAGAGGAGGTCGAGGACGACATGAGTTTTCAGATGGTCCTCCAGATTTTTTCAATGGACCCCCAGAAACACATTTTGAAAGCGGTCCTCCATATGAGGATGCTCCTCCGTTTGGAGAAGTAAGAGGTCAATCTGCGGACTTCGATAGCGAGCCTGATGGACGTAAAGACCGAAGTACAGGGAAGGAAAGACTCTGCCGGTGGGAAAGTGAGCAGGAACAAGGGGAAGCTAACCAGAACGTTGAGACATTGGCTGCTTGTCCAGATGGTAAGTTATTGCGTCAATATTTATTAGAAACCTTTTTTTTTTTCGATTGCTTCGAGATTCAGACTCGGATTCATAATTCTTGCGATATACAAAAACTACGTTTTGACTGTCTTATCAACCATCTGAATTTTTCCTGCGAAAATTATTTGATTAATTAATTAAAAAGTAACGTAAGTTACCATGGGGGCCCTTTTGGGTATATATATTTGGTTCCTATGGTAATATATATTTGGTTCCCTAATTCAAATACAGGGTGAGTTTTTTTCGATGACCAGTACATGAATCTTCGGAACTAGAGCAGTTCCCAGAATTATTTAAGTTATTAAGAAGGTCAAATGGACAGAGAATTGTAGTTTTGCATGCTCTACTCGAAACCAATTTTATTTTTCTAAAATTTGACAGCTGTCAAGAGATATTTGGGAAAAACTTATTTATGGTAAATTTTTAAATTGCTCCTAGTTCCGTTGATATTAATTTGACAGGAAAACTTATAGGAAATTGAATTCAAAAGAAAATGGCATCAGACATTTCTCCAAAATAACTGTAATTTTTGACATGACACAAATTTTAGTTTTTTTAAATGGCAACCATACTTGATTATTACTTTACCGAATAGAGCATTTTATTACGATTTCTGTGATATATCACATCGTTTGGTTTTTTTCTAAAATAAAGTCTCTGCGAACAATTTATACTTTTTCAATTTAGTTGATCGAAGTTAGCCAAGGAAAATAGTATAAGACATAGCATTGTTTCCATAGCAACAGATAATAACATCACCTTTCAATTTTTGACATCCAAGTTTAAATTCAACTTAGAAATCTAAGTTAGTTTTATTGTTAAAATGAATTAGTCCAATCAAGAAAATCGCAACATGATTGAAACCTACATTAGATGTGATAAAAATGCTGGACGAGCCTCTGATTACTATTTTGAGAGGTATTTTGACCGTCGTCAACCATCCTTGAAAACATTCAAGCGATATACGACAATTTTGGCCCTTATCGAAGTTTTACGCAGCCAAGGAATGAAGATAAAGTAATAAATGAAGCTGTGGAGGTTAATATCTTGGCCATTGTAGGCCAGAGTCCACAGACTTCAACAAGAGAGATCGCAGCAGAATCCGGGACTTCCGGATAAATTATCAGTATCTTAAACATTACATCGAGGGGATGAGGAGCTGCGTGTGAATGTTTGTACATGGTTCCGAAGCAAATGCCAACAATCCAATTCCCTTATAAAATATTATGGACCGATGAAACTCGATTTACAAATTGTTGTATGTTTAATCGACACAATGAACATCTTTGGAATCAAACAAATCCCCACCACGTTGAGCAAAGGACAAACAAATTAAGAAAACAAAAAAAAAAGAGCAAAGAAAACAAATTAAATTTGGGTTTAACGTTTGGAGCGGAATGGTAGATTCAAAAATTCTTGGACCATTTATTTTTGAAGGCACGTTAAATGGGAATCGGTATCTTCAATTCCTTCGGAATAACCTGGATTTTATGTGGACGACTTTGATTGAGAAACATGGCGTAATGTGCAATGGTTTCAATATGATGGCGCTCCTCCGCATAATTTTTCCCAGGTGCGGAATCACCTGGACGTAACATTTCCTGGGGCTTGGATTGGACGAAGTGGCCCTGTTTTATGGCCACCTCGATCACCGGATCTTTCACCTTTGGATTTATTTTTGTGGGGAGCCGTAAAAAACACAGTTTACAAAAACAAATATTCCAATTTAAATGCACTTAAAGAAGCTGTTAGAGCATTTGATAATATTGATAGTCGCTCCGCAAGAAAAGCAACTTATTCAATTTTAAGGCGTTGCAGTGTTTGCATTGATAATAATGGTGGACTTTTTGAAAATGTTTTACGATAAAAATTAAAGTTTCTAGAGTTAAATTTTAATTATTATTGGTATGATTTGATTTTTATAATAAACACTGTTAATGAGCAGCCGTCGTAATTATAATAAAGTTATTGTTGCGTATATTTTCCTGACTGTACTCTAATTGACTTCCAAATAGTCCGGGGTTTCAGTCAATTTTATTGTTTATTATTTAAAATGTTACAAATACGTTTCGGTGTCTTTCTCCACCATCACCAGTTTTTCTAAAATATATATTTACAGTTATCATCAATTTAAATAAAAAACTTTCAACAAATTCACATATTAAAATACAAATCACACACATATTAAAAAGTACATTAAAAACATTGGTTTTCAGGTGATGAGTCAGGACAAACATGTCTGGGAAAAGACTAGAATCTATTGTTTAGAGATTTAAATTTAACTTACGAGTCTAGTTGTTTCTACCTTCACATTTGACTGGTTATTGAATTCCCTATTTTAGTCGACATCGAACGAGAGAACAAAAAACTGTTTATACTTCGCCTTTTCTTTGCATTTTTGGAATTGCTCTGCAATTCCTCAATATCAGGTGTTTATATTTCACTTACCTGGTCCAATAATTTCATGCATGCGATCATTTAATTAGTGTGTGATACACAGAGCTAAGATTGTATGTGTCTGATCTAAAATTCATTGCATTCTGATGTTTTTTAATCTATCATTTCATGGATTCTTCTCTTATTATAGTTGTTTTCATTGATTAATATTTTTGTGTTATCGAAATCAAAACTATGTAACTTTTGTTGTGCATGTTGTGCTAATGCTGTTCCATTTTCGTTAACCTTTCTTAAGCTATATTTATGTTCGTATATTCTTTTTTTTTAATATTGTCATGTTTGACCTATGTATGTGTTGTCACAGTTCAAACAGTCAATCTTGTATATTACGTTAGGTGTGTCCAACTTATCGCTTTTAGGTTTAAATTTTGTAAAACATTCTTTTACCAAGTTGTTTTTAGTTTTTTCCGCTATAGTAATATTATGTGGTTTCAAAACCCTTTTTATTCTTGTGTTGATTTCTGGTATGTACGGTAATGATACATACTTGATTTCACCTTTTTTTTTCTTATTTATATTATTTATGTTGTTCCATTTATTTGAATTGTAGATTTTATTAATTCTTTGTTTTATTATTGGTTCGAAGAAAGCTTTGGGATAGTTGTTCATTATTAGTATCTTTTTTATTTTTTCAAGATTTTTTGTTCTATATCCATAATGTGCCAATTTAATCGCTCTATCAGTAAGAGCTGTTACAACACTTTTTTATATTGTAGAGGTGCATATGATTGGTAATTCAAGTATCTACCAGACCATACATCCTTTGTGTATCAGTTTGTTTTTATTTCCCCATTACCGTCATATCCAAAAAGTTTATTGATTTGTTTTTGTCTTCCTCAACGGTGAATTTAATGGTCTCATGGAATGCATTAAATTTATCTAGTGTGTATTGAACTTTTTGGTTTGGCAGGCACATTATGCAGTAATCTACGTATCTTTTAAAAAATCCACACTTAAAATTCAAATCAGGTATTAGTTTTTCTTCCAGACTTTCCATCACGAGGTTTGCAATTGTTGCAGCTATGAGAGACCCCATAGCTACTCCATATATTTGTGAATAGAAAAAAAAAAACGTTCGATGTCGAATAAAATAGGGAATTCAATAACCAGTCAAATGTGAAGGTAGAAACAACTAGACCCGTAAGTTAAATTTAAATCTCTAAACAATAGATTCTAGTCTTTTCCCAGACATGTTTGTCCTGACTCATCACCTGAAAACCAATGTTTTTAATGTACTTTTTAATATGTGTGTGATTTGTATTTTAATATGTGAATTTGGTGAAAGTTTTTTATTTAAATTAATGATAACTGTAAATATATATTTTAGACAAACTGATGATGGTGAAGAAAGACACCGAAACGTATTTGTAACATTTTAAATAATAAACAATAAAATTGACTGAAACCCAGGAATATTTGGAAGTGAATAAAGTTATTGCCAACTTTAACGTAGTTGTCAAAATAAATACTGAAGCATACTGTTATTATTTGTTACTATGGAAACAATGCTGTATGTCTTATACTATTTTCCATGGCTAACTTCGATCAACTAAATTGAAAAAGTATAAATTGTTCGCAGACACTTTATTTTCGAAAAAAACCTAACGATGTGATATCTCACAGAAATCGTAATTAAATGCTCTATTTAATAACGGCAGAATCAAACATGGTTTCCATTAAAAAAACACAAGTTTATGTCAGATGTCAAAAATGACAGTTATTTTGGAGAAATGTCTTATGCCATTTTCTTTGGAATTCAATTTCCTACAAGTTTTCTATTAAGTTTTTTCCTGTCAAATTAATATCACCGGAACTAGGAGTAATTTAAAAATTTACCATAAATAAGTTTTTCCCAAATATCTCTTGAGAGCTGTCAAATTTTAGAAAAATAAAATTGGTTTCGTGTAGAGCATGCAAAACTACAATTCTTTGTCCATTTGACCTTCTTCGTAACTGCTCTAGTTCCAAAGATTCTTGTACTGGTCATCAAAAAAAACTCACCCTGTATATTTTGTTAAAATATGACCACTCAGATTTTTTAAACATATCTATTTACAATAAAATCCAATAAAAAACAAAACTGACAAAGTCCAAAATGGTATTAGCACCTTGACTATATTGCGTAAGACCAGGACGCGCATTTACAATATTTCTTTGTAATCTCCTAAATGTCACAAACGGACGACTTTCCCATGGCATGCCACACTTTGCTATATATTTTGGACCAAATGAAATATTTTCCACCGTGGCTGGTTCGGCATCGGCATCTTCTAAAACAAGATTTTCAACAAGATCTTGTTCCTTTTGCGACAAAGCTCATGTCTGCTCCCAACGACTTTTAAAATCCATTTTTGGCAGAAACTGAAGAAAAATAAATTATGATCTTAACATATTTAGCGGCGGTAATCATCCATGAGGGGTCCTCAGACATCACTTACCTAAATCGACTGTAACTCGGTCCGAACACAACAAAATTTTGTGCAATACTGACAGTAGCACTAGAACGGACGTTGTCTAGGTATATCTAGAAGCAATTTTGTCAAAATATTACAAGAATACGGCGTCTGGGGTCCCAAAAAGACCCCGCACGGTACGTTAAGGGTTAATTAAGTTTAAGGTATAAGATTTAGCAAATCTGTCTGGCAAAAAATAACCCTGAAAGCAACAAAACTTAGTTAACTAGAGTTATTAATTGAATGGAACTTCCAGGTGGTGGTACTCCTTTGCGTGACGAAATAGACGACTGTGGACATGAAATTGATTTTCCAGCAACTCAAGCTGCTACGGAAAACGTCGATAATCCCGTCCCTGATCAAGAGGTGGTACTTCCAGACGCCGCAGCTGGAGAGATTGCCGAGAACCTTCCCATATAATGAAGAAGAGGCAAACCAAGAATTAGTATATAAGTGGTACAGCATAGTTCTAATAAATAATTTCACTTGCTTTGTTTTTGAAATCATCAAATTATAATTAAACGTAATGGGTTGCAACTGAGACAGATGTGACGTAGCAGGCGAGTAACTTTGTTCTAGTTGTTTTCGAGAATTTGTCATCGCCTTTTACCATTTATAAGCCTTTTTTATTCTATAATATAATTATTATTCAAATCTCCACCTTCGCCTTTAAGAAAGATCATTTTGATTCTATGGGAGATTATTTCCGTAGTAGGTCTACTGCGGGGTCAAGAAAATATTGGTACAGCAATCTACTATTAAAGTACGTAGTTGATAGCTCCTAATGTGTAGAGGTAATATAGAATTTTGTTGAGAGCAGGGTATCATTGTTACATTGCGCATTATGCCAAGATCTACCATTGAAATCAAATCGAAATATAATTGAACACATTAGTATGGAACTAAACATTCGCCTGTTTGGGTTTTATGTGATTATTTTAATAAATTTCAGGCCAATCTAAGTTTAACATAGTCAAAATTAACCTAATTGAATGGTGTAAATAAGGGTGGAAACATTTGCAATTGATATAATTCCATAGACGCCCATTGTATTTTATACCTAATTTTTGACATTTTGAACACGCGACTCACTATTTAATATTTATGAAATTGCCTTTAATATTTTGAAATATTTCTTTACAACTCAATTCTTGTTCTATTGTTCATGTAAATTTGTTTCGGAGATTCCGGTTAACTTTTAATTTTTGAAAATAAACTTTTTTTCCTATGTATGGCGCTGCTCCTTACGGGCAATTTGCCAGCTCATTAGAAGCGAGGTGACTTTGTCTGGTAGGGCACATGTCTTTTCGTACTAGCCTGTCGGTCTGTTGGCTCGGCCACCATGCCGGCGAAAATAAACTTTTACCACGGAACCTTCTTTTATCGTATAGGACATTCATTTTCACCTAATATGAGACGACACGTAGGTAAACGATATTTATTTTAGTTTAGATATTTATGCAAATAGGCATAAACGATTTATATATCGTTTTGAACATTTAAGAAATATCGCAGATTTTATCAAAAGTTGGTAAGTTTTGGTGCTGCAAATAATCTCAACATATCATTTCTTTTCATTATTTTAAAACGTATACTTATGTCTAAAAACGAAACCTGTATCATACTTATAACCCTGTATTTCGAAAATTAAAGCATTTCCTCTATAGGTTTTTATAACATTACCATCCTAAAATAAGTTTCAATGAATAAGATATTTTGAAATTTATTTGAGGAAAGATCCAATTTAATTTGAGCAAAGCCTTCCACTGATGTTCCGACGCCGCAGTACGTTTTTGTTGGATCCAACGAAATGTAGCTATAATTTCTTAATATAACATTAGATTTTTTCCATAAAACAGTGTGTTAAAACCAGAAACCGACTAACGCTAATTGAACTTAAAAGAAACTGTGATCCTAGGTATCAAACAGGTTAAGGATTCTGGTAGGAATCTTCATTGTTGATGCGAGGTGCAGAGTGTGGATGACATCACCTGGTGCGCACTTTGGTAAAGTGAAGAGCTGATCCTATTTAAAATACATGTAACCTAGGCAGATTTTTATTGATTTTGAAAACGCAATAGTTCAAAATTGGAAAACTGATTTCAGTGTTGCGTAGCTTCAATGCTGTCAAAATAATGTTTGGGGCTCGATTTTGGCTTATTGCGAATGAAAATACCCTAAAGAAGTCTTTACAAAACCTCGTATTTTTAGCGCTTTAGTTAACTGTATTATTGCTGAGTTTCCAGATTCTCATTCGTTTACTCCTTTTAAGTGACGGTTCAGAAATATACAAAATGCTGTGTGCAATTTACTTGTTGCAATAGTGATACGAGAGCTAAAACTCTGGAAAGTTTCATAGATTTCCAAAAGACAGTATTTTAAGCAAGCTATGGGCGAAAGCTTGTTGTACGTACGACACATTTAATGTTTGCTACGCTAGAATACGCTCTAAGCATTTCAAAAATGATGATTTTGAGAGAAATTTGCAATTTTAATTTTAGGGTTCTTTCAAAATTTCGTAATTATCTCGAAGATTTATAAGAAAATAATGGAATGTGACTACATAAGCTATATTTATTTACATTGACCAGACAAGAAAATAGTACCAATACGTCCAAATTCGAAATTCACCTTATGCTACGTATGGCAACACTGCGGTGAGCACCACATGAGGTCACGCAAATACCCTACCTTGTATCATGGAGGAGCCCAGTAAGCACTTTACGTGTAAATGTGTGCTTGCAGGAAGAACACTTCTACTTAAAAAGAACTGGGTCGCTTGAGCTCCTACATGTATTTTAAAGAGGGTATTAATAAGCATGCAAAACCGTAAAAATTAATTTATTAAGTCTAAATTTTGTAATAAATTACATAAAATATTATTCCCCATCATACCATTTTGCTTTTTTTGGAGCATTAAGGGCGCTGCTTAGAGTTTTCTTATAATTATTAACCAGTTCAGAGAAATTGTCCTTCTGGTTCTTTTTATTTACTGGCTGCCTCGGTTGTTTTGTAAAATCTTTTTTTCGTTCGCTCAGACTCTTCTTTGTCAATTTCTTCATTTTTTTCTCCTTTTTTATTGCCTCGTAGTGCAACTTGGCCTGCTGACTCAGCTTGTACCTGCTTCTCATTTTTTGAATTACTCCGTGTTTCGCTGTAATTCCCGCATAGGTTTGTACATCTTCGTCAACATTGACATGAGAACCAGGCTGATCTTTTTCCACTAAACTTGGGTCAAAATCACTAGATTTGGGGTTTTTAAGCCGAGACTTTTCTTGTCGCTTTAATTTGGCCTTTAAGGCTGACTTGCTTTCAATACTAAAGCATACTATAGGTCTGTGAGTAACGGAAAATATATTCGGGTTGTTGTTTAAGGACCGCAAAGCTGCTAGCGCATGCTCGTGCCGTGTGAATGCAACAAAACCAAACTGCTTTGATTGGCCAACACCCTCTGCATTTAAGTTTCGCATGTCTCGCATAATGCGGGATTCCCGTATCACAGCTCCGTTTCCAGCATGCTTTTGGAACAACGTTTTCAGCTTCTTATCGTCCCACGTTGCGGGTAGATTATGAACAACTAGCCTTTCGCGAGCGACAAAAGTATTTAAATTTCGCAGCATTTGGGTTTTATATTGTTCAATTTGAAGTCGCTTCGCCATGTCTGCCGCTGATACTCCTTCAGCTGCTTTAGATCCTGCTAGTATCACTAGAAAAGGAAAATACTTATTAGTTGAGTTATGTAGTATTTATATTGAATTATGGTTAGCTTTTTGACTAAAAATGAAGATTATTAAAATTTAAAAAATATATATTTTCACTGTCATTTTAAAAGAGTCCAGGAATTGAAGCCAGCTGATCATCATCTTCGTGTTAGCTTCTGTAATATTATTATTTGCAATTGTATTCAAGGGTGGCAATTTACCAAAAACTGCTATTTACAGCGGCAGCATTATTTGAACGAAGAGGTATTTTTAATAGTCATACTATGCATGAATGGAATAACTAAAATTGGCAATGTATTATGACCGGGAAACCTAATCATCAAACACCTTTGGGTATTAGCTTTTGCAAATTCTTTTATTAAAGGGACTACAGATGCTCAGTTTTTCTTTTAACAAAACAAACTTTCTTTTACTTGAAAAAGAACAGATTTTTGCTGCGTCACAAGCAAACACTCCCAGGACCGGTTTCGGACCTATTAGCCCTTGTCATCTGAGTTTAGCTTGCAAAATTTACAAAAAGGCAAAGACGGTCAATCATACTGACAAGCAACATAAAACGGAGCTATATTTTACGCTTTTTTTTTGAACTTGTACTTTTAAAATCTGGCCGATATGGGATTCGAAGACTCGTTTTAGTGGTCAACATATAAATATGTTCCTTATCTTCTGATTACCATAAACACCCATAAGAAACTAATTGAAATCATTGGTCTAGAAAACATTAATGTCTTTAAGCATAAATAAAACTTTATTTTAACTTTAAATCACTGTTCCAAATGGTTTTCCTGAACGTTGTGCATCGGTTGAAAATTAAAGTTATTAAAGTTGCTTTTAGAAACTTCTGACAAAAATAAAGTAAAAAGTAAACCATGAGGAAACACCAAGTGAACAATTGGACAGATCACTCTTGCTAAAAGTAGATTGAAATCTTTTCTCTAGAACACCTCAGTTCCTTCAATCATAAATAAAGTTTTACAACGGTTACTTGGGGCTTTGTTTATCGTTGTGCATTTATAATTAGACTTTATTCTTATAAAGCTGTTTTTGTCTAATAAACATTATACACATAACAATAAACCACCTAAATTTTGCTAAGAAGTATTGTTTAGATTATGCCACGGCGAAAACTGCTGAAGATCGAAACAAAATAGTAAAACTTGCGTGCATAGAAATCGGCCCACTGTAAATTTTTGGCTTTAACTATATATTTTTTTAAACTATTCATCAGATCAAAAAATTAAATATGCTGTTTGAAAGACAATTTAATATGCTTTGATGTGAGTATTTTATTTATCAAGATGGCTTGTCGTTTATATGCGTAGCAATCGGTAAACAAATGAAACGTGTTTATGTGGTGATTGTAACGAAAATAAAAAAAATGTCAAATATTAAAATTATTACGTTTGCAACTGAAATTTGCATATTAATTCGTTTTTCATAATTTTGTATATTCTTTTCCTGACTGTACTTTAATTCATTCCAATGTATTCCTGGGTTTCAGTCAATTTCATTGTCACCAATTATGGCGTTATGTGACGATCCATGCGTTTCGTCCCGGGCCTACCTATTGGACTCGTCAGTAAGGCTTAGGTAGACCCTGCCTTATACGCCAGACAGAATTGGTGACAATGAAATTGACTGAAACCCAGGAATACATTGGAATGAGTTTTTCATAATCTCAATAGTGTTTAAGTGTGTTAGCTTAATGCATACTACACCACAAAAAGCCGGCCAAGTTATTGCTTTAATCGAAAATGGACTTAGTCAGCGAGCTGTTGCTAGACAATTGGATATGACACGCGCAGCGGTTCGAAGAGTGTACAAACGTTATGAGGCAGAAGGCGATTTACAACCTCTCGTGATGACCGCTTTATTGTGTCAACAACATTAAGAAATCGTCACCTTAATGCCGTTCAAGTGCAACGACAGCTCCGTGAGGTGCGAGGAGTGGACTATTAGTCAGTGGACAGTAAGACGAAGACTGCAGGAAAATAACCTGACCCCTAAAACACCTGCGATTGGTCCAAAACTTACTCAGCTCATCGGCAAGCACGCTTGCGTTTTGCACGGGATCATCTGAATTGAACGTTGGAACAATTGGCGATCTGTTCTGTTCTCAGATGAGACCAGAATATGCCTCCATGAGTAGCGACCGAAGAAGGAAAGTGTACCGAAGACCAAGAGAGTGATTTGCAGATTGCTGCTTTGAAGAGCGGAGTGCTTATGGAGGTGGTTCCTGTATGATCTGGGATGCAATTTCTATAGGAGCACGAACCGATCCTGAGTTTATTCGTAGGGGCGACCGTGTTCACGGAAGAAGAGGTTTAACGGCTGTTAGATATATCGAGGAGATTTTAGCAATTCATGTAGTACCTTACGGCGACTACACTGGAGACGAATTTACCTTTATGCATGACAATGCCAAGCCGCACACCGCAAGAATCGTGCAAGATTACAGTGCAAAGTCGGTTTCCGGGTTATGGAGTGGCCAGCATACAGTCCTGACCTAAATCCGATCGAACACTTATGGGATGAGCTAAAACGAAGAATTCGAGCTAGACTTTATACCCCAAACTCGATCCCAGAGCTTATTGCTGCAGTAGATGAAGAGTGGTTTAACATCCCTCAAGAAACAATAGCAAACTTGATTAGATCTATGCCTAATCGTATGAGA
This sequence comes from Dendroctonus valens, assembly GCA_024550625.1. NCBI lineage: Eukaryota > Metazoa > Arthropoda > Insecta > Coleoptera > Curculionidae > Dendroctonus > Dendroctonus valens. The sequence goes on from JAJTJO010000243.1 coordinate 481,220, forward strand.
GAAGTTATTAGGGAAAGAGGAGGTTATACCCATTATTAACAAATTAAGCGTTAACTTTTAAATTGTCAATAACCCTATTTATGTTAATAATGAAAAAGCTTAATTTGCTTAATGCATTAATTTCACTATGTTAAACACAGGGTACTCACAATAATTTGTACTCACCTTAAAGCATATTAAATTGTCTTTCAAACAGCATATTTCTTATTTTGATCTGATGAATAGTTTTTAAAAAACATATAGTTAAAATCAAAAGTTTACTGTGGGCCGATTTCTATGCACGCAAGTGTATATGAAAAATATTTTATTAACAAAGGAACCACATGGAAAATAAGTAATTGCATTTTTATTGCACGACAAAAATACATTTCTCTAATAATATTTTTTAAATATGGTGTAGGCAGTACAGTAGGACCCGGATTATCCGTGCGCGCGTTATCGGGGCTGCGGATTATTCGTGGCGGGATTTCGCATTACATGGCATAATGGATGGAAATAGCTCGGAAAAGGGCACTTCTTCTGGATAATGCTCGTTCTCATCCCAATGAGGCAGCCTTAAGATCTGACGATGAAAACTTCTTTGTTTTCTTTTTCCCACCCAATGTTACATCTATTGCTCAACCAATGGATCAAGGTGTTATTGAGACAATGAAACGTATCTACCGAAAATAACTTATAATGAAGTTTTGGAAATTGTTCACGATCAAACACGCAATTTTTACAATGGCAAATGCATGGAGTGGGGTGAAAGAAATAACATTCCAAAAACTTTTTACAAAATAATGACACTAGAGGAAGATGAAAGCATTGTAAAATCTGATGATCAAGATACGACCATAACAGAACTAACTGCATTAGTGCGCAGCGCCGATGAATCCAAAGAAATTGATGAAACCGAAGTTGAAAAGTGGACTCTATAAAAATGAGCCAGGTTTCTCAATAACGACTCCCTTGTCGCACAAGCTTTGACTCAGCCCGGAACATAACAACCTGATTCATCCGAAAATGAGAGTCAAGACGAAGAAAATGATGGGACGGTATCAATCAAAAGAGTAACCAACCGAGAGGCTGAAGAAGCTTCCAACGTTCTACTAGACTATTTTGAGCAACCAAGCTCTTCGGACCTTATCAATCGGGGTTCTACTGCATAAGCAATTGATGCGCTTTTTGAAATGTTTATGAGTTTTTCGATATCGTCAGTTCAGTAGTTAAATTCGGTGCAATTAAAATGGGTCGCATAAGCAATAACCCAACTTTAAGTTTCGACTTTTAATAATATTTAATTACGAAAAGACACTATCATATCGGAAAATCGCCGAAAAATTAAACGCTAAAAAATTACCGTTTGTGGCTCGCTTCACTTCAGGTTATAAAAATGAAGATCGCATCATTCTTTTAAAACAACCAGACCAGAAGAAAAGAGGTTTAACATGAAACGAGTAAAACAGAATTCTAAAATTAGTGACCCACAACTTCAAATTAAGTAGAAAAATTTACGGGTAAACAAGTATCTGTTGAAACTCTTCGCAATATTATTCACGCTAATGGATACTTTGGACGAGCTGTAAAGAAAAATCCTTGGCTCAGTAAAAAAAATAAGTGCTTCCAGGAACGGTTTGCCTCAGGTTATTGGAGGGGTGTAATATGTTGAAAATCTGAGGAGCTAATGAGACTTTAGAGTAAGAAAGCTCACTTTTCTTCCTCTAACAGCAGACGAGTTTCTGAGAAATTAATTTTCAAAATACTATAGGAGAACATGTTCGATAATGGGGTCTAAAATTATTTGAAATTTATGAATGAAGAGAAAATTTCTGCGTGCCATTAGAAAAACCAAAGTTGATTAAGTATTTTAATTTTTTCCTATCTTTAATCGTTTAGACGTTATGGCGCTATTTCATACTAATGGGACGCTCTGTATAGATGAGCACACATTATGAATAATTTAAGTGGCAAATTTGGAATCATTGTGGAAGTATGAAATGCTCTTTTGGGGGTCAGCCAGCCTTGACCAAAATATATTTGTGGTGCAAAAAAGGTCAGTAAAAGTGGTCAAAAGCAAAGGATTTTTGGAAAGCTGTTGAGGTGAATTTGTAAAACTATGGAAAATAACGGTGTAATATTTCTGGTTAGAAATATGCATTGTTTCGTACAATAATAACCATACAGTTAACGAGAATTCCATTCCAGTTTATAGCAAATAATATTTATATTTAGTTTTAATATTATGTAGCGTATTGGTGCTATTCCACTTACTGTTTCATGTAGACATCATTTTGAAATAAAGAGAAGTTTTATTATTATTTCATATTTGAAATACCTAGTGCAATTGCACAGAACGTGTCTGTATTAAACATAATTTTGGAGACAGCCTTCATATTCTATTTACTATGCAAAGTTCAATAGTAAAATTATCTGCCGGACACGAGCAAGAAAACCAATTGCTGAAGCTTATAGGAGACAAAGCTGGTAACTTTTAACTAAAGTAACAGTTGTTCAATTCCTGATTTTGAATATAGAAATAGATGGTAGAAGTGTAACCTACACATATTGTATACATTAAGTAATTCTTACCTCCTTCCTTGACCAAATACAAGTGCCTGGAATCATTTGGGGAACTTTTCTCTTTCTTTTGCTCATTCTGCTTTTGCTTTAACTCATTGCGATCTATTGCTGGATGACAATCCAAAATATTGCCCAATAAAGTTAATTCGGTTCCAGCGGCCAATGCTTTATCTGCATCTTCCTTGTTTGCAAATTTTACAAAAGCAGTTCCTTTAGAGTGTTCCGTCAGTTTGTCTACACAAATAAGGGCATAATACAGATGTCCAAATTGCAACATGCATTCTTTCAGGTCCTCGTTGGTTGCATGGAATGGAACATTTTTTATAAATACCGTTTTGCCTTCATTGACATCATGGGATTCAAAAGGCTTCAGCCGTGATGAAGTTTCGGAAATCTGTTCAGATTCGTCTTCTTCTGATGCAACTGAATCATTTTCGTCTGACGAAGAAACCTGGTCCGAGAGCTCTTCATCTTTGATTTCGATGGTGTCACTGGCTTCCATTTTAATATCTTCATCTGGGTCTGTCTTTACTTCTAGCCTTTTATGTGTTTTGTCTTTCACGTACTTGTCCTTAGCCTGTGCAAAGTCAACGGTAATATTCCGGCCCAGAAACAGACGATTGTGGGTATGATGTTGGGCCTTTTTTGCAAACTGGACTAGACTGAATTGGACGAAAGCACAACCAACTAATTTACCATCAGGTCTTTTTAATATATCAACTCCTACAATCTCCCCATGTTGCCCAAAGTGTTCTCGAATATTCGATTCCGTTGCTTTAAATGGCAAGTTTTTTATCACTAAACGAGCTCGTTTTTCTTTGAGAGTGGCCTTTGATTTTTTCCGGTCCCAGAAAGGTTTTCCTTTTTTTGGACCTTTAAACCTCTTCATGTGACTCTGATTCGAATCTTCTAAAACATACTTAATTGTACAACCACTTCAACAAATATTTTTAACCAACTTACTATTATCACTTGCATATTTTGCCATTTTTAGAAAAACAATTTACACGATGATATAAAACAGCATACAGAACACACGCTAAATCAAGACAAACATATCGCATAACCTCCAAATATCCTGTCTTTGCCATAGAGAAAGTAAAATAAGAGAGGTGGCGTTGCAATGTTAAAACTCGGCACCGCGTACGCCACATCGGGCTGACCGGCAAACACGGAAAGCTTTGACGGGCCAGTTAGAAGCGGGAATTTTAAAAGGTACAAAAATACTCAGGTTTCCAATTTCGGTGTCCACACAGGTTATCTCGGCTATTAATAGTAATAGAAAATGTGCTGTTTACTCAACAGGGTGTTAACAAATTTCTATTTCCATTAATGAACCGAGACTATAGTGTGTAAGGACATCGAAATTGTAACACTTAGAGCGCGATTTTTACAAACATGCGATTTGTATCCAGATGTGATTAGATATATTAATATCTAAGGAAATAATATATACCTGAATCAAAATAAAATAACATTTATTAAGTATGTTACAAAAAAACACAAATTGTCTTCCAAAAAGTCCAAAAAATGTTTGAATATGTTAATTTAATCTGAATTAAATGGTACGAAGTTTTGAAAGAAAAAAGTTGTGCTTCTTGAGCTTTCTGCCTTTATGTTTTAGGATCATGTATGCTTGACGATATGATGCCTCTACCTGACGTAGGGAAACACTGATACATCACAGAAACAAACATTTGTTGCGAATAGTCCAGAAAGCAACCAAAAATGGTTGTAACTGATATCTTGATTTCGTATTTAATAAAATATAACTTATTGCTTTTGTTATTGGCCTGATATATTTATTGCCGATAACTGTGAGTCAAACTTGCAGTTTTCGGCCTGATAGAACTTGGTGAATGCAATTAGGGTTGCCAGACCTCCTATTTTTAATATGAGTCTCATATTTTAAAACCCTTTCTCATATCTCATATTAGCATATGTAATATGAGACTTTTTCTCAGATATTTTCATTATCGTACGAGTGACGAATATTTTGTATAATTGTATATTTGTATTTTGTTAAATATTTTATATTTTGTTTGCGGAGATGTATGTCCATTATTATTGGGCTCAAAATGTGTCTTCCTTTAGTATTTCTATTTTTAGTGCTAGTCTCAATTCGCAGTATGTGATAATATAATAGAATAAAAAGTTTGTGTTTAAATATTTATTGATTTTTTAATAGTTTGGCTATTTTAAACCATGTAAAATATTCTCATATATTTTTTTCCAATCTTATATAAATTCATACAGTCTATCCTATTTGTAAGAATTATAAATCTGGTAACCCTAGTCGCAAGTTAAGTTAAGCTTGTAGCTTACAAGTTTTCCGGATGAATTATTAATGAAGCCTACACTCAAGAATGTTAATATTTTATATACCTAAAGCGGTTGTTGGGAAATGTAATTAAAAAAAGAAGAATTTTCACATGTTTCATGTTTTATTATCGTTTATGCAAAGTTATCGCCTAAGCTAAAAATCGGTTACTGTCTTGGTACTTGGTTCTAGCGGTTGCTTGCAATGATAGTGTGCAAAATGTAAATGAGGTCAGACTTAAAATGAATAATTTAGCCATGACCGGACGTAAACATAAGTAATGGCCAGATGAGAATGGTATTCAGCGATAACGTCGCTATGCTACAGTTTCCAGGCGATTTCCAGCCCGCACACTTTAACTTTATGAAATGTGGGGCGAACCTGAAATACATTAATAAACTTGTGCTATATCTAGTGAATAGCTGGGAAATTTATCAAGTTAACTTACAGTGCGTCTTAGCAGAAAGAAACTCAGAGCTTTATCACGTTGCCTCTATTACTTGCATAGAAATGTATTGAAGACTGAAGCTAAATAATTGCTAATTTTCTAATCTACTGACTTGAACAAATTTGAATTTTCCACGATAATTCTTAAGTGATCCAAAAATAGCGTATTAGCAGACATAGAAAACGGTCGAAATATTTATTTCGTGAAAATCAAACAGGGCCGAAGAGTTTCAGGTTTTTACATTGAATACATGATTCTGTAAACTTGTTCTGTTGGTTCGATATAAAAAGCGAACGTTAAAGGGCAATATGCCTGAAAAATGCAATTTCGATATTTGAATACTTTGATAGATTGATCATCCAAACTTTCCAACAACAAAGAACGGCTCGTATGTTACGAGCATTGAAAAAACCAGCGGGATATTTTATATTCTTCTTGAACTGGAAATTTTTTTTGCGGGCTGTGGACTGTAACTTACTGTAATCCTTGATTACATTTTTCCTAAAGTATCTTTCTCAGAAATTTTCTGAAGTGTCGCAATATTTGATAGGCTGACGATCAGTTGTCAAACTGCTGCAATATAATTTATTGGTCTCCAGAAAACAGATAAAAGTTCTATGAAAAACTTCTTGGAAAAGCGAAAAATTTGTGAATCTTACAGTTACAGGGATGTAGAAGTGGAAACAAATGGAATCTCACTTGAACTTCGAAACGTGGGCAAATTAAAAATAACGGAAAGTTTAAACATCTTTTATTATTTACCTAGCGACTTTTTTATCGAGGTGTTTTTTGCAGGGGGAGGGTCCTGTTAAAAAAGTCCACTATCCTCCTTATTTTTGGCCTGCTGAGATCTAGTAGTTCGTTTTTACGCACTGGCTGTGGAGGTCCCACCAACTGCCTTGCGGTAAGGAGTCGCGGTGTCTCCTCCCAGTACTTTTTATGTTCTTCCAAGATCCATTGCCCAACTCCCGCCCTACCTTGGGCATGAGATATACCACAAGCAGGTTCTTGGTTGGTCAGTGGTTGCTCGGCCCCTGCCTTATCAAGTTCCGCAGCAATCTCGTTTCCTTTGCTCCTATGTGTCTCAGTTGCCCAAGTCAGTTTTACTCTGTTTGAGTTCCCAGCCAGGGTCGTAAGTTCTTTTACTCAATCTAGCACACATTGTGACCTAATTGTGTACGATTTAAGTGCCTTTATTGTGGCTTCATCTCCGGTTACGATGGTAATGTGCTTACGTGTGTAGGCTCTTTCCCTAATTTTCTGGGCGCAATTTGTTATCGCTAGTATACTTGCTTGAAAAGCGGTCGTAATTGTACCCAGGTTTAAGGTAATCCTTTCTCCGGTTCTTCCTTTTTCGACTATACCAGCGCCTGTGCCCGATGCTGTTTTTGTGCCTTAGGTATACCATACGGAGTCCCATGTGATAGCTGATGGAGTCGCTCCACAATCTCGCCCTTCATCCAGAACATATAAGTTTTGAAAGGTACCGAAATGCTTGGAGTTTTAATTCGACCAGCTTCCAATCCCCTGGGTTCGACTGTCTTCAGCTTTCTGAAGATCGCCCTGTGACCCAATTCCGTCGCTTTCCTGAGGGCACCGTCACGCATACGGTAAGCGCTTCTTAGGGACTCAGCTTCGATGGGTAAATGCAAAGGCTCCAGCCTCAGGAGTGTCTCCATAGCGGCCGTCGGCTTTGTTGACATTGCTCCAGTTATTCTCAGACACGCCAGCCTCTGAACTTTGTTCAGAGACTGTCGGATATGTACTGATTTTCGTTCTATGCCACCATATTGCGGCGGCATATGTGATTATATATTTCACAATGGTGACGTACGTCCAGTACGCCATCTTCGGTGAAATTCTTCATCATTTTCCAAGAATGCGTTTGCAGGTCCATAAAGCCCTGATCGCCTTGTTTGTTTTCTGTTCCACATGTTCTTTAAACAGCAGTTTCTTATCGAGGGTTACCCCAAGATGTTTAACAGTGTCGGACATATGTAAGTATTGTGTTCCCAGATATAGACATTAGTCTAAGGGCTCTAAGATCTCTTTTCTTTGTGAAAGCGATAATAGATGTTTTGAATGGGCTGGTTTTCAACCCTTCCGTGTTACACCATTGTTCGGTGATGTATAGCGCCTTGTTGTGCCCTTGTTTGTGATGACCCAGTGTCTCCAAACTTTCCCTGCACAACAATGGAGATGTCATCCGAATATCCCAGCGCATAGAAACTCCTCCCTTCAAGAGACAACAGGAGCCGATCCACCACCAGGCTCCACAGCAGAGGCGACAAAACTCCTCCCTGCGGACCCGCCGGCAATCCGCGCTGACGATTTCATTGAGTGCGATGGTAACTGTTCTGCAGCTCAGCATGTCTTGGATCCATTCACATATTGAAGGCTCCACTCCACGATTTTCCACCGCTCTGACTATTGACTGAAAAGAGATATTGTCAAAGGTCCCTCTATGTCCAGAAAAACCGCCAGAGCAATTTCTTTGCGCCCTAGTGAGGTTTCTGCCCTCTGCACCAGTTTATAGACAGCAGATTCGCAGGATTTTGCCGTTTGGTCGGCATATTGGTTGTGGGGTAGAGGATTTCTGGTAAGAACCTCTTCCCTGATATGTCTGTCGATCAGCATCTCTAGTGTTTTAAGTAAGAACGATGTTAGGCTGATCGGGCGAAAGGATTTGGCCTGGGCGTACGTCGCACGCCCTGAGCATCTTGTACAAGAGAGGCACCAGTAAATCGGTTCCCTGCTGTAGCAGAACTGGCAGAACGCCATCTGTACCTGGTGATTTAAATGGTCTGAAAGAACTTATGGCCCATTTAACTTTGGACTGGTTTACAATGCTTCAGGCAAAAGTCCAGTGTTCTTTCGGTGTCTGCTGTCGCGCCCCGAAAACCACCGGTATCTCCTGTTCTCTGACTGTTCCCAATATTGATTCAGGAAAGTGAGTCTTGACCATAAGCTTTAGAGTTTCCTCTTCTGTTGTTGTATATCCTCCCTGTGAGTTTATCAGGGAGCCCACTTTTTGCTGTGGTTCTTTTGAAAGTGCCTTATGGAGTCTTGCGTAGCTCGGAGTATCTTCGATATCCTTGCATTCTTTTCTCCATGAAGCCCTTCGTGCTTTTTTATGGCGTTTCCATACGCCATCAGGGATGTTTTGTATTCACCCCAGAAGGCCTCGTTTCGTTTAGTCCTATTAAATAGCTTTCTCACCGTTTCCCTCATCGTTCAGAGTCCCGACTTCCACCATTTGGATGTCCTCGTTTGTCTCTTCGACTTCAGAGGGCATACGGATTCGTAGGCTGATTTTATTGCTGATGTGACAGTAGTCACCATCATTTCTAGCTCCAGCACCGGAGGTGCTTCGGTTGGGCAGTCCCCCAAATGCAACCTAAGGTTCTCTTTGTAGGAGACCCAGTCAGTTGTTTTCAGTTTTCTATAGTCCGAGAGGGTTACCTTTTCCGCCTCGATATTGAATCGTATATATCTATGATCGGACAAGCTGGGCATATCCGACACATGCCAGTCTTTTATCAGTTCGCTAGTGCGGTCTGAGCAGATTGTAATGTCAATGACCTCCCTTCATACCGTTGTCACAAAGGTTGGTTCATTCCCCTGATTACAGATTTCAAACCATGAAGTCGTAAGGTATTCTAAAAGAGCTTCGCCCAGTCTATTGGTGTGACTGCTGCTCCACAAAATGTGGTGCGCATTTGCGTCACACCGAATGACAGTTCTGGTCTTAGATGCCTTACAGTGCTCCGCAAATTTGCGTAATTCACTTGGAGGCGGTTGTCCTATTTGGTCGTAAGGTAGGTATGCAGATGCTAGAACTATGCTCCGATCCCCGCCTTACAACTTGAGTCTTATTTTTATACACGTAAGGTCCCTACTACAGTGTTCCCATAACGGTATAGCTCTGACTGTATTCCTTGCGAGAATACATGTTCGTGGGTTCTCCTCAGATAGATTGATAGATAAAAATTTATTGAACATTCCCATTAATAAAATTCACAAACAAAGTTGAAAAACATAACTCCCATGTCTAGCCAGATGTTCGGCCGGGTGCTCTTTGCCCATAATCTAAATAGGCGCGCTAAGTCGTCCATTACCTGGGCAGTGCCCTAACATGGACATTCCCGAGCTAGCCATACGCACGACAACGTCAGGAGATAGTCTTGAAGTGGCGGTTTTGGTTTTATTCGAGGGGCATTCATTAAGGAAAAAAGGTCTTCCTGAAGGGAAGCCAAAAACCCCTTTTGCTTCGACCTTTAAGTTTGATACTGTCAGCAGTGGCGTTAACCGCCGGCAGTTTCAACTAGATGACCAAATCCATCCGCCCCCGCCCCGATGGGTGCAAGTTCCCCTCTGTCCTCTGAAGTTCCCCAATCCTCCAATTCTCCCCTTATATATCAGCACGTTGCTGGCTTCCCCCGGTACTGGCAGGTACCTCCCTCCCCTCCGTGACTGAAGGTTCCTCTGCACCTTCCTTTGTAGCCTAACAGGCTGATCTGATCTAGTTTTTGGCAAATATTTCGGTTTTTAATAACAATTAATTTTTTTACCTATTTTTCCTGTGCTCCTTAAACACCCCGACAACGCCTCCAGAGGAATGACGCCAATTTTGAATCTCCCTGTTTTAATAAATTCTCCGGAAGTTTATAAGACCACACTTCCTTCCTTTATTTGAATTAAAAAATACATTTTTGACGTGAAAAACTTGCCTTCTACACAAAGAGCCATGTTTCATTAATTTAAAGCGACATTTTCCAGACTTTCATTTTTGTGCATAGACTGGACTCATTTCACACATAAAAACCTGGCGCTTGCTGGCTTTGCCTAAACGTTTAAAAGCAACAGACACTTTTGCGACTTTTGAAATAAGAAGTAAACCGGTAAGCATTTTACTCAACTCCTTTAAGACGTGCCTGCATAATTCCTATAAACGATAAACTGCCTTTCACGCTTGAGATTTCTTGACGGTTTCGCTTCAAGCCAATGAAATAATATATTTAGTGATGAAAGGATCCAAGTAAAGGATTCAAGTAAACAACCCGGTAAATGCAAATATCGCGTCGTTGGGAAAGCCAATGACACACCGCAAGGCTGCAAAAAACCTGAGACAATCCCCCAAGAAAATTAAAATGCATCGTTGAAGCCAATAGAATTGGGTAAGAATCAAACAAACACAATCTGATACGTGAGAAGTTTCACGGGTTTGACCCACAAGGATTTTACGCTCATGCTTCGGATGATTAAACTGAATAAAAAGCGACTCGGATGGAATAATTAATGTAATTAAACTTGATAGAGTCTGCATGAGTTTTTTTGATCATTCATAATTCACGTTCAGTAATAAATAAAAATGGCTGAGGCTAAAACACTTTCAGTCAGTCAGCAGAGTTCTCATCAGTTAAAGGGATGATTTTGCCAGTTGACAACACAGAAAAACCATGGAAAATTGTTTGCTGTTTGTTCTTATTGTGGAAAATGATATCACACATTTAAGGAATAGATTACATCCTATAAAGGGCTTCAATATAAGAAGTATTTTCGCTTTGCTTCTGATAAGAACCTACATAAATATTATTCCGGTTATTCGGATGATCAATCCTTTGATCCATCTAGGGAAAGTTTGGTGCATTTTCAGTCAGTCTGCAAAAAGTATATCTCAAGTGAAAATAGCTAAAAATAAAAAAAACTAAAACTAATGTAAGACATTGGAAAAAAAATGATGAAGGGAAACTAATAAATTCCAAGAGGCGCCCAAATGGACAAAGAAAGTCGAATATGCAAAGTTCGAGTTATCAATCTTCTTTCAATATCCTTATCAATAACTATACATTAACACCATAAACCTCGCTTGCATGATATTGTGAAAGCTATAAAAGAGCGGATCAAGCAATAACCAGTGATTTACGGGGAAGATACCACAGTCAGGTGTTTTGTTTTACCTCCCAGAGAGATTTGTAGACCACCTGGAAGATGGGAACGAACCTAAACTAAACTGCTCCCCAATGCCCAGAATCTGGGGTAAACTTGACTCAAACTCCACCCAATCGGGGGGTGGAAATATTTGAATAAATAAGGGAAACCACCCATCTGAACTATTAGTGCTTCTTTAGATCCAGTGTCATATTTATCAGTTGGTGTCACTCCGTGCTAGTGTGAAAATAATTCAACAGGTGAGTGTTCTCACAGAGTAGCTTATTCAGCATATTTCTATTTGGTAAACCATTAAAGATAACGTTAAGTAGTAAGTGTTCTCACAGAGTAGCCTATTTAGCATACTTCTATTTGGTGAAACATTAAAGATAACGTTAATAAGTGAGTGTTCTCACAGAGTAGCCTATTCAGCATACTTCTATTTGGTGAAACATTAAAGATAAAGTTAATTAGTGAGTGTTCTCACAGAGTAGCCTATTCAGCATATTTACTATTGGTTAAACATTAAAGATAATAACCTCTTCAACTATAGTTCAATATTCATTCTGTCTTTCTTTTATATTTATTTACCTTTCTTAATATTTAACTGTTTATCTTCAATATCCATTTAAAGTTAGATACTGTTAACGCTTCGTATAAAACCATAAAAAGGAAACGAGTGCAGCTCGTTAAGTTGTAATCTATTTAGTCAGTTTGAGAAATATTGTTAGGGACGGGTACTGTTTGCGCGTTGTTCCCGCAGTACCTGGGCTCTGAACCCGTGAGAGAGATAACTCTAGTAGGCGGGTGCTGGCTGTGTGCTGATTCCAGCAGTACTTAGTATGGCCAATTAAGAGAATATTTATCATGATAAACGCCGATGACTAGGAAGGCTCTCCTGAGGAGGTATACGGCACGGTTTCCCCTTTATACCTCTTAACAACTCAGGAGTAGCGGTGGTTAGAGGATTTTCCTGGGAGGTATTTCGCGCGGCTTCCCCTTAATACCTGTTAACAGCCCAGGATTAGCAGTGGCAGGATGCAACTTTGGTTGTAGTCTTGCGGGGTTCCGAGATAGTGAAAGAGATCATCAATTAAAGTTTCCATAAGAATTATGGTTTGATAACTGTTGGCTCCAAGTGGGGACTCTGGATTGAGTCATATCTTGTTGAGGCACGTTTGATGCTTGTAGCTGAACATGATATATTTACAAGTTTCTATAATTATCCATAATATCTCTTTTCCTGTTGAACTGGTTACTCAATTACTTTTTCAAAGTTGTTTCAGATGTATTATCTCGATCGACCACCTGACGAATTGCCATTAGAAAAGTATTGGTTTACGTAATGTAAGTGTGTTGTAAGTGTAATTATCTGATTATCAAAGTAGTTGATGTTTATTTATAACAATTATAAACTAACTCCCTATACTAATTTCAACAATATTGCAAATTTTCAGATAATCTGCGTGAAACGCAAACGAATTAAACTGAGTGAGCATTGCAAATATTAATTTAACGCTCCTGAATGATGGACGTTTCAAATAAACTGAAATAATTTACAAGAAACCGAGCCAATAAACTGGTAAAGTAAAACAATCACTAATTTTGCAATTCGAGACGTAACTACCAATGAAAAACCGGGCATCCTATAAATGAACATTAAAAGTCACGGAAGTGGAATGTTTCTAATTGAACAATGAACAAATCGTTTGCAGTTAGGTTCTTGTAATATCGTCTCTTATGGCAAAATATGAAAGAAAACAATTGCTATAATATTTCAAGGAGAAGAACTACGTTAAAGGGTCTCTTATGTACAGAAGTATAAGATTCTCTCTATGAATTGTTAAAAATGCCTGCTTTTCCTTCAGACAGCGAGGAAAACGTTTGCTTTTATGGTGGACATTCATAGCAGTTAAAATCCGAACGCAGTGCATAATAAAACAAGAGCGAATTTTACCAAAAATCAGACAGCCAATAATGTATTCATTTCAATCGACAAACTTCTGTTTCATGGCAACTTTTTACTTTGCAAAATTATGCACGGTTTTTTGTCTGAAAGTGATTTATAGGTACTCTACCAATATACGCCTATAGATCAACAGCCACACATTAACATTTATAAATCATTATTTGCGGTTTGGGATATTTGGTACAGTATAAAACCGGTGGGGTTTTTTCGCGTCGAAATTGAAAGCATGTTTTTCTGCCGCTGCTTTCAAATGTTTAATTAAATATGACAACGTATTGGGTATTTCATGGAAGGTGCCCAAAACACAAAAACAGAAAATGGATAAAAATGTAACTTTTACAATTTTTCTCAGATTATCATTTGATAATCTAATGGAGGAAAGACGCAAACTCAAGAACAACAATCATAACGAGTACACAAGGATACACCGTATAATTCGCAAAAAAATTAAAGAAGCGAAGGAAATATGGCTTCAGGAATCCTGTAAAGAAATCGAACATCTTCAGTCCATACACGACCACTTTAATTTACATAAAAAACTAAAAGAACATTCTGGCATATACAGAAGAAAAAACACAACAGTGCTGTATAACAATAGCGGAAAGGCACTACTAACAAAGGAGGATCAAACTATAGAATGGCAACAATATATTCAACAACTGTTTGACAGTGAATCCCGCGAAGCGCCGGAGAGTCTGTTAGCTGACTATAGGGCAGAGTACGGCTCAAGCATTCTTAAATCCGAAGTCGATAAAGCTATCCGGCCCCGATGGAATTCCTACTGAGTTGATAAAACTTCTTGATGATGAAAGTGAAACTATTCTAACGGCATTCTTCAACCAAACCTACCAGACCGGAAAACTGCCTAACGACTGGCAGAAATCGATTTTCATTGCCTTGCCCAAAAACAACAAGGTAAGCAGGTGTAATCACTTTCGAATGATTTGCCTAATGAGCCACACTTTGATGATACTCTTAAAGATAATACTCAGTAGAGTGTATTCAGTGTGTGATAGGGGCATTGGCAGGGAACAATTTGGATTTCGTAGCGGATTGGGGACACGCGAAGACCTTTTCTGCATGAGGACATTATTGCAAAAGAGTTGTGAAATTCTAAAAAACATTTATGTGTGCTTTATTGACTTCGAAAAAGCGTTTGATCGAGTCGAACACACAAAACTATTCCAATGTCGAAAGGTATGCAATGTAGACCATTATGATATGCGTCTTTTGATAAACCTGCATTACAACCAGATGGCTGCAGTCAGGTTGGAGGACAGCGTTACTGACGATATAGCAGTTCTTACTGCTATATCGTCAGTAACTCGCGTCTCTCGTCAGTCACGGTGTAAGACAGGGGTGTGTTTTGTCGCCCATGTTCTTCAACCTCTACTCCGAATACATATTTTACGAGGCCTTATATGGTAGGACAGAGGGAGCAAAGATAGGAAGCGAAATTATAAACAACATAAGGTACGTAGATGACACCGCCGTCATTGCAGAATCTATGGATGACTTGCAGATGCTGCTGAATAGAGTGTACGAAGCTGGAGGAAGATGGGGTATTAACATAAACCTAAAAAACGAAGTGGATGGCAGTGGGTAAAATAAACATAGAACGAATTCGGGTCACAATCAATGGACACAATATCGAGCAAGTAAGACACTTCAGATATTTGGGCAGCTGGCTGAGCAATGAAATAACATGTGACGAAGAGGTAAGAGTAAGAATTGAAATGTCACGCAGGGCGCTTGGTAAATGGAAGACCACTCTTACCAACAGAAACCTTTCAGTACAAACGCGTCTAAGAACACTTCGAGGTTACATATGGAGCATTCTTCTGTACGGATGTGAGACATGGACACTTAAGATCGGCACCATAAATAAAATAGAAGCCTTTGAAATGTGGTGTTACTGGAGAATCCTGAAAATCTCTTGGACCACACACACCAGCAATAAGGAAGTTCTCGGACAGCTAGGCAAAGATCGGGAATTCCTAAATACTATGAAAACAAGAAAAGTCAGCTACTTTGGACATATAATGCCAGGTACCAAATATCACATTCCCGGCCTGATCATCCAGGGAAAGATTGAGGGCAGAAGATGGATAGGCCGCAAAAAGCTATCATGGCTGCGAAACAAGAACTTGGACTGGACTGGGAGTGGAGCAGCTGTTCCGAGCAGCAGGGAAGGTTCCGTCAGATTGTCCTGAGGATAGTTCACGCCTGAAGACAGGCACGGCACCTAGAGAGAGAGAGAGAGAGGGAACCTAATGAGAAAGTTTGAAGAAGTTCCCGGTTTTTTGCAATTAGTGGATTTCCAAATGTATTGGGCTGTATTTATGGATCTCACGTACCAATAAAATCACCAGGAGGAAACAATGCTGAACTATTTCGAAATCGAAAGGGATATTTTTCTGTCAATGTACAGGTCATTTGTGATGCAGAATTATGCACGATGGCCTGGTTCTACTCATGACAGTAAAATATTTAATGCATCACTTATTTTTCCCCATTTTGAGGTGATAACTTCTTATGGGACGGGGTAAATCCATTGGAATGTGGTGACGGCGCCACCGTTACGTCTGGCCCCAGCATGCGGTCTCTTGCTTTCTCTCTCGCACGGGACGGCGACCCAGCTGAGACCAACGACTAGTCTTGGCCAAAACTACCGTCAATTACCACTTATTCTAAGTGGAGATTTTAATGTTGATTTTTCTTCTGATCGAGCCCAAAATTTAATATTATTTCTCGAATCTAAGTTGCTATTAAAAATTATAAATAATCCAGATCAAGCTACTACCAGTCATGGTACTACGATTGATGCGGTATTTCCCAGATACCTAAATAAAATCGAGCGTCACAGTTTTGTTTCGTATTACAGTTATCATACACCAATTGTCACTTTTGTAAGTTTAGATAATGATAATGTAACCAGCGAGTCAAATGCAACTATTGAAGACTGTTAAATATTATAAATAAAATATATATTTTACATTCAAAAGGAAATTAAATTACATTTTACATATTCCTGATCCATTTATACATTATTAGACTAACAAGAATATTAAAATTATAAAATTATTGTTGCCATCATGCGTTGAACAAGTTTCTATAAATATCATATGAACTTATCACTTCTGTCGAACGTCTCGTGACGCACACCTTTTGTTTTATCGAGGAATATTTCAAAATTCTTATCTACTAGGTGACAGTGCCTATCCCTGCAAGGATTATGTATTGACCCCCTCTTAAATCCTATGTTACCAGACGAAAGTCGATATAACGCTGCACAAATAGCAACAAGAAATACAGTTGAACGTACGTTTGGTGTCTGGAAGAGGCGGTTTTATTGCCTTGCAAGGGGTTTGAGACCTGACATTGAAGAACTAACGTTACCCATATTAGTAGCTACTGCAGTGCTTCACAACATAGCCATTAGGAGAAATGATGTTGAAAATTTTGAAGAAATAAACTGCAATGCGGAAGTGAATGACATTTTTGAAGAGGAAAATGAAGTTGGTTCCGAAGAGCAGTAATACCGGTTTTCAGTTAACTGATGTATATTTTTTAATTTGGTTTGCTAGAGTTGGCTGTAATATATTTTAATATACAGGGTGTCGCACTTAAGATAGAAACACCCCTATATTTTATTTATTTTTAGAAGCAGGGTTTTCAGTTTCGGTACAGATGTAGACTGTTATGAGCTAATGGTTTAGGGTACCCATTTCTACCTTCAGATAAAAACCCATCCTACTACGGCTTTGCGAATAGGGGCAAAATATGTTCAGAATGTTATTTTAATGGTAAATACCGAGTTTCAAGTCAAAACTCAAATGTTGCCATTTTTTCCAATTTTTACGTCCGAATTTTTGTATCAATATTCACTAGAGAGCCATGGAAACAAAGTAGCCGTCTCTAATAATTGTCAATTTGACATTAATTGCGTCAGTGCGCTGACAAAATCCCTATTGAAGATCTCAGTTTAAGGGAGAAAATAGAAATAATTAGATTATTTGGTGATGAAGTTCGAAGTAAGTAACGGGGTGTAAGGGGCGAAGGCAAGAAGGGACCAAAGCCTGCCCAAAAGTCAACCTTACCTACACTAGTGGTGGTTATAGACCATCGGCACACCCTGCTAGATAACAGACGAGGCTCTGGCGACCGAGTCACGGGCATAGCCGTTAGAACTGAAATTAAGGAAATGTAATTTCATACCCATGGAGGAAGAGAACGGGAAATCACCTCCATTATACTTCCCAAGAGAACCACATGATGACAACATTCAAATCAAAATGTGCCGGAGGTAAGATAAGTTTCCTGATCGGATCTCCGGGAGGAACGGTTTTGAATGAAGCCAATGAAACCAGGATACAAAGACTAAATACCCGCAAAAATATCAATATAGGGACCTGGAACGTACAAAGTTTATTCGAAGCGGGAAAGCTAGCAAATCTAACTCATGAAATTAAGAGACGGGACATAGATATATTGGGGGTCTCAGAAACTTGGTGGCCGGACAACGGAATGTGTACTGTCAAGGGAGGCCGCCTCTACTACTCCGGCAACCAAAACGGGAACCACCGAAATGGAGTTAGAATATTTATTGCAGATAAATTATCGGCTAGCACTATAGGCTTGCCATACTCCGGCAGATTAGCTCTCTTAAAACTCAGCGCCAAACCCGTAAACCTGAATGTCATCCAAACGTATGCCCCTACCGCAGAGTCAACGGAACAGAAGATTGAGATATTTTACCAAGGATTAAAAGAAAAAACTCAAACTCACCAAAAGACATGAAATGAACATTATAATGGGTGATTTCAATTCCAAAATAGGGAAGGGCCGATCTGAGGACCTGGTTAGACCTTTTGGATTGCGAGATCGAAATGAGAGAGGCGACCGACTATTACAATTCTGTCAAGAGGAGAATCTGTCAAGAGGAGAATATGAAAGTAACTAATACCTGGTACTGTTTACCACCTCGCCGTCTGCACACGTGGAAGTCTCCAGCAGACAAACCAAAAATAGTGCGGATAGAACTCGGAATTGATCACCGCTGATCTGTCGGTGAACTTGGATTGTTCAACCGGCTCATTTCAAACTATTGAGTTGCAACTAAGTATTGTGTGTTTTAAACAAGACAAAAAATAGAACATTTTTCTTAAAATTATAGGTAGGTAACTATTTAATTAGATATTGTCCGTTTTTGTCGATTACTTTACCATCTTTCAGGCAATGTCTATAATTTCATTTCCGTCAATCATCTTATGTTTGCCAGATGAACTTGAATCCAATGTGATTTTACATCATCAGCGTTATTTAACATTTTCCTTGCTTGTTTTCAATGTGGATATTCTAGATCCGGTTGTAACACTCCCACACGTTCCATAACTGTGGTTTTGCACAACCTAAGGACCGGTTACACAAAGGCAAGTTCAACGACGGTTCAGTTGCACCGTCAGTCACCTCTGAACCCAAGTTCAATTTTTGACGGATTGTCCCACACCGATCGGAACTCGGTTCAGTTGAACTGGACTAATCAAATTTTTCCTAAGGTTGTCGTTTCCGTGTACAATGGTATTTGTGCGGAATTTCATAGAGATACAAAAGTCTCAGGAGCAAATATGAAAACATTAAAAAGCGCACAAAACAAAAGTTTGCGGATGAAAAAAAAATGTTAAGGGAACTGGCGGACGACCTGAAAAAGCTATTGTTCTTACTACATTGGGTAATGATATATATGCTTTGGTTGCATCTTGGTTTGACCTTGCATTTAAAAATGTTCCAACGGGCTCCAGAACATCTTCATCGTCTGTTAGTTCACTCAACAGGTCCATTTTCGCAAAAAAAACATATTTTTATTATTTATAAACTTATGTTATGTAAACATAAAATTAAAATAGGAAACGCCTTTAGCTTTTAATATGAAAGTCCCGGCACTGAACCACGGTTGAACCGTCCGCTTCAGGCGTTCAACTGAACTCAGATTTGATCTGCCGTTCAAGCTTGATCGTGACTGCTACAACCGAAAATTTTCGTTGAACAATGTTCACCGCTGAACTGTCGGTGAACTTGGATCGTGCAACCGGCCCTATATCTTTTATGGCCGATTGCACCGCTGCAACTTAATCCAGCGTTTATTTAAACCATCAGTTAAAAAACCTCAGTTAAAATATAATGTCTTGCACAGTCGTTTTTAAGGATAACATGAATGATATTGAATTATAATTATTATTAATATTAAATTATTAATAACATTATAATTGAATTGCTTCACAACGTTGAAGATGGAAACAGCCATGCATGCAAACTGATGATGGTGGAGAAAGACACCGAAACGTATTTGTAGTATAATAATAAACAACATAATTGATTGAAACCCAGGGATTTTATTTAAATTGGATTGAAATACAGTCAGGAAATTATACACAATTAAGGATAAACCATGATTTAGGGATTTTTATTTTTATTTCGTGATATTTTGTTTGAGTCTCAAATAAAGCAAAGGGCGGCGATGACGAATTTGAGCGTTATGTGCCGTCCGCAACTTACTTAAACCACAATAATTTTGGGGTAGGAGTGTTTTCCCTTTTAGGAACTATGGGCATTCAAACAAACACCGGATGAAGCTCGGCTATTACCCTTGAATCACGTGCTTTTATTCTACACTACTATAGATTAACGCTAATCTTTAAACTCCACTTAGAGCTCGTAAACCAAGCTTAACTGACGGTGCAAGTCAAATATGCTTGGTAAACCAGGTTTAGCGCTTTAACCTTAGTTAAGATATGTCGGTGCAAACGGCCATTAAAAAAAGTTAGTTCGTCCAAGTCCTCCAATGGATTATTTCTGCTATATGTCGTCTTTGGAAATCCAAATTTGATTACCTCGAGGATATCTAGATCGTCTTTAAATATGCCAAAACAAGTTTCGATATCCATTGGTTCAGTTTTTTGTTTGTTATCGTTATTTTGTTGTATATCGTAACTATCGTCACATGTATGAGAAACGAAAACACGAAACGTTTTTGAGACTGTCATTCGACTAAATTAAGGCTAGACGGCTTAATAGAGAGTTATTGGACAGTCAACAAGGGCAAGCAGTAATAAAGTTAGTGGTATTTTGACACATACGCCGGTGCAATTCAATCTAAAAATAAGGGATAAGTGTCCTAATAAGGATACTGTTCTGTGGTAATTGTACAGCGATACTGTACAGTTTTATTTCTAACTTTCTTTAAATCGTTAATCTTTAAACTGACAGTTGACAGTTCTAACGATATCTTGCAGAATATTTCATTGCGTACATAATCTAGTTTCTACTTCCGCACGTTTTTCCATTGTAAGAATTAAGCGGAAATGATCAAACAGCGTCTAAA
The DNA here is from genome assembly GCA_024550625.1 of Dendroctonus valens. NCBI lineage: Eukaryota > Metazoa > Arthropoda > Insecta > Coleoptera > Curculionidae > Dendroctonus > Dendroctonus valens. Next base: position 501,831 of record JAJTJO010000243.1, read on the forward strand.
ATCCTATAAAAATGGAAACAATACAAAGACAACAACGTTAAGTTAATCTAAATCTGTACAGTTAGGTTAGACCCTTTTAATACTGAAAGCAGTGAGCTAGACACCTCAATAACTATCATTTCGTTAAAGAAATAACGCTAATGGAGTATTAAAATAAGGATTAACCTTATTACTGCATGACAGTATTTATAATAACTAATTTCCAATAACTCTCTATTACCATAAGCCACTAAAAGTTGACCGCTTAATTTAAGCCGAGCTTTAAATGCTGTAAGCCTGGTTTATAATGTGGTGCAACTCACTTTTTTTAAAACCGAACTTAATGGCAAAGCCAAGCTTATTTTCAACTGTGCAAACGTTTGCATATTTTGCCGTTTATGCATGTATACTGGGTGTCAATTTGAAAAGTTCCCACCCTTAATATCTTTCCTGCAGTTAGAAATATGAAAAATCCGAAAAACACGTCAATCAATTATTTGTAAGGGGGACACTTTAAATTAATATTTTTAGCTTTCTTGTTTCAACCCCCTAGGAGGGGTAGATGTCACCCTTAGAATCTTAAATGGGAATGGGGGTCAAGTGGTACATCGTTTTAAACGGGGGCTCATGGCCGCCCATGGGTGGCACCGTTTCAAACTTTATTTGAAAATAATTATTTGTAAATAACATTTTGATGGTACTCCGAGTACCTCGTTAATTTGCGTTCATTCTATGTCTTATCGCTGATATTCCACAAAAACCTCAAAAAAAAAGAAAAAATGTAAGTGTCCCCCTTACAAATAAAATTGACATGTTTTTCGGATTTTTCATATTTCTACTTGCAAGATATTGAGGGTGGGAAGTTTTCAAATTGACACCCCGTATAACTTTGAGTTTACAATCGAAAAACATGAACCATATCTAGAATTTTTTACAGAGAAGTGACATTTGAACAAAGTAACAAAAAACAGCTTACAAACTATATTCAACAATTAAAAAATATAAATAATTGTCGAAGCGAAACTCTGTGTAAACTGCCGATAAACTGAGAGCGGCAGTAGAGCTTGTACGATTTATGTGCTGGCTGCAAATGCAGCAAACCAACGAGACTTTGGATGGTAACATTTCAAGAATTCCACTGGTACTGCATGGGTCACTTGAAATCGTGCGCTGTTAATCGATGTTAAGGTACCATCGGTTAGTGTGGCCCTTTTAAGAATTCTGAACGTGTGTCTGTGATTTTGTTTTCGTTTTTTTTTGTTCATCTTCCACATTTACCGTGCTTGTTTTGTGTGTCCTTTTTTTATCAAAATGACCAAGAAGTATACTTTGGTAAGTATTTCTTTTCTTCATTTATTAACTGAAGTTGCGATCAGTCAAGTTCAATTATTCAAGAAAAACAGTTGATAGTTGAAAAAGTGTTTATTTCGATTTGAGTGGAATTTTGCAGCTTTTCGCACAACATCCACGTAGCCCAAGGGCTAAATCTTGCAAGCTCGATCCGATTAGGGAAAAGCTTTTAAACGCTACGTGCGATTTGCAGCACACAAATCGACATAGTTTAAACGTATTTAGAAGGTTGCAAAAATATTTAGTTGCTTTTGTCATTGCAAAAAAAACGGAGCTCGAAATCAAAAACACACGCCTTAATGCAAAATAATCGCCAATTTATTATCCAAACAATTCGGTGGGTGTAAACAGCGGCAGTAGATTTGGTGTCAGTATTGTTGATTAAATCTAGCAAATTATTAATCATGTTTGGAGCGCTAAAATTGACTCCTTTTTCCACAAACTAAACTGAATTAATTGGATAAAAACCCTCGTTTTTCCATCGACGTGGGCCTTCTTTACTAAGCATTTACGAAACAACGTCAAGGCCCCTGTAATGAATAAAACATCAAAATATTAGATGCAAAGGGCTTCAAGGAGTGGCTTTGAATTCGAGATCGATAATCCTTTTTATCAGGGATTCGCTTTTCAAGCTGGACCGGAAGTGATAGCGCAATGTAATAAAACTGCCGGTATTCGTAGGGCGACGTCACGATTTGATCCTAAAACAGCGAAAAACTGTACGTTTAAACAAGCAATTTTTCGAAGAACCGACCATGCAATGTACTCAATTGCACTCTGGTTCGATCGTTCTTCTTCAAGGCATTTTACGCTGGTCTTGAAAAAAACACATCCAAGTGATACTCTGCACACTACCACTTGCAATCCATTCAAGTGCGCAATTCCCATTAATGATAATTAATTAACAGACTTTTTAAGTGCATTATGCAATTAGATTTTAAAACGGGGTAAAAGTTCAGAAATGAGCTGAAAATTAAGTGCGACATTGGCATTACAATTTCAGGGTTACACTCTATCTGTGGAATACTAATTAGAAAGATAATATACACGGAACGCATAACAATTGGCGGCATAAACTCACTCATTAAATGCAAATAAGCCAGAATATGGAATAATCTTTTATTGCTTGTAATAATATTACTGCAGGCGGCTGTGATTCAAGGATAATAATGAAATGGATCACAAGCAAAGTCAACGAATCCTTTTAATTTCACGGATTAAAAATTTCATTGAAATTGCGGCGATTGACCGGCGAAAAGTCGCATGAATACACCCACTTTTGTCTTTTAGATCAGCAACAAAATATCGAGCAAACCAGAAAATAGTCCAGCACTTCCGTTTTCATATATCATATATGCGTAAAATCGAACTTCCTGATGGTTTTTTTTGTCGAAAAATTGCTAATTGCCATTCGCACATTATTGCGCAAATTAAATATGCCGAATTTGAATGAATGGACCATCAAATCAAATTACTTCCACATTTGCAGTTATGGAGGACAAACATCGGATCGCGTTTCGTAACATTTAAAACTGGTTTGGATATGCCAAAGACATTTTCCATATAGATGCATCAGGCCAGTGAAGCAGGCTGAATTACTAATTTTTTAAGTCACTCAACAGGTTTATCCATCAAGCAAGCGGTAAATTTTTTACTGATCTTCGAAAAAAAATACAGAAGAGCATTTTTCCGGTCGAAACTTTTACAGCATTGTGATTTAAAAATAGCCCTATAACGCTTGGAATTGTAGCTTTTACGTACGTTGTCTAAATGTACCGGGACATTTTTTTAAGTGACTCACGCAAATTACTACTTTGCTATTACCCTGCTTGAAAAGTTTTAAAACATAATCTGCTTAGAAATCTTGTCAGATGTCAAATTTGACAGTTTGGACGCCATCTTGATTTTTTTAATGGTATCATTTGGATATTTTTACACCATCGGATAGACCATTGAGAGCTAGGTTTCAGAAATATATAATTGTTTGCCCTTTGCGTTGACGGTTCTCGATATATGGAGTGTTAAACTCACTGAATCTCGATTCTTTTTTGAAGTGTCTCACCCAAATTTCTACTTCCCTCTTACCCTTAAATCTCGTTCACACGGTGACATGTCGTGACATCTAATGCCGTGACAGTAGTCAGTGTCACGGTATATAAAACCATTTTGATATGTGACATTAACGTTGCGACACTGTGACCTTCAAGTGTTTAGACAATGACACCGTTGCGGATGACATTAGATGTCACGGCATTATTGTCACCTTGTGACTAGCTTTTAGGACAACTTTTAAAGCAGAATTGACAGTTACAAGGCCATCTTGATATATAAAAGAAAAGAAAACCAAACTAGGCAAAATTAAACATTTATTTTGTTTACATGACCGGGTTTTTGTAATTAATACTGATAAAAATAAATCCATTAAATAAGTATTTAGAATATAGGTTGAGACCCACTTTTAATTAAAGTCACATGTAGAATTACGTTCTTAAATATTCGAACCACACATTAAATTTAAATCACACACACACATAAAACTTTACTGCACAGTTATGTGCATCCTTCTGCTTTGCATGATCTGTTCAATATACCCGCCATTATTTTCAACGCAAACTTCCAAACGAAGCTTGAAATTGTTTCTTATATTTTGCAAAACTTGCGGATTTGCGTTGAGGCGTGCCACTTCGTTGGTTATTCTCATTTATTATTTGTAAAGTAATGGGTTGAGTGCCATCCACAACTTGTTTCAAGTGCCCCCAAAGACAAAAATTTAATCCGGTCAGATCCGGGCTACTGTGGTGGCCAATGAACTATACCATATTTCCCTATCCAGCAACGATATTGCTGATTAAGAAAAGCTGTCACAGTTCGAACATTATGTGGCGGAGCTCCATCATGCCGCCAAATAATATTTCGCATCTCTTCAAGTGGAATATCTTGGAACAAGTTGTTTATTTCATCACCCAATAAATTGAGGTATCGGGTGCCATTTAGAGCACCTTGATAGAAAAGGGGGCCAACAATTTTGTTCCTCCCCTTACCGCAACTTACGACACTTAAAGTTTGGTAGCCCTGGCGATCAATCGGAACATTTTGGTGAGGATTTACCTTTGAGCAGTAATGGATGTTGCGTCGGCCGGCGGTAGAAAAAGAAGATTTGTCCGTAAATAAAATGTTATTAATGAAGTAGGAATTTAACGGCAAAACTGCAGGTTCGATTTTCAAAGTCATGGTCTCTAAATCTCATCACTGGTAATATTTTATAGGAAGAGTTAGGCTTTCGAGGCCATTCCTTGAAACTGGTGAGTTTCTCGGGTTTTCAGTCCGTCGTAAAATAGAATTTCTTAACAGAAATAGAAAGAACGAGTGGCTTGCATCTTCAGAGGTAGTTTGCTTGAGACCTTACACTGTACTGATGCGGTTCTTCGGGCGCAGTCCGTATTTATACCGATACCTGCAGTGGCGAGGGAAGGACTTCTGTCCTTAACCGACCTTAGACATTCCTGGGCCTTTGTCGTGGGCTTGTAGATCGTTTTTATGTTTTGATTCCCTAGGATCTTCTCAATTCTGTCCGTAACTCTGGGAATGAAAGTCAGAAAGGCTCTTTGAGTTGTTTCACTCTTTTCGGCACGGTCTACCCTTGCGGCTCTTTGAATGTCAATATGAGAGTATCCGTTTTGAAGGAAAGCCCTTTCTAAATGCCGTAGTTCCGCTGATAGGTTCTGTGGTCCACATATTTTCCTGGCTCTATCCGTGAGAGTCTTGATGATTTCTTGTTTTTGACTCGGGTGATGGTTGGATAGCTTATGGAGGTATCTGGCCGTGTGGGTGGCTTTTCTATACACCCGATGATCCAATTGGTTCCCGTTCCTAGATACCAAGACATCCAGTAAAGCCAACTGTTGGTTTTGTTCAACTTGTTCGGGTGGTTGAAGAACTAGTCCAGGTTATCGCATCTATGTCTCGATATCACGAACGTGTCATCGACAAATCGATACCAGATAGTCGGTTTAAAGGGTGCGGTTCTCAAAGCTGTTTCCTCGAATTTCTCCTTGAAGACATTTGCTTCAACCGGGCTGAGTGGGCTGTCCATGACTACTCCTTCCTTTTGTTCCTAGAAGTCTCCATTCCACAGGAGCTAGGTGCCTTTTAGGCAAGCTTTGAAGAGATTTGCGGTACTCTCCTCAAGTAGCTCCGACACTAGTTCTATGGATTCGTCCACGGGTACCTTTGTGAACAGTGAAACGACATCGAAACTGACTAGCATGTCCGTTGGTTCCAGTCTTAGATCCTTGATTTTGCTAATAAACTGTTTGGAGTCTCTAATATAAGTGTCTGTGGATCCTATATGTGGCTGCAGAAGGCTAGATATTTTTCCACATTTCGTATGTCGAGATAGATACTGAAGTGCTAGCCACAACAACATGCTATCGTCCCCGACTAATACGAGAAGCCATCGAAATACACAAGCACAGCGACAATTTTAACAGAAAAGAAAATACAATGGCGCTAAGCCGGTTCCGGCACTCACCAACTCAAATACGGCAAGGAGAGGTAGCGGCCAAGACAAGAAGAAGAATCTACTACTCCGGAGTATAAAAACAAACCACAGAATGCGTCGACGCCGATGACACAGACCACATCATCACAAACCACGTCATCACAACCGGTGCATAAATACGGACTGCGCCCGAGGAATCGCATCGGTATAGTGTAAGCTCTCAAGCAAACCACCTCTAAAGATGCAAGGCACTCGTGCTTGCGAAACGTCAGGAAGAAATTCTATTTTACGACGGCCTAAAAACCCGAAAAACTCACCAGTTTCAATATTTTACAGGCTTTATGACCATGCCGATTCAAAACTTTTTGAACCGTACTGTAAGTGAATCCTAAATCTTCGACCGCATCTGAGATAGCATTTGAGGGGTTGGCTTCAAAATACCCGAGGATTGTGATGTTATTCTCGGATATTATAGTGAACCTGCGATTTCTCTTAGGGTTAAGATTATGGTGATTCCTTAACTGTTCCACCACTCTTCTCAACATAGTTCTATGGGGAATGTGCCTATCTGGGAATGCATCGGAATATCTAAGAAAACACGGGAAGGCTTAAAAATTAGTCTTGGTTCAATTATTGGTTAATTCCACGGATCTCTAGTTAAAACTGAAGAATTTTTGTTTTCAAGGCAGGTAATTCTTTTAATGAAGCTGGTTTTTCGGCTTAAAGGTTGTTGTCTATTGATATTTCGACCCCTTTTCCTTTTGCCTGCACTTGAGGCCAACATCATCAAACGAGGGTGCGGTGGTGGACGAAATATTCTCATCTGCCGGTGTCAAGCGACAAAATGGAACATTTCTTAGAACAAGTTTTATTTAATTGTGTCATTATTAAACACATTTTATTTTGAATGAAGCCTCAATATTGTCATACCTTTGCCTTTCGTGGCTAGCGCTTTCATTGCACATGAAAAATAGTCGGTCGATTTCAAACTTTTGCTCATTCGTTAGACCAATAGTTCCCAAACTATTTTGGCCCACGGACCCCTTTTCTGGTCAAAACTTGACTACGGACCCGGAAATTTAACTTCGCTGTCTTGAATGATAAATGGTGATAAAATATAAATGAAACATTTTGTTGAAGAAGTTTTTTTTTAAATTATAACTTTTGTTTTACAATACAAAACAAATTAATGACTTATGAACCTGATGGGAGGTTTGAGTATATTTATGGTCGGTTCAATGTTTGTGAGTAGCGCCCCCAAATCCCCACTAGTACTAATTTCTAGTCGGCTTCTTTTTTTGTAGCGAGGCTCTGAATCCATGTTCCACTAAATAGGACGACGGAACAGCAACCATAAGCTTCTGTACAATAACCCAAAATGATGGATATAAAATTGGGATCTCATTTAATAACCAGAAATTGTCGTATCTTTGTTTAAACAATAAGTTGCTCCTGTATTAGTATGTATTCTTTTGAATTTATGCCCCGAGTTTTACTACTTGCAAAAGGGTTCTATTCCACAATTTTATATTAAACATTGCGCGGAACTCCTGACGTTGTTCAGGGACCCCAAAATCGATTTTAACTTCCCAAAGACCTCCTGAATGACGTCAGGAACCCCTTGAGGTCCGTAAGGACCACTTTGGATACCACTGCGTTAGGCGATCGTTCATTTCTAACTTGTTATGAATTATGTAATTATTTTGAAAATTACTTTTTAAGTTTCGCTAAATTAGCAGCAAAATAGGAATGACATTTGACATGTTATGGTTAGTTGTCATTAACAACCAAGAGAACTATGACATATTAGTATTATACAGAGTGATTCATTAACATTGGAAAATATGAAAGCTGAATACCCATCAAACGGCGGCCATTGGCACAAACATACATGTCTTGGCCGATGCTGGGCGTCGAAATGCACTGAATTTAACACTCCATATTTTGAGAACCGTCAACGCAAAGGCCATACAATTATTCATATAATTATTTCTGAAACCAGCTCTCAATGGTCTATCCGATGGTGTACAAATATCCATATGTTACCATTTAAAAAAATAAAGATGGCGCCAAAACTGTCAAATTTGACATCTGATAAGATTTCTAAGCGCGAATCTAAATTCCTTATTACATTCGATTACAGATTCTGTCTAAAAACTTTTCAGAAAAGTAATGGGGAAGTAGTAATTTGGGTGATACACTTAAAAAAATGTCCCTGTACAAGCCAACTATCTACATTGTAGAATGGTGGTGTTTTTTAATAATGTCATAAAAATTCGTGGCTTAAACAGTCACGATAATGCCGATGAAAAGCACATCATATCAGTAATAATTCAAAATTGCTTCTCCTCTCTATTATTAGTGCAGTTAATTGCCCATAAAAATGCAAACAACGCACAACAGGATACAAAATATCACGGCCAACTGCTGGTTTCAAACTTTAAAAGTGAAAATTTATTTAATGCAGAACGAATTGCTATTATTGTTTATTTTCGAAAAATGCAATCTGAACTGTTTAACGCCAAAGAGATTTTCACAATTTTCTTATTAACTCCCATCTAAATTGCCGTTAAGAATAAAAAACTTCAATAATTGCCTGTTTTCACTTAGTCAAGCGTATTAACCTTGTGAGTATTAATATCAGCAACAATTAAACCAGGTTAATTATTGTGCAATTTTTAGCAAATTCTGTTCAATTATCTTTGTTATTAGTATCATCATCGATTCCAGCAGTTTTCTTTGCCACCAATAAATACCTTTAATATTCACACCTGCTGGCTGAGAAAAGTGGAACGTGCACGACTTTCCAGTTGAGGCGTAAATTGCTTTTCCAGATATTTAATTTTCCGGCTGTTTCAAAGCCAGATATATTGGACGCCAATGAATAGAGAATATCCAGCGCTATAAAGTTTTGAATAAGAGCAGAATCTCCATTAAGTTTACCTAAACAGCTGCTACCGAATATCACAATTCGGCCACAAATTTTCCATTGAAAATCAAATGTAATTTTTTTAACAAACATAAAAGTACGCCGCGCTGACCTTAAAACCTCGAAATCGTAAGTTATTTCAATTTTTATGAGCATCGTTAAACAAGGTAATGTTTAACGTCTAATTAGCACTTTATTTTACATTATTTTATCTGTGTATCGATTATATGGCTAACATGAAGGCCTAAACCTTTAAGCACACATTACACGCTGCGAGCTATCGAATGAAACATCAATTTGTATTAAACCATGGGAAAACCAATACAGTGACAATGTACAGGGCCCAGCAAACACACTTCGGTCCCTGAGATGTCCCACGGAAATCATTACAGGAAATAAGCCTAGGTCTCTCGGACATCCTGCTACGTCCCCATATTTACGTGGGACGTCCATGGGACATACTTTTGGGATTGTTCGGGCCATATATAGGATGATCCTGACATCACTGGGATTATAGACGGGTTGTTTAGAGGAAATCTGTGAAGTGTGTAATAAAGTGTATAAATTTTTTCTAGCGTGCTATTTAATATTACTACATATACGTCCTGTTCATTATGTCCCTGGAAGCAAAAAATATAATGTTTGTGGGTCGACTAGCATGGGATCTGCATGAAATATTTGTGCCATACAAGGGACGGCCTAGAGATATCCGACCAAGGATCATCCCATGCGGGATAACGGGGATCAAAATAGGACGTCCCACGGACCATTTGTGTTTGCTGGGGGAGTTCTACTAATATGTGACATTTTTTTCAACCCTCTTGCGTCTATACTTGAACATAGGTCTCTCTTTACGACTTCCATCTCTCGCGGTCTTTTGCTATTTCCATCCATTTTAGTTCTGCAGTTCGCTTGATGTCATCGTACCATCTTGTATTCGGTCTACCTCTGGATCTTCCTCCCTGCCATGGTTTCCATTGTATTATTTTGGAGTTCCATCTCTCTTCGTCACTCCTTGCTACATGTCCCGCAAAGTCCCATTTCATCTGGGTTACCCCATTACATCCTTGACCTGTGTATGTTGTCTTCCTATCTCTTAAAGAAATACCCACCATTGTCCTTTCCATACCTCTTTGTGTTGTTTTTCATTTTTGTATTGTATTTTTTGTAAGGGTCCACGTCTGCGCTCCAAATGGACACTGGTCGAACACTTTTGTGCGTATTCGTTGAAGGATATTTTTATTTTTTAGTATCCTTGCGAGTTTGCCGAAAGCTGCCCAGCTTAGACGTCTTCTTCGTTCTATTTCTTCTTCTTAGATTTCCTATCCGTTCCGAATGTTGGCTATCATGTTGGCAATTCGAACTTTGTTAACAGCGGCGCGGAACAGCTGAGAGGTTGTTTGGTTGAACCACGTTGTTAAATTTTCAACCACGATATTCTCCTTCTGCCCACCCCTCTAGCTCCATATACCTTGCCTTGTAGGATCTTCTGCGAAAGGACATATCTGCTCTCATTGCGCATTATATGTCCCAGATATGGTAACTTTCGAGTCTTAACTGTATTCAGGACTTCTTCTTCCCTTCCTTCTCAGCACCTCCGTATTACACAGAATGATCCCAGTTATCATTCACATTCATGCCCAAGTATGTGTATTTGATGACTTTCTTTAAAGGAGCTCCGTCTACCAATAAAGTACCGCGGGTGTTTGGGTTTTTACTAATTATCATGAACTTTGTCCATGTAACACTGTCCATTAGGAGTTGCAAGGAAGCTAGGTTGTCCGTAAAAATAACGTTATTCTCCGCTTATTTTTCGTTCTATTTCGGCATCGTGATTTAATTTTCCAATTTGTATTTGTTGTCCCAGGTATATGTACTTCTTGACGTTTTCCAATTGATTGTTATCTACACTTATGATCGTCTCTTCTTCCGGGCTCATAATTTTAATTTTCTGCATGTTCATTTTTAATCCCACATTTTTTTATTTCTCTTTCAATTATTCTAACAATCTGCAAAAATCTTCTTCATTGTCCGCTATTATCACCACATCATCAGCAAACCTCAGGTGATTTAGCCTTTCTCCATTGATGTTGATGCGGAGCGACCTGATCCGGCTCGTAGGAACAAGTGTTTCGGCTCGAATGGGCCAAATGTTCCAGAGTTGCTAATTCGAACTTTTCAGATTTCAAGACCAGAATAAATGGGGCGAATGTGTGCTCTTCGAAGGACAAATGTGTTTGAGATGCGAGTCTTTGGTGGCTAAAGTTGGGAGCAGCTGCAGGAATAATAAACGATCTGGCTATTTGGTATGTGCCAAATCAGCACTGGTAAAAACATTTATTTTTACCACTTTGAGCCAATAGGCTGGGCAGTATAACCTTTGACTGTAGAGACTCGTTTTCGCGACTGGTTTCGACTAACTGCCGTTCGCGTTGGGCTGGGAGAGACTTCTACTGCCGACGAGTCTGAGTTTAAGACTTCTGTTCCCGACGAGTTTGAGTGGAACACTTCAATCTACGGAGTTTAGTAGAAGTCATCTGCTGCCGACGAGTATGAGTTCAAAACTGCATCAATCTACCGGCTGTACTTGAATACGCTTCGGGAACGTGGTCCGCCTTGTCGTGGTCCCGGAGCTTAAGACCTGCTACCAGGACGACCAAATGGACTCAGCTGGGGCCATTGCTGGTTGGGCTAACAGTCGCTTACCGCTTGGCGAACGGGAAAGCTCACTTAATTGGGGGTACTGGGGAAATTAAATACCCGGAGTGGACCAAAACCCAACAGGGGGAGCGCACACCCTCCCTCCAACCGATGGAACACCGTGCGGGGAAAAGACGGGAACGATTCAGGTAGAGGAGGTAAAGGGCCGCAGCCGTGCGCAACCATTGAAATGAGGTCGGAGCCACGGCGAAGGCATTTTATGACGATGGGATACATGGAAGGCGAAATTAGGAAAATGAAAGAGGACGAACAAGACGAGAATCGGAATAGGCTAGATGTAATTGGAAATGTCGATTGTGCAGATTGATGAAGATTGAATGGTGACCGCAGGTGAATGGCAATGTGGATATGATTAATGGAACACGAAATAGAAGGATCGAATGACATGGGGACATGCAAGGAACTGGAAAGAGCAGGAAAGAGGAAAAACGCAGGCGAGACAAAGGGCCGGAGTCGTGCGCAACCGCTGAAATGAGGTCGGAGCCACGGTGAGGATGGCGTGGACAGGTGAAAAGTAGAGGACGAGAAAGCGTGGGAATGGACTGGAGTCATACATTTTTATGGCGATGGGATATATGGAAGGCGAAAATAGGAAAAAGAAAGAAGACGAACAAGGCGAGAATTGGAATAGGCTGGATGTAATTGGAAACGAAGATTGAGCAGAGTGATGGATATTTAATGGCGACCGCAGACGCAAATGGCTCTAAGGATAAGATTGATGGAACATATAAAGCAGGGAACGAATGATATGGAAACAAGCAAGGGACTGGAAATGAGCAGGAAATGATAGTGGAGAGAGTGGAAATGATAGTGGAATGAGAATGGCGATTTGGAGAGAGGCGAGAAGGTCGTAAGAGCGAATAAATGTGATTAATGTTGTGCTGTCCCTTCCCTTCCCCCCCGCTAATTGGAGGGTGGAGGTCCAAGGAACAAGGATTGGTGTCCCCCTGGACAGTGGTTTCGACTGGATAGTGGGTGTGCTTACGCAAAAAAGTGGATGTTGGGGTATGCCGAAAGGCAGAAACCCGAGCGAAATGCTCATACACACATGTAATTGAATTGAAGTTGAGCTAAAAACTATTTCAATCTACCGAGTGTAGTTGAAGTCTTCTGCTCCCGACGAGTATGAGTTCAAGACTGAATACCTAGTCACCCTTGTCGACTAAGGTAGGGTCAAATCAGAGGTGCATCGTGAAGGAAAGAGGTTTCCCAAGAATTGTTTTACGGCCGTGTTGAGTGGTCGCACCATTGAACTTTGGACTGATTCTAAACGGTAGAGAAAAGTGTACCAACCCAAAAGAAACAATGACCAATTATCTGAAGGGTGTCGGAATTGTAGGGAACATGCTAAGCTGGAGGAACAAATTCTCAAGAATTGTTCAAAGAATCGGCCCGAAGATCGCCGACAGGGGCGCACCGTTTCCCGAATTCAACATTGAGAAAGTCACAAGCCCAACAAATCTCTACTAAAATGTTCAAATATTATTGAACAGATGTTGATACCTCTATTTGACCATTCAAGTTGTTTGAACAAGCCTTCTAGCGCCAGCGTAAAGAGATTTTGGGACAATATGTCTCCTTGACGTATGCCTCTCTTTATTGGGATTGGATGGGTATCCTCGTGTATTCTTATTGAAGCTGTTTTTAATCAGGTCCTTGTATCTACTATCTATACGTGCGTCATCCATTTCTTTCGTGACTGCCCAATGTTCTATGCTATCAAAGGCCTTTTCGTAATCTACGTAAGACATGAAAAAGGGTAGATTGTATTCGGCTCCTTTCTCAATTAGGATTCTTATTGTTAGAAGTTGATCTGCTGTGTTGAACCCTTTGCGGAACGCTGCTTGCTTCTGGTGGTTGGTAGTGATCCGGTTGGTAGTTTTTTTGGTATTCTGTTTGTTATTAGCCTCATAAAGAGTTTATACAGATGGGTAAGAAAGCTTATGGGTCTGTAGTTGTCTAACAACCTTCTAGTCTCCTTTTTTATGTAGTATGATCTTCCCTTCAATCCCTACATTTAAGCATGTATTATATAGTTTTGTTAACTTTGGGATAACTATATCTTGAGCTTCCTTTACCATTTCTACGAGGATATTGTCTTCGCCCGACTCTTGTTATTCTTCATGAAACTTACGGCGTGGATTATCTATTCGTCATCTATTTCTTCTATATCGTCTGAACCTACGTTTGCAACATTTCTCTCCATAATTTCCTCTGGTTTTACCACATTTGTGTCATATAGGTTTTCATAGAACGTCGTAGTTATTTCTATTATTTTGTCTTTATCTCTATCTTCTTCTTTATTTTTGCTTTTGATAACTATAATATGTTGTTTACCTTCTTTCGTTTCAAGCTTCTCATATTTTTGTTCTTCTCTATGATATCTTTAGCCATTTCCTCATAGTAATTTTCAAGATCCTTTCTTATCATTTTCCTTGTTTCTCTTCTTGTTAGTCTATACTCATCAGTTGCATATTTGCCCTCTTTATACAGTGATCGTCGTTTTCCTATCTTTTCTTTAGTTTCTTTTGTTAGTTTTCTCTGCAACCATCGTTGATGTTTTCGTTATGGCCACGCTTATATTCTTTTCCTGGTCATTTATTTCTATTGATGTGTTTTCTACCTTTTCAAAGTTATGACGTATTTCTTCCTGATATTTATCTTTATTTTGTTTCAGAGCTTTGTACCATACGCATACCCGATCTAGCTGTCTGTCCATACGTTCTCCTACCTTGTCCCTGTTCTACCTTTATTTTCGCTCTGACCATACGATGGTCGCTGCCAGTATTGAATGAGTTCCAGGGTGTTACATCGCATATGAGTTCTTTATTGCTGGAAAGGATCTAGTCAATCTCATTTCTTGTTTTCCCGTTTGGGCTTGTCCACCTTCTTTGTTGTTTTTATTATAGAAGGTATTCATAGCATAGAGTCTTTCTTTTTCTAGCATATTTACTAACATGTTGCTTCTGTGATTTCTGTTGCCTAGTCCATATTTATCTGTAAATCTCTCTTCTGGATCTTGTTGTTTTCCTTTTATTGCATTGAAATCTCCTCTGATGATATCCTAGTTGCATTTTCTTTCGATTCGAGCCTTTGCTATTTCCTCGTATAGACTTTTGACTTCTTCATCGTCATGTTGTGACGTCGGGGTGTATATCTGCATGAGTTTGATGGTACGTGTTTTGCGAATTTCTATATTGATGTATGCTATTCTGTCCGATATACCTTTGTAGTTTATTATCCTAGGTGCTAAGTTTTTATTTATCAGGAACCCTACACCTCTTTGACTCTGATTTTCGTTACCTGGGTAAAACAGTATACTCCCGGATTAGAGGGTTATACATTTTCACCTTTCCTTCGTGTTTCTGCAAGGCCTATAATATATCCCATCTGATTTTAGCTTTTGAGTAGCTGAATTTTTGCTTTGTTCTCTAGATCAAGTAGCTGGTCGTCGTTTAATAGCGATCTACAGTTGTATGTTGCGATATGGAGGTTTAATTTTCTCTTCTTTGCCATTTTCTTGCCCCCCCCCCTAGAATCCAAGTGGCAGCTTGACTTATAGTCAGCGTCGGATTTACTACCCACCTGGGGTAATCCCGCTTTTGTTTTTGAACCTGACATGTTGGGACGGCGGTTTGACCATTTTGGCGGGTTGGTGGGGGGATGTTGCGTGGGAAGAGTGGGATTGGAGGGAAGTTAGGATATATGACAGAGGTTTCTCAACAGAAGTCGATCAATCATCTATCGGGCTCATAGCTGAGTATTTACCCGCTACGACCATGTGCGTCCACTATCCCATTTATATCATGAAAACCTCAGCTGAGAGGTTCTGAAAAAGAAGATTGCCCTGTATAGATCAACAACACTTGGTTGAAATGTTACAGCAACCTGATAATTATGATAATCTGAAAGCGAAAAGTGCAAACAAGCCTTTTTTGGGAAGGGCCATGTCAACTAACAGTTTTTAATAGATTTATCGGCAAAAAGCTACTTTACGTTGGGATAAATCCATTACCGAAGTCTGTTTTGGTCGCTGCAAATGTGCTGTCTCGGATTTTTGAAAAGGAGTAAGAGAATTTTTCATAAATCATTCTGGGCGCCATTTGGCGTTTGAAATATTTTATTTAATATTTTTGGATTTGAAACCTTTTGTAGTAAACGTTTGCCTTGATGTTAAGAAAATCGATCTATAATTAAATCAGTTTCAAAATGAAGTTCATATTAGTTACTCTGCGACAGCACTGCAATTGCAAATGTCTCATTTTCATTATTTAAGGAGATTGTTTGTTCACTTTTCCACGCAAAATAGAGAAAAAGTACATTTCATGTGCTCAAACAATTTTCTAATCAATTTCCACAACATATCGATCGAATAGCACCGTATAATCGCA
Source organism: Dendroctonus valens (assembly GCA_024550625.1). Classification (NCBI taxonomy): domain Eukaryota; kingdom Metazoa; phylum Arthropoda; class Insecta; order Coleoptera; family Curculionidae; genus Dendroctonus; species Dendroctonus valens. The sequence goes on from JAJTJO010000243.1 coordinate 517,702, forward strand.
ATTAACTTTAATGCAATTTCAATGCAGCCGGAAGTTCTGGCATTTTCTCGGTTTTATGAAGCAGTTTTCCGAATCATAAACTGATTTTAAGGTTTAAGGCAGAAATGTATTTTGTTATTACGATACGAAAATAGAACGTAAAGCAAAAGAATGAAATCCTATTTATGATACTCAACAACGTCATAAGAAATGGAGAACTTCAATACTTAACTTCAGAATAGTTTCTCATTTCAAACTTTAAGTGCATATTGTAAATGGCGGAAGTCGTCTTTATACCGAAATCCGGTGAAAAGGACTATACCGAAGCCAAATCATTCAGACCCATAAGTTTAACTTATTTCCTTATGAAAACGTTAGAAAAGATGATAGACAGGTACCTAACACAGGAAGTCCTCAGCAGGACTCTGCTGCATAGTAACCAGTATGCATACAGGAATGGAAGGTCGACAGATACGGCTCTCCATGCCCTGGGCTTCTACGCGCAAGCCTATGCCGACGACGGCCTAGTCCTTATTAAGGGGAAGTGAGTTAAGGGGAAGTTCCTGGGGTTGTCTGCGAGAGAATGCAGGTTGCATGTAGAATAATAGAGAGATGGTGCACCGATGACGGATTATCAGTTAATCCTAGCACAACGGACATCATGCTCTTTACAAGGAGACGAATTATAAAGGATTATAGGGCGCCAATGTTGTACGGAAAACCTCTTACCCTCGTGGGGGAGGTCAAGTACCTAGGCGTGACCCTAGACACTAAACTCACGTGGAACCCCCACGTAGAGAAAGTTAAGCAAAAGGCTACCGTCACTATATGGCACTTGCGACGGGCGCTAAGGTAAAACTGGGGCCTAAAACCATACGTTATGAAGTGGTTGTACACTGCCGTTATAAGACCGAGGATGTGTTTTGGTTCCGTGGTCTGGTGGCCTTCGATGGAGAAGCCGTGCATATCCCAGAAATTGGCGGGTTTGCAAAGATTGGCCTGCCTAGCGATGACCGGCGCAATGAGGACGAAACCGAGCATAGCATTATACATCCTCCTGCGGCGCTACAGAGGATGCAGGAGAATGCAGCTCCACAAGGCGTGAGAACCACCCATGCCAGGGACATACAAAAATATGGACCGCCATGCGTCAAGATCTTCCAATCCTAGGTGCAAAGATGGTCCCACCTGACAGCGAACTTAGGTTCGAAAGGAAATTTAAGGTGGAAATCCCAACAATAGAAAGTTGGAATACTAGGACAGTGGCTGCCCGAAAGGGGGTGCAATGTTAGTACACCGACGGCTCACGGGCGCCCAATACGGGATGATCGGGGGCAGGCGTGTACCGGCAAGACACCAACAGGGGAGCGTTCTTTTCGCTGGGAAGCTGGACAACAGTGTTTCAGGCGGAATTTTATGCAATCCTCGAGGTTGCCACAAATAGGGAAGTTACCGAAGGAGTAGAGGGAGTGATCGAGATCTACTCCGACAGCCAGGCTCTCAAGTGTTAAGATAGTAGTAGGCTGATCCAGGATTGCTGGGATGCCCTGAACAAAGTGGCAGAACAGAAACAAGTAAACCTGGTGTAGTTTCCGGCGCACATGGGGTTTTCGGGTAACAAGCGAGCGGATGCTTTGGTAAGGCTCGGACCTTCTGAGAGCCCAATAACTGCCGAACCTCACAAAGGGTTAAGTACCCGACAGGTAGCAAGCGCGCTAAATGACTGGGCTCTTAGAGGCATCACAGAGATGTGGAGAAAGGCGGAAGGGTGTAGGCAAGCCAAATAGTTGATTGGAACCCCAAGTAACGCCAAGGCAACATCCAAATGGTTGATGTCAAGGAGTAGCTGGGCCCTGAGAACTCTGGTTGGGGTCATGACAGGCCATTGTGGTCTGAACAGACATCTACACCTACTGGGAATTGGTGATAGCCCCGTATGTCCACAATGTGAAATGGCGGAGGAAACATCATACCACCTATTAGGAGTCTGCCATCGTTGGTCGTCTACTAGGAGACGCCTCCTTGGGGCCTCCACACTCTCCCGCATCGAATTGTCTTCCTGGGAGTGGAGATGGATCCTTGCCTTTGTCAGGGAGACGGGACGCCTGGGTGGCGAAGATCAGGAGTGGTAAGATGGGGATGGATGGAGGGGGAACGGCGAAAAGAGCCTTTAATGCCTACTCGCCGGACCCATCGGGTACCCCCAAAGTACTGCTACTTCTACTTGTACTATAAATAAATTTTCAAGTGAAATTGTTAAGTGCGGCTAAAAGTTCGTCTAAAAGAGGGAAGATTGCTTTGCTTACGGGCTTTTTAATTTCCAGCGCCCATTCTAGAACTAATCAATTTGTCCCATCTTAAATGCATATCTTATTCATAAACTTTTTTTTCAAAAAACCCTGAAACACAATTTTCAGCTTCAAAATTTTAGAAAATAGAACAAATTTTTTGAACAAATTAAAAAATGTTTCAAAATGTTCACATTAGCTAGATACGCAACCCATGCTATTGAAATCAGCCGAACAAGAGAGCGAACAATGTTAAATAATCGTTCTAATGAATAGCATCGATTAATTCGACAACAAAAGCACCATTTACATGTTTTGAAACGGAAATGTAATTCAGTTTTTGTAATTTTCAATCAACGCTTAATGCATTATTACACATATTATTTTCCTGATTCGTTCAAGTGAAACAATGCAAGGCGTTCCATGTTTTCTGGGACAATTGAGACTCATGTTATTTTGTAGATAGTCACTTTCTAATAATTATATTTTTACACACGAAATTCCTCAAGATGGCAATGAAAAAATGGTAAAAACAGGAAGTGACTTAGACATTTGGCCTTATGTGTTTAGTGAAGACGACATATTTTCCTAATAGTTTTTGCGCCAAATATTCATACTTTACGAGGACAGACGAGATTTATTGCCTGAAAGCTTTGTTATCTCTTGGAAACAACAAACTTAACTCTTTTAGAAACTGATCGTCTCGGGGAAGATAATTGTGGCCTCAAGATATCAAAACCAATTTAATTTTGACTTGCTTACGGAGACTGAGACAGTAAGTTTAGAAACTATGGCAAATTGGAATATGTGCACGTTTCTTTTGTGCCTGATAACTCTATTAATGACACAAATAATGTTACTTCTTTTACCTAAAACGTTCGAAACAATTTGTTGAACGAACAGTAACAGAAATACCGAAATATTCATTTATTAACTAATTAACCACGTTATCGATAAAATAACAACAGGTGCTTCCTAAAATGAATCTTCTAAACCAAACTTAATGATGTTCAATAAAATTTCAAAATTGCCCATAAAGTTTCACCAGATAGCGAAAATTGGGTCAATTAAAGACGCCGTGTTTTTCTTCAAATTAATGAAATTAGCTTGTTTTGTTTTTATTCGTAATTACTCTCGTAGAACTGCTTGGCTGAGTCGAGGGTTAAGCCGAAACCGTGTAAAGCAATTACTGTTGTTTTTACTGTGGCTGTTAGACACCGAACGTGAAATAATGACGTTGTAAGTGAACTTGTTGATGGCATTGTCCTCTTAAAAAACAAGCATCATCTAGTTAGTTTTTTTCTGTTTTTGTGCCAGATCAGTAATTAAGAATGCCCGAAAGCGCATTAACAACAGGCAAATATTTTCCATTACTAGCAATCTGCAAGTCAACAGAATTTTGATTTTGCCTGTCTATTTTCAATTGAAATATCCTTCAATTACCGCAATAAATTCGCGTTCAAAAATCGTATTGGCTCTAACACTCCTTCACTCGTTGGGCAAAGGAATTACGTTTGGCTCTAAAGCAAATAGTGAAATTTAATGAAGCGGATGGAGAAACCAGATCAAACCTAATAAATCAGAACAGAATTTGTAAAAATCTATCGAAATATGTAAATTCGAACCCAGGTGCAGGCTACAAATTTTATAGAGTAAGTGAGCATTGTCTGCTAGATTTAATATGATTTAAAAACCGAAAAGTTACAATTAAAATTGTTATTAATGCATCCACTGAAAAAAGCACTCAAGAATTTACTATTTGCCTGAAAATATAAGCCCGCAGGACCCGATCCACAGCAAGTTTCATTAAAATCCTTTGTAACATTCTTCCGATATCACAAAAAATGTATCTCTAACAATCAATAACAAGAAACCAGATATTTTTTCCTAAGAAAAATTAGGTCAGATCGTATTTTTTCAGGCAAAGAATGTCGCAGTACCATTTTGATTATGGGTTTATAAAGGGTGTCTCAACAAGATTGCCCCATTTTAATTTGCAGCCATTTTTTTTGTGCGACTAGTTTGACAGACCTCGCGATTAAAAGTTATGGAGCAGTATTCGAACGAACAACGTTTAATTATTGTGAAAACTTACTACAAAAATGGGGAATATTTCGCGGAAACAGTTCGCAAATTACGTCCAATTTTCGGTCGCAACAATGCGGCAAATGAGTCGACAGTTTCGCCGTTTAATTAAAAAAATTCGAGACAAAATTCAAGTTGATGGATGAAAAAAGCACTGTTCTTCCCAGTCCTTGCCGGTCCCTTGAAAAGATTGCCGCAGTGAGGGAAAGTGTGGCCGAGAATCTAGGCACTTCCATTCGCCACCGTGGTCCAGAATTGAACATTACCAGACCCACCCTACAACAAATTTTGACAAAAGATCTGCATCTGCACTGGTACAAAATTCAACTGACGCAAGAACTCAAGCCAAGGGATCATGCGCAGCGCCGTGGATTCGTTGATTGGGTGCTGGAGCACCACCAAATTGATGCTGATTTCTCGAGGAAAATCATTTTCTCCGATGAGGCACATTTTCAGCTGAACGGGTGTGTAAATAAGCAGAACTGCCGAATGTGGGGTGCTGAAACTCCCCGTAGTATACAGGAAAAACCAATGCATCCTCCGCGGGTAACTGTTTAGTGCGCAGTTTGAGCTGAAGTAGAGATGGGTAACTCAGTGGATTTTGAAGAGCCGGCGCAGTGCCGGCGGAATGGCTTGGTGCACTAACCCTACGCACCGGCACAGTACCTCACCGGCACAGTTTATGTTGCAGTAAACTCATATATCAATAAACTCATTTATATATTACGCCGTACGGCAGACGATAAATCGGTAAATGTGCTGTCGTATAGTCATGCGTCGTGGGCTCACTCGACTCACAGGGCGGCAACAACTCAAAAATGTAACTCAATTCAATGTTATCCCATGCATCAGTGTGCCCCATTTTGCAGAATTTTTGTTTTTGGAAAGCTTGATTATGATTCTTCAGGATGGAGAAATTTCCAGGGGCTGCTTGCTCTGCTTTAAAATGCAGATTTATTTCTTTGTTTGGAAGTTTGTTGGTGCAATTAACCGCGGTTCTGCAGGCTCATTCTTAAAAATCCGAAAATGCTTGGATTTTTGCGAATTTTTGTTTTTTTGAAGCTTGATTATGCTTCTCTCTGATGCAGAAATGTCAATGGGCTGTTGGCTCTGTTTTAGAATGCAGATGTATTTTTATGGAATTTTGTTCGCGGAATTAACCGCTCCTCTGCCGGCTCAAATTCAGAAGATTCTTAAAAATCAGAAATTGTTTGGATTTCTCAAATTTTTGTTTCAGTGAAGCTCCTTTATACCTCTTTATAATGTAGACATTTCAAGTAGCCGCTTATGGTAGGTGCGACGCCGTCAGACGGGATGAGTTATAACTCATCAACTCACAAACCGGCAACAACTCAAAAGCGCAACTTAACTCGGTGTTACCTATGCCTAGGCTGAAGGTATCATCGGACCATTTTTCTTCGAAAATGCGGCTGGAAATGCGCTAAATGTTGATGGTGAGCGGTATCGCGAAATGTTAACCGAGTTTTTGTGGCCCGAATTGGATCATATTGATGTGCGGGACATGTTTTTCCAACAAGACGGTGCGACGTGCCACACAGCTCGCGAAACAATGGTGTTACTGCGTACTAAGTTTCCAGACCGTACCATCTCTCGGTTTGGTGATGAAAAATGGCCACCAAGAGCCTGCGATTTAACGCCGATGGACTACTTTCTTTGGGGTTACGTGAAGGAAAAGGTGTATGTGAACAAGCCACAAACAGTTGAACGCCTTAAAGAAGAGATACGGCCCGTTATTGCTGAAATAGATCCACAGTTATGCTAAAACGTGATCCAGAATGGCCGTGTGCCAGAGGTTTCGTGGTGGTCATTTGCCGGATCCCGCAAACATCGACAGAAACGCGTTTCTTTCAACTTTTGCAAATAGACATGCTCTGACACGTTCCAACTTGTACTTCTCGATATTGGTAATTCTATATTCTGAAAAAATCAATTCTAGTCGTATGGCAAACCGGACTAGTTTTTATTTTACCGCAGCTGGATTATGGGGTTTCAAAATGTCATAAATACCGGTATCCAACACCATGTGGAATGTTATCTTCTTCTTCTGGTGCCGTACGCTTCTTAGCGCGTTGGCGTAGTGTTCACTGGGCAATATAAAGTGTTCCTTCCTCGGCTCTTATGAATATCGTGGCGGCATCAGCGATGTTACATCAGTTCCAGATATTGCATAACCCAGAGTGTTGTTTCCGTCCCGGTTCTCTTTTTCCCTGGATTTTTCCCACTAATATAGTTTTTACTAAATTGTTCCTAGGACCTCGGAGAATATGTCCTAGGTAGGATGTTTTTCGTTGTTTTACGATGTCTAGCAGTTGTCGGTCGGTGTTACATGTTCCATCCAGGGAATCTTAAGTAGTCTTCTCAGGATCCACCTTTCGAAGGCAACTATCCTTTGAAGGGATTTGACCTTTAGTGGCCAGGTTTCCACTCCATATAACAGTATAGGCCATATGTAACACTTTACCACCCGAAGGCGGCGCCCTAATGGTACCTCTTGTCGCAAAAGGTAGGTATTGAACTTGATAAACGTGTTCCGGGCAATGGCTATGCGTATCTTTATCTCTTCGTCGTTGTCCCATTTGTCATTCAGTGTTGTACCCTCTCGATCTGGTTGTTGTCGATATAGATAGAGTTCTGCGTTGTCGTGGGATTGTCTGCTCACTATCATCAGATTGATTTTGTTTATCTTGATATTAAGGCCAAACTCCTTTCCTTTTGCGTTTATGTCATTTACGATGCCTTGTAGATCTTCAATATTATCTGCTAAGATCGCCGTATCGTCGGCGTATCTTAAATTGTTGATGGGTATACCGTTTACCTTTATTCCCCTTGGATTATCCCCTAGTTTTTAGTTGAAATAAATTTTCCGTATATATGTTGAATAGAAGCGGTGAATCTTGAGTTCGTAGTTTTGCTGTTTGGTTCCAGTATAGTTTGTGTATTCTTTAAATATCTTTTTCATCGATGCCAGCTTCTCGTAGGATGGGTATTAAAAGATCGTGTTTCACGTTGTCGAAAGCCTTTTGGTAGTCGACGAAGGATGCAAAAACGTTTTTTTGTTTGAAGTTGTATGCAGTACAAGGCCTCTTGCGTGCTTAAACCGTTTTTGAAACCAAATTGTGTTTCGCCAGACCTTTCTTCGCACTTTTGGTATATTCTCTTGTGAATTATTTTTAGAAAGGCTTTTAGTATGTGACCCATAAGGCTAATAAGTCGGTGGTCTTCCCATGTTTTTGCATTTGTTTTTTTGGGGATAGCAACAAAGGTGGAAGTTAGCCAGTCGCTTGGGATCTCGCCATTCTCATATGTATGTATATATGTTTCCCACACCTTACATATGTCCTGGGGGCTTTTAGGATCTGGTTATTTTTAGTGATTTTTGAGGTATTTGCCTTCTTAAGAGTGTAACCAACACATCTCTTTTAGTTTTTTTGTGGAACTGGTAACTGTCATGTTTTTCGTGCAATTTTTCTGCTTCTTTACATTGTTTAGATGTGTTCTTTGCCTCTCTAGTTCTGCGACGAATGTTTCTGTGGGTTGCATTATATTTCAGTGTATTACCCTTTGCTAGTCTTCTTTCTTCCATCATATCCACAATCTCGTTGGTCATCCACCCTTTCTTAGCTTGTCTCTTTTTGTATCCAAGGACCGTCTCTGTAGCTTCTTGTATGTTTACTTTGATGTTATTCCACTGTTTTCCTCGGTAGGTGTGTTGTCTGATATTCTCCTGTTTAAATCATCCCTTAGTTTGTTTCGTTTTTCAGTGTTGCTAAGTGCATCAATATTGTATTTTTTGGCCTTTGTTCCGCAGGTTACTAGTGTTCCCTTAAACCTAAAGTTGCTTATTAGTGGATTGTGGTCTGATGCGATGTCGGCTCCGGGATAAGCTGCCACTCTCGATGTTATTTTGGAATCATTTGTTGATCAGGGGGTAATCAATTTGATTACGAATTATTCGTCTCTCATCATCTTGAAGAGATTTCCATGTGTATAATCTTCTGGGTGGTAGATTAGAGAATGTTTTCGTGATGACAAGCTCTTCCTCCTTGCAAAATTGTATGAGCCTTTCTCCCCTTTCATTCCTCCTTCCAAGTCCATATCTTCCCAGAATGCCGTCTATCGAGTCTCTTCCTACTTACGTATTATACAGACTTCGTTCTTTTTTACTGTTCTCATTAATTCCCATAGTTGTTCGTAGAATTATTCTGCTTCATCGTCGGGTTTATCAGCTGTGTGTGCATAGACTTGTATTATGTTTATGTCTATCGGCATCCCCGGTTTCCCCATGTTTCGTGAGTGAGTCTTTTATCAGCATTCCCACTCCATTTCTATGGTGAGTATCAATCTCTTCAGCTCCCCAATAGTAGAATGTTGTTCCGTCTTGTGAGCATGTTCCGCTATTTGCCATCTTGTTTCGCTGATTCCCCGGATGTCAATGTTTAATCTTTTCATTTCCTTTACCGCATTTGCGAGTTTTCCCACTGCATGCAGTGTGCGCACATTCCAACTTCCAATCCTGTTCTTCAACTTTACTATATCAAGCCGGGGGATTCTTCGCACCACCTGGTGATTTAACACCTGCCCGGGTCTGGAGGCCATTCTTGTCGGTTTCCTCTCCATAATGAGGTTTGTGAACACTCTGTGTCCTGGTGATATCCCTTTGGGTTTTTAATGCAGTGGTTTCCCGCTGCCTTCTGCATCTCCATGCCGTTGACCCTTTTAGGGGTCATCGTCTTTATGAACAGTTTCCCATTCCTACGACAAGAAGTTGCTCTAATTCTCAACAGCTCTTCCACCCCAAGCTATTGGTTGTTGAGAAGGCGCTACTTATTCCGGCAGCCGTTCGGTCGACCGTTATGTTATAGAGAAGGTTATTCTGGAAACAACTATCGGAAAGCGCGAAAGAACAAAGAAAAATAACTGGTACGATACGGACTGTGAGAACGTACAGAACCAAAGAGACCGCGCTAGAGCTCAAATGTTACAGGACCCTTCACAGGACAACATAGATAACTTTAACAATGCAAGGCGTAGAGCAAGAAAACTCATTAGGCAAAAAAAGAGAGAAAACCAGAAGAATTCGATGAAAGATTCGAGCGAAAAATACGTAGAAAAATATATGGACCAACCCAGGATCCTAGTTAAGGACAATCTCATAATTGTACCGGGGAATTACTGTGAGAGAAGCAAAGTCACAAAGAATGAGATGGGCAGGACACCTATACAGAGCACTGGATGACAGAATGCTGACAATTGCATGGGAGGAAGGAGCGACGAGCAGAAGACCACCGGGAAGAACTAAAATGAGATGAAGGGACAATGTTCTATCGGATATGCGAAAGATGGGCATTGAAAATGAACAGAAAACAATGCTAGATAGGAGTCGATGGAGGCAAATTGTGCTTGCAGCCAAGACCCACATAGGGTTGTAGTGCTACTTGAAGAAGAAGAAGTAAATACCGAAATAGAGTCGGAAAAATGCCACAAAACGATTAAGGTTTCAAAAAATCAGCTCTTCCAAAAAAAATTTGATATTTTCAGCAGTTTTTAGAAATGCAGTAGTCGGAAAAATGTTTTTTTACAGCAACTTGATTATGGGGCTTTCAAATAATGCCATCTTCGAAATGAAAGCATTGAAATTCAGTTAGCAAGAAAACTATTAACAAGCAGATTTTTTCCTTGCTGAACGAAAGAAGATTAGGATTAAATAGGGTTTTAGTATGTAGCTTTTAATACAAAGGAGGCCAGTGAAAATATAATTAAACTCTAATAATGTCTAGTCGGTTTATTAATATGCAAATGATGTTTTTTAAACAAATTTACATCTCAACATGATAATAGACGGCGTTTATCTATCCTGAAAATAGTTCCACCTCATAAACTCAAGAGTTTATGAGGTGGAATGAGTGATTCAGGACATTCATTTGTTCTTTGCAGAATAAAATGGACTCCAGCTCGGAGTCGAGCACCTCCAAGCGGTTTCCCCAATATCTAGCTGCCCTATCTGGTAAGTTGCAGCGAGCAATGAAATTGAATCTTCTAAGTCGAAAGTTTTGTAGTGTGTTTAGGGTCAGTAGCGGCCGGCTCAGTTCTAGGGTGGACTGGAACCATCTCGGAATCCTTGCAGCAAAGCAACCTCAACGACGTCCCAGTGGACACGGATGCTTTGGGCTGGATTTCTGGATTTGTCACCCTTGGGGCCATGGTTATCTGTTTCCCCATTGGGTGAGTAGCTGTCCACTTCCTACTCATCTATAAACTAGAACTGCTTTCAATCGCAGGTTTATATGTGATGGCATCGGCCGGAAATGGGCCTGCCTCCTGACGATCATCCCATTCTCCATTGGATGGGCGCTGGTGATTTTTTCCACGGGTACTCTAATGATCTACATTGGAAGGTTCTTAACAGGGCTTGCAGGTAAATGCGCGATTTTGCCTGAAATAGGTGTAGCTAAGTGAAAATCTTGGATGCTGTAGGAGGAGCTTTTTGTGTGGCCGCTCCCCTCTACACCAGCGAAATTGCTGAAAAAGAGATCAGAGGAGCTCTGGGCAGTTACTTCCAACTTTTACTCACTGTGGGAGTACTGTTTTCGTATGTTTTCGGGACAGTCACGACACCGAAAATGCTTTCGATTCTTTGTGCCTTTATTCCCATCGGTTTCGGCATTGTGTTCTTTTTCCAGCCAGAAACCCCAGTAAGTCAAATTCACGGTCGAAGACCGAAGTTTTATGAAAATTGCGACCATTTTTTAGTTTTATCTTCTGAAAAAAGGAGACAAAGAAGGTGCTTTGCAAAGCCTTCGAAGACTCAGGGGCCCAGCTTATGATAGCGAAGCGGAACTGAAGGATATGCAGGATCAGATTGATAAAAGCGAACAAAACAAGGTGAAACACTCTAAAGACATGTCAAATATGGAGCATAATAGCATTTATTTGTTGCAGTTATCATTTAGCAAAGCGTTCCAGACCAAAGCAGCGAAGAAAGCCATATTTATCTGCTTTGGGCTAATGGTGTTCCAGCAGCTGAGTGGTGTTAACGCCGTCATTTTTTTTATGTCTATGATATTTGCCAGCGCTGGAGGCTCCATACCAGCTACCTATGCTACTATAGGTCAGCTATACCTATCTGACTCAGCAACAAATAGCCACTGACGATTTCCTTCTGTTTTAGGTGTTGGTGTTGTTCAAGTGATCGCCACATTCATCTCATCCCTGATCGTCGATAAATTCGGCAGAAAAATCTTGCTGATTGCTTCTGCTTTTTTTATGGCCTTCTCGGGCTCTCTACTGGGCGTTTTATTTACGCTTAAGGACCGAAACCTTGTCGACGATCAGACTTTGCAGAAGATCGGCTTCGTACCCATCGTTAGCATGGTCATCTTCATCACGATGTTTTCGCTGGGATTCGGGCCTATTCCTTGGATGGCTTCTGCGGAAATCATGCCTCCAGGTGCGTAGCACTCACTCTTCACTCCTTCAAACCCTAATCCCATCCTAATTTCAGAAATCAAGTCTACAGCCAGTTCGGCAGCAGCAACTTTCAACTGGTTTCTGGCCTTCATAGTCACGAGGTTTTACAACAATCTGGCTTCGGCCATTGGACGTACGTATGCCTGCCCTGATGTTTACCAGTTTTGTTGGCATTGTTTGTCTTCTAGGTGATGTAACGTTTTACCTGTTTGCTGCCATCACGCTTGTTGGATGCGCCTTTGTTAATTTCGTCATGCCCGAGACCAAAGGCAAGACATCTCAAGAAGTGCAAGACATCTTGAACGGCGTTAAGCCTGGAAGTGCTGATGATAAAGGCATCGACAACCCCACTTTTAAGAGCTAGTCAAGATTAATATCTATGTAAAACTCTGGATGAAACAGAGTGGTCCTAAGTAGGCAATGAAGTAGCTTTTTTGCCTATTAACTACCGATACCCAATTAGTTTCTGCGCTTTAAAAAAACATTGGGTTTGCTGCTCAAATGGAATTGAAAGGTTTTTATATTTTTATCAGTATGTTATCTATAAATGTAAATAGGAACACAATGATCTGAATTTAGATTAAGTATTTGTTAATTTTAAGTTTTATAACATGATTTATTTGGAAGTTAAATAAATTTTATGAAGTATTTAACGCAGTGGAGTGTAATAAAAAAATATGTTTAGTCGCCCCAGGCCAAAAAAGAAAAACATTAGGTTTCATACGAACTTTTTACCATATATTATAGTCTATAAATACAAATTTTCAATTTTAAATTTCTAGTTCAGAGGCGTGTATGCTAATTTAACTTAATTAACTGAAACAAATTTTAACAATATTTCTACCAAAACCGTTTCAATGTTAACATGTGTGGTTAACTGTTTTAAAACATCAGTTAAAACCCTGATGACTAAAACGTTTTCGCACAATTTAACACCATTTTTCACGTACTTACAGCCAAATTCTTAAAAACATTCCAAAACTCAGTTATGGCAAATATTGCCGCACCTGGCACTTATACAGTGTGTCTGTATAAGTTCCTATTAAAAAAACTGTTATGAACCCTTCAACGCAGCTTTCCTCAGGGAGTATGGCGAACAAACTGAAGCGAAGAGTTTTAAGATTTTACAGTACATAAATATCGTCTAGTCTACTTGTTCATACTTCAAAACTCAAAAATACTTAGATGAAGCAGAAGATTTTTTGCTTATAGTAGTAAAGTTGAGAAGACACACTTGATTGAATCAAGATGCGTATAGGCCTATTTGAAAATGGGTACTTGAGAACTGAATCTCACCACAAAATCTTTTCAAAAAGGACAAGGTCAGCTGCAAAAAAACTTACTCAATAAACGTGTTTTAACAACTCAATAGATATTACAGCAATTTGGGTGGCAATACGCTAAAACTAACGAAAAATTGAACCTAACTGGTGGACAAAGCAGGCAATTTGAAAAAAATATATATATACTTTCCTAGATGTTAAACAGAGTAGCTAGTTTCGCTTTAAAGTGCCGTTGCAACCAGCAACACTTTAAATCACTTAGATCAGGGGCGTCGCTACAGCGGTATGTCCAGATTGTGTTTCTCGATATACCGACGTCTGGCAGCAGCAATCAGCTGCTCTTTGCGCTCCTGGAACGATCGCGTACGTTCGGAAGCATTTTTACCGAACGACGATGCAGCCATGTGCAAATTCGAAAAAGAAGCAGCAGCCACCCCGGAAGCAATCATGCTCTTGTTTAAAGAGATGGACGGCTGACTGGATGTCGACGCCACAGCTACAGGCGAACGGTTTGTTTCAGGCGTGAATCGCACTCGCCCTTCAAGAATGTTTGTGATTGTTGTGTCCACACTTCTAGTCACAGCTGTCGACAAAATAGCTCGTGTAACATCGAGAAACTTCCTCGTTGCAAAAGGTACGCACCCAAATCGTTATAGATGGCCTGGATTGGCACATGCGGCAACACTTCCTTGACTTGGGACACCATCCTCAAGACTTGAGGATTGGCAAAGCGGCTCAATGACGAGCGACCACTGGCCTGCTCTTGATTGCGTCGCCTTTCCTCATCAAGGCGTCGCTTCGACCATTCCGTAACCTCCAATGAGCTAAACGATGTAGCTTCAATCTGTAAACAACGCCAATTTTTAATTTCGGGTAAACTTATCTGCTCACTGTGTATCAAATAATTTGGCGTTAAATCAGGAAAATGCACCTTCAGTTCTGCAGCTATATTCTGCCGAACAACATCAGCGAACTCATCCTCCGACAGACTCTTCTTGTCCATTGACGGCAGGAATTTGATGCTGTAGTTAGTAAAAGGGGAGAACATGAAGTAAATGATATCATTCATGTAGGTCGAACCGAGAGTGGAAATGGCAATGTTGACAACTGGCCTTTTAATTGTGATGCACAATGGCTGAACTTTTTGGAAAAACTTGAAGTACTTTGAGTTAAATTTCAGGAGGGCATTGCCATTGGTTGTGGACTCCTCTAAAAACGGTTACGATTATCAAAATTTATTTATTCTTCACATGTTTAGTTACCAGGGCAAACCAGGATGGGTGTTTTTCTGTCTTTAGTCACTGCTTCCAGATTCCTTTTGAACGTGTCTGTGTTGTTTATCGAACCGAAATCAGGAATCCCACAAGCGGGCAGACTGTGCAGAGGAGTCTTATTTAGCGGCTACAAAACACACGTTATCCAGCATTCGAGTCCACAAAATCGCAATTACCAAGACGGTTCCAATAGCTTTACTGATAGCTACATGATCAAAAATCGACAAGCTATTACTGACGAAAACTTCAACATTCTCCTTCGTTTTCCGGTTTTCAACAGATACTATGATGCCAAAACACAGGCATGCAAGATTACTCAGCAAAGATTGAATTGGCGGTGTGTTTGGAAGTATCTACATACATTTTGTTAAGATTAAAATGCAGAAAGGGCAGGGCCCAGTAGGACGTACCTGCCCCAGAATGAAAAAGATGAAGACTAACATGCATCTTAGCAAAAGCAGCAGCAGGCCCACTGGTAAGTATAAGAGAGCCAGAAGGATGCTCTTGCCTTTATCTGGAAATCTGCAATTAAAAGCCCATGTTCAGTTAGGGAAGACGAAATCAATATAGCGTTAATCGTGCCAATCGCAATAATTTAATTGGCGTGTTCTAATTGTATAACATTGGTTTAACTAAAATGAATGCATTAAACAAGGTCAAAATCAAGATAATCCGATCAGACTTATTTATGGCACGCTCTAAGGGAAAATCAAATAATTCGATCTCACCTGCTAGAGTTGACTAGGTTTTCTATCTGCAAATTGGTCATTTTTTTCTAAAAAGCACAGCAATAGATCCAGCTTTGCAAAATTTCACTTTCACTTGCAATATTGCAGTAAACTCGTGCTGTGTAGAGACTTGATTGATATGTTTTCAAACTGGGATATCTAAGGGGCAACAATCACTTGAATAAATTAGCCTTTTGAATATATAGACTCACGAATAATTAATCGCAAAAAACAGGCCTCTTCACACTTTTTCCCATAATCTGATTTTTTATCGTTATTGTCAAAGTCAAAAGGTGACAGAAAAACAGCAGTGAAGTTATTCAATTAATGAACATTGCAAACTTGCGTGTAGGGAGCCACCTTACACAATTTATCCATGTGTAGTAGGCAATCGGTTATACAATAACGTGTATAGGTGGAGGCTTTTGAGATTAGCTGAGCTCTTTAGTTATTAGTCGCGGCCTACGCGCTGCCGAAAAATCGAGGTTGCTCAGCCGCGTTGCCAAACTGCCACCAAAGTACAAAATCTCAATAAAATAAAAAATGTAATAAATTGAAAATTAACAACTTACCAGAAGTACGTCCTTAGAGGAAATAGTAGCGCAGTGTCAGTGAAGGAAATCAATATCCCAAAACACGGAAGAAACTATTACATTATTATAGGAACATGTTTTCTAAAATTTATGGGTATATTTCGGTTGAGCTTACCCATTTTTCCCACGTTCGATTTCTCTAGCAAAAAAAAATTACTTCAGCTTGAAATTTGTTAACACAATGAAGAGAGAGAAAAAGAGTTAACCCAAACGAAACTTGAAACTTAAAAAATCGATTATTTCAGTTTGATTGTCTCTGGAAAACAGAACGCGTGGGTGACGACCCCGTGTTTAAGGTAGTGGTAGTGATAGTACTGGCAACTGCGCGAAAAATTTAGACTGGTACGCCGTCGCAAAGACCCAACCATCATCGCGACCTTTGTTTTGTTTTGGAAATTGGTGAATTTCTGAGGGTGAAAGGTAGTGGAAAACGGCATTTTCTCGAAAAATCTATAGGAAAAATGTTGTTTGTTATGAGATTTTCTATAGTGAGCATATTTTTTTATCGGCAAAGCTGCAGTCTTAAAAGAAGCCTGTGTTCTGAACAATTACCCAAAAGAGGCCCGTTTTAATGATCTAAAATAGAAATGAATGCATTTTGATTATTAGGCTCATTTAAATTATTGATAAAATCGCAAAATTCAGTATTGCAATGTTGAATAAAAAAGCGAAAACTTTGTTCCCAACTCAGAAATAGTCTAATTATTATGCACGTTTAATCAACGCCGAAGCACTTTTGCAATCTTGAATGCTTGCTCCATATTTTCCATTATCACTCCACCTCGTACATTCTTCTATATACAGAAAACCTACATCTACGAAGACCAAGACGGAGGAGGTTTGATTCCGTTCAGAAGTCAGTTAATTAGCATCATCAAGTCAAATAAAAAAGGCAGTAACTATAAAACATTTAATTCGGTCTTAGTTTGCATTCAAATGAACTGTCTTCCTTTGAAAATTTTCAACTCAACTTAACTTTTTATAAATGCAACTGCTCTTCCCCCATGCATCCTGCGTTTCTAGCGAGACCAAAAGTCGTTATTTATGACTTGCAGTCTGCGTTAACACATGGGGCGCTTGTATGGATACGCAAACCCTTGAAAGAACATGTTAACACAAAAGTGGTGGTCATAGTCTCGTAGAGTCGTAGACAAAAGTCTCGTCTTCTACTTATCGGACGAGATGCTAAATGAAACTGGCGGCTCCTCGTACAAAAACTCATTTGGCGCCACTTGTTCTTATCTATGATTTGGTGTTTGTCAGAGACAAGTACCTGTCTCTGGTGTTTGTCAGAGACAAGTACTTGTCTCTGGGTTTGTGTAGTTTGCCGTCTTCAGCAGCATTTCACTTCACGAAAATAAAATGGGTGTTATGTGCTTTGTTTGTAACAAAATATTTTCCAAACAATCTAATTTAAACCGGCATTGTCGGTAATATTCACCAATCCAGCAAAACAGGACCATCACCCGAGGAGAACCACCGGAAGATTGTAGTCAACTTGACCAGCAAAGAACTTACTGCCGACGAACAAAGCGTGCTGACCAAGGGAGGAAACTTTGCCATAGTACCGTCCAGGCTACCTGTAGATGACATCATAGCAAATGTCGAGAGTGGAATACGTTCGCTACCTATTCAAACCGCGGAGCAGATAAGGACTGAGACATCACGAATTTTACAACGCTCAAAGCGTCTGAAAAGCAACCTCACCTTCAGAGAAAGAAATGCCTTGAAAACGCTCAACGAGGATAAGTAGATTCTCGTTTTACCAGCTGATAAGGGCAATGCAACTGTGGTCATGTCATCATTGAACTACGAGGACAAAATTAAAGAGCTTTTGATCCCGTCAACGTACAAGAAGTTGGCACAGAATCCGACGGCACGGATACTAAGGACAACAAACAAATTAATTAAGGACATGACATTTCCGTCCGAGGAGTTGGCCAAACTCAGAAAATCAGAAGCACTCCCACCAAGGCTCTAGGGACTGCCCAAGATTCATAAATCAGATGTACCACTGAGACCCATTGTGAGCGCTATTGGAAGTCTGACCTATGATATTGCAAAATATCTAACAATAATTTTACAGGCCAAAATAGAAAAAACCGACAGTTTTATAAAGGACTCATCCCATTTTGTTCAGAGGCTGCACTCGTTGTCATTAGCTCCCGGAGAAATACTTGTGAGTTTTGATGTTGTTTCGTTGATCACAATGGTACCAATCAAAGAGGCAATGGAACTTATTGAGAGAGAATTTCCACCAGGCATCGCCAAACTATTCGAACACTGCTTAACCACAACCTACTTTCAGTGGAAAAACGAATTCTATGAACAGACGGATGGAGTAGCAATGGGCAGCCCCCTTAGTCCGGTGATAGCCAACTACTTTATGGAGAAATTTGAGATGGACGCTCTGGACACAGCCGCGAGGAAACCTAAGTGTTGGTTTCGATATGTTGATGACACTTTCGTTGTTTGGGGCCATGGTTTGGTTGAACTTAAAGACTTCCTGAGGCACCTCAACTCAATCAACTCAAAAATACAGTTCACTATGGAAGTGGAGAAGGATGGGCGACTGCCATTTTTAGATGTCTTGGTAACCAGAAAAACCAACGGAAAGCTGGCCCACACGTTGTACAGAAAACCGACACATACCGATCGGTACCTGCACAGTGGATCAAACCATCATGCCAGTCAAAAGAGAGGAGTCATTAAAACCCTCACCGAAAGAGCCAGAAGAATTTGCGAACCATATGAGTTATAAAGAGAATTGAAACACCTAGAAAGAGCCTTTGGTTTGAATGGATACAGCAAGAACGAGTTTAATAGAGCAATTCGACAGAAACAGTGGAGGTCGTCCTGAGGAAACAGATATGCATGATGAGCGTAAGTGTTGGGCTTGCCTCCCATACATACATGGAGTCACGGACAGGATCGGCAGGATACTGGAGAAACACAGAGTGAAAACAGTCTTTAAACCAACTCGAACAATCCAACAGACTTTGAGATCGGCCAAGGACAAATGGGATCCTTTATCGGGACCAGGAGTCTACAGAGTTCCATGCAGTTGTGGCAGAGCATATATCGACACCACAAAACGTAGTGTAAACACGAGAATCACTGAGCATAATTGAAGTTGCAGATTAGGACAAACAGAGAAATCAGCAGTAGCGGAACACGCACTTCTAGACGGCCACCAAATACGTTTCGATGAAGTGGACATTTTGCACCAATCTCAACGGTATTATCCGAGACTAACCAGAGAGGCCATTGAGATCTTCAAACATGACAACAATTTTAACAGGAAAGAAGAAGTCACGGTCCTTAATCCAGATTGGAAACGCGTTTTGCGGCAAACAGCGTGTACGCCAAAACCATTGAAGCGCCTCTCACTCCTCACGCATGAGCTCACACGGCCGGACAGCATAAATACGACAAAGAATCCAGTAGTTGAACCAGTCATAGTCGGAAAGCATGGGAGATCACTTCGCCCACTGCCTCATCGCCTTTGATAATGTCCACCGCAGTTGTGGACAAAACGTCAAGAAAAAAAAAGCCCGAAAAACATTTCTATATGTGATTTGACCGGCTGTGAAAGCCTTCATAGTCTGATAAAACACTAATTATTACGTATATTTTGTATGTTTCCACAATAAAATACTGTTCAATATTTAGAAACCATTTTTTATGGGAAATAGTAGATAACTGAAAACTTTATAGTGAAAGATGCTGAATTTTACTGATGATGTAATGACAAACACTATAATGTCTAATATCTCATACTATGTGTGTTGTGGGTGAAATTATTTTGGTGACAGATTATAACTTATCAGATTTTTTATAGGGCCATAAAATTTATATGATTAATTATTTGTATAATAATTTATTCATGTAAGCATGACTTTTAACAAACGTTTATTTGGAATGTAGATTCTGCTAGAGACAAAATTCAGGAATCGCTGCAACGCATAGATTTGCTAACTTTCAAGGATGTTGACAATATCAAACGCAGTTACAATATTGAGACTAGGGATGGAAAACGATGCTATATGATGCTATATCTGTAGATATATGCTAAAAATGATGCTATATCTGTAGATCTTTGGGTGCAAAAATGCCAGGCTTTAGCGGCAGGCGAAAACCCAATTGTAATTTATAAAAAACAGGGTGACACATCTGATAACTTTGGTAAAAATGATTTCTGCCTCGCTGTTATGAACAAATTTCAACAGACAATGCTTACCAAATTTGGATCTAATGTTATTTCTATAGATGGCACACATGGGCTTAATAATTTTGAATTTGAATTGACAACAATTATGGTAATTGATGAATTTGGTCAAGGATACCCAGCAGCGTTTGTGTTCTCAAATAAAAAAGACGCAAATGGTTACAGGGTGTATTTTGAGAGCATTCGTCAAAAAGTGGGAATTATTACTGCCAAAACATTAATGTCTGACATTACAGAAACGTTTTGTGGGACCTGTAACGTACCGACTTTTTTGTCAGAGCCTGGCAAATAAATTTGTCTAAAATCGTTGATAAATAAAAACGTGCAAAAGTTTATCAGACTTTAAAAGTGTTGCAAGAAGAGTTAAACGAATATGTACTTGAAAACCAACTTTTAACTGCCGTGAAGCTAATGATAGAAGACAAATATACGCGTAATTTCGGCCAATATTTCAAAACAAATTACATGAATAACAGTAAGCAATGGGCATATTGCTACAGAAAGTATACAGGGATTAATACTAATATGCGACTCGAAT
The DNA here is from genome assembly GCA_024550625.1 of Dendroctonus valens. Taxonomy (NCBI): domain Eukaryota; kingdom Metazoa; phylum Arthropoda; class Insecta; order Coleoptera; family Curculionidae; genus Dendroctonus; species Dendroctonus valens. The sequence continues at coordinate 538,186 of JAJTJO010000243.1, forward strand.
TTATGCATAAGACAATTAAATATTTTTATTTAATTAAAAAAAAAATTTTTCTCCTGGGTTTCAGTCAATTCTATTGTATACCATTTACAATGTCACAAATACGTTTCGGTGTCTTTCTCCACCATCATCAGTTTCTCTAAAATATATATTTACAGTTACCATCAATTTAAATAGAAAACTTTCACCAAAATTCACATATTAAAATACAAATCACACACATATTAAAAAGTACATTAAGAACATTGGTTTTCAGGTGATGAGTCAGGACAAACATGTCTGGGAAAAGACTAGAATCTATTGTTTAGAGATTTAAATTTAACTTACGTGTCTAGTTGTTTCTACTTTCACATTTGACTGGTTATTGAATTCCCTATTTTAATCGACATCGAGCGAGAGACCAAAAAAAAAATGTTTATACTTCGCCTTTTCTTTGCATTCTAGGAATTGCTCTGCAATTCCTCAATATCAGGTGTTTATATTTCACTTACCTGGTCCAATCAGTTCATGCATGCGATCATTTAATTAGTGTGTGATACACAGAGCTAAGATTGTCTGTGTCTGATCTGAAATTCATTGCATTCTGATGTTTTTTAATCTCTATCATTTCATGGATTCTTCTCTTATTATAGTTGTTTTCATTGATTAATATTTTTGTGTTATCGAAATCAGAACTATGTAACTTTTGTTGTGCATGTTGTGCTAATGCTGTTCCATTTTCGTTAACCTTTCTTAAGCTATATTTATGTTCGTATATTCTTTTCTTTAAATATTGACCTGTTTGACCTATGTATGTGTTGTCACAGTTCAAACAGTCAATATTGTATATTACGTTAGGTGTGTCCAACTTATCGCTTCTAGGTTTAAATTTTGTAAAACATTCTTTTGCCAAGTTGTTTTTAGTTTTTTCCGCTATAGTAATATTATGTGGTTTTAAAACATTTTTTATTTTTGTGTTGATTTCTGGTATGTACGGTAATGATACATACTTGATTTCACTTTCTTTTTTCTTATTTATATTATTTTATTTATGTTGTTCCATTTATTTGAATTGTAGATTTTATTAATTCTTTGTTTTATAATTGGTTTGAAGAAAGCTTTGGGATAGTTGTTCATTATTAGTATCTTTTTTATTTTTTCAAGATTTTTTGCTCTGTATCTATAATGTGCCAATTTAATCGCTCTATCAGTAAGAGCTCTTACAACACTTTTTTTATATTGTATAGGTGCATATGATTGGTAATTCAAGTATCTACCAGACCATACATCCTTTGTGTACCAGTTTGTTTTTATTTCCCCATTACCGTCATATATAACCGTCAAATCTAAAAAGTTTAATGATTTGTTTTTCTCTTCCTCAATGGTGAATTTAATGGTCTCATGGAATGCATTAAACTTATCTAGTGTGTATTGAACTTTTTGGTTTGGCAGGCACATTATGCAGTCATCCACGTATCTTTTAAAAAGTCCACACTTAAAATTCAAATCAGCACAATTCAACAATTGAATTTAGTATTTCTCATTTTATTTAAAATGATACTCATTCTCCTTAAAAAAATATTAGCCCTTGTTCTGTCGGAGCAGAACGGTAATTTTATTAAAGTTACGTGTGTCCAAGTGATTATAAAACACCAGAATTTTTGCGGGACATTTTAATAATCCTGTTTAATCTCCATTGAAACAGATCCATTAAACACCATGTACTTCTTACAATTGGAGCTATAAATCCAGAGTAAATTTCACATTCCCAATTAATAGACGACTCAGATCCCATTTAGGTTGATCCTAATTGATTATATTTGTGTTGCTGATGCAGAGTGTCTTTTCAATCCTCATCTCCAGATATACAACACCTGGAGGTTACTGGGTGAGTTACCGGAGTTTTTGATCGAAAATGTATTTATTCCAGACAGGAACTCGAAATCAAAGCGGCAGTAGGACTCTAACTGAATTATGTGTTGCGGTTTTGAATCGTCATTTTGGACGGTTGATTAATCCCCATTACTTGTTTAAGGTCATTCCCCAACTAAAAGTCTTAGATACAGTTGAAAAAGGGAGTTCCTCTTGGCAAGTGTTTTCGGAATATTTCAGTACAAACTTTAGAAGGTAAAAATGCCCTTATGCACAAAGCTGAAATGTGTGTGCATAATGAGGGTGAAGTGTTTGAACACCTCCTATAAAAATATTAGATATAGAGTTAATGGATGGCCACTATTGATACCAAAATTGCTTAAAAAATTATTTAAAAATTGCACTCCGGTTAGCCGTAATATTCACCCCACCTTCTATACAGATCGGGAAGCATTTTTCCAAAAACTGTTGAGCAAATCGTTGATTCCAAACAGATATTTGCCCAAAGCCTGGAAACTCGGCAGAAAACAAAGAAGCGCACAATAAAATATGGAAAAATCGACTTTTTTCTGTTTCAACTGTAAACGATGGGCAAATAATTGCTGTCGTACCAAAAAAAGCGCGTAAATTCCGGATGAAGACACAAATTGAAACCGTTCATTGTCTACATATAATGGGAAAAGTGGTGATTTCTGTCTGTGTATGTGGTGTCTGGCAGAAATTAGTTTCCAAACTGTTGCTTGCTGAAAATCGCCCACTAAGCAATGAGCATAAATGGAGAATTTATTGCACAATTCTCAATGCGAGCACAAAATCACTTGCAGAAAAAAATGGGTTCTATATGCGTATAATGAAATCAAATTTGTTCAAGTGTGCACGTTTCTCACGCAATCCAAAGAAGTTTTAATGACTAGTGATTATGATTATTCGATGATTAACATCTTCTTCTTCTTCTTCCTCTTATATTAGGATTATATCCGGTTTTTCATCAACATCATAGCTTCAGTTGTGACGTTGAACTCCAGCTTTCATACCAGCGGGTTGTTGGTCGTGCCAGGGGTCTTTTTGAACGTGGTGCTCCCTCTCTGGCAATTTTTGGCAGTCTGGTGTTGCTTATTCTGTCAACGTGGTCTCTCCACTCTCGTCTCCTGTTGCGAGACCATCTCACGACGCCTTGGATATCGCACTTAGTTCTTATGTCGTCGCTTCTTACATGGTCCAGTAGGCTACATCCCACCATAGCTCTTAGTGTTCTCATTTCAGTTGTTCTTATAAGCCGTTTAGTTGAAGCATTTTCCGCTATGGTTTCGACTGCATACATCATCACAGGTCTAACACAGGTTTGGTATATTCTGGCATTGCTCTCCACAGACATATATTTATTTCGCCATATTATGTCTCTCAAATATCCCGATATCAAGGCTGTTTTTGTTGTCTGCGCTCTCACTTCTTCTTTTAGGTCTCTACTACTTGTTATGTTGACCCCAAGGTATTTGAACTGCATAACCTGTTCGACGCTCTTGTTGTAGATGGCAAGCTTGCATCTGCGCGGTTCCCTTGATACCGTGAGAGACTGTGTCTTGGTTGTGGATATTTGCATGCTAAACCTGGACGCCATCCGTTCAAACTTATAAAGAAGCCTTTGCAAGTTGTCCTCATCTTCGGCGATTAGCACGGCGTCGTCGGCATAGCATATCACCTTTATTTCTTCATCACCCATTCGATACCCTCTGCCAACCTTCTTGACTTCTGTAACAATTTCGTCCATTATGATGTTAAATAATGCAGGACTTAAGCTGTCTCCCTGCCTTATTCCATTTGATATTGGTACTTTCTCAGATAGTTTGCCTGCAACTTTTATGTAAGTGTGGTTGTCTGTGTTGAGTTCCGCAATAATTGTTATTATGTTGCGGTTAATATTTTTCTTCTGCAAAACCGGCACGACGTGGGATAATCTTACTCTATCGAAAGCCTTAATCAGATCAACAAAGCACATGAAAGCATGTTTATTAAATTCTATAGCTTTTTCGGATATTTGCCGGATGGTGAATATTGCATCAATAGTGGATCTGTTCTTTCTGAATCCCTGTTGTTCTTCGCATATTCCAGAAGCTGCTACTTCTTCCTCAAAGATCTTCGTAAGGAGTTTTGAGATTGCACTTAGGAGGCCAATTCCTCTGTAGTTAGTTAACTATGTTATGATTAACATAGTGGTAACAAAAGCATAATTGAAATTGACAACCACCTCTGAAGATGCAAGTCTCGCATCGTTGCTTGCAGAGTGTGGACGTGCTGCGAGGCAGAATCGCGCGATATTTTACAGTTGAAATTGAGTGGAAATTGTGTTTGTGTTCGTTATTGTATTGTGCGTTTTTTTGGGACAACTTTTGGAACATTCCTTATCGGGCAACTACCGGGTTTGCGCGATAAGTGAAATGAATCCCGGAAGCTCGCTGGAATCTGAGTCGGACCGGGGCTCCCAAAGGAGCTACTGTCTAAGGCCCAGGACCAAGAAGAGGGGTAGGGTGCCCAAGTCCGACCCGACATCGCCAGCGTCACCAACCCCGGCTCCAAAAAAATCGGCGATGGAGGAGGCTGTAGGGGTGTCGCGGGCGACTTCAGCGGGCGCAGCGGATGACGGGTTCATAGTCCCGCGAAGGACTGTGGCGTGGAGCACGCTGATTGTTGCTCCAGAGGCCTCCACGACGCTGAAAAACCGCTTTGCGCCCATCCAGCCGCCAATCGTAGATGAGCCTCCAACACTTCCCAACACCATCGTAGGGACTGAACGGGAAGCAGTTGCTGAGAGCCCTGCAGCAACTACAAACAAGCCCAAGAAGGCAGAAAAGCCGCCGCCAATTGTGATCGCTGGAAAACCCAGCGATCACACAATGCTGATTGGTGGTATAAAAGGAATCACCAGTCAGCCTTTCACGCTGAAGTACACGAAGGCTTCGTTAATCGTGTACTGCACCAGCATTATGGACTGGGCGGCGGTGAAACGATCCCTGGAGGAGGACAAGAGCCAGTTCCACACTTACGCCCCTTCGTCGGAAAAAACCCACGCGCTCGTCCTGAGGGGCCTGGAGGGGAATGTCGATCCGACTGCCATAAAGCAGGATCTGGCAGACCGGGGACTGGAAGTGAAGAGTGTCTTCAAAATGAAGAAACTTTTCAGGCCGCTCTATCTGGTCGTCACCAGCGACAAGGCAACGCTCCGAAGGCTTAACGCCGAGGCCAGGGTGGTGTGCAGTGTCAGGGTTTCGTGGGAAACCCGCAAAAACCGGAAGACCCTGACACAGTGTCGTCGATGCCAGGGCTGGGGTCATGTCTCCGGGAACTGCCACCGGGACTTTAAATGCTCCCGATCAGCTGGGGGGCATGAAATCACGGCCTGCCCCGTTGGGGCTACATTAAAATGCGCTAACTGCGGTGGGCCTCATCGTAGCTTTGACGAGGCTTGCCCAGTATACATTTACAAACAGGCGCAAGTCCCGGCGGAGAAGCAGCGTTTCGTCCCTGCTCCTCTTCCAACGAGGCCAGCCTGGGGTCAAACCAGTCGAGCCCCTGGCCCGATCCACCCTTCATCCCTAAGCAGCAGGACCATGGCGCCAGGTCACGCCAACAGGACCATGCTGCCCCCGCCACCGCCTTCATTAGCGGAGTTTCCTCCGCTGAGGCAGCACGAAGCTGTCCCGACGAGCTCCGCCCACCCAGCCCATGGTATAAATGGGAACGCGGTGGCCATGCTGGGCAGTGTCCAGCGGGAATTCGCCGAGTTGTCGTCGCAAATCAACTTGGGGGAGGTGATCAAGGCGGTAAGATTTTACAGCGCTGCATTGAGGGGTTGCGTCTCGAAGACAGACAAATTCCTAGTCTCAGCGCAGTTCTTCAATGAAGATATTAACAGCTTCGATTTTTAAGCCCTGATTTTGCCAACTGTGCCCTATGAGGATAGGAGAATGGAACTCATGCGGACTCCGGAGTCGTCTCGGTGAGTTTGTGCACTTCCTTCGGACCGAGGATATCGACGTGGCGTTGATTGTCGAAACATGGTTGCGCCCCGGGGATATACTTAGGATTCGGGGGTACAGGCTCGAACGTGCCGATAGGCCCGGTTTAAGGGGAGGGCTGGCCATAGCGGTCAAAACGTCAATTATATACAGGAGACTGCCACACAGGCAGTCAGCAATAGAGAACGTCGGCGTTGAACTTCCTGATGGAGTTTTGATCTACTGTGGCTATTTCTCCACCGTACGCTTACAGGCCGCTGATGTGGATCCATTCTTCATAAACACCAATAGGGTGTTGCTAATGGGAGATTTCAACGCCCGCCATCCACTATTCAATAACCCTGGACATAAAAACGCAGCCGGCAATTTTCTAGCCGACTACGTTCGCGACAATGGCCTACTCGTTATGCCCACTTCATCCCCAACGCATTACCCGAACAGTGGAGGGAATCCATCCTACCTCGACTTCGGAATTGCCAAAGGACTCACCAATCTCACGGAGATGGTGGTTATAGACGCCCTCAGCAGTGACCATTTGCCCATTTACCTCGACATTAGGGATTTAAAGCGCACACAAACTAACGACTTTCGATATTCATACGAAAATTTCGATTTTCGCGAATATCGAAAAAGACTACAAGACCTGACGTGTATTCCGGGCCAGATTGATACTGTCGAAGCTCTAGAGCATGCGGTAAAAGGTTTGACCAGGAATATACAACGGACACAGCAAGCTTTGGCCAAAAAAGTTCCGAACAGACCGCGGCGCGACAATCTTCCTGAGGAAATTTGGACCTTATTAAGGCGAAAAATCGAATCAGGAAGCGTTGGCAGCGATTCAGGCAATCTGCCGATCGCATAATGGCAGCAGAGCTTGCACGAGACATACAGCGCGAAATCTCCGCATACAGGAATTATACCTGGGCGGAGAAACTGCGAAATCTGACTCCCCGTGACAATTCCCTGTGGAAACTGTCGAGAAGTCTGCGAAAAGGCTATGAGCAAGTCCCCGCTCTTGAAAAAGAGGGGCGGAGTTATATTACCACCAGTGACAAGTACGAGCTGCTCGCCGACTTTTTGGCAGAAGTACACAAGGTCCAACCAGCCCTTCAGGATAACGAAATTGAAAGACAGACCGCTGTTTTTGTAGAACGGAAGTATCCTATACCACCCTCGATGTTGCATTCCTATATAACAACCCCGTCGGAGATACAATCGTGTCTTCGGCGCCTCCCTAGCCGAAAAGCCCCCGGGCCAGACGGCATCCCTTATCTACTCCTCAAAAACTTACCGCGGAAAACTATTGTGCTAATAGTACAAATAGTCAACGCAGTCCTTAAATTGCAGCACTTCCCACAGGACTGGAAAAACGCTGTAATAATCCCCATCTTAAAGCCGGGCAAAAACCCGACCGAACCCGCCTCTTATAGGCCAATTTCCCTGTTGAACACCCTCGGCAAATTAACCGAGAAGGTCATCCATTCGAGATTACAGGCAGCAGCCGAGCTTCGAAGTTTAATCCGGGATGAGCAGTTTGGCTTTCGACCAAGACACAACACAACGCTGCAGACTGCTAGGATCGCAACGGATGCCTATGCAGCATTTAATAAGCTTCAAAGTACGGTTATGCTGCTTCTCGACATGCAAAGGGCCTTTGACACAGTCTGGCACACAGGCCTGCTGTACAAGTTGTTTGCAGTGCATTCACTTCCACTCTACCTAGTTTCCCTGATAGCGTCCTACCTAAAAAACCGTTCCATCCAGGTGAAAGTGGAGAATACCACTTCTGCCAAAAGACGCATCGCGGCAGGTGTACCACAAGGAACGGTGATTTCGCCGCTGCTGTATACATTGTACACAGCAGACATTCCAAAACTTCCCACTACAAAAATAGCACTATACGCTGATGATACGGCTATCTACGCATCGTCTTTTTATGCTCAGGCTGCGAAATCTCGCATTGCACATCACCTGAGTTTATTGACGCCGTATTTTGACAAATGGAAACTTAAAGTGAATCCCAGGAAGACGGAACTTATTATCTTTTCGCGCAAATTCACTAACAACAAAATCTTATCACCACTCGTGGTCCAAAATACTCCTATCAAACCAACAAAAGAGGTGAAATACCTGGGATTCAAACTAGACGCCCGACTCCATTTCAATAAGCATGTTGACTATGCTGTACAAAAGACTGCCATGGCCCGAAGAAAGTTGTACTCTCTTCTGGCGCCAAATTCTTTCCTATCACCTCGAAATAAACTTCTGCTCTACACCTCCACTATAAGGCCCATACTGACCTACGGACTCCCCTGTCTGGCACTCTGTCTGTGATTCCACGAGACGACGTGTTCAAAGGACCCAAAATAGGTTCCTGAGAGGCGTCCTATCGGCTGACAGATACACCAGAATAACCGAAATGCACGAAGCTACAGGGATGGCCTATATAGCCGACTATATGGATACCATCGCTGAAAAATTTTATCATAGCGGAGTGCAAGGCTCAGTCCTCACGCGAAATATCACCCAAGTAAGAGCAAACGATCGCCCAACCCATGGTCCCCTGTATAAGCGACTTCCCATATTTTATGAGGATTTTGTCCCTGACAGTACGTGACGACAAACAAACATTGCCTGCCAGTTGCAGACAGTCGTTTCTAGCAGGCTGGAAACGCACAAATCCAACATAACGTGACTTGACGGGTTCGTCCTGCCTCGTTCTGGCTGGTGTTGGCTGGTCCTTGCACCGGTCGGGGCGGGGGCGGATGGATTTGGTCATCTAGTTGAAACTGCCGGCGGTTAACGCCACGGCTGACAGTATCAAACTTAAAGGTCGAAGCAAAAGGGGTTTTTGGCTTCCCTTCAGGAAGACCTTTTTTCCTTAATGAATGCCCCTCGAATAAAACCAAAACCGCCACTTCAAGACTATCTCCTGACGTTGTCGTGCGTATGGCTAGCTCGGGAATGTCCATGTTAGGGCACTGCCCAGGTAATGGACGACTTAGCGCGCCTATTTAGATCATGGGCAAAGAGCAACCGGCCGAACATCTGGCCAGACATGGGACATTTTACTGACTTATGTTTTTTTTGTTTTAAACTTTGTGAATTTAGTAATGTGAATGTTTAATAAATTTTATCTATCTATCTATCTGAAGATGCAAGCCATTCGTGCTTGCGAAACGTCAGGAGGATTTTTTTCCACCACGGTCTGAAATCCTGAAAAACTCACCAGTCAGAAAATTCCTGATCAGGTTTCAACTGTAATTGAAAGTGTTTCAGCTTCTGGTATACGACACTGTAATGTGTGTTTTTTATGATATTTTTGTGTTCTTTTGCATGTTTATCTGGAAAAGCACCAATGTGATCAAAGGTGGAAGTGAGGCAGAAATTTAGTGGCTGATTCGAGACAACGTCGAACCAGGAACATACCGGATAAGCCATTTTGGGAATTACAAATATATCCTAGGTGGAATCTATCCATACAATGGAACGAGCAAAAGTTTTGTGGTGACCAAATCATGATGGAAGTGCCTTTGATAGGTAACTAATCAAATCTTTAACGAGTGCCATTGTAGGCGTTGTGAAAAATCTTGCCAAATAAAAACCAAAACTTGTTTTCAATCCCAGTACCTTTTTTTTATGAAAGTTTCTATTGAAAACAGTAAATTCCCGCAAATTTCCAGCAGGATTTTTCAAACAATAACAACTACATTTAAGTACATTTTTTAAAATAAATTTATCGTATTACTTTGACGCCCTATATATGTAAAAAAATTTATGCACACTTTTTTCGAAGCACTCTGTACATTGTCTGATATTTTCAGATTAACTGCGAATTTATTGATCCCAATTTAATCCAGCTAATTAAGCTTAATTCATCGATGAATTGAGCCCCAAAGTTGCAAAATCGACTCGAAACACGCAGTTGAGATTCGTTTATCATTCATGATCATAGAAAAAGATAGGTCCACACAACACATTTTGGGAAGTATTGCAGCCGACTAATTGGCACGGACTTTAAAAACTCTCTTACGAATACTATTCGTAAGAGATTCGCGTCAGGTATGTGATTTAAGATAGTGGTTTTAACTTCTTTAAGCGTTATTACAAATGGTAGGTTCACTGTGTTGTTATTTCAAATTTTATCAAATCAACACCCTCCATGAATTGATGGTTCTTTGAGGGAAGGAGAGAAGGTGTTATTTAATTGCAGGCAAATTCAATTTCATGGATGCCATTAGTTTTGTAATGGGCGAGAAAACTCACAGTCCAACAGTGAAAAGACTCAACGACCTTATACATGGAGCAGCTATTAGCAATCCTGTCTCAAGAAGGTGCTTTGTTTTACCTTTTTTTGGGCCCCCATACTATAGTCGATTTTCAGCGGTTCTGTGACTGCAATTTTCACATTGGGCGGCGATCATGAGCAAGAAATCGCCTTCCAAAGATCCGTCCATGGATCATCATCCGAACGCAAAGTTAAGGGAAACGTAGGTATCACCAACACTGATGAAAGGAATAATACATTACAGAAGATTTGTTATGAAATGTGTGAAATAATTAGTGAAGTTTTATAATATTGTTAAAGCTAGCACAAAAAAATCCCACTCTAAACAAAATCGAACCATTTCGTAGGTACAAACCTCCACATTTTTAACCGGAGATGCAGGAGCTTTTCCTGGTGGTTATCTATTTTTCAGATTGTTACAACTAACGACTACCTTGATGAACTGGAAAAGCTGAAAATCAACGTAAAGGCTAAAAATTTTCTGGTTTTCCAAGGCGCTGTGGAATCAATTGCCATGAAAAACCGCAAGGAAATGACTGCGCTTTTTGAGGAAATTAGTGGGTAAGTTCAACAGGCAATTAGATGCTCATTGTTGAACAAACCCGTTCCAATCCAGCTCTGGAGCCTTAAAGGAAGAATATGAGAAACTCAAGCTGCAGCAGCAGAAAGCGCAATAAGAAATGCATTTTGCCCTACAGAGAAAAAAGAGTATCAACGCCGAACGAAAGAGGCCAGATTGGAGAGGGAAGAAGCGGACAAATACTCCCGGTTCAAAGACGATTTGGTACTTTAACCTTGCCTTATTCGCCCAGCAATTCGCAACTGAACTTAAATTTTCTAGAATGAAAAATTAGGAAACATCAGCAATTTAAGGCGTTCCATAATGAGCGTGCTATGAAAATCCGCGAACAAGAACTAAAATCCAAGCAGAAGGAGCTGGAGAAAGTGGAAAAGAAAAAGGAAAAGCTGCAGGACGTTCTAAAAGAGAAGATAAAGGAGCATGGAAAATTAAATATGTTGCACATTTCTCACTTTCAAGCCACTCACAGCATCTAAAAAATATACTTTCCAGAGAACTAACCAAAATCGAGCAAGACATTCGGGAAGCCGAAGTGGAAATATCCAAGAAGCGACCCATGTTTATCAAGGCTAAAGAGAAAGTCACATATATTAAGACAAAGGTTGGTTCTACCAATATGAGAAAGGACTGTTGCATGAAAGTAACTTTGCAGGTCGAAGGCGCGTAAAAGACTTTGGATCATGCGAAAAAAGCCCATATGAACGATATCCAGAAGCTGGAAGATGAACTCGCTGAAGTTGACAAGGCCAAGGCGGAGTATGAGGAGCAGATTGCTGGGGAATCGCAAAGCCAGGTAATTTTTTCTGGAATTACCTTCCAAATTCAATTTCCAAAATATTTTTTTAAAGGGAAGAGACGTCCATTTAGAAGACGAACAGGTGCGCGAATTTCACCGCTTGAAAGAGGAGGCCGCTAAATGATCAGCCCGATACATGCAAGAGCTCGACTCAGTAAACAGGGAGCAGAAAGCCGATCAAGACCGGCTTGATAATGTATCCACACTGCGCACTGATGCGGAAAACAAACACTCGCAAAAATGTCACGAAAAGGAGGAGATGGAGAAGCGAATCGAAAAATTATCCGAGCATATTCGGTTTGTTGGCTGTTAACTTTGTTAACTATCCACTATATCCTTTGCAAATTTTAGTACAACCGGACAGGCTTTACACGATCAGAGGAAGCTCCTGAAGGACTTACAGTCAGACGTGGGATCTGCCAGAGACAGAGTCCAGGAAATTCAAAGACAACTAGAGGATGTAATGGAACAGCTAGGCGATGCCCGAACTGATAAGCATGAGGACACCAGAAGGAAGAAGAAACAGGAAATTGTTGATCGATTCAAGGCAAATTATCCTGGAGTGGTTAGTACTAGGAATAATCATAGAAATCAAAGTTGGTTTCCCCATTCTATTCTTTGCATAGTTCGATCGCATGATCAATATGTGTCAACCGATCCACAAAAGATACAACGTGGCCATCACTAAGGTGCTGGGAAAGTACATGGAAGTCATTGTAGTGGACACCGAACATACTGGACGTCAGTGCATTAGATATTTAAAAGAACAAATGTTAGATCCAGAAACGTTCCTGCCGTTGATTTACTTGCAAACCAAACCAGTTAAGGAGCGGCTTCGGAACATCACCGACCCAAAGGTGGCCATCTATATCTAGACTTATACATTTCTAATTATTGAAATGTTAGGGGGTAAAACTAGTGTACGATGTTCTTCACTTTGACCCTCCTGATATAGCAACTGCTGTCATGTTCGCCACTAACAATGCTTTAGTATGTGAAGATTCAGAAGACGCAAGAACCGTGGCTTATGAGCGAGGAGGCCGATACGACGTAAGACTAACATTTCTATCTGGAAAAGTTGTAGTTGAATTACAATTAAATTGCGCGTCAGGCCGTGGCTCTTGATGGTACGTATTATCATTAATCCGGTATTATATCAAGAGGAAGTGTAGATTTGGCACGCAAAGCCAAACGCTGGGACGAAAAGCATGTTTCACAGTTCAAGTCACAAAAAGTAACTAATTAATTCCGGTTCACTTGTAAACACTTCATAACAATCGCACGTTTACTTAGGAGAAACTAGCTGACGAATTAAGAGAGGCTCAGAAAAAATCGCGCAAAGAATCAGAAATGAGCATCGTCGACTCACAGATACGAGGTTTGGAAACAAGGCGCCGCTACGCCAAGGGGGACATGGAAAACACTGTAAGTTATTGGATTAAGATTTTTTTAAATGACTACAAAATATATACAAAATTGCAGAAAAAGCAAATTCAGACCGTAGAAAAGGATATCCAGGTTGTGGTTGAAGAAATGAAGATTTACGGACCTGAAATTGAAACAATCGAAAAAGAAATGCAAAGTCGGGAGCATCAGATTGAAGAAATCAAGCTGCGAATGAACACGGTTGAAGATGACGTTGATTTTTTCGGACTTTTGCAGTGAAATTGGCAATATTTTTGAGACTGATACAATACAGACAATTATTTCGATTATTTAGGTGTGAGGAACATCAGGCAATACGAAGACCGTGAACTGCGGGCCCAAGAACGGAAGCAAAAACGCTTGGAGTTTGAAATGCAAATCAATCGCATCACAAATAACTTGGAATTTGAGAGGAGTCGCGACACTCATAGCAGCGTGAGTCGATAGGAGCGCACGGTTAACGACGAAGAGGAAAAACTGTAAACTGCTAAGAAACAAGCAGCCAAACAAAGAGATGAAATTGACAAAGAATTAAAGAACCTGGACGAGCATAAAGCGAAGAAAATGTCCAAGAAGAAAGAGGTGGAAGAGATGGAAGAAGAATTGGGTAAGGGGTAGTTAACCAGATTTTTTTCGTCAACAATTTACTCTATTGTAGGCAAAGCCCACAGGGAGGTCGGTTCAGTGAACAAAGACATGCAATCTATTCAAAAGGCCATAGTTTCCATCGAATCCAACATAGAAAGCCTGAAAAGTGACCGCCATACCATACTTTTACACTGCAAGGTAACGTGTTTAGAATAGAATGTTTTGTACAACAATCTACAGCGATCAGTATTTTCAGATGGAGGACGTGGCAATCCCAATGTTGCTTGGAAATATGGAAGATATTGCTGCTGCAAACCAATCCACCCAATCTCAATCATTTGCTTCAAACGACACCAGCAGTACTGCGCAGCAATACGAAAGAGAATCCAAGTAATTATTCCGTAGTTGCGCATGAGGCTTGCTTATGTGGCTGTTTTTGAGAATCCAAATAGATTACAGCATGTTGTCTGATGACTTAAATGATTTGGAAGAAAAAGATGAAATCAAGAAAAGGGAAAACAAACTGATTAAAGTAATACAGTCTTTGCAAGATACGCTTCAGAAAATTCAGGCGCCTAATATGGGAGCTGTGGCAAGACTAGAGATCGCTCAAGGAAAACTACAATCTACTAACGAGGAATTCGAGAGTTTCAGGAAGAACAATTAAAAGGCCAAATCGGCCTTTGAAAAAATCAAAATTCTCAGATTCGAGAGGTTTAATGCTTGCTTCGAACACGTGGCCAATGAGATTGATACGATCTACAAGTCTTTAGCCCAAAATCAGTCTGCTCAAGCGTTTCTAGGTAAGTAGCAACCAAAGATTGATTGAGGAGACACAATTGGAAAGTTATTTTTTTTGTTGAAAGTTTTATTATTTGGAAACCAGGTGCCGAAAAACCTGAAGAACCCTACATGGATGGGATAAATTACAATTGCGTTGCCCCCGGAAAGCGATTTCAGCCAATGTCCAATTTATCAGGTGGAGAAAAAACAGTGGCAGCCTTAGCATTGCTTTTTGCAGTTCACAGCTACCAACCAGCACCGTTCTTCGTGCTGGATGAGGTAGACGCCAGAAATCAACACAAAAATAAGTGTTTTAAAACCACATAATATTACTATAGCGGAAAAAACTAAAAACAACTTGGCAAAAGAATGTTTTACAAAATTTAAAACTAAAAGCGATAAGTTGGACACACCTAACGTAATATACAAGATTGACTGTTTGAATTGTGACAACACATACATAGGTCAAACAGGACAATATTTAAAGAAAAGAATATCCGAAGATAAATATAGCTTAAGAAAGGTTAACGAAAATGGAACAGCATTAGCACAACATGCACAACAAAAGTTACATAGTTTTGATTTCGATAACACAAAAATATTAATCAATGAAAACAACTATAATAAGAGAACAATCCATGAAATGATACAGATTAAAAAACATCAGAATGCAATGAATTTTAGATCAGACACAGACAATCTTAGCTCTGTGTATCACACACTAATTAAATGATCGCATGCATGAACTGATTGGACCAAGTAAATGAAATATAAACACCTGATGTTGAGGAATTGCAGAGCAATTCCTAGAATGCAAAGAAAATGCGAAGGATAAACAGTTTTTTTGTTCTCTCGCTCGATATCGAATAAAATATGGAATTCAATAACCAGTCAAATGTGAAGGTAGAAACAACTCTACACGTAAGTTAAATTTAAATCTCTAAACAATAGATTCTAGTCTTTTCCCAGACATGTTTGTCCTGACTCATCACCTGAAAACCAATGTTCTTAATGTACTTTTTAATATGTGAATTTTGGTGAGTTTTCTATTTAAATTGATGATAACAGTAAATATATATTTTAGACAAACTGATGATGGTGGAGAAAGACACCGAAACGTATTTGTAACATTTTAAATAATAAACAATAAAATTGACTGAACCCAGGAATTTTTTGAAATAAACTACAAATAATATTAATAGTACCACTGTGGCCATGAAATCTTGGGAAATCCGTCCTTTCCTAGCTGAATGGCTAAGAAATGCGTTTTAAAAAAATGGATTATTGTCGCAAAATTCGCCATATTGCTTCCTGTTCGTAAGAAAACAATAAAATAACTGCATTTTAATTAATGAAGAGTTTATAGTGCACTAACATGATGACTAGATACATCAATACATACCGAAAACAATTCTTTCAAAAACATTTAACAACTTAATATAAAGAAACATTAATTTTCCCCACAGAAAAAATAGAAAGGAATGTTGCACGTTGGGTACATTTAAAAAATGCGAGTTTAAGATTGGCGATTTGTACGCCTAACATAAAGCATTAACTAACTAAAACCGGTTCGCACATTTTTTTTAAGTCTTGCGGACAGTCTATTTTTAGCAAGCGGTCTACCGATTTTGCAAAGAACAAAGCACTTACTTAAATGAGAAAGCGTCTTAAAACAACTACCGTATAATTGGCAAACTGAGTGCGTTTTTTATTTGGCGACACTAATATAATGGTAGCCTACTAACCGACTATTAAACCTATCTGCCAGAGCTGCGCTGTTTTTCTGAAACAATCAATCATCAAATCAAGTCATAAATTGATGGATTTGGACGGGCATTGCCAATTATTTAATATGACTAGGTACTACTGTCCATTTCGGGGTCGCTTTCCACATCGGAACTCGAACTCACAGCCAAATCGCCGGCTATCGCTACTCTGGCGTATTCATCTTTGTCGATCGATTTACAAAAGTGGATTGCATACTTCAGCTTCTGCTGCAGAACATGCTACAAAGAACATTTAGCAGGTAACACACATGCGGACCACTGCCCTTAACTCTCTTACCTTGCACGAGTATTTCGGTATTTTTAAGAGAAAAAAGCATGTGTAACTTTCAGGCAAAAAGTGGTCGGGCGGGTTGTATTTGTCTATAATTTGAATGACAAAATCCCTGCCTCGAAAGTCAGCAATGGTCCTAGGCAGGCGAGTTCTGCCCCAAACAAAACGCAGGAATAGCGATCGCTCCTGGTTGGTAAAATCTTCCATTACTTCCCAGAACCATTGCGCTAATGGAGCTGTGCTGTCCATGCCTACAGCAAACCACATAACAAAACCTCTCTCTCAATAGAGAAACAAAGCATAATCTGAACCTTTATAAGTAGCGACGGATTTCAGCAATGTCAGAGGGATATCTGGTGAGCCGCACACCATCGTCTCCAACTCGTAGCCGCTAAACAGGCTCAGCAAAGGCACGGGAACCACTTTGGACATCCCATCTCGCACTGCTTTCACCTGCTCATCGAACTCATGAATCCTGCAACATAATCCCAGGAATGCTGCAAAGATCGCAAACACCCAACTTGAATCTTACCGGAAATTTAAGGCAAGTCTGACGTACTCGAGCCGATTTTCAAAAGTGATTCGTTTGTACTTTGTACTCAAAGGTACGTCAACACCACACGAGGACGGCGTACTAAACGGCATCTCTAAATTTTGAAACAATGGCTCATCTGCGCCGGCATCTCTGATGCAGAGCAATCCGGGAACGTAGTCGCTGCGAGGAACGTATGAAGATTTACGAAATATTATAAATCAAGTATGACGCATACCGATCGATTTCAGTTAAATCTGCTGGTGTCAAATCCATTCCAGCTAATTGCTTCCAGACTGGCTCAGCCAAGCTTAGACTCAGAGGAGATCCAGTCCGGATGGCGATTCCCATTAAAACGCCTAGAAACCTAAAACAAGCCCGTATAAAGCGTCTGCTAGTTGAACCCAGCTAAAATCAATAACCTAAACATATTCAAGTGCAAACAGGTTTTTGATGTAGGATTGAAAACGAAGCAGTCCCTATTTGCTCCCGCCTCTTCTCGGCCATTGGGAGTGGGTATTAGCAGCGGTAAGGAACCGTTCTGCAATTCGTCGCACATTTCAGCAATCGACTCGCTGTATCCTCCGCCACAGTCATCGACACTTTCCCCTAAAACCAAACTAGGTAACATAGGCAATTTATTCAAAAAAAAAATGTACAAACCCACAAACTCTACTTTCCAGACTCTGTGAGGCAGCGCCAGAGCCTCAGAAGTCAAGAGTGGCAGTTTGGTGACCATTTGTCCAAACACCGATTTCATCCCATCCACTCCAGCCAAGCCACCCCTGGAGCGCGATTTCTTCACTTGCAACCTAAATCAAACGATTGTTAGCCACAATCCTATACAGTTGTACCAAAATTCCTACCTGTTTAGTTCCACAACAGGCCCATGATGCTTGTCCCGGACCATGGTGGCCTGAACCACTTTCCTGAACGTCGACTCTTTGATAGTAGTAGATCAGAATATTTCTCAGTTCGTGCAGCGACTCTTCGCCCGTGATGGGAAACATGGCGATGCACGGACAGATCAATTCGGTGAAATGGTGCAGGAGCACCAGCCTTCTATGCAGCACCCAAGTGGGAATATCCTGGAGCAAATCGTATTCGATGGGAGCTCCGACAGGCAATCGGGCGCTAACGGAACTGTCAGTTGACCATGCCAAAGTGTGGGCTGAGCCACAGGCGACGTTCGTGATCTTTTTCACTTTAGGTTGCAGACATGAGATGAGACGTGGGATGTGAATGCCACTGGTGGTGCCATCGCCCAACTGACCCTCGTCGTTGTCGCCCCACGTAAATACCTGCATTATTGGGAGAAAGCAATAGAAACTGTAGCATTTATATGTTGGTTTTCTAAAAGTTGCTACCTCTCCCTCTTCTGAACAGGCAACACAATGCAGCGATCCAGTGGCAATGGAGACAATTTTTTTCCCTTGCAAGGCGGCCACTTTCTTGGGACGCCGCACATGATCGGCAGTGCCATGGCCCAGTCGATGATAGTCCCCTTTTCCCCAAGTGTATACACTTCCGGATCGAGTGAGGGCAATGGAAAACTGCGACCCACATTCTACTTTCATCACCCCCAGGCCGGCTAAGCTCTCGATTTTCGTTGGAACCTTGCAGCCGTCTGATCTGGAGTTTCCAAACTTTAGAGGAAATATTTACCAACGATTTCTGTTAGCTTCTGACCCTCCTCTTCCTAATTTTCCATAGTCGCCATCGCCCCAAGACCACACGTTGTCGTCGTCGGTGATGCACAACGTTTGGGCGTCGCCCGATCCACAAGCCACTCCAACCACCTTATAGTTGGCCAATTCCTCCACCAATTTCGGTTTTAGTTGGTCTTCGCTGTCCCCATGGCCCAAACGTCCATACCGCCCTTTGCCCCACGTATACAAATGCCCTGCTGACGTGATTGCAGCTGAATGCGCCCCGCCGCAGGCAACATCAACAACTTCAAGTCCTGTAAAGGCGATTTACCACTACAAATCAACGGCATCCAGTTGCCTACTTGCCTTGAAACGCGTCGATGAGTTTGGGTTTTTCACACGAAATCCTGTTTCCATGGCCTAGTTTTCCATCTTCTCCTTCGCCCCATGAATAGACCTCGTTGTCAACGGAAAGCGCCAAACAGTGCTGGAAATTTTAGTCTCAAATGATGCTGATCATGAATGAATAGTTGTTTGTAACCTTTCCCCCGGAGTTCACTGCGATTTTTTTGATGAAAATGTGCTGTATGGACTCTAACAGAGTGGGGACTAGGACGCTGTCACATCCGCCCACTCCTAGCCGGCCCCCTGCGCCATACCCGGTGGCGTAGACTTTTCCATCAGTGGTAACAGCAAACAAAGTTTGTTCACCGCCCACTAACTGGATCGGTCTCAATTGGCTCAGCGCCTCACATGGAGTGGGGGTTTTCACTTTCGGTCCCTCTATGCCGCCCAGCTGCCCTCGGTGATTGTGGCCCCAGCCATAGATGGCTCCTAAATGGTCATAAAATCAGCTGGTGGAAATTACTATCAAAGGAAAACGTTACTCACCTGATCCACCCCAACTTAATGTCCAGTCATCCGGACGTCTATTCAACCAAATCAGCAGTTGTTCGTCGTGCTGTTTTTTGAAAACCTGATGGTTTTCGTGTTCCAAGTAATCGTCGGGCAAACAGTTCAGATTCTTCGTTTGGCCGTCCAGAATCTTCTTGCGCACTTCTCTGCAAAATTCCATAGGTAAGGAAGCGCGATGAATCAACGATTTCGCCACTCTTGCTGCATTACAGTAGCGCTTAAACCAAATCCTGTGAAATCATAGAAGTGCATAGACAGGGGTAGTGAATGGGAGGATTATACAAAGTGAATACCATTTATGGTCCTCGGCAATTCCGCTGCTCTTGTCCATCTCAAGATCGCAAGCCAGTGCCACCAGCACTTTGAAGAAGTCGGAATGCATCAGATGCAAGCCGGCTCTAACTGAGCTGTCTTCGTACTCAAATTGCCTCAAGAGAATACGGGGCAGTTCTTCACGGAAATCTGTTAGTGCACCATCTGGCGGATTTAGACGCTGAAGCTGCTCGAATGGGCTGCTGTTTTTAGCATCGATTAGAAGCCTGGAATTGATAAAAAAAACTTGTCCAGTGTCTCCAATTGTGTTTGTTATACAAGGTTTTTTTCCCACCGGTGAACTTTCTGTAAGGCCCACATTCGCTGATTGGCGGACAAAAAGCTGAGCTGTGAGCAAGCAATGAGGGATACAGCCAATCGCGACAAGAGCCCGTAATCTGCTGAGGCATAGAGGCGAACGTCCAGTAATAGCATCACCATATCTATGGAGGGTTGACTCAAAATCGCCCGGTCGGAGCAGATCTCCAAAATTCTAGAAAGACTAGAAACGCTACCAATTGTATCAAGTTTTGTAGACAATTTTTGAAGGTTACCCGTTATTGGACACGACTGGATAAACAGTAAACCTCCATCCCCAACCATTCACTGAACTGTCGCTGCTGAATGTCCAGTGCAGTTCGTCGCCGGGTACTCGCAACTCTGATGACCAATCCGACCATTCTCTCCCACTTCGCATGGCAATCACTCGGCCCGTTCCATCAGTAATCGTTAGGGGATCATGTCGACGCTCTGTTGAGCATCTTCTATCAAATTCCAATCTCAGAGCTTCAGCGCCGGGCAATCGTACGTGCCCACTGAGCTTGATATCATCAAAGTATGGATGGTTCGATTCTTGTACCACTGGATTCGGTGTGCTTGGAAAGGGCTGCTTGCTATTGGCTATGTCTTCCAGCTCTGTAACGCATAACTCCAAAAGCATTGAACCAATTGCCGCGTTCACTGAACCCATGGTTATGAGCGTCGTTGAGAGAATCTGAAATTATTATGGTTTTTATTACGCAAAAAATGTAAAAAAGTTTTACCTCTTTAGCCTGTTCACTTTCGATCCGTTCGGCAACTGCCAACTTCAAGAGATCCACAATGAGTCTAGAATCATTTTCCGACAGCAGCGATGTTAAGTCGTCCAAACCACTCAGGCCACTGTCACCTACGACCTGAAACTCCTTGATAGTAAGCAACATAAAGCAAAGAACCTGGTTGCGTACTTCTGCATGGCTAGTCAGAGTGGCCGCAATTACACTCATAGCGCTTGTAGACATTTTACTGTGCTTCGACGAAAGACTGGCCGAACAGCTGCTAGCAGTCATCGACTGTTGGAGCAACATCACAGGACTATCCTCTTGCTCTGGACTTATGTGAGACACTGGCAAGTCGGTCATTTCCGAAATAGATACGGGGGCTTCGCCACCTCCCGATAATGCCGCAGGTTCCACACTGAGATTGTTTCTGTGTATCAGAAGACACTCAGCAACAAGTGATTTGTATAGAAGTACTTGTTTACCTCTCTTTTTCCATTTCCAAAGTCTCGTCCGACTTCACAGCCTGATTGGTCACATTAGTATGACTGCTGAGCGCCTTAACAAGAGCCTGCCGAAGCTGCTGGATGTGCATGGCATTCAGGACGTGCTGCAAAGCCTGCTGCTTGGCTGTGTTACTTTCCAGCGACATCACAATACTGCTGAGCGTGGGTGCATTTTTGCTCGAGCTTTTCAGTTGCACCTGATAAACAATTTTTATCTCAACAGTATTTTTTCATATATTGTAGCTTATAGCAACCTTTTCGCCGTCGTATAGTCCTAGCATGGCCGACCCCAGTGGGTCTTTGGGTGCTGCAAATATGACCGGCTCAGCCTGGTGAAAATTTTACATTTTTTAAGTTCGAAAGCGGAAACTACAATTGAACTCACCTTAGTGATCGATTGGTTATCGTGCAAAATCCAGGCAATAGAATGAGAACTTCCACAAGCCACTCTATTAATCTGAACATCTTCCAACCCCTGTACAAGAGCCGGCTTTTTATTTACGGACGTCGATCCATTGCCCTGTTGTCCATGATCGTTGTCGCCCCAAGCATAGACCTGAAACGCTACATGTTTGCCCCTCCTAAGATTCAAGTCCAGTACTTTACCTGGCCACTCTCGGTGACAGCCAGACAATGAAGCGCGCCTACTGCCACATGTACGATCACTTTATCCTTCAAACAATCAACCAAAGTGGGCTTTCTGATGTGTTGGTCGGTGCCGTGGCCCAGTCGGAAATAATCGCCTTTCCCCCAAGTCCAAATCTGACCAGACTTGGCCAAGGCGAGAGAGAATTGTGCTCCACACTCTGCAATCAATGGCAATGGGCTTTAGATCAGTTTTACGCAGCAAATGCGGTGATATTACCTATTTGTACTATTCCTAAATTATTCAGTCTTTCAATGTTGTGTGGCACGTTACAGCCTTCAGATCCGCCACGTCCTAAAAGGGATTTTTTTGCTCAAATTGTGTACCTCATGATTGCAGCTACGTACCTAATTTTCCAAAATCTCCATCACCCCAGCTAAAAACTTGTCCCTGGTCGGACAGCGCCAGTGTTTGCGCATCTCTACTTCCGCAAGCGACCTGCACGATTCTATGGCCAACTAAAGTTTTTACCTGAAACGAAAAAGCACCGTTACAACCGGGCCAGTAATTTACCATCCTCTGAATAGATGTCAATTACATGATGCATTTGCAAAGTTCGAATACGCACCATTTTCGGTTTAAGCTGAGTGACATTGTCTCCATGCCCTAATCTACCATATTCCCCTAATCCCCAAGTGTACAATTCGCCGCCACTAGTGATGGCTGCCGAATGCGAACTGCCACAAGCAATATCCCGAATTTTCTTGCTCTTCAGTGCCTCAATCAGCTTTGGCTTGTCCAAGTTCAGCCTATTTCCATGCCCTAAAACCGTCCGGGCTCGGCCATTGGAGGTGACACTGAAACCTAGACGGATATTTACCCAACTTTCCATCCTCTCCTTCGCCCCACGAAAACACTTTGCCGTCCATCGTGAGCGCCATGGCATGTTTTCCTCCAGAATGCACCGCCACTTTTTTCACAACGTACTGGCTTAGGAATGGCACCGGTCGCGGATGAGGAATGTTCAGACTATGACCCAAACCGAGGCGGCCATTCGTACCTTCTCCACATGCGTATAACTGCAATGAAAATGATTCTACTAGTCTCTCAACTACACAAATTGGGCTTCCTGCATACCTTTCCATGTTGAGACACTATGAAGAGCGATTTGGATCCGCCAGCCATGTCGATGGGTGCAAGCTGACTGAGAAAATCGGACTGAATGGGCAGTTTCACTTTAGAGCCTTTCATACCACCTAGAAGTTTAGAAAAACGTCTTAGATAGACTAATTAAACACATTTTGAATCCGTTGAGATATGAGAACTCACCTAACTGATCTTTGTCGTTCAACCCCCATACGAACACCTTACATCCCGACGTACTGCTGGGGGTGCAGAAATCATCCCGGTACATGTTAACTGTCTGAAAAAAGATGCAAATTTTGAATCGGGACTTTTCAACTGATCATTCATTACCGTCGGTGCAGGAATTGCCTCCTCATTCAAGTCCCAATCATTAGCCAGAAATGACACGGATGTTCGAAAGTCCTCAATGCAATGCCTTTTGACACCAGCTATAAAAATCCCATGGATCTTGCAATCGATACCGTTGTTCCGACACTTGGTGATGTTGATTTCGATAATCGGGTAGTATTTTTCAACGTTCGACAGTAGCTGAACGGACGTGTCCTGGTTTTTTACTGATACAGAGTTCAGCTTAAACAGCGCGTTTACACTGCTCCCTCCTGAAGCAAACCGACAATTAGACCTGAATTCACGGATTTGCTGAAACACTTTCCATTAACGATGATCACGGAAGGCATGTAACTGTTATCATAGGGGTCGACAACAATTTTCAAACTTTTAATGGTCACGTTGGGACAGATTTCCAACCTGATCCAGTGCTTCCCTTGGGATCCATTGCTTTGCCAAACCGAACCGGGCAGATCGAATCGAACTCCACACTTTGAGGAAAACGTCACGTTTTTTACGATTCGATTCCATTCCGTTGTCACTTCGCCTTCTGTTTCTGTGGTGTCTTGACGGTAGTAGCTGAAAGAAACAGACACCAGAATAATCATTTAATAATTAAATTTTGATATATAAAAGATTCTACTCAATGTACTGATGAGTAAATCTAAAATGCATCGACATCTAAATAAAAAGAAAATATCTATATATCAAACCGTCCCTCCATACTTACCGACCAGCTTTGCCTGCATAAATTTCCGGACTCCCCGGTTCTTGAACGCGCACAAAACTGTGCCCGTGGTTCCTCTTGGTATAGAAACAGTTGTCGCACAAGTCGTAGCGATCGCACACTTTGCACTTAAACCTAGGGCCTAAAGACGCAAGTTTTTACCTCCAAATTTTCAAGTCAACTCATTGACTCACCCTTGATGGGTTGCACGCAGCAACTGTTGCAGGAAATGCCTTCATGGCTCGAAGGCACCACTTCCATTTCCGACAAAAGTCCCGTCCAGTTCAGCTGCTTTGGAAAGTCGACGGTAACGTCGTGTCCGTTGGGCGCTATTGCTGCTACCACGCCCACACTGTCGTGGGTCACGTAGCCCCATTTGTACCTCGGTGTGGTCACTGTGGGTTTCACTCGCACTTTGTCGCCCACTTTGATGGTGGCAGGTGACGGCATCGATGGAGGAAAACCGAGCAGTTCGACATGAATGAACCGCACCCAGTACGTGCTGACTTTGTGCTGCCAATTCACCTATAAAGTGTCACTATTTTCCAGACATTCCCACTCGCAAACGCTTATCATGCTCTCCACCTGCAGGTTTAGATCGTGCAGCCCTTCTCTGTCGATTTTCACCACTTTTCCAATATCCCCCAATTGAACTTCTTCGTAGTTTTTGCAACATCTCACCAGCATGCCCACTTCCACATTATCGCGCACATACATGGCGTATTCATCATTGGACAGAAATTGCGACCGTCTGCAATACTGAGTTCCAGACTCCTGGTTTTCATCTCCCTGAAAAAGGCGAATTTTAGTAAAACGTAGGT
This sequence comes from Dendroctonus valens, assembly GCA_024550625.1. NCBI lineage: Eukaryota > Metazoa > Arthropoda > Insecta > Coleoptera > Curculionidae > Dendroctonus > Dendroctonus valens. The sequence continues at coordinate 563,123 of JAJTJO010000243.1, forward strand.
ATCTGATGCTACATCGGTCCTTACATAAGTTCCCATACATTGCCCGATTGCATTATCATACGAAAAGGATTCGGTATCGGATTCATAAATGGAGCTTATGGACTCGGTATCTTCGGCTGCCACCTCAGGATGCTCCAACAGCCAGCTGATTATTACCTCTGGACTTATAAGGTTTTCCGGAGCGATGGCTAAAAATTACCTATTAAAAAAATGATCTTAAAGTCAGTAATAACATCAACCTAGAGATTTTATGGCGAATTCGACGCCTTTCTTGGTGAAGCCCATTTCTACAATTTGGTGTACAATGGGGTGAACTACCGGCTCGTCATCCAGCTCCATGCGCTTGCTGGTTTTCTCACTCATCACGCTTTTTATGGAACATTCGCTGTTGGGTGTGACAATTTCGCTCATTGCTAAAAACCCAATCGGGCATTAAATGTCAATTAAATTGCCAATTAGCAGCATGGATTACTTGGCTTGATAGACTCGTTGCCCGTCACCGGTTTATCGTTGTTGATACCGCAAGGAATTTCAAAATTGCCTTCAGCAGCCAAATACTGGCTGAGATTCAATGCGGCCAGCTGCATTTCTTGCAAACTGAAACCAGGCTTTAATGGACTTGGTTGAGTGGCTTTCACTAGCAACTTTTGCACCAACAAAACTGGCTGCTGATTGAGCTCCTCCTCTATGGACTGCTGCTCTTGAGACTGGTCCATTCCGTTGACTGGAAACTTTAAAACCTGCAATTTACACCAAACAATTGAAATTTAAATTTAAATTTAGAAAACCCTTTGGCACCTTTCGCAGCCGATACTGATTGGATTTCAGCACTCTGGTGGCATTTAGAGCGCTCAAAATGTTCTGCTGGGTCCTTAAATACGCCAAATTCACCTGACCATGGTAGGATTTACGGTCGTGGCTGTTAAGCGAGCTGTGCCTGATCAACAGCAAGTTGGCCCAGGTTCTGATGGAGCTTTCGTTCAATGACATTTTCTCGAAGTTAAACTCGGGCGATGGGATGAGCTTCAGATCCTTGATCGAAACCTGCCAGACAGTTGATAATTATCCCATAAATCAACCAAGGAGTATAATTGCTGCTGACCTTGCGAAGTTCGCCACTGTCGTGTACCTGAATACACAATCGGCCCTTTGGGGTTACGCGAGTAACTGTGCCAACTGAATTGTCGATTTCAGCCAGAGCTCCCACTCGAGGTCGAACGTCCCAAGCTCCGATCACATTCAGACAAGCCACAACCAGGAAATGCTGCTGATCAGAATTGAGAGCGTCGTTCAAAGTGGACAGATCACTTAGAAAATATCTGCAAAGGAGCGACCATGAAGCCTCCGAGCAGAAAGTTGGTTTACTAAACGAACCCAGCCAGGTTTAGCTTCTGATTCAAAATGACATTAAGAATCTGGTTCCAGCCGAGCACTCCATGCAAGCTGCGTAACAAATTAATAAGCTCTTGGGCCAAAGTGCTGCTGTGGCTTTGCGTAAGCAGAACCAGCGATTTATTGCTTGACAACGGTTTGTTTCCCGTGTCATAAGAGCATGTTATGATTATATTTCCTGCAACATACTATAGTCAGATTGGGGAGGTTTTAAAGCGCACATTTACTTGCCCAAAATGTTCAACAGCTTCTCCAGCACGGAAGGGATGTCTGGATTCTCCATGTCCCAGGCCTGCAAGACAATTTGAAGCAAGCGGATGGTAAAAATCTGGAAACAAGTTAAGTTTCTCAACAGGAGTTCTGAAAGTGACTGAAAAGCTACTTACTTGCTTCGGTAAGTTAAATTCGTTTCCTCCGATGCTATTTGGCGGAGATAAGAATCCCAACAACATGCTGATCCAAGGTTTGGTGCTGAAGGCCCTGCATAGCTGTTGGGTTTGGCAGATGGTGCGAATCAGTGTTAATGAGCACCAGTCTGAGTTGTTCGAATTTAGCACAGAACAAAACAGGCTGCCCAGTCCATGAAGAGACGTAAAATGCAAATCGTCTTTCGATAGTGCTGCGCTCATTGTCAAATTGCGCAGGAAATTTAAGCTCATATCTCGGAGCAGTTTGATGAGTTGGTTGTCCCTGACGAGGTACGAACCTAAAAATCCAATTGTTATACTCACTGAACATATGATGCTTTTTCGGTTGCTTCAGTACTTCTTTCGCATAATTCGTCGGCCGTTTCACTCTCCGAAGAAACTGGTGACGGTGGCGAGGTCACTGTTAAGTCGAATTTGCCTTCAACCCCCATGCGGTAGCTGTTGGTTGTCCCGTTTGCCCATTCCACGCGAATCCATCCATCCTCTCCTAGTTCGCCGATGATGCGGCCTTCTCCAGGCGGTATCCCATCCTGCGAGCATGAAATAAGTAAATTCCATATAGAAAATTAGGCTTGAATCTCCACCTGATCGCCCCATTTCCAATCAGCGCCACGCGCCACTTTAGCGCCAATTTTCATTAACTTCGTCAACTCACTGCCGGTTAAAACCCTAGTTCGCGGCCTATTCACATCGACAGCATCTGCATACAGAACATAGAACTCCGATACTTTCCTCACGAGGGCTTGATCGCATCCAGTTTGCTTCAGCAAGGCAAGAACTGAAGAGAGAACACCGCTATTGATCAATGGGTTCAGCTCTAAGGCATTGTAGTAGTTGGAGGCCAGGATCCCCAGCAACGCAAGCAGCATTCTGGCTCTGGGAATGTCGCGCAGCAAAGTGTACGTGCCGAGGTTTAACGAAATTTTCGCATTCCCTTTCAGTTTCGAGGCCTTCGACGGCACATCTCGAAGAATGTAATTTCTTAAGTTGCGAATGCACCACTCAACAATATTCAGTTGAGCCAACAGCATTTCCGTTTTTAGGAACGGCGTCACGAGGTGGATGTTCTCTAAACAGTGCTGTGCTTGAATGTCGCGTTTATCCAGACCAAGATAGCCATTAATTATTGAATATTTCACGGACGATAACAGGTACGTTTCGTCTAGAAGATGTGTGATCATGTGTAGTCCAGTCATGCGAATTTTCGATCGTTTTACCTGAAACGGCAGCAATAGTGTAGATTAAGATATTTCAACTAGTGAGTTCACTCACCTGAAAGTACATGACTTTCCTTAGCGTATCAATATCACAGTTAGATTGCGTTACAAAATCCAGAATCATCCCTATCAGATGCAGATTATCGGAACACACTTTGCTCATTTGTTTCTCGGTGAGCTTCGTAACGATACCTTTCAGCAGGGGCAAGGTATTGGTTAACATGTAAACTGTTTGCGCTCTGAAGAGAAATGTTTCTACTAACCTGATAGCACCACATTGCTTTCCAACTTTTTGTCCTTCTCCTCAGCATTCGGTTCGATTCGCAGCGGATTTTCCGGTTTTTCCACGTTCCACTTCTCATCCAGTTCGGTTTCCTGCGACATGTAAATCCAGTCCTCCACCGGATTTTTCAGAGCATTCGAAGCAAATGGCTCAGACAGTCCGTTTCGGGCATCGCCTGAAAACCTCAAGTTCTTACAGGAAATGCCACCCAGCTTGCTACTTTACCTTTCTGAGCTCCATTTTTAATTTCGTTGTTCATGTCGTCCGTTTCGCTTTTGCTTTCGGCAATCTTTCCATCGGACGGGGCCTTCTTCATCGACTGCTTCACCAGGTCTTCGTGCGACTTTCGGTCGATGGTTTGCGATTGAATGGTCGCGTTCACAATGTCTTCCGGCTTCTGGATATCTGACGTATGCCTGCCGCATTTCAAGTCTTTAATCACCTGAAAGCCGTTTGTTTCCTTAGTGCTCAGCTGTTTGACGATTATTTCAGACAGTCTGTACTTTTTTCACCAGAGTTCTAACACGCGGCTCCTTGTATAAAGCATTCACTTTCTTAAAGGCCTCCATCTCAACACTAATAGCCGGCTTCACTTCGTACAGGAGAAAGCGACATTTCTCTAAAAGCGGTATGCAGATCTCTTTGTAGCTCTTGTTTGCCTCCTGTCTCAGTTTGATCAAATTCCACTTGCATTGGTGCACCAGTCGAATCATTTCCGTGATTGATCGCGGCACTCTCAGATTACTCGGTTGAGTGGAATCTGCAACAAACGCTGCATGCTCAGAAAAGCTCAGCAGAATGCCGTTTGCTCACTTACATGCATCTAAAATAGGCAGTAAAACATATCCCAAGCCTAAATGCTTAATCAAAACCGCAAACAGAACTCTGCCTATTTCTTCTAGGGGATGTTCAAAAGAAAAATCCACTCTCGTGAGATAGTTGTTGGCTTTTGAATGCTGTTCTATTACCGCTAGAAATGCTATTACGTACTGATCCTAAAGAGAACATCAAACACTAAGTAAAATCGCTAGTAGAGAGGAAAGCATGCACAGGGCTCACCGACAGTCTGCTCTCGGCCAATGCACTAATAAAGCAGTTTATGCGGTCGATTGGTAGGTGAAAGCTCTTCAAAGGCCTATGGCTGACATTCTCTCGGCTGGCTTCCGTTGGCGTGTTATCAGCGGTGGAATTTGTGCTCCTCGACTCTCCTTTTTCCTCCTCGTAGGGATTGGGTGGTTGCTCCACCTGAAGTCCTCCGCAGAGAAACGGCGCAGTTATCCATTGTTTCGACTGCCACTCTTCCTCCTTTTGTGGAAGGCTTTGACGCAAGTTGAAGGCGTGCAGACCTAAGTAGGAAAACCCCAATGATTTTAACTGTTCACTGCAAATATGTGAGGACAGAGTGTAACATAAGGAACCGACAAAGAAATAAAATGACTGCAAAAAGCCGTAGCTACCTAAAAGGAAGCCCAAGTTTCTCTCACACTCCAGGAGCATCGAGCACGTGTACATATACTCCAAATTGCCCCCGACCGCAGCTTCTGGTTCAGGAAGACAATAATTACCGACCAGATAGTGCTCGATCGAGGGCAGCAAGTGCGGGAACGAAGTGTTAATCACGTGGCTGGCGTCTTTGCCAGTAAACTTCTGAAGGACATCCATTACAGTGGGATTATCGCTGCGGAAGTCTTGCACATCGTACACTCGATTATTCAACACCAACCATCTGGAACCGAATGAATTAACTGTAAAACCGGAAACCCTTTGGACACCCTCAACGCTTACCTTCCTCCATCCAGATTGTGGTTCTCCAGATCGGCTTTTCTAATCAATGGCAAATCGTCGTGCAGTTTGTGCGAGAAATTTGGAAGCTTTGACTGAAATGAAGCCACAGTCAAGCCGGTTAAAAGCGAGTATTTGTCTGCTACCTGAGAAACACCAGGCCAACTGATGTCGTCCAGGTCGAGACTGTCTATTTCAGGTGCAACTCTGCACAGTTTATCCATGCATCGGAGCATCTCCTTGAAACAGGCCAGCCAGTCCATGGATATTAGAAACATTTCCCGGCTCTGCTCGAGCAGCACAAGGCTAACGACCAGTTCAGGCAGTAAAACTCCTACAAAATTACACGTTTGTGCCCATAAACACTTAAGTTTATCAGTTAATGAATTACTAGGCATAACATGAGTCAGCTTTTAGTGCAACTGCTGTAATTAGTGTCTTTATCTGCAACCCATGGGTCCCTATATATTGACTGACAATGGAAAGTGCTTAAGTAGTGGCAGTCACAGTTCTTTCAACAGCATGTAAGTACATTTTGAATCACTGACGCTTTACTTTAAGTAAATATTTCGCTCAGATAGTATTTTTTTAGTTAAAAATGTCTACTGCTGTAGATAGCATTGTTGGACCAGGTGGAATAGAATCCATTATAAACCACCCATCAGTAATATTGAGCCTCCCGTTTAAAATCGTGGCTGCTTTAGGTAAGTTTTATCTACAGTAATTGTGGCGACCTAATCCATCCAGATTATTTTAGGAGGCGTTAGTGCTATAAGAATGGGGCTAGTGCAATTTCCCAAATATATCGTCAACATTGTGGGCAAAGTGCTAACATTTCTGATCACAACTCCCATAAATATTGCGGAAATTCCTCTGAATTTTATAAAAGGACAGAATCTTACCAATTAAATCAGTTTTGAGCACCTGCATGGCAAACACGAAGTTTTTTGTGTTAGCGACGCACATGTCGTAAGCAATGTTCAAAGTTGTAGTTGCATGCTTGCTGAGACATTCCAGGTACTTTGCCAGAAGAGTTTCTGCCGACTCTCTGCACTCGGAATTGTGCAGAAGTTTTCCTGTAATCCTCAGAGTAACAAAGCGCACATGAAAATTGGACTAATCTTCACCTATCAGCAGCCTTTGAAACCTTTGCAGTAGTTTCAAGCTGGGTGCTGCGTTCGACTTTTGTGAACCACTTCTGCCACTCGAGCTTTCCTTCATAGCACTCTGAGTCATAGTGGAACTATTCCTATTATCAAAATCAAAAAACTTGTTTCTGGTTTCTTGCAAATCAAATTAAACGAACCGAATTAGCTGCCGAACCAGATAGAGTAACGGTATAGCAAGGGGTGAAGACCCAATCTCGCAAGTCTCGTCTAGGTTGGCCATCTCGGAAATGTCAACGCTGAGAAACTCGTTTAAAGCGTTGTCCAGACCGCGATCGGCCATCAGCGACCACACCAGCAAATCCGTCATAAATCTGTGCCCGGATTTGCACATTTTTGACTCCATATCTACATAAACAATCAACTCCACACTTAAACCAGCGGGTACTTTAATTCACATACCAGTATTTAGTAGTAACGTTGACAAGGTTCTGGCCCTTCCCTGGGGTGTGGGAAGCAAAACAAACCATCCAGCTTGGAGAACCGCTTGTGCGGCTGTCTGCACCGTCTGCAGAACATTGGAGCTGCTGGCAAAATGCACCACTTTGGACTTGATGGACGCCAAAAGCTTAGCATTAGGTCCCAGACCTTAAAACAAGCACCATTAAAATTTCTTTCCTCAATCAGAAATTCCCGTTCAGTGAATACGAACACATACCAAGTACTTTTGGGTCGATGCGATTGTTTATTACGCTGTGAAGTTGGATTTGCAAAAGGTTTAGAGCCGAGACAGCAATGCACTCTTTGTCTTGACTTGTTGACGGTGGGACAGTAACAACACTGAGAAGCTGATCCAGATACCTGGAAATTTGCCATTAGAAAACCCGAAATGTGAACTTAAAAACACTCACTTGAAGGTGTTTTCACACAAGTCCATGACAAAGGGTATCTCAGTAAGAGGCGTGAAATTGTTCACGTCAGTCCAGGCAAAGCTTTGCATGGGACCGCAAGCGATGTTAACAATCTGATGCCCTTTAAGGCTCTCAATCACTCGTGGTTGCTGAATGAAGGCTTCGCTGGTATCGGCTATGAAAAACAGACGATCATGGCAAACCCTTGAAATATTAACGCACAATACCTATTTGCCTATTATCATTTTTGCCCCAACCCAGAACCAGACCTTCGGAGGTCAGCGCTAAGCAATGGGATATTCCAACAGCGACAAATATCACTGCTTTGTCTTGCAACGCTTCCACTAGCTCAGGCTTCCTCACATTGTCCTCACTTTCATGACCCAGTTTCCATCCTTCGCCCTAAAGCAATAAGATCGACATTGCGCTCTGTGTAAAAAAAACAATGTTTTTGCAGTTGACGTTACCTTCCCCCAGGTGTACACTTTTCCTTCTTTGGATAAAGCCACGCTAAAGTGGGGCCCACACCAGACATTTACAATCTCCACCTGAAAAACAGACAAGCAAGTCATACAATTCTCTGTCTTTAAATCATACGCTTACATCTTGAAGCTGCTCGATAACCCTAGGCACTTTGCTGCCTTCAGCTCCTCCTCTACCAAGTTTCCCGTAATCACCGTCACCCCAGCTCAAAACGAGTCCTTGCGCTGTTACACATAAAGAATGAGCATCACCTGAGCCTAAAGCTACAGCAACTATATGATGTTCAGCCAAGGAAGTTATGGGAGTGGGTGTGAGGACGTCCTCAAAAGTGCCATGGCCCAAACGGCCGTAGTTTCCACGTCCCCAGGTGTACAGGTAGCCATTGGCCGAAATTGCCGCACTGTAAGTGGCTCCGCATTCAATTGCGATGATTTTTTTGCCGCAGAGCGCTTCTATGAGGGTGGGTTCTTCCTTGGCCAAGGTGTCTCCATGCCCTACGAATGCATATTATTGGTTGGTAGTAATGGATTGTCCAGAGTGCTAATTCACCTAGGCGACCTCCATCCCCAGATCCCCAGGAATACACCACCCCGTCTCGGTCTAGAGCTAGGTAATGTTTGCCCTCAACATGAGCGGCAATTAGCTGAATTTGCTTCTCTTTCAGAGCCTCAATCTGCTGCGGACACTGAGTCTCCGACGTATAATAAACAAAATACACTGAGCCAGAGCATGTTAATAACAGCACCCCTAAAAGTCCACAATTAAAGATGAAACATGCTTGGAACGGTTCATTCCGTACCCCTTTCACTGCACTTCATCTGCCTGATTCCCAACTCGGCCAAATATTCGCAAGATTCGGGCCCGGGATTGGGAGCCCAGTTTAGCGAGCCCCAAGCCCACAATCGTTGGCCGTTTTTGTGCTGTAATGACTACAAAACATCCTTCATTCAAGCTGGCCTAGTACACAATTTTCTGGACTCACCTTGTTAAAAGATAGAGGGGGCATATGGGGGTTAGCGAGGCGGTCCAAGCGCGACATAATGTAAACGGCAGCTTGCTTCAAATCAATTTCCACTCGTTCATCAGCAGGCAAATCGAGCATGTCCAGGAACAATGCCGTGCAAGACGGCTGAGGGTCCACTGTCTGCTGGTCTTGGAATATTGAGGCGACAAGTGGAACTTCGGAAAAACGGTGGAGAAACGACAATAAAGGAGCGCTGGCCGTTTGAAACGATGCCCTGAAGGAAAACATATTTTTTCCAATTTAAATAATTTAATGTATGAAGAAGTTACTTGTTATCAAGAAGATGCACGGTTTTCTCCCACAAACTTAGCATTAGAAGGACCATGTCCAAAATTCCGCTTAAAACGCCCCGTTGCAAAGCAAACTCCAGAAGTATGTTTAAGGAGGTGTGTTGATCCTCTAAAGGTATGGGACATTGTGTCCTGGAACCGCCCGATATTTCTCTAGAACAATCAAAACTCAATCAGCCACCAACAACAATTATGTCCGCTTAAAACCTACCCTTCCACTACTTGTCTTAAAAACGTTGAAGACTTTTCCATAACTTCCAGCCACACAGGGGAAACGCTATTTTTAGCATACAGGGTGCAAGGAGGCAAGATCTTCAAGGCTTCAAGGGATTCGATCAAAAGTTCCGTGCAAAGATCAGCATCTTCACCTATAATGGATTAAGTAGTGAAAACGCAAGCTTTCAAGTAACTTAAGCAGAGTTACCAAGTCGCCAAGCTCGTCTTAAAAATGCAAAAGCAAAATTCAAGGCAGCCCTAGAGCCCACTCTGGCTAGGACAACAACAGGGTCGAGCTGAGAAACCTGAAATCAAAGTCTTAGCGGCGAAAAGGATAAAGAATTCACCTCAGTCACCTTTCTGGATATTGAAGTGCTATCTTTTTCCGAGCTGGAACTTTCTTTAACATTACTTGCCACTCTGGCACTCTGAGTTAAAGTTTCCTTTTCCCCATAATAAGGCATGCGGTTGAGGGCAATAAAATATCTTTTCAGAATCAGGAGCTTATAGTGTAAATGGGTGGAAGATAAAGTAGAATCGGCGGCTTCAGAGCAAAGCATGGACTGCTCGTAATTCAAACTCTGGATGCACTGTCTTAGTTGCTCCGGAGCTGAACGATAAAAAACAATTCGAGTGATTTCCAGACCCGATTTTAATTGGAAAATAGGGCTTACTCGGTTGCGGGCCCCACGCCCACTGGTTCAATTGAGTGCTCACAAGTGGCAATTTATCCTTCTTTGCCGCTGATAAAGCAGTCTTTTCGGCGTCCAGATTCTGGCATGGGGAGCAATTGCAGCCAGTGAGTGGCCCACAAATTCCATCACAGCAGGTGCAAGTTAACACCTATAGAATTATATTTGCGGTATTTAAGCCCTGTTTTGTGGCTGCTCTCCCAAGACTGCTATCTTACCCTTTGTCCACAATAGAATTTTCCAAATTCACCCTCCTTTGCCATCACTCCAGCAGAGTTAAGCAGGCCAGGGGAAAAGTTTCCTGTGAGCTCTCCATCTGAGATCAAGGCATTCCAAGTATTCACCAGGTTTTCATTGCTATGGAAAATGCTCTCCACATTCATTTTTAACCATTGCAGGTCCAGCCGGGGCTGTGCCCTCAGTTGGATGTCTCCTCGTCCCATTATTTACCGGCAAACTTAAACTAAGCTCCGTTTCCTGCCTCTTGAGATCATTTTTTTAAACTAATATGGTTTCGGTTCGATACTGCTCAAGGTTTTGTCAATTTTCTAATAACAACAGCTGATTTTGACAATAAACTCAACAATCCAAAGGGCATTGGCCGAAATATTCCCCACTCCTGAAAAATGTACTAGCTTGATCTCTCTCTGTCCTATTTAGCAGCATTTTCTATCTCTTATCAATGTTGACAACTATGATCTGTGACAGATTTTTAAAAGTAACCTAGACTGCAACAGCACAGTATTTTCCTCTGAAAACATAATTAAAAAGTAGTTAAAAGCCTAATGGACTCGTTGTACGAAGCACCAAGACGACCTCCAGCTACTGTTAGCAAGGAAATGGTAAGTTTCTTCATTACAACCACTGATATGTGCGTTTATGTTTGTTGTTTAGCTGACAGGTACCCCAGTGGTGCCAGAAATTTCGGTTCTGTGCCCTTCCAACGGCCCCAAAAACGAGTTTACATCGTACAACCAGTGGCGTCAAGGGCATCTAAACCCCCACCTGAGAGCTAACAAGGAAAACTTGCCCTTTCCCATGTCGCAGAACAGCTCTATTCTGAAAAAACAGGTGCGATTTGATAGTCCTGTAATCTTATCGAAGCTGCCGGAAACTGCACAGTCTGCTATTCCTAAGAGCGAGACTTTTCCAAGTTTTGAGCAGATGTACATGGCTAATATTCCTAGTCGACAGTTAGACCTCAGTCTAATAGAGCCCACGCGACAACCAGAAGAAATGCCAGTAGAAGCGCCCAGGTCTCAACAAGAGCCCGAGAAAGTTCCCAAATCATACAAGGAGTTTTTAGAAGAGCAAAAGAAGGCCAATAATCGGGTGCTCAATGATTCAGTGACAGATATTTTTAACTACAAAAGAACTACTTCAGTTGACGCCCCACACAATTTCCAATCCAGACAGATTAATAGTGCGCCGCCCCCCAGCTGCAATAATAATCCCGATGAATCTGTAAGGCCATTCCAGAGTGTGAGCCATCTTTTATCTCACAGGACTGTGAGTCAATCGGTAGAAAATTCAAATGATAATAATCAATTGCAATATGCACATAGCAATGGATCAGGCGCCAATAAATCGGAGCCCAATGTAGAAAATCGGATCAATGTCCAGAAAAGCTGCTACGCAGCAACGAACAGGGCCTTGCCAAGATTAAATAATCAAACAAACTCTCTAGAACAGTTAGGGTTCAAATCGAGAACCTGTGGCTGTTGTTCGGGCCCGGAAAGAAGCACAGAGATCGAGACAATAAAACCAAAAACCCAAGATGATTTATCGGTTAAAGATCTCTTGCAGATAATTACGCAGCAGAGCCAGCAAATCATACAGCAAAATAACCAGATTATGCTGTTGCAACAGCAAGTGACTGAATTGGTTTCAATGCAAAGGAATCAGGTGGAAGACCAAAGAGCACACTGCTGCGAATTTAACAGTCGCCGTCCAGATTCTGTGGAAACTTTTCAACAGAGATGCATCAGCAGTACGCAACCTAATCAGAATCTAGCAGAGGCAAAGGTTTTCAACAGGATAAACGAGGAAAAGAATCATGTTTCCACCAATTTCTCTATTGGAATGACTACCAGCTATGAGGTTTCAGTTATACGACCTTCGTTAAAGGTGCCATTACAACCATTTCTATGTTCCTGTGCCATAGTAATCACTTTAAAATTGTAGAACTCGAACAACTTCCTGCCAATGAATGCCAAAGGCTGTGAGCGAAATTCGCCGCAAATTAAAGAAATTGCGGCTCGCGGCAATGTTAAAGACACTCTTGTAGATGCGTCAATGGTATTCAAAGAGCCCATCGAAGTGCGCGAAACATGCCCTAGTCCGGAGCCGAGCATCAAAATTAACATGAAAGATTTCGACGACTCTGATTCGTGAGTGTTCAACAAAAAATAGGAAATAACGCTGGCTAATTGGCTCGATTTTCAGAGACGATAATGACGAAGGCTGTTCGCAGAGCGACTCTTTCTACAAAAATCTCATGGTAACTCGTCGCAATAATCAATAGAACCGTTGTCCATGTGTGAGTGTTTCAGGCCCAAGTGAACAAAGTGCTTCAAAAGGCCCATATTGAAACGTCCAAGGAACTGGCGAACATGGGAAGTCCCAATTTAAACCAGAAGACACTTCATAAGGTGAAAGAGACCACCATGAGGCATTTAAGGAGAATAGGTGTCGAGTTGCAAAGTGAAAGTTCCGGAAATAACAGGTATGGAATAGCGCTTTATTTCAAATATTGCAACTGGCTACGCGACGCTATTAAGTGTAAAGGGTCTTTGTCATAGAAAAAATATTCGTTCTAGCGTATTCGGGAAAGGAGAAGGTATGAGTTACAATGAGGACGATGTCAGTTTTATGGTCAAACAGTTACTGATGAAGTACTTGCCTGCTGACCATTTGGCCAAACTGGCCGCCAAAGATCTTCAATATACCGAAAAAGATGTTCCTAATGTAGGTGTCATCAAAACGAGACCAGACTTTTCCTTTGCGACGCTTCAATACATGAAAAAGTACAATTTGATCTCAAGCTCTAACAACGGTAATAACAAGTTTGTTTGAACTGCGTAATAGTGTTAAAAGGTTTGTGCACTATTCCAGAGGGTCGACAAAAGCAGCATGCAGGACAATCTCCTAAAATCCTGGACATTTCCAACTTGAAGCAACAGCCGAAGCTTCTATAGGCTGAAGAGGAAAGAATGACAACGACAATTATCATTATCTACTTAAAATTTACTTATCGTTCAAATAAATATTTATCTATCTACAAAGCCCTGAGTTTCAGGCTGCTCGGAGAAAAACTTGGGAGCGCATTCAGCTAATTAATCACACACTAAACGATTCCCCACATCCACAAGTGCCTTTTATGTTCGGATTGTTAAACACAAATTCTGAACTCAATTTGTTTTCCACGTAGTCCATCTCGGTGCCCAACAGGGTCAATTGTGCCTTCTTGTCTATGAAAACCCTCACTCCGTCCTGCACGACTTCTTCATCGAGCTTTTCTGAAAAAAGGTCAGCTTGAGGTTGATGCTGGCCCCTTGGGACCTAGCAAGTACCTTTTTTATCAGCATAATCCAAGGTGTACGAGAGCCCGTTGCAGCCTCTTTGCTTGACTCCGATTTTTAATCCAACCTGCAAGTTTTAGTCAATTCTGAAGGGCTTTTTAAAACATCAATGCAATCAGATGGGCATGCAAACTAGCTCACTTACATAGTCGCTCTTGTCTTTTAACAGCTCCTTGACTCTGCCAACAGCTGCAGGAGTCTGCAATACAGAAGAGTAAAGAAAAACCAGTTTACAGATTATAAACTTTATATAATAGATTTGCTGCAGATCTTACCAGTGTCAGGGCCTGTCTTGTGGGCAGTAATTTGCGTTTGACTGCTCTCACTGTTGCAGTGGCAACAGTTCTGGTTGCCATTGGAAAAATACTGCGGATTTTAACTAATTGTTCTTTAAAACTCTACTATTTTGGCATCGATACTGCCCTGCGTCTCAGCATGTAAACTGGGGTAAAAAAAATGTCGTTAAGGTCAAGTTCTTCTTCTTTCTTGTCTTTGGCAGAAGAGCAAGTTAAGGTTAAGTTAGAACGTAAACAGTCACTGGTCTCAACGTGGTTGCAACTTGCAAGCAGCAATTGCCAACATTCAAAGACAGCCCTTACTAACGGTTGGCGATCCTGGAATGATTCATCACTGACAGAGCTGTCAACGAGGCGTAGATTCGTTTGTTTTTTTTTTGTGTTCTTAGTTTAATTTGTTCCTCTTGTAAGCTGCAACGGTGTATTGGCAAGGATCGCAATGCCCACACCCTTAGAAGCGAATAACAATGAGATCCGAGCGAAAATCGCGTACAGTGGCGAAATCCTCATCATTTACATCAGCTGTACCATTACACTAGAAGAGCTTTGCCACGAAATAAGGGAAATATGTCGCTTTTCCCATGAACAAATCTTCACCATGAAGTGGGTGGACGAGGAGGGCGATCCATGCACCATTTCCACACAGCTTGAACTAGACGAGGCCATTCGGCTGTATGAGATCAATAAGGATTCCGAGTTGACAATTCATGTTTTCCCCAATGCCCCGTCGCAGCCTGGAATGCCTTGCCAGGGTGAGGACAGGAGCATTTATCGAAGAGGGGCGCGACGATGGCGTAAACTGTACAGAGTGAATGGTCACATTTTCCAAGCGAAGAGATTCAATAGAAGGGCATTTTGTGCCTTGTGCAATGTCCGAATCTGGGGCCTGGGGCGTCAGGGCTTCAAGTGCATCCAGTGCAAATTGTTGGTGCACAAAAAATGTCACAAGGCAGTTAATGTCGCTTGCACCATTGATCTTAACAGAGACACGTTGCCACGGGAAGACACCTCCCAGCCAAACAATGGAGAGGCTCCAGTGAGTGCAAGCCAAACCTCAAAAGCCCATCAAGACTACGTAAGAGATCTCAATGAAACTGCGGATGTAACAGGCGAATCTGTGCCAGTTGAAGATCCTAACCGGCCGTTGGAAGAGCTGGAGCCTGGATCTCAAAGGCAATATTCCCTGAATGACTTCGAATTAATCCGCGTTATTGGTCGTGGCTCCTATGCCAAAGTGCTGATGGTGGAACTGAAGAAGACCAAGAGAATATATGCAATGAAGGTGATCAAGAAAGCCTTGGTGACTGATGATGAAGACATTGACTGGGTGCAAACGGAGAAACACGTCTTTGAAACAGCTTCCAATCATCCCTTCCTCGTCGGTTTGCACTCCTGCTTCCAAACGCCATCCAGGCTCTTTTTCGTAATCGAGTTTGTGAGAGGCGGCGATCTGATGTTCCACATGCAAAGGCAAAGAAAACTGCCCGAAGAACACGCAAGGTTCTACGCAGCCGAAATATCGCTCGCACTGAACTTTTTGCACTGCAAAGGCATCATCTACCGAGACTTAAAGCTCGACAATGTCCTGCTGGACCACGAAGGGCATATTAAATTGACTGACTATGGAATGTGCAAAGAGGGAATCCGGCCTGGGGACACAACATCCACGTTCTGCGGAACCCCTAACTATATTGCCCCCGAAATATTAAGAGGCGAGGACTATGGATTTTCAGTCGACTGGTGGGCGTTAGGCGTTCTGCTTTACGAAATGCTGGCGGGCAAATCCCCATTCGATATTGCTGGAGCGTCTGAGAATCCTGATCAGAACACTGAAGACTATTTGTTCCAGGTCATCTTGGAAAAAACCATTAGAATTCCTCGGTAACTAATCGGCTTCTTCGCTCTAGACTGCTTTTCTCATCTTAATCTCTTTCTAGGTCTTTGAGTGTTAAAGCAGCCAATGTCCTCAAAGGCTTTCTCAACAAAAATCCTGCCGACCGATTGGGTTGCTACAGCACAGAGTCGTTTGTGGACATTACAGGTAAATGGCACGAGCTACAAGAAACGCATTTACGCAGTTTCATTACTTTGTAGGTCATCAATTCTTCAAGAGTATCGACTGGGATTTGTTAGAACAGAAACAAGTACCTCCTCCTTACAAGCCCAGGCTGGACTCCGACCGCGATTTGGCAAACTTCCCGCCTGAATTCACCGATGAGCCGGTTCACCTCACTCCCGACGATCCGCGGGTTATTGAGAAAATCGACCAATCCGAATTTGAGGGCTTCGAATACGTAAATCCACTGCTGATGTCTTTGGAGGACTGCGTATGACACTTTGGAACGCATGGTTGAAGATATGATTTCCATTCCGACATTCCATTAAAAATACAACTTCATCCGGGGTGTTTTTGTATAAACTGGGTGATTAGCAGAAAATTGGACTGTGTTAAGCAATTAATATTTGGAAGGAGCAAAGTACTTACAGTTGTTTCTTGCGTATTATGTATGATTTTTATGACCGCTGGATTTTATGATATATGTATACATTTCGAGTCAAATATAAGCTGCTTCTGCTCCAGGCGACTAAGATGTGACTTGCTCGAAAATTAAACTTTCCATTTTTATCAGTATTTATTCCCTGTTTCTATTAGAAGGGACCGTATTATTTTTTTTTTCAAATTAAAGGACATCTACATATGTTTTTAAGGTGCATATCTAACAGTATTTAAGTACTTATTTTTATTAATATGTTGTTACGTGGAGGTTTTGTATTATATTCATAGCAACATCGTTTTAGGGCTTTAACTGCAATGTGCTGATTTTTTATTAAAATGTTTATATGTACTCTTGTATGGCAATTGAAATATATTCTTATAAACACAGGGGTTTATTGTTTAGCCTTTTTTTGAGCCGGTTCATCGGGATCTTCATCAGAGTCCAAGACAATGGGTTCATCCAAGTCCATACGTTCTATATTCTCCACCATCATTACGACCTTCCCGTGCTGTCGGCCAATTGCATTTAAAATCACATTCCTATAGACAACAAAACAGCTTTAACAGCGGCTGGGTAAATTGATTTTGTATGTAACGTACTTTGGGTTGTGTAGAATCGCATTTTTCGACTGCAGCTCATTCAATCCAAATAAGAATCCTAAACTGGTCACATCGTAGGGGCTGCGGATTAACATATGGTTTTCAGCGGCACTTGAAAAAATTATATTTTTCGATTTGCCGAACGTGTGGTAAAGATGTGATAGGTGAATTAGGTTTTTTCTTTTCGTTGAGTCTTGAATGGCCGAGCTGTAGGTCAACTCAAAATAATACCCTTTATCTACCAGTTGAGTGTAAATCCTAAAAATGGAGAAATGTTCTTCTCAAAGCAAAAGAAATGGTTGCAAACCTGCATACTTTCTGTTCAGCCTCAAAGTCAGCTTGTTTTGCGGATTGAAAGCGATGATATCAGCATCCAAATTGCTGCAGGTGAACATTAAAGCTGGCATGGTCGTCGGAATAATAGCAATGATATCGTACTTTTTAAAGTTGCTACACTTGAGGTATCGGTGCAAGGTGTCTTGGCTGGAGAACATCAGAGTGAGACGATTCAGAAAGGTAACATTCTTGACATTTAGCTCTAAAGCCAACTTTCTCAACTCCTGCAAATTTAAGGGCTCAGGAAGCACATCAGCCGAAACATCGCGCGTTTCGCCTTTCTTTTTCTTCTTTTTGGTCTCTGGATTGGCATCCACGTCAACAACTTGGTTTACGGCTATAGTGCGATACCCTACAGCAGTGTATAAAACATAGGTACTGGTGAATAATTTCCATTTTCACGTACAAAGCTGGTTCTTTTGAGACCAAGTATTTGGCTCGAACTTGAGGTTCATTTGCTATTACGCATTAGAACCAATTTAACACGAAATTAATATTTAATCTGTGTTTATTTGTCAACAAAAACCTGCAAACCACTCGTTAATTACTACAAGTGCAAGACTCATTTTTTACACAAGGAAGAATTTAGAGCAAGGCATGAAGAGCGGGCTGGACTCACATCGTACTGAGGGTACAACTTGGGGGTTGTCTTCATTGAAAATCGAGCCCTGGCTGATTTAAGAACGATAATACAAAGTGCTGCGTTCCAGACTGGCAAATTGTTTTTGAATGTTTTACTGGAGAAACTGATGGTTAATCAAGGTAATTAGATATCGCTTTGTGAGCACCTAAGCATGGTTTAACTAAATTAACTGCTAGCATGTTTACCTAAATTATACAGAGTTTGCAGAGTGGCCACACGCACGGCAGGTTCCAAGCAAGATTCGTACACATTTAAATCGTAAAATCCTGTATTGTTCCAGTCAGGCATTTTGCTCCCCTATTGTTTTGTGTAGATAATTAAAACTTGCTACAAAAGCTAAACATGATACATAACCTCCAATAAACTTTGCGATGTTTGCTATGTTGCATTAATTTTTCCTGTGCATTTTTCAGGTTATTACAACTAGACAACGTGGTACGCGAGCTCTGCAACTAGCTCAGACACATGGTATTGGTATTTCGCAAGTGCAAAAGAGATGTAAAACAAAGAGGCATGCCGCAGCTCGTTTCCCCAGTTGACGTACCGATTTTTCCATCATATGACATCAAAACAATTCAACATCTGAGCGAAAGGTCATTGATTTTATCAAGACAATTCCAAAGTTGGCTCCTTAAAGAAAACCTCTGGTTTTCCACGAAGATTTCCCGTTTCTATCCATTGGAAGAGGTGCGCTGCTGCATTGCTGAGCGGAAACAGCCCAGCTATGAGCTTTCTCTTGTAAGTATGAGTCACGGTAAATTAAGGTAAAAAAGCTGCAGTAACTATTTTTAGTGCAGCAATCATTTCTAAAATAAAATCTATACCAGATTGATTCGTATTGTATGAGTATCGGGCGTTTCTAATGAGTTTGCATAGTCCTGCTTTGGCGGTTTCAGTGCTTCGCAATTGTTCGTACAAACCATTGAACCATGAGCGATGAAGACGATGATCTGTCCAGGTTTAATAACATTTGTTTTTATCGGCTTTAACATTACATCAATGGCATACTGTGTGCTCAGGCCAACGGTTTACAAGAGTTTTCACAACAACACGAAAAGTGCACATACAGTATTGCATTTGCACGCTTTTAATTCTTGCTTGAAGTTTTAAGGCCCGTAATGGTTCCTTATGGTGGACAGCAAGTCTGAAGCCATTTTTGCGCTTATCACTCGAAAATCGTTCCAATGCATTCAACCAATAACCGGTTACAGCTCCTCTAAACTCACCACACTGTGGTTTAAATCATTGTCTGGTGTGAGTTCGTATCGGTATCTTTAGCAGCTGAGATTAACTGAGTTTAGTTGGGGTGTTATTTTTTTACAGTGGAAGTCGTTCATCCAAAACTTTTAAGCCAAAAAAGAATATACCTGAAGGAACCCATCAGTATGAATTGATGAAACATGCTGCAGCCACATTGGGCTCTGGCAATCTGCGACTTGCAGTTATGCTACCAGAAGGGGAGGATCTGAATGAATGGGTTGCGGTGAACAGTACGTGCAGAACATATACTATTTGCCGTAGAAAAACCAGGATTCTCTCATTTTCAGCTGTGGATTTCTTTAATCAAATCAACATGCTCTATGGAACTATAACAGAGTTTTGCACAGAAGACAGTTGCCCGATCATGTCTGCCGGTCCGAAGTACGAGTACCATTGGGCAGACGGCCACACCGTTAAGAAGCCCATCAAATGTTCGGCACCTAAATACATTGACTATTTAATGACTTGGGTGCAGGACCAGTTGGACGACGAGACTCTGTTTCCTTCGAAAATCGGTAAAAACCTGGTTTTTTGTAGTCCCAGTTAGTTTTACGATTTCTCTTTGGCAATAGCGTTTCGTTTAATGCTCTGGTAATTCCATTTTAATGACCTCAAAGTCTATTAATTCTGCTGTTTTTGGCATTGCATAACAAGCCGTCGTTCTCGTTCTATTTCCGATTATATAAATACTACGAGCTTGATTTTTACTAGATAGCAAACCGTTAGCAAGATGCCCTCTCGACAAAGCCCTAATAATTATTCCGACATATTTAACGGTTTGCGGAAAGCAAGGACCCGGACCGAAACGTAATAACTTTCCGTTCCGGTTTCGGTCCAAGGCAAAATTTAAAAATTCGGTTCCGTTACGGTTCCGGTTTAGAAAATAATTTTCAATTCGGTTCCGTTCCGATTCCGGTTTTTTGTCGGTTCCAAAATCTATCAATAACAACAAACGAGGACAAAGATAAACGCTACTCTAATTAGGAATCTCACGACCATTTTCCTTGCTTGTTGTATTATACAAGATAAAAGATGAGCAAACGATCCCCTGCTTCATACGGCTTTTACTTTGGCTGGTTGTATGGTAGGGGGTACTAGCAACCCCAGACAATATTAGATACAATAATTAATTTAATCGTTGTATTTTTGTTGCCGAGTTGCCGGTACGCTTAACAATACTTGAGCAAGCATGTATAACTCGGGATTAAGCTCATTCTTTTTCTTCCAGAAATCAAAAATCGTTTCATTTTTCGGTAAGCGTATGCGGCTTTGTTCCACTTGATAGGAATTTAAAATATTTTCAATTTTGTTAAGGGCTACAAATGAACCTTGTGAAGAAAATTCGTGCTGATTAATTCCTTTTAAAAAATTTTGCTCTGAATCTTTATGTCTCAAAAAGGCTTCCAGTTCATCGCTTGATGAAGAACTAGATTCCGTTTCCATATCGTTTTGGTCGGGGTCAGATTTGGAATTAGAAGAATTGCACTCTTAAGAGCATCAGTCTAGTCCATAACGACTTTAAATGTGCTTTTGCGCTTTCTACTTAATTGTCGGCTAAAACTACCTTATACCAAAAAATTGTTATTTTGTGATTTATACAAGATCTTGTCATTTGGGACAACTAGTTTCTCTAGATTCCAGGAACTAACTAAAAGAAGTGCCGACCCTTTGTCGGCACATTAAAAGTGACACCGCGGCTCACCAGAACACAGAAATAATTTTATATTCATTTGCAGCCGAGTAAATTATTATTTTCATTGGCTTCTAAAATGTAGAGTAATTTCTTTCAAGCGTTACAAGCAGATCCGAAAAAACCGAAATAAAATATTGCGGTTCCGGTTCAGCACCTAACAGTGTGTTAATTTAAAATATGGGTTCAGTTTCGGTTCCGGGCCAAAAATAAAAAATGATTCCGTTCCGGTTTTGGGTACGTATTATTTCCGGTCCGGGTCCCCGGAGGAAAGTGACTGAAAACTTTCAAGTATTTATTGAAATTCTGATAAAACTCAAGTGGTGAAAAGGTCATAATAATTATCATCTTCGGACACCTGAAATAGGACAAACCGCTTCCTGGATATTCAATTTTGTTTATACCGAAAATAGTTCAGGAAATGCTTTATCTGTGGTTTTATTTCAGGCGTTCCATTTCCGAAAAACTTCCAATCCATAGCCAAGACAATCCTGAAACGTTTGTTCAGGGTGTACGCCCACATTTACCATCAGCACTTCAGCGAAGTGGTACAACTGGGAGAGGAGGCGCATCTCAACACCTCATTCAAGCACTTTATTTTCTTCGTTCAGGAGTTCAGCTTGATCGAGAGGCGAGAACTGGCGCCCCTGCAAGAACTCATCGACAAATTGACCGCCAAAGAGCAGCGATAAAGCAAAACCGATTCGCGAATTAATTATGCTTTGGATTTGCACTATAGGGATATGGATCATGGTTGGCTGTTTGGATATGTTTGAGCATGTTCCATGCCCCTGTCGGTTGTGTTATATGGGTCTGCAGCCTTGGATTTATGACAATGTGTAGTTGTATCCTCACATAAAGCGATTGTAGAACATCTAGGGCACAGTATCATACAGGGTGTAACATGTTTGGTCTCGTAGTTAAGTATTAACGTTCATTTTGTTTCCATTGTTAAGCATTTCGAATTTGTTCCAACTCCGCCTTGGTTTCTATGTAGGAGCATTGTCTTGGATGAGGACTTGGCTAGTTAGGTAATGCGCACTAGAATACCCAATTGAAAGAATAGTATATTAGAGATGTGTATTTTTCATACATTTCATAAAAAATCAAATATTTTCACACATTCACATTCTTCGGTAAGTACTGTACTACTTCGGTTTGCTGATCACTAGTTTAAGCCTATACATACACATAGTGATATAATTTTTGTACGATTCTGTTTAAGTGACCGCTGTGTTTAGCACGCGATTTTTAGTTGACTATTATACGTAGAAAGCGATACGTTTTTGTCAAAGGCTATGATTATTTTACTGTTATTATTTGTAAATATTTTATTAAAACCTTATTACAACTGGGGTTCGACTTTTTGTGAGACAATTCCTAAATCGTGTATCAGGGAACTTTGTCTTTAATCCCAGGATTGACTGGTGTATTCTAAATTTAGGCACCAATCCAATTAGGGAGTAAATGTGATTGCGTATTTTTTCAAGGCACAAATCTCCTTTCTAGGCGCAGGGGAAAGATAAAGAGGACTAATATATAGAGTTGACGTCTTGGCGGAATACAAATTAGATAAAGATGAAAGGGGACGATTATCCCGGATAGAGGAAGTTCTGGTTAATTTCATTATGTTTTTATAAAGGGAATTTTAATCTAGATATTAATCTCTATTCAGGGCCGCGTCAAAAGGATTCAGATTGTGCAAAAATTAAGGCGGCCGACTAGTAGCCCCAATTTTGCCCTGAAGCGATAAAATCCCTGTTAGAACAAAGTGAAACACCCTGTAGCTTTTCCAAGTAGAATATTGCGGCAATGTTAGCGCAGCGTCCGCCGGCTCTAATTTCCAGAAAACCGAAAGCAATCCCATACACACCACTTTAAGGTTGATAATCTGCACATAATTCAGGCCAGGGGATTGAGTCCCGACACGAAATCCACCGATAAACCGAAAAACTGGCACCGGATCAAGCTCTGTATTTGGATGGCGCGTACTTAGGACTGATATTTAGCCAGCAATACAACTTTCCATATCCTCAATTTAACTTTCAGGGGAAAAGTTTCGCCTAGTAACTCAAAACGTAAACAGTTTTAAGTCCTTATTGGAGTAAAACAATCGGGAGGGATTTCAGTTTCGTGTGGAGACTACGTGAGCGGTTTTGTTACGTAATTTGGAAAATATTACGCTTCAAAGCCTCTGCCGTGTCGTGCGGACGATTATGGAAATGTCTCAGTTTTTTTCCACTATACCTATAGATATCGGCTACCATAAAATTCGTTTTTTTTTTCGATATATCAAAAAAGAAGCGCTTAGAACGAACGACTATGCAAAACCCCCAAACAAATCATGCACTTTTTCATCTCTCTTAACTTACGTTATAAGAGCTGCTTACCAGGAGTATTCCACAATGGTAGAATATTTAACAGACGTGAGAGCGTGAAGTTCTCTTGAGGCAAAACTCTTTGGGTTGAGGTGCGTTACCACAAAAACGGTATTTTTTCAGAAAACTTTGTTAAAAGGTTCTTATAAACAGAACAGATAAAAATGAAATGTTTCTCAACATTGTGGCTTTCACATATTTTTAAATTAAATTCCAAATATGCTATTAAACAAATCGGAAACAATTCGTGAGTTTGTTTGATATTGTTTAATAAGGCACACCCTTCGCCGCAAAACTTGTAATCCTGAAAATAATTTTACAAAATCCAAATCCGAATTGTTTAATTAAAACAGACGCCATGCCAACTTAATCCCGCAGCATGTCGCAAACATATCGCAGATATTGGCTTATAAACTTCATATTTTCGGAACCAATAAATATTGATTATTCTCGCAGTAAAAAATTAGACGGGCAGAAAAGACTCTCTTTCACATCAGCACACTATCAATTTCGCGACTATCCATTCGGAAGGAATGGACAGGGATGGCCATAAAAAATAAAGTATGAGGTTCTTAGTGTCAAGGGATTATGGAGACGAATTGGTGTATATTGGAAATAAAGATATATTGATGATGGCAACTTCTTGTCCCCAGAAGCTGCGATGCAAACCGAGCGATTAATGCTTTTTTGTTTGCACCCGTCGCTAGTATCTATGCCACACATGGAAAAACGTCTCAATACAAGGGAATCGACATTTGTTTTACAAAAATACAAATTTTTTGAATTTTCACCATTTCCATCCAGGGATTAATACCTCGATTTTATTACTTATGAAATAACTGTGTCGACACTTGATTTATTCACCAGACGCTGGTGTTGGTAGCTATAACATCTTCCGAGGAACTATTAAAACTTACTACTTATTGAAACTGGTGAGGTTTTCGGGTTTTTAGGCCGTCGAAAATATAATTTCTTCCTAACGTTTCACAAGCACGAGTGGCTTGCATCTTCAGAGGTGGTTTGCTTGAGAGCCTACACTGTACTGATGCGGTTCCTCGGGCGCAGTACGTATTTATTAGGCATGGGTAACACTGAGTTGAGTTGCTCTTTTGAGTTGTTGCCGCTCTGTGAGTTGATGAGTTATAACTTATCCCGTCTGATTGCGCCGCACCTTTTACTACGCTATTACGCTTGTGGCGGACTTTATCCACAAACTCATATATTACCAGAGATTAGTTGAGAGATCGCCGATGAGCATAGGCGAAAGCGTTTCAGCGATATTAGCCGTAAGCTACCGCCACCATGCAGTTTTATCCCCCAACCATATGCACATTTTAAAAATAGCGTACTCCCCGTAAGTAGGGGGGGTCGTGAACATAAGCAGCGAGGGCCAGCAGATTTGCGCTTGTTTTCAAAGGTCAATCAACCCCAATAGTTTTGATGCCATGAAAATAAAATTAGCGTTTCAATGATTGAGCAAACGAAGCAAAACTTGGGTGACATGAATTTTAAACGGACGATATTTATGTATCTTCAAGACTCTCCTCACTGCCTGATGAGATATGTTAATTTCTGCTGCTATAGCTCTTGTTGAAGTAGAAGGATTATCTTGAATCTAATGGAGAATTTAATTTATTACCGTTTTTTACTTTTGATGAGAGCTCTCATTTGTTCTAATAACGCGTTTTCTAGGCTTAGAAAATGCACCAAACTTGGCTAAATGTCTATGGAGGAACAGAAAATCATTTTGAGCTGGTTGTTGTCTTTCTGAATATCGCTGTAGATATGTGTCCGAAGTAATTTGCGTAATTCGATGTGAAGAGTAAAAAATTTCATAAACATATCTCGTTTATCTAGTATCTTATGTGGTTACCGAGATCCCCATGGTTGAGCTCCAAAAACGGACACCCGGTATATACATGGTGGCCATTTTCTGAACCTTTGTATGGGTAACTTCTACATTTTTAAAGATAGAGAATCCGTTAAATGGGAAAAATTGGGCAGAATTCGATTGCCTATTCATTACGGTTTTCAAAATGTAGGTACACGACTTGGTTCCTGAAATATCCTGAAAAGATAAGAAATCAAAACTTTTTTAATTACCACATTTTACGCACACTGTTTAACTTAGAAAAAAAGTTAAAATTGCCCTTGATAGAACTTTTTCCGTTGAATCCAATAAACTAGCACTCGTTGTCATAATCAGCTTGATTTACGAGATAAAAAATAAACTTAGGTTTTTTAAATGGTAATCATAGTTTGCTGTGGGCCTTTTAAAATCCTTATTTTGTTCTGAATTTAACGATATAACTGTTGGTATGTTTATCTCTTCTTTTAACCGTAAAAATTCAAAAGAAAAACATTAACAACCATCTAGCAGTATTGTCACAAAATGGTTACTGTATCTGTCATTAAAAGTGTCAAATAAATTTGACACTAATAATAATTAATATTAATAATAATAATAATTAATTAGTTAAAAGTATTATTGTTGCTATGTAAATACGGTGCATTTTGTTAGCAAAGAAGGCGGGAAAATTCTGTTACTATACCTGTAATAGAAATAGTAATATTTGGACCGATACATGGAGAGGAGACAGCCAGACAAACAACTTTTTTCACGACTGGAAGCCAACTTGAAAAAATACGGATCACTTAAAAAGCCAAAAACGGGAAGATTAAATTTAAAGAACAAGATGAAGAAAAAGTTTTAGCTTAGACCCATTTTAATGCAAATTCGTCAATCAGAGATACTGCCAGTGAATGTAATGTTTCTAAGGAAAAAGCCCGGCTAATGAAAATCCTCATCTACTTAAAAATGGACGAGATCAACGTGTTTCTTCTGTGAATGTCTGGTGTGGCATTTTTAGTGATAAAGTTATTGGTCCATTCTTTTATAATCTTAATTTAAATGGCGAAAGATATTTACACTTTTTACAAAATGAACTTGAAGAGATGCTGGATAGTTTGCCGTTAGCAGCCTCCACAAAACTTACGAGTTGTATGTGAATATTTACAACAACATTTTCCTGGTTGGATTGCCAATGCAGGACCCATTCGGTGGCCAGCACTTTCACCGGACTTCTCACCTCTGGACTATTTTATGTGGGGTACCCTTAAAAACAAGATTTATAAAACAAAACCCAATGATATTGAAGAACTAGTAAATAGAATACGTTCAGCAATAAGAAGTATCCGTCCACAAACCATAAGAAAGGTGTTATTGGAAATGATTAGAAGATGCCAAAAGTGCCTGGCCTTAAACGGAAGTCAATTTGAACATTTAATTTAAACGATACGTTCTTTCATTTTTGTTTTGTGCTTTGTGTGATAATATAGTTATTGTTTCCAGAGCCTTCTACACATTTTTTAAGTTCTTTTGAAGTTTTTCGGCAATAAAAGGAAATAAACATACAAACAGTTATATCGTTAAACACAGAAAAAAATAAGGATTTTAAAAGGCTCACAGACAACTATGATTACCATTTAAAAAAACACAAGTTTATTTTTTATCTCGTAAATCAAGTTGATTATGAAAACGAATGCTAGTTTATTGGATTCAACGCAAAAAGTTCTACCAAGGGCAATTTTAACTTTTTTTCTAAGTTAAGCAGTTTACGTAAAATGTGATTTTTTCTAAGTTAAGCAGTTTACGTAAAAGTTTTGATTTCTTGTCTTTTCAGGATATTTCAGGAACCAAGTCGGGTATCTAAATTTTGAAAACCGTAATGAATAGGCAATCGAATTCTGCCCAATTTTGCCGATTTAACGGATTCTCTATCTTTAAAAATGTCGAAGTTACCCATACAAAGATTCAGAAAATCGCCACTCTGTATATGTAAAGAAATATAAAGTAATATAAATGTGAAAAATTAAATAAATTGGCTTCGACATTAGCGTAATCAAAACTACACTTGATTTTTGCAATACGTCAAAGCCAAAAACGATGTAATTGCAATTTTTATATATAATTTCAATAATTACAATAATGAAGGAGTAAAACGGACTTTTTTGAAATTCACAAAATGAACATCATGTAATCGTGCTAACGGGATTTCTAAAATCAGTTAAATTACAAGTTTTTACATGTATATCAATCATGATTAAAATAATAATAATTCAAAATTAAAATAGTTCTAAACATTACAAATTGTCGTTGCGTATATTTTCCTGACTGTACTTTAATTCATTTCAAAATATTCCTGGGTTTCAGTCAATTTTAATGTTTATTATTTAATACGTTTCGTTGTCTTTCTCCACCATCATCAGTTTGTCTAAAATATATATTTACAGTTATTAACAATTTAAATAAAAAACTTTCACCAAAATTCACATATTAAAATACAAATCACACACATATTAAAAAGTACATTAAGAACATTGATTTTCAGGTGATGAGTCAGCACCTGAAACCGAAACGTATTTCTAACATTTTAAATAACAAACATTAAAATTGACTGAACCCCAGGAATATTTTGAAGTGAATTACAAATTGTTTGAATTACAATCATTAAAATTAAATAAGTTGAAACAAAAATCAACTTTTAAAACTATTTTTAATTAATGCAATTTATAAAGTGAGTGTAATAACAATCTGTAAACAATCTGCTTATGAATGAAAATTAAGTCTAAACGCTTGTCCTCTGGGCGGCGGCATTTATAGGGGCCTGTTATCTAAATGGCTATTTCATCGAGTATCAAGATGCAAGTCCTTAATTTTAATAAGATACCAAGGAAATTTGAATTCTGACAAAATCTACGCGCGCTGGCCCAAACGCGCGCATTAGCCATCACAGCCACAGTGTAATGTAAAATGCGATCCCCGCTACTTACCTCTCCTCCGCCGCAAAAAAAGTGCATATGGTTCGACCGTCGACCGTTATTTTCGTCACTCGAGTTCGGTACGTTTTTTTAACATTGCATCGGCGATCTCTCAACTAATCTCTGAATATTACCCATGCCTAATATACAGGGTGATTAACGGTCGATGGCGTATTAGACGTTTAAGGAGAACGCGATGCCCGATCTATCTGCAAATTTGCATAACGAAGTCATCGGATATGCTCTAACGGCCTAAAATATTTTCAGCAATGCGCGAAAAGTACTTACAACTTTACTATTTTAAATGAGACCCTGCATATTATTCCACGGTTAGGTTGGCTATATAGATCTGATTATTTTTGCATAACGATTCCTATAGCTATCTAAAGCGGTTTCCGAAATATTAAATAAAATGAATTATTTTTAGTCAAAACGTAGCCCCAAGGAATCTTGTATTACAACGCAATTTCGATCCATAGAACATAATCGAATTTTTGCAAAAATGTCCATTTATTTCGGAAATTTGCCGCTTTAGGTATAGAAACATGATATATCGTTTCACAGGGAATTTAACGGTCTTCCCGTATTTGAACTAATATACAGGGTGTTCTATTTGAAAAAGTTTAATTGGAGCAGTTTTTATCTCTAGCGGAAAGGTCAGTATTTTCAAGACATCCTGTATAATTTGGAACAAATTGCTGTACGTCCGGCTCAAGCATAGGGTTTTCCCCACCCAGTACCAAAATTTTAAATTTCCAGGAATCGAAATCGCGTTGTAATACAAGATTCCTTGGGGCTTCGTTTTGATTAAAAATAATGAATTTTATTTAATATTTCGGAAACCGCTTTAGATAGATATAGGAATCGTTTTGAAAAAATAATCAGATCTATATAGCCAATATAACCGTGCAATAATATACAGGGTGTCTCATTGGAAATATTAAAGTTGTATGTACTTTTCGATATAAGCGGCAACCTCGCATTGCTTAAAATATTTTAGGCCGATATAGCATATCCGATGACTTCGTTGTACAAATTTGCAGAGAGATCGGGCATCGCGTTCTCCTTAAACGTCTAATACGCCATCGACCGTGAATCACCCTGTATATGTACTGCGCCCGAGGAACCGCATCAGTACTATGTAAGCTCTCAAGCAAACCACCTATGAAGATGCAAGCCACTCGTGCTAGCGAAACGTCGAGAAGAAATTCTATTTTACGATGGCCTAAAAACCCGAAAAACTCTCCAGTTTCAAAGAATGGCCTCGAAAGCCTAACTCTTTTTATTACAACTTATTATTACGACTTTTCAAGAATAATGCATGCAACTAATCGGCATGCAACATCAATATGTAAAATTAAACACACACTTTAACACGCTGCTTTCAACCCATAGCTTCACATCATTTTCTGATTGCAAGTCAACTGAGAGAGGCGCTTTTGACTGGAAACGTTCATTTTAAGACTCGCGTTTAGATAGCAGAGAAAAATCAGGATCTAGTGCGATTTTAATAAAAATTTCTTAATTCTCAGACACAACCGTCTATTATATCTTGCAAAATCTTGAAGTTTATACTTGTCTCACATCAGTAATTACGATTTTTTTTAAAGAGATCGCGCTTTTGAATGGATAGGTACATTTTTTTACCCGCGTTGAAAGAGCAGAGAAAAGTCAGGATCTACCGCGATTTTAATGAAAATTTCTCAATTCTCAGATTCGGCTCTTTTATATGTCTGGCAAAACTCTCAAGTTCGTACTAGTGCGAAGTTAGTAGTTACAAATTTTTAAAGAAAAGCGCGCTTTTTACCAGGTACGTTCATTTTTACGCCCGCATTGAAACAGCAGCCAAAAATCAGGACCAAGTGCTACTTCAACCAAAATTTCTCAATTCTCAGATTCAATTTTCTTATACAGTGGTATGTCGAGGTACCACTGTACATCCTTCAAAACTTTCAGATTCGTACTTACCCCAGTTAGTTACCAAATTTTTAAGGAGAGCGCGTTTTTGGTAGTAAGCGTTGATTTTAAGACCCTCGTTTAAACAGCAATGCAATCTCGTGCCATTTAATAAAAAAAATCTCAATTTTCAAATTCAACTCTCTGCTATATCTTGCAAAAATGTCCAGTTCGTACTTGTCCCACATTAGTAGTTCCGATTTTTCTAAAGGAAGCGCGTTTTTGGCTGTCATTTGTAATTTAAGACTCGCACTGAAACAGCAAAACAAAATTAGGATCTAGCGCGATGCCTATGAATAATTTTCAATTCTCATACTCCGGTATCTGCTATATCTTGGGAAATATTCAAGTTTATATTTGCCTCTGACTAGTGGCTACGAATTTTTGAATAAAATGTTGCATTTTTGACCCGCGTTGAAACAACAGGGAAAAATCACGAATTATTGCGATTTTAATGACAATTTCTCAATTCTCAGATTCTACTATATTTCGCGAAACTTTCCAGTTCGTACTTATTTACCCCGCATTAGTAGTTCCGAATTTTTTAAGGAGATCGCGATTTCGGCTGTAAACATTTACTTTAAGGCTCGCCTTTAAAGAGCAGCAAAAATTAGAATCTAGTGCGATTTTAATAAAAAATTCTTAATTCTCAGATTCAGTTTTCTTATACACTGGTACCTCGATATACGAGTGCCTTAATATACGAGTGTTTTGGGATTCGAGCCGCCGAGCGAGAGATACATTTTGATTTGAGATGAGAGCAAGACTTGATATACGAGGAATCGTACACTACACCGGGCACACGACTGTTTCTCTAACCTCAGATTAGCCCTCAGTCAGTGTGCTTGTTT
This sequence comes from Dendroctonus valens, assembly GCA_024550625.1. Classification (NCBI taxonomy): domain Eukaryota; kingdom Metazoa; phylum Arthropoda; class Insecta; order Coleoptera; family Curculionidae; genus Dendroctonus; species Dendroctonus valens. The sequence goes on from JAJTJO010000243.1 coordinate 593,856, forward strand.
CCCTCGTTTCGAAACAGTTTTGATAAGTTGGGTTCGCCTTTTTTGCTTTTGGGACATTTGCAAAACATGATCACATTTATTTTTATAATCATGGGTCCGAAGAAGAAGATGATGTTTATTGAATTAAAGCGTAAAATCATAGAAAAACATGAGCAAGGTGGACGGCGTAGCACATCAATGGTACTGTGCTTAAACAGAAGGAGTTGATAAAGGATATAACGCCAGCTAAGGGCGTTACAATAATTTCTAAGCTCAAGGAGGAACCTTAACACAAAGCATTATATGTGAGAGGAGACTAGCGATTTACGGTGATTTGCTGAAGCAGATCCCACACACTTTCACAAACGACAAATCGGAAGACTCGTTTAAATCTAGTCGGGGCTGGTTTGACAACTTTAGGAAAAAGACCGGCATTCACTCCGCGGTCAAGCATGGTGAAGCAGCAAGTTCGGATGTGAAGGCAGCTGAGGTTTACATCAAAACGTTTTCCGAACTGGTAGAAGCGAAAGGATACATCCCCCAGCAAGTCTTCAACTGTGACGAGACAGGGCTTTTCTGGAAAAGGATGCTGAATAGGACTTAGATAACGGCAGAGGAGAAGATGATGCCAGGTCACAAACCCATGAAGGATAGATTAACTCTAGCACTTTGCGCCAATGCGAGTGGCGACTGCAAAATCAAGCCTCTGCTAGTATACCATTCGGAAAATCCCAGAGCCTTTAAGTCGCATAAGATTTTAAAAGAAAAACTGCAAGTTATGTGGAGGCTAAATCCGAAGGCGTGGGTCACCAGGAAATTCTGTGTGGAGTGGATAAACCTGGTGTTTGGCCCTTCTGTTAAAAAATATCTACAGGAAAACAACCCACCCATGCCAGCCCTTCCCGTCCTCGACAATGCCCCTGCTCACCACCAAATCTCGAAGTTGATTTACTCGAAGAGTTCAAGTTTATAACGGTTCTCTACCTACCACTCAACACCACTCCTATACTGCAGCCCATGGATCAGCAGATGATTTCTAATTTTAAGAAGTATTTTCGGCGCTGCTGTGAAGTGACGGAGAACTTACCCTTCGAGAGTTCTGGAAGGACCACTTTAGCATCGTGATATGCCTAAGAATTATTAATCAGGCCTGGCTGGGTGTTACAACGAGGACCTTAACCTCAGCATGGAATTTGGGAACCCGAAGTGTCAGTGGTAGAGGAGATTGTTTTTCTTCTGGGAAAATTCATGGGTCTGGAGGTGGATGAGAGAGATGTGAACGAACTCGTCGAGAAGCAGTCTCAGGAGCTGACAACCGAGGAGTTACACGGTCTACATTCGCAGCAGCATACGGTGGTTGGTTATCTCTACAAGAGATATAAAGGAGATCTTGGGAATGTGGGAGAAAGTTGTAGAGTTTGTGGATAAAAATCACCCCGAAAAAGCTGCAGCTGGTCTTGCATCGGAGTTGTTCAACGAAACTTGCCAAACTCATTTCCGCAATATCCGGAAAGGGAGGAAGAAACAAACCTCCTTGGACAGTTTTTTTAAACTTCACTTTATCTTTTATTATGTATTTGTTATTTATAAATAAATGTTTCTTGTTCTAAATACATTTTTCTTATTCAGAAACACCTGAGGTGGTTTTTTTGGGAGCTCGAACGGATTAATGGCATTTCAATTAATTTTAATGGGGAAAATAGCTTTGATATACTAGCAATTTGACATACGAGGAAGGTTACGGAACGAATTAAACTCGTATGTCGAGGTACCACTGTATATCCAGATTCGTACTTACCCCAGTTAGTTACGAATTTTTTAAGGAGAGCGCGCTTTTGGCTGTAAACGTTGATTTTAAGACCCTCGTTTAAGCAGCAAGAAAAAATCCGGGTCTCGTCCCATTTTATAAAAAAATTCTCAATTCTCAGATTCAACACTCTGCTATATCTTGCAAAAATGTCCAGTTCGTACTTGTCCCACATTAGTAGTTCCGAATTTTTTTAAGGAGATCACGTTTTCGGCTGTAAACATTTACTTTAAGGCTCGCCTTTAAAGAGCAGCAAAAATTAGGATCTAGTGCGATTTTAAAGAAAAATTCTAGATTCGTGAGTTTCGAAACGTTGTCTCCATCATCACATTTCTCGTATTTTTAGAAAGTGTATCTTCGTTTTTCTTTGAACAGTGTTTACTTTGAGTGGCGTGGGTAAAACATAAAAACTCCACAATCTTTCAATTTAGAACCTCGAGATTAGCAGTTGATATTCATTGTATTATTGCAAGCGAAATGGCTTGAAAGGCGATGTTTGCAGCATATGAAAAGTGAGGCTCATATCAGAGGTCCGATTAAACTGAGTCATTCCTTATCAAAGCGATAGCACTATTTACATTGCTTAATTTCTACCAAAAAATGCAATAACTTAAGCGTTGAGCCTGTTGAGAGTGTTCGACATTTGGAAAGCAATCGACAAAGAACATTTTCAGGGCAAGAGCCTAATGGCAACCATAGATAAGAACAAGTTTCCGCAGAAGCAACGAAATTTCAGCATCCACCTGAAAAGTGGATTACCCAAAGCATCGATATCAAACAGGAAATCCCCGTACAATGAAGTTGAGTTCATATCGGAAAAAACGCCAGATGACTCACACCGGCACAGCCGGGTCATTTAAACAATTGTGGCTGATACTTGTCTCCGCTAATATTATCAGTTTCAGCTTTTAAAACTGCGTGAGAGACGTTTTCATTTAGTGCAGATTTGTCGATTGTTTATAGCGATTTTATTGCAACTAATTTCTAAATAGTGTTCAAATACGGCTTTAAATATAGTGCAATGGCTACAAGCGATGAACATCAGCAGCATGATGCAAATGCTGAAGACAGTAGTTTAATTTCTCATTCTATACATGAGGATGATACAATAATTGACGAGGCTTCAGAGGTGGCCAATAGAGTCGTACCGACCTACGACGAGGATGAACGGATTCAGATTCCAGATGATGAAGGGGTAATTTTTGATTATTTTTTTAGTGAATAAGGAACATGCCAGTAGCAGCAAGCATGAAATCTTACCGGATTCTACAACAATGCATGGTTGTGATAAAACGTTTGTTTTCAAGTTCAATTCAATAAAAACGTAGGTACCTACTCATCCAACACTAAAGATTAATTTATCGAGTTTCAATTATCCGATAATCTTCTAATCTGATTTGTCAAAAGTCTAAGAATAATGGTTTATAATAAAATTGGAACAATCTAAGTGCACACTACTATTTTTTTATTATTTCTGCGATTTTAATTTTCTTCTGGGAAAAGGTGCGTGGTACAAAGACACGCGATTTCTTTTCCCAAATGAACCAAATGCACCAAAGCACGTTTTATTTAAAAAAAATCATTTGTATTTCCAATTATTTAAAGACGTGTCTGCGCTCACACCACTAATTCAGCTATAACCAAAATGTTTATCACAAAACACGTATTATTATTAAACTGTATGCAATTTTGCAATAACAATAACTGGAAGCCGATATATGCGATATTAGAACAATAAATCAAACTTCAAGTAAAAGCAATTTGGCTTTAAAAACCCATTTCTGACCAACTTTCCGGTAATTAGACGAGTTTCAGCTGGCGAAAGCTGTGGGCCTTTTGCGGTCCAGGATTCCTAATGTCCATCGCCTTTCTGGACCCGGGTAACATCGAAAGCGATCTGCAATGTGGCACCATTGTGGGTTACAAGCTGCTTTGGGTGCTCCTCATTGCCACCATCCTGGGGCTTTTAATGCAAAGACTGTCTGCCCGATTAGGTAGAGCGCGGGTTTTATAGTTTTGCGGAACATCGGAAAAAACCTGGAATTTTCAGGAGTGGTATCGGGCCTCCATATGGCCGAACTGTGCTACCGCCACTACCAAAAGCTTCCTCGAATCCTTCTGTGGCTGATGATGGAAATTGCGATCATCGGCAGCGATATGCAGGAAGTCATTGGAACTGCCATTGCGATTTTCCTGCTCTCTAATACTAAGTAAATGTGGCTAGTTCAGGGTGAAGGGCCATCTAGTTTGGCTTTTTTAGGGTTCCTCTTTGGGGTGGCGTGCTGATAACAATCCTCGACACGTTCACTTTCCTCTTCATCGACAACTACGGCCTCCGAAAACTGGAGTCGTTTTTCATTCTACTAATAAGCATTATGACTGTGACTTTCGGCTTCGAGTATGGAACATCCCAGCCGGACACTGGGGCTGTTTTGAAGGGGCTTTTTTACCCCTGGTGCTCCAACTGCGACCAGCGAGCCCTTTTGCAAGCAGTGGGAATTATCGGTGAGTCTTTCGGCTGTTCTTCGAGCCGGAATGCTAACTGCACACTCTTTAGGGGCCATTATCATGCCTCACAACTTCTACCTTCACTCCGCGCTGGTTAAATCCCGAGACGTGGATAGGAGCAAGAGCGAAAAAGTCCGAGAAGCGAACTTATACTATTTCATTGAATGTTCAGTGGCAATTTTCGTCAGTTTAATTATCAACATTTTCGTGTTGGCCGTATTCGCTCACGGGCTCTTCTTGAAGACCAACAAGGAAGTGGTAAGTTTCACTCAATAGTTTCTTTACAACAACACATCAATGCGTTCCAGCATGATTCCTGTGCCAACTACACATCCATCAATGCTTCAGTGTTTCCAAGCACGGGAGAAGCAGCCAATCAGTTGGTTGACGCTGACCTGTACAATGGAGGAATTTTTTTGGGCTGTACATACGGCTTGGCTGCGATGTACATTTGGGCTGTAGGCCTACTGGCGGCTGGACAAAGCTCTACAATGACAGGTAAAAATTTTTCAAGTTTAACATGAAGCTGTCTTTTGTCGTATCTCAAAAAGGATTTGAGCTACAGAGCTGGGGCCAAGGAGAACTTACGGGCCACCGCGCTCGGTTCGGTCATCTTCGGTAGACGTCCTAACTTGACTCGGCGACTGTCTGATAGATACACGTGGGCTTGGGGTTTTTGTATTAACCACATAATTATAACTAAGAATATCTAAAAGCGTTTTTAATAGAACATAATTTAAAAAAAAAAAATTACTTAAATGATGTATGATGAAATTTCTACCGACAAAAAAAAATTATGGACACAGAGAAGGGGCGTGTAGAGGACCTCAAAACAAGTCGAGTTGTCATTTAAGTTTTCTCTCAGGCCCATGGTTAACGAGATACTGGGTGTTAAAGTTTTTAAAAAATATTGGTGTTTTCTCTTTAATTCGTACAGTTTATGAGATATTTTGCTCCAATTTCGAACGTAGGCTACTGTTTAGACCCTTTACCCTTTACCCGTAGGTAAGCCACGTGGTTGCGAAAATCTGCAGGGTGTTTTTTTTCTAGAGCCATACCTCCTTTTTACCCCCGGAACTTTTTTGCGGTGCGCCACTGACTTCGACCGAACAAATTTTTGAATTTGTTGTTCAATTTAAGAATTTTTTTATCTCTTGCAGTTTTCTCGAATCTGCCTTTGTTTTCGAGATATTTGTTTTATCACAGTAGGCTGTGCTACTTCTTGCTGGAGATTTGGTTGTCAAATCTGAAGTCTCGTAAATTACACGCATCAGTTTCCTTGTTGTTCCTAAGGGTTTTTTTGATAAAATCAAGCTTTTTTTTAATAAAAATGGCTGGAAAACTTTCATTCAATGAGCAAGTTGATATGCTATTAGTATTGGGGTTTTGTGAAAGTAACTGCCGAAGAAGTGTGCTGGATGGAGTACCGAAGAAATCCAAATCGACAAACGTTAGCTAAGGTTGAACGGAAAGCTCGGAAGACGGGCTCTCTTTGCCAACGCAATAACGGAGGTCGCATTTACGCAGTGAACGCAAGAAATGAGGAAACATTTTAGGCCACATTGGAAATTAACCCCAAAACCGAAGTATATACCCGAAGAATTTCCAGGCAATTTAACATACCCCAGTCCACGGTCCAAAAGGTTCAAGAACTGTTACCGCAAGACTTAGAGCCAAGGATGATTTTGTGTAATTTGATTTTAAATCAGAACGTTTGTTTTCACAGAAGTATCGTTTTCCGGTCGGCTGAACTCAGACTCTATATCTGTTGAAACAATGCCTTTCTCGCCTTTGATCTTTGTTATTTTCCGTTTCCCCCTCGATTTGTTTTTTCGTAGTACTTTCATGTTATTGTTATCTTCTATGACTTGTTGGATTATTTTTGTGTTGTAGGTTCTTAAGTCTTTACGTATTTTTTTTCTTACTATATTGTTGAGTTCTTGGTAGTGGTTTGACTCTTTTCTGGTTTCGCTCCTTCTTTCCATCAGCATCTTCGTTTCTTGACTTAGTTTGCGTTGTCTTGTGTTTCTATTGCGTGTACATACTTTCTTGGTCACTACTTGGATGTCTGAACGTATTTTGGTCGATAGATCATCGAGGTCCAAATTTTTGTGATTTTCAACAGGTTCCAATGCCTTTTTTATTTCGTGCTGATATTCCTCTTTTTTGTTTGTGAGAGTTTCATTTGTGGGGAACCTGGCTTTGTATATGAGTTTTGCTCTGTCGATTTTATGTTGGAAAACAAGTCTAGCCCGTACCAGTTTGTGATCGCTCCCTGTGTCAAATTGGTTCAGAACGGAGACATCTACGCTTATTCTTCTGTTGTTCGAGAGAATGTAGCCAGTCTCTTTTTTATGTCTCTTACATGGGCTAATCCATGTCCATTTGCGTTGGGGTGTCTTTATGTAAAAGGTGTTTAGACAGTACATTGTCTCTTCTGAGAGGAAATTTATTAGCCTTTCTCCTCTGATGTTTCTTTCCCTTAAACCAAATTTACCACTTTGTTTTATATATTACCGATATATGTTGCAGTTTTCGTCTACCCCTTCTGTCCAATTTTAGCATTAAAATCCCCACTGATTATTACATAGTGGGATTTTTCTTGCTGTTTCGCTTTTACTGTCTTCATACAGTTGTTCCATTTCTTCGTCTGTTGCAGTGCTGGTCGGTGCGTATACTTGGATAGTTTGCATGTCATATCGCTTGTTTAATTTTAAAGTTATATAAAAGTCTCTTTCAGACACTGAGCAGTATTTTAATATTTGATGTTTGAAATTTTTGTTTATTATAAAGGCTACTCCTCCAAGTCTAAAGTTCACCTCTGTATTCCTCTGGTACAGGACATGTACTTAGGTCCATCTTAGGGTGTCCATCTTAGGGTGGTTGCTTTTCGCCAGGCAGTCGGGTCTCACTGAGACCCATTATATTCCATTTTATATGGTTAAGTTCTTCTTCCAGATCTAGGAGGTCTTCGGAACTTGACAATGTCCGGTTGTTATATGTTACGACAAATATTTCTCTTAATGCTTTGGTCGATTTGCTAGAAGTTTTGTCCCCCTCAGAATCCATGGGACTGACAGTTCTTCCGACTGCCGTACATTCACTGCCACTCTGCCTAGTTTTCCTTATAGCGTCTTACCTAAAAAACCGTACCATCCAGGTGAAAGTGGAGAATTCCACTTCCGCCAAAAGACGCATCGCGGCAGAAGTACCACAAGGTACAGTGATTTCGCCGTTGCTGAATACATTGTATACAGCAGACATTCCAAAACTTCCCACTACAAAAATAGCACTATACGCTGATGATACGGCTATCTACGCATCGTCTTTCTATCAGGCTGCAAAATCTCGCATTGCGCATCACCTGAGTTTATTGACGCCGTATTTCGATAAATGGAAGCTTAAAGTGAATCCCAGGAAGACTGAACTTATTATCTTCTCGCGCAAATTTACTAACAATAAAATCCTATCGCCACTCATGGTGCAAAATACTCCAATCCAGCCAGTAAAAGAGGTGAAATACCTGGGATTCAAACTAGACGCCCGACTTCACTTCAACAAGCATGTTGACTATGCTGTACAAAAGACTTTCATGGCCCGAAGAAAGTTGTACTCTCTTCTGGCGCCAAATTCATTTCTGTCACCTCAAAACAAACTTCTGCTCTACACCTCCACCATAAGGCCCATACTGACCTACGCATCCCCTGTCTGGCACTCTGTCTGTGATTCCACGAGACGACGTGTTCAAAGGACCCAAAATAGGTTCCTAAGAGGCGTCCTATCGGCTGACAGATACACCAGAATAATCGAAATGCACGAAGCTACAGGGATGGCCTATATAGCCGACTATATAGATACCATCGCTGAAAATTTTTATCATAGCGGAGTGCAACGCTCAGTGCTTACGCGAAATATCTCCCAAGTAAGAGCAAACGATCGCCCAACCCATGGTCCCCTGTATAAGCGACTTCCCATATTTTATGAGGATTTTGTCCCTGACAGTACTTGACGACAAACAAACATTGCCTGCCAGTTGCAGACAGTCGTTTCTAGCAGGCTGGAAACGCACAAATCCAACATAACGTGACTTGACGGGTTCGTCCTGCCTCGTTCTGGCTGGTGTTGGCTGGTCCTTGCACCGATCGGGGCGGGGGCGGATGGATTTGGTCATCTAGTTGAAACTGCCGGCGGTTAACGCCACGGCTGACAGTATCAAACTTAAAGGTTGAAGCAAAAGGGGTTTTTGGCTTCCCTTCAGGAAGACCTTTTTTCCTTAATGAATGCCCCTCGAATAAAACCAAAACCGCCACTTCAAGACTATCTCCTGACGTTGTCGTGCGTATGGCTAGCTCGGGAATGTCCATGTTAGGGCACTGCCCAGGTAATGGACGACTTAGCGCGCCTATTTAGATCATGGGCAAAGAGCAACCGGCCGAACATCTGGCTAGACATGGGAGTTATGTTTGTTAACTTTGTTTGTGAATTTTATTAATGGGAATGTTCAATAAATTTTTATCTATCTATCTATCTATCTTCCGACTGTGTGAGATTCTGGGCTTTCCCTACTCACCTGGGGTACATCAGTTTTGAAATTCGGGAGCATTTCATGGGAGGTATTGGCATATTTTGATACCACGCTTGCCAAAGACGGGTTGCTATCATATGAGATCAGCCGTCCACTATGGGGCAGACGCTGTTTGCAGCCGCCCACTCTGTTCTGTTGCAGTCGCCCACTCTTAGTTTCACCTACATTACTTCCAGACCTTGTCGGCCTGGGTGGCTCTACCGGAAGCTACGATACCACCGGTCTCGCTCCCTAGATATACGTTACTGAGCTCTCTCACCGACGACAAGGTGTTGATTCCCCTAGAGAAGGCTATTTTCTTAATGCCAAAAATAATGTTCCACCGTTTTAACATTATTTTAAGTAGTTCTATTGTTCCTTCCGCATTTTGCCCTAATATCGAAGCCAGAGCTGAAACATTGCTGTCGTTAAAAATGTTCAAACAAAGATTTGCGTTTTGTTTTTCTGTGGAAGAGGGCCATAATGACTTAGCAGATAAAGAGGGTGCCATTTTATCACTTTCCATTTGATAAATCTGTTTTAAATCAGAGAGAAGCACACAAATGATCGAACTCTTTTTCAACATTAAAACGACATATTTGTAGTGTTTGCTGTCACGCTGGTTAAACCAATTATTCCGGACACTTTTTAAAATGTGCACGGTATCAAATAAAAGAAATATTTTATTGTCTACATTGAATGGATTTGAAATATCTGTTTGTCTTTGACCACCACACTTGGAAGCACTTTCCGTTTATTCGATTATTATCTGATACGATCGCTATAACATGATAGCCTGAGATAAAGAGAATTTTAATCACATTTAAAAAGTTCATTCGAATATTCCCCTGTAAGCTTTTTTGCAGGGTGTAATGCCACAACATCTTTATTTTTTGAAAAATAAGGTGATATCATAAAAACCTGTTTTGTTGTAGCAGCTTCAACATTGTTATTTGAAGATACTCCTGTAACTTTCCCTATTTTGTACCCTAAATCAGTTTGGACATATACCTCATCCATCATTAGAATGACGTATTTTTCGTTGTCGTATGCGAGTTTGTAATACCAGTTCCACCACCTGCTTTTAATGAGTTTTTGTATATTATGTGGGTGGGGAGTAGTTATTACACTACTGTCCCTTATCAATTGTAAAGTACTTGCCCAAATGTACATATCCGGGGAATATCGTTTCATTTTTGTAAATGCCAAATCAAACTGTTTTTTCAAGAATAAAAGTGTTAGTCTAACTTTTTCTGTAACTTTATCACAGTCAGTTTTTACAATTAACTTGAACTCCTTTTTGACGTTATTATCATTTCATGATTGATCAATAGTAGTAGTAAACATCTTTATTTCTAAAAAAGGCTATCGACCTATCGGTCTTTCTGCCCTTGTTTAATACATGCAGTCTTAATCTAAATAAAAAACAAATATGAAATTCTCTTATTCTAGGTTAACGATATTATTAAATAAAATTTCAGTGGCAAGAAGAAATTATTTTATTGTCCACTAGTCAGTTGCGTTTGTAAGTGTTCGAGTAGCGTTGATGTAGGGAAACGGAAGCGGGATTGTCTGGTTGGTCTTGTAAGACAAAGGGGATTCAGTATGGTCCAATTGTAGGGGTTGTTTGTCCATTTTGTCTGTAGATGTATGAGTCTTTCCGAGATCTTTGTCATGTTTGTGCGTTGATCAATATTTTCGAGTAGTTTGAAAAATTGTCACCATTTTTTGAGAATACAATCCTTTTCTTCAATTCAATTTAAATTGCTTGCCAAAGTTGAAGGTAGAAACAGCCATGCATGCAAACTGATGATGGTGGACAAAGGCAGCGAAACGTTTTTGTAATAAAATAATAAACAATATAATTGATTGGAACCCAGGAACTTCATTTTAAATTAACTAACAATGAAATATTAACTGAGAAACAGGATATTACTGTTGGCAAGCCTGCACATATATTCAGTTTACTAAAATAAATAGAGATACAAAACCTGTATTGTTACCAAATTTTGATTTGAAATCAAGCTTGAAATTATTATCGGCCGCATCCAGCAGTTTTTGTCTCTTTATTTCCCTGTGCTTTTGTTCCATTAATCTTTGATCTGGATCTGGTATTTTAGGGACAATTTGTTTGGTAAAATATTGGGTTGATTTGGAAATATACAGGGTGAGTTTTTTTCGTCTAAGTTGAATTTAAACTTGGATGTCAAAAATTGAAAGGTGATGTTATTATCTGTTGCCATGGAAACAATGCTGTATGTCTTATACTATTTTTCATGGCTAACTTCGATCAACTACATTGAAAAAGTATAAATTGTTCGCAGATAATTTATTTTCGAAAAAAGACCCTAACGATGTGATATATCACAGAAATTGTAATAAAATGCTATATTCGGTAAAGTAATAATCAAGTATGGTTGCCATTTAAAAAAATTAAAATTTGTGTCATATGCCAAAAATTACCGTTATTTTGGAGAAATGTCTTATGCCATTTCTTTGGAATTCAATTCCTACAAGTTTTCTATTTAATGTTTTCCTGTCAAATTAATATCAACGGAACTAGGAATAATTTAAAAAATTTACCATAAATAAGTTTTACCCAAATATTTTAGCTTTTTAGACAGCTGTCAAATTTTAGAAAAATAAAATTGGTTTCGAGTAGAGCATGCAAAACTACAATTCTTTGCCCATTTGACCTTCTTCGTAACTGCTCTAGTTCCGAAGATCCATGTACTGGTCATCGAAAAAAACTCACCCTGTAGATGGTAGAGTATTCGCAATAAGTCTCATTCGATCTCTTGCTAATACCAATTGAGAACCGTCCGTCCTTTCTGCTCTTGCTTCCCGCATTATGAAACTTTCTTCAAAATGTTTAATACAAACCACAGAAAATTTTGATGGTATAAATTTTTTTCTGTGAATGTTTCGAAGCCATTGCTGCTTTATGTGATCATCACGAGGGAAATGAAATACTGTAGTATATTCTTCTCCGGTATAGTTAGATTCGCATCCAGGCACACAACAACGATCCGGCATGGTTTTAATGTCGCTTCAAATTGAAATTTGCTCCATTTAAGTATTTGAAATATTATATATGTATATTTACTCACTGTTACACACACAATCACCTTAATTAAAAATGAATTATTAACTTAACAGCATGTGCTAAACGATTGAACGTAAATTAAACGGTAAGCTCGAACCTGTGCTCTATGCGGTGATCCGTAGTTTCCGTGGGCCCCGACAGAGCCCATTTCCTACCACGGGGTAGATAATGAAAAACCCCATTTAATGAGTTGAACTTGAGTTTGGAAATAGTGGCAGTTTCCACACAAAACGAGACATTTGAATATCACACACTTTTTTCGTCAAATTTTCATATACAGGGTGAGTTTTTTCGATGACTAGTACAGGGATCTTGGAAAACTACAGCATATTAATCTGACAGGGAAACATTAAATAACGAAACTTCTGGGAAAGGTTTACCTCCGAAATGGAGCACCACCTATAAGAAGCGCAAAGGAAGGTATGGGGAATGCTAAAAAGAAGGAAACTCTAAATCGTGGAATATACACACAACTAACACTACAAATTGATGAACTCCAATGGAAAACCTACTTTGAACAACTGTACACAGATATACCCGAAGAGGCAAACAGAAACGAGATTGAAGAAGAAGGCGAAGAAGCTGAAGAACCACCCGAAATAACCGAAAGAATGACGTGGAACAGACAAAGAAGATTAAAAACAGAAAATCACCCGGACTGGATGGGATATCACACGAGTAATTGAAATATGGGGGACTCCAGCTAATGACAGAACTTACAAAGCTATTTAACAGTATACTAAGAACCAAAAATGTCTCAAATTATTGGAAAAAGAGTATAACCATCCCAATATTCAAAAAAGGGGACAAAAAATCTCCAGAAAACTTTAGAGGTATAACCCTACTAACCTCAGTCATGAAACTGTTCACGAAGATAATAGAAAAAATAATTAGCAAACATGTAAAAATATCGGAAGAACAACAAGGGTTCAGGAGGAATCGGTTAACCATAGTCAGGCAAGTAGTGGAAAAAGCTGTAGAAAACGGAAAGCTCGCATTTATGTGCTTTATAGACCTTGCCAAAGCATTTGACAGGGTTAGATTGAATAACGTGTCCGAGAACAGTAATAGACGTCATAAGACAACTAAACCACAACACATCTACCCACATATTGGTCGACCAAAAGATGCCAGAGGAAATGAAAACACCCACGGGAATCCGACAAGGAGACTCCTTAAGCCCACAACTTTTTTACACACAATTTAACAAAATTACAGAGGGAGGATATACACTCACAACAGCTGAAATCAAAATCGTCTGTTATGCCGACGACGCCCTAATTATAGCGGATAATGAGGACGACTTACAACGGCTTCTATACTCATTCTATGTAAAATCAAAAACCTTCAACATGCAGGTTTCGACCAGAAAAACCAAAACCCTTGTCATTTCCAAAGAACCAATGAGATGTAAACTTGCCTTGGAAAATAAAACAATAGAACAAGTCATGTCGTTCGAATACCTAGGCATACAAATTACCTCAAGCTAAAATAGAACAAATGAAGTAAGAGAACAAGCCAACAAAGCCAGCCGAATCTCAGGTGCACTTCGGGATATTATCTGGAATAATACCAACATGAGCAAAAAATCAAAGATTAAAATATACAAAACCTGTGTTAGACCTATACTAACATACGCTATAGAAACAAGAGCTGACAAGAAAAGAACAAAAAAACATCCTTCGAACAACAGCGATGAAAATACTCAGAAACATCCCAGGGAACACACTAAGAGACAGAAAAAGAAACACAGACATAAGACACGAATGTCAAGTTGTCCCCATCATTAGATGGGGACGCAAACGTAGAAGGGACTGGAAGAGCCACGTGTACAGGATGACAGAGGGAAGACTGGCAAGAATCGCTAGAGACCATGGACAAGACCCCCCCCCCCCCCCCCCGAAGACTTCCGAAGAGATGGTTAGAGTCATGGACGTCAACATCCCAATAGAATTAAGTTGGAAAATACAGGCCTAAGGCCTACAATATGAGGAAGAAGAAGAAACCATTAAATAGAAAAGTTGTAAGAAATTGCGATCCAAATAAAATGGCATAAACTTGGCCATGAAATAGGTGATTCCGCTCGTGGGCAAATTTATGTGGAGGGGCGCCATCATGTTGAAACCATTGCACATTACGCGGTGTTTCTAAGTCGAAGTCGTCCAACATAAAATCCAGGTTATTCCGGTGGAATTGAAGATACGACTCCCATTTAACGTGCCTTCAAAAATCATTTATTTTTCAAATGCTCTAACAACAGCTTCTTTAAGTGCATTTAAATTGGAATATTTGTTTTTGTAAACTGTGTTTTTTACGGCCCCCACAAAAATAAATCCAAAGGTGAAAGATCCGGTGATCGAGGTGGCCATAAAACAGGGCCGTTTCGTCCAATCCAAGCCCCAGGAAATGTTACGTCCAGGTGATTCCGCATATGGGAAAAATTATGCGGAGGAGCGCCATCATATTGAAACCATTGCACATTACGCCATGTTTCTCAATCAAAGTCGTCTACATAAAATCCAGGTTATTCCGAAGGAATTGAAGATACCGACTCCCATTTAACGTGCCTTCAAAAATAAATGGTCCAAGAATTTTTGAACCTACCATTCCGCACAAATCGTTAAATTCAAATTTAAGTTTCATTGGTCCATAATATTTTATAAGGGAATTTGATGTCTTGTTGGCATTTGTTTCGGAATCATCTGCAAAAATTCACACGCAGCTCATCGTCCCCTGGATGTAAAGTTTGGGATACTGGTAATTTATACGGATGGAATTTGTGGTTTTTAATACTCTCATCACGGTGCTTTGGGAAGTCCCGGATTCTGCTGCGATCTCTCTGGTTGAAGTCTGTGGATTCTGGCTTACAATCGCCAAGATAGTAACCTCCACAGCTTCATTAATTACTTTATTTTAATTTCTTGGCTGTGTAAAACTTCCATAAGTACCTAAATTGTCGTTTAAGCTGGATTTTTTTTTAACTCTGCAGTTGGTTGGTTTGTCCTTTGTGCATTTGCCATGCCGTTGCCGGTCCTGTTCGCGTTTTCATGATTTATATTGTGCAGTTTGCAGTTGCAACTGCTAAAGTCTGGATCCTCAACAACAATAACATGATCTGCCATCTTGCCAAAAACATAAACAAAACACGGTCCCGTTTTGACAAATGTCACTGTCATTCACTCACGTGCTATGAAACTCTTTCTCTCATTGGTTAAATCGCCAACTGCACGAACTACAGTCGCCGGCGAAATAAAATTTGGTTAATTACCAACGACATGGAAACGTAATGGAAACGACGAACTTCTAATTAACTTGAATTTAAAGTTGAATGTCAAATAATTAAAAGATGTGATTATTATTTGTGTACTATGGAAACAATGCTTTTGCCTTGTACTATTTTCCATGGCTAACTTCGATCAACTAAATTCAAAAAGTAAAAATCATTTACAGACACTTCATTTTCAAAAAAAAACCTAACGATGTGATATATCACTGAAATCGTAATAAAATGCTCCCATTCAACGAAGATAATCAAACATGGTTGCCATTAAACAAAAACTCAAGTTTGTGTGATATGTCAAATTACAGTGTATTGTAGAAATATCTCATGCCATTTGTTTGGAATGCCAATTGTCTACAACTTTCTATTTGATGTTTTCCTGTCAGATCAATATTGACGGAACTAGGAGTCATTTAAAAATCTGCCATAAATCAGATTTTTCCACATATCTCCTGACAGCTGTCAAATTTTAGAAAAATAAAATTGATATCGTGTAAAGAATTTAAACCTACAATTCTTTGTCCATTTAACGTGTATGTATAATGCCACTGTTTTTTCTCGTATCTCCAGCGACATTTTTTTAGCACTTCTTGGAAAATGTTGACAGTGTTTAATTGCGCTGATTCTTGAAAAAATTTGACGTTCAACGACAAAAATCTTCGGTTTGCACATACGGATATTTAAAAACATCCTGTGTATTTCTGTTTCAGGTACGTATGCTGGCCAATTCGTGATGGAGGGCTTCCTAAACCTCCATTGGGCGAAATGGAAACGAGTGTTGTTCACTAGAAGTATCGCAATCATTCCCACGTTTTGTGTGGCCTTCTTCACCACCATCGAAACGCTTTGACCAGTTTCAACGATATCTTGAACGTCTTGATGAGTGTTCAGTTGCCGTTTGCTACCATTCCACTGATCGCCTTTACCAGCAGGCTCCAGATCATGGGCGAGTTTGTTAATGGCCTGTAAGAAATTTTCAAGCTTCCGCAAATGTTTCGTTTAGCCACCGCTAATGTTCTTGAGAGCCAACAAGATCATGTCAATCACCCTTAGTATGTTCATATTGCCATCAACGTTTACTTCGTGATCATCGCCATCCTGGACTACAACTTCCAATGGCCGCTTGGTTTGATCGGACCGATCGCCTTTTCTATATTCTTTTTTGTCTACTATCTGACAGTACACATGATGATCTGCATGGCAATACCAGGCTGCTTGAAGTCGAATGGTTGCGAAGATACGTGCTTGGACCGGTTGATTCGCACACAATTATGCACAATTAACAGGAACTTTTCCATGTAAATTGCTTTCAGTTTCATCATTTTCCCCAAAGGTTTTATCGAATTTGAGTGATGCTGTACGCGTGGTTTAATTGTTGTAATTTTGAGGCGTTTGTTAATGGACAA